>JAPZDY010000003.1:18138357-18155409 GCA_029783645.1 Ctenochaetus hawaiiensis
TATCCAGAAGTCTCATAGATCCCTCAAAAGCCTGAGACATTAAAAGTGAAAGGATGCTTTTATTTAAAGAAAGGTTGCAGCAGTAAAACAAGGTGCTGTGTGGTTAGAAAGAATATCTGTTTACAAGGAGCTGCCGAGGACCTGAGGATGAGTCGGCTGCACCTCGGGGGGGCTGTTGTTAGAGCTCTTTTAGTAACAAGCCGGACTAATCCCTGCCTCTCGCTCAGGCTCATGCTCTAATAACGTTGTACTACAGTGATTCTCTGTGTGTCAGTAGTCAAGACAAGAATTTTCCGATACAGGTGCTCTCTCCAAACACGCCACTGCTCATTGACTCCGGTGAAAAAACTTAATAGTCACACTTTCTGCTCAGTGGCGTTTTATTGCTTCCTTTTCTCCATCTCTCTCTCTCTCTTTCTCACGTTAGAAGGTGAGGTGGTTGTTGTTGTTGTTCAAGGCCGCGCAAAAACTTGGATGTGTTTGTGTAATAGCAGCAACTAGTATCCATTGACATGCTTAAGAAGGAGCCAAATACCGTCCTCATTAAATTCAGAATAGCTCTAAGCCACCACCGTGTGCGAATATCCTCCTCTGTTGCATTCACAGGTGAAGAAACAGGCAAGAAAATAACACCAGCGATGGAAATATTTCAGTGTTATTGATGCGAAACCCGCCCGAGGTTGACCTTAATATTAAACCGTGTACTCTTACATTCTTCTGTGATATGTTTTACTCTTTATCAATGATGAGCTCCCTCTGTATAATTATGAGAAATTAATTAACACTTGTATCATCTCCCAACCTACGGAGGTTTTGATGATTAATAAAAACAGTGTACTCTGTCCACCCACACACTCTGTCTCACTCTGTGGGCGCATTGTGTAATTCCTGATGATTGCAGTGATAGAGATGCTTGAAGTATTACTGTTCATTAAATTTTTTTTTTTTTTTTGTTGCTGTCAGTGTGTCTCAAATGACTCCGTGCAGAAACGTGCCTCGAGCGCCGGAACAGAGGAATAACTCTGCTGTCAGATGTGACAAAGTGAGAATTATGAGCTTGTCAGAAATGCCTGATAATAGCACGTGAAATGCGACGGTGCTTACAGTCAGCAACAAAATAACAGAGAGGAAGAAGTGTTTAAAACACACTGGTTCACACAGGAAAATGAAGAGTGTAGTTTTGGTTACAGAGGCACTTGAAGTCTGTTCCTCTTCAACTAGTTGAACAAAAGCTATTTATTTATACTTCAAGGTCCTTTTTTGGAGTTTTCTTATAAATAAAACAAAAACTCTGCATAGTTTACATGCATGTTAACCAACTTGTGTTCTTCTTCTCTGCCTTTGCTGATGTTTTGCTGCATTTTTTGGCCCATTACCACCACCTATAGGTAACTGGAATAGTGTAAATTTACTGTCAGGACTTAATATTGTGTCACCAGCATGTAGGAACAAACAAAATGGAGACCTATCAATGAGAAGGCAGCTTTATATCAGCAAATAAAAGTAATGACATTTATCTATGTGCCCTTCAGACATCTAATGAAAGAATTACCAGAGGTCTACTTATTTATGGGGCAAAGACTCTGTCTTATTTTAAATTTATTTAAAATGAAAGATTATTGGAAAAACCTTTAAATTGTTAAATGGTTTGACCCACATACACTGTTATCTTTTGCAACATAGGTGAGTGCAAAGTTATCGTAACTGATACTTATCTGAACTTTACACCACAACTAAGAGAATTTCCCTTTTTTATTGCTTGGACTCTGTGGCAATAAATAGAGCCAACAAAGATTATTACTGTCAACATCTCCTTTGCTCTCTAATCTGATGTTTAGTAGCTGCACAGCAAGAGGAAGTGAGTGAGTTAAAGTTTAAGCGAGTCATTCAAACTGAAACCGTCAAAGTGAGGAAGAAAAAAGACATTATTTTGATCACCAGGGGAAATGACCTCCTTGTGTAAAACAATATATATTCTATTGTGATGTTGTTGTGGTTTAAAGGCAAATATGCCCCATTAAAATTTCCTGTGCATGCTGTATGGTATTTATGTGCACAGTTTGTGCTCAGATGTGAAATTTTGTATTCCTCTTCTTGTTTCTTTGAAGTTTATTCAATGTGGATCTGATGTTTTGTGTGTTTTAACTTGTTTTTATTCATATAGCTGCAACAAAAACAACACCAGATGAGATATTAACTTAAAAATAAGAGTGAAAAAGAAAAATTAACCTACACATGTTTATTAATAGCAACAATTTAATTTCCTTAAACGCTGGTAAGACACTTTGCGGTCCTTGTGCAGAAATACTAGAAATCTCGCCAACCTCGGAGATCTTTGATGTATCGTGAAGACGCGCCGTCGCCTGTCACTTCTGGCTGAGGAATCAGTCTTCGCTGCCTTTTTTTTTTTTTTAAATATTCTCTCTGGTAGCGTTGCCTTGCTGCTTTGGAGCCTCCCTTGTCACATCCCTGCGCCTCCAGTGGAGTTAAAATGTTCCAACAAAGTGTAATATCACTTCACTGATCACACATTAACTGCTCTGCTGCTCTACAGATTAAAGTCTGTGTCTCGAGAGTTCTATCAGAGGCTGTTTTGTATCGTGATTTGTCAGGTTTTATTTACTTTGGTTTTGCCTTCTGATTGGTGCTATTATTGTTCCTTATGAATCATATTTTGAGTCTCATGAATCATATTCAATTTAATCCTCTTTTACTCTGTTTAATCCCACATTTAATTACAAAACTCCACTTCTGTTTTTCATCTTTTCAGCAGCTTTGTTGCTCCGTTTTCTTTTCTTTCTTTTTTTTCAAATTATGTACATGAAAATGCATCTGCTCGCCTCTTACACAGTCTGAATGCTGTCTGTTATGGTGCCTTATGTTTTTATGACTGGCTGTAAACTTCCACCGCACTGCTGTAACCCTGTATGCCAGACCTGAGTGACCTTCTTTGTCTGCTCATGGGCGTGTTCGCAGGTAGGGTTTCATTTACAAATCCATCCCAGGGGAGGATTCCTTCTCACCTGTGCGGATACATATCTGTCCTAAAGCTGCAAGATGACTCTACAATATGTTTGGTTTAAAAAAAAAAAAAAAAATCCATTAAATCATCTGCCACTTCAACATGTAACTCATTAAGGAGTCCATTTAAATTGACTTAGTGGATCTGTCTGAGAATTCACATTGATTGTAGCTGGTAAACAATTGGCTCTAAAGATCTGACCTTTTGGCCGTGTGACTCTTACATAAGAAGACTTTTAATCTCATTGTGACATTACTTGTTTACATAGAAGGTAAATTATAGCCACAAATTGTTTTGTAATGTATTGTATTCTGTTCTGTCCTGAGGGACGTTATGTACTGTACAGACGTGGCCGTCTATTTCAACATGATTGTTAACTTTGGCTGCGAGCAATGCTGATATTTGCTGAGTGGGTGTTAGGCCTTTAGTGAATTTGCAACCAAGTGAGATGACAAAATATGTCAAAACATGTTTTTCACCTCTCGGTGCATGCTCAAGTCATGCATCACTCCTCCTCCTACTCCTTCACCTCTTTGTTTGACCTTGGACCTCATTATGTTGAGAGGAAGTCAAAGTGAAACTAAAGAATTAAGGGCTTGAGTGAAGACATGAGTGGGTGTTATGTTTGATTAAAAAACAGCCGATTGGTGGATTCGTCTTCAGCCAGTCACACTTTTGTCTGCACTGGGGGTGAAAACTCTTACATGTTGCAACCTCGCAGCTAAAGAGTCAGAACAGTTGTTGCATTCATAAGGAGGTCCACATTTAATATGCACATAATTGACTGGATGTTAATTATTGAGCTCAGCAGGTTTTGTAACCCTGATGTTGAACCAAAGTTGTTTTGTCAGCCAATGGTAACTTTTACACCTTAACGACTTATGAGGTGATTTATTTCGACTCAACCCTTTTAAATGGCCATAAAATGAATGATCAACATTGTAGATATCCATCATATGATTACAAAGGTGATATCAAAGCTTATAGCAAACTAGTTTACAGCCATGTTACTCTATTACCCGGGCTTAGAGATGCAGTGAACTAAATGCGAACATCAGCACACTAAAATAATAACACAGTAACAATGTCAGCAGGTATAATGTTTAGCATGCTAACTAGCTTAGCTTAGCGTGCTAACAGTTGTCAATGAGTACTAGACTCACATCACAGTGGATGCTGACAAGAGTTAATGTACTTGCAAAAATATTTTGAAGGTGTTTGCTCAGAAAGCAAATTATCAGGCTAAAATTAAAAAAAAAAAAATTAAATAAATTAAACAAAAAATCAGATGATTTATAAATTACAGTTCATCCTGAGAGGAACATGACTGTGAACCTCATGTTGGTGCTGGTCATGATTGTTGATACATAATCTGGGGGCTGTAAATGTCTCAATATGATTTTTTTTCCAGTCTGTCCAGGAGGTGTTGAGATATTTCTGTGTAAATCAACAAGAGGAAGTCGCAGTCTTTTGACACCATATCACTCATGTGGCTAAAAAAGGGGAACCCTGGCACTCATCTGCCAAAAAGAAATGATGAGCTGTTGTCTGCTTCTCTATTCAAGTACAAGTATTTTTTAAGATTCCTGAGCCTTTTATTTCACTTTGCCAATCAAATGCAAAAACATATACTGCATTTAACAATAATTTCTCCATATATATTAAATAAGGATTTTTGAAACCACTGTCGTTTACAGAGACAATCATTAAGTGAACACATGTAGATATTGAGCTTTTTCCTCCATCAGTTCTGTAATCGTTATCAATGGAGGCATCCATCAGCTGAATCCTCCAGCCGGCTTGATGTGTCTCTCCATTCCCAGCAGCCTCTCCATCAATCAGTCCATTTTGTTGTGGTTCCCTGTGGCTTTACTCCGTTGGTGCAGAGAACCGTCAGAACTCTTTCTGAGCCGTCTCTAATGAGTTTTTCATTATCGTTGACATCAGCTGAATGGCAATGAAACGGCGACGTTAGGGCTGTATTTAATTGAATCTGGGGGGTGAGAAATTATTAGACAAAGCTGTGTTGTAAAGCTGTTAAGAGCTGAGAGCGTTCGGCTGCATCCGGAGATCAAGTTGTCAGGATGAGCATCTCGCCGCTGAAGTCACCATGACTTCTATGGCTTGAGGGTTGTGCTCTGTGACGAGACATGATGGATTCACACTCCAGGAAAAGAAAAAAAAAACCCTCACCTTTACCTGTTTTTATGTGTGTTTGTGTGGCCTCACCTCCCTCCAACGAGCCGTGATCCAGAATGCTGTTCACTGCTGTTAAGCTTCATAAGCTGTGTGTGTGTGTGTTTGTAGCTGTTGTGTACTTGTTGCTTGTGTGTGTGTATGTGTGTGTGTGTCACTATAAGGCATGTCTCCAAGTCATGTCAACGACCCAGTTGAGCAGAAAACCACAGACAGAGGAATAAGTAACTGGAATGGAGGCAAAAGGGAACTTGGTTGCTTGGTCAACAGCCTGTTTGATGTATGACTGTAGTGCCCATTTTTGGCTTGTTGAGAGAAGTACCCTGTACACTTAAATGACCTTTTTCTTTTCTAGTACATTGACTAAAACACTTAATGCCCACAGAGTGGTAAAAATATCTCCCAGGGTGCTGTGAAAATCATTATCTTGTGATGTCGGCTTTGTTTTTTTTGTTTTTTTTTTTTCCCACAGACTATAAATGTCCATGTTTCCATTCTGAAAAATCAATTTGCACAGAGTCACCCCATGTTTGATTTTCTTTGTGTTATTCTAAAGCCGATGACTCCTCCCTTATGCAACTCTGCCACGAGGAGAGCGGATCAGCAGTTCTGCACAACTTCTGCTGCAGAGAAAGATTGCTCGCGCTTGACCTTGTGTGCCTGTTTGTGTGTGTTTACAAAAAAACACATGAGCGCACCGTTTGACCCCGGTTTAACGGTAATGTCTGCTCGGGTAGTTCAGCCACGTTCGGGGCCGTCCTTCATCGATAAGTCAATGAATCCAAACTCACTTACTGCCGTGTCACCGTGTGTTATGCGGCAGTGTTTTGCTGTAATTGCAGCTTTTTTCTTACGCAGCAGCATTTGACCTGATGAAAAATGTAAACAGACAGGCAGGTTATGTAACCCAGTGTAGGGTGTCAGGGGGGTTGGTGATTGGACTAAAAACAGAGCTGCGCTGAGAGTGTGACCTCGCTCAGACCTATGCGACGTTTGTTTTAACCAATGTCACATTTTAAAAAAATAAAACCTGCAATCATTTGTCATCTGTCACAAAATGTTTGTGTTTTGCATGATTGCATATGCCTTTTAACGTCCTGGAATTTAGCCTGTGGTTACTATCCTTAAGACTTTATCTAATTTAAAAGCACATTTATCACTGTACTCTTTAAAAGAAGGCCAGGCATCATAAATTAGCCCATGCCATAAATGTTATGATAAGTGGCACGAGTATATTCATGGAATAATTTGTGTTTATGTAGCTGTCCTTTCAAATAAAAACACAAGTGCATAAATAAGTAACAGGGGTTATGTAATTTTTTAGCATTGATGAGAAATTGGCAGAATAAAAGAGGTGGAGTGAACAGCAGAATGAGAAAACAGTGAAGGAGGAAACACACCCAGAGCTTCCTAAGAAAAGATTACAGTGTTGAAAACATGTTTTTTTAGTGCCAAAGGGATGACAAATGCACAACAAATGCCCTTGGAATTTTCCCTGCTCTGTTTCTCCACAGCGTAGCGGTTGTGAAAATAACAACATGAAGTGATAGGTTGCTGAGTCGTGATCATATTACCCTTTTTAATGACTGCCTCTTGGTTTTATTCAGCTCCGGTGTTATTGTAACATTTTCTTGATGGGAATTTGATCCGACAAAAATAATCACAGAGTCCTTTTGGCAGAGAACAACCTTGGATGTGATTTAATTGTCATTGCAGATGGAAAGACAGAATGTTGGCGCTGTGAAATACGTGACTGAACTTGGATTATTTGAAGTTTCTCTCTTTTTCTTTCTCTCTCCTTTGAGCTTATCTCTGTTTGTGTTGCTGCGTGGAGGCAAGGCTCTCTGCCAAGAAGTTACATTACAGTCGCGGGTTGACATAAACGTGGGTGTACAAAGGACTTGGAGGGCTTAAATACTTTATTGTGTGTGTAATGTGAACTGAGCAATTATATCTGCCAGCCTTTCAAACAAAGAGCTCCTATCAGGCATGTTCATGTGTTTTTAATTAACAGCGTTCAGCTTTAAGACATGAGCAGGCTAAACGGGGGAAACAGAGCCATGATGATCGGCACATCTGAGGTGCTTCAGCATAATGAAATTCTTTATAATGCTGATGTTGATGATGAGGTGATAAATGTGGAAGTCCTGCTGTGAAAAACAAGACAAAGCAAAGCCACATTTTATATATATATATACAGTATATATATGTTGTTGCTGTTGTGGTGAGAAAACATACAGGCTCTGTGTTTTTGTTGCAAATATTTCTCTCAGCACCAACAGTTTGTTTAAAAATGTCGTCTTTTGTGGGTTTGTGGGTTAACCAGCATCTGTCATTTACATTATCAAACAAATTACTTGTGTGTTTCGACGCCCTCGTCAGAAATCTTAAAAATACATCTGCCCGAATTCGAATGCAGTTTCTCTTTTAGGCTGTGAAGGAACTTGTGGATCGTGTTTACTAGCACATTGGAGCAATTTGGCAGGCTGCTACCCCATTCAGCACAATGTTGCACTAATCCAGTTTAAAAATAATTAGCTACAGGCTAGCAGGCCTGTGAAATTCCTTTCTCTCACTGTAAATGTTCCTGTTATATCCTCCATCCTCTCCATTTAAATGCCAGTTTTCCCAGAGAAGAAAGGATTTTTTTTTTGCTATAAATGTTTTCATATTCCTTACATTCCTCTGCTCAAATGTAATATATTAAATTTATTTGGGGATTAAAAAAACATCAGATTTCACCAAATGCAGAGATTTTATCAAACGCTGCTGCATCAACATGTGTGTTTCCACCTAAACAGATGATCTCATTGTCACTGTTTCCTTTCCCTCAGCTCCCAACCTAAAAGGGCGACCTCGGAAGAAGAAGCTATCCATCTCTCAGAGGAGGGACTCCCAGAGTCAGGCTCAGGGTCAAGGGTCATCGGGGTTAACCCAGGGATCAACAGCAGAGGCAGCGCAGGACCCCTGCAGTCCTGAGAGTAAAACTCCTACCAAGGTAAGATAAGATAAGACAAGATACTTTAAAATTTCCAGAAAACTAATAAGAGATTCAAGAAAAATAAAGGAGGATGACTTAACATAATATATATACACAAAATTTCTAATATACACTTAATAATATTTATGTTATGTATAAAAATATTTGTGTAAAAGAAGTCTGGTATGAAAGAGAGAGCTCATGTACTCGTTCATGCACGTCATGTGGAAAGTATTACAAAGAAAACATACTTTAAAATCCCCTTTCACGCTCTGCAGGAATGACATGTGACACCTAAACTTTTGTTGTCAACCGCCTTCTTTCCAGGTCGTCTTTGTGTCTTCAGTTACAAAGCAACAGTAGCTGCAGTGTTTCATTTATTTCTTTATTTATTTTCATATTAATTCACTGTGAGAGACTCAGCTGTGGTGTAATGTGGTGTTACTTCCTTTACATCACATGCAGTCAAACATGTGTGTGTGTGTGTGTGTGTGTGTGTGTGTGAAGGCCACATGTAACATGAACCACAGACCAAGTATGACAGTGGTGAAAAGCTTCCTCACAGGAGAGGAATTAATTAAATGAAGTATGCTTTTAATAAAACACTTGATCATATTTTTTAAATTTTATTTTATTAGATCTCTTAAAGTTTTATATGAGATGATGATAATTTCTCTCATAAATTTCATATCCATGATACACCAGGTCAAACATTATACTTTAAGGCTTGGTATGTAGTTTGTGATTATTTTCTTTATTAATATTTTTATTTTCAGTCTATTGGTCAATAAAAATACCAGAATACAGTTAAAAGGTTTGCCACAAGAAGAAGAGCAGCAACTCCTCTCAAATAACAATCTGGAACGGAGGAATCTTCGTCATTTTATTAGGAAATAACTTAATCAATTCGTCAGTCGGCAAAATATGTGCAGATTATGTTTCCCATTGTATGACTGATCAACTATTAATTTATAATTTGTTTTCATCAGACTGATTTATTCAATCATGGATCAGCCGTGACAGCGTAGTTACAGAGCAGCTCTCTTTGTTTGTGTCTCGTTTCTCTTCCTCTGACCACATAATAGTCATTGAAACGAGTACAACATGATCCCACAGTGGAACAAGATGTTTTCACTTTGTTTCCTCTGCATTTTCCAAAAAACATGAGGTAGTGCTGCGGATAAAAAAGAATCGCTCAACTTCCAGCACAAATTGGAGAATTTAAAGCTAACTTGTATTAGAAACAAGTGAAATCATCACATCCTGTCGAGACTTTGTGTTATTACTTATCTCTGTATTTTGCAGAGCTCCGTTTTTTTTTTATCGATTCACTATCTGCCATTAGTTGTAATATTGAAAGTGAAGGAAATATCTGTGCTAAAAGCTCTTCCACAGCTGTTATTTCCCTGACCTTGGACAGTTGAATCAATATTAGCTATTCTCTCTTGAATGAGTCAAACCAACATGTGCCTAATCTGTGATGACAAGAGGAGCTGCTCCATTGATAATCAATGACAGGCTGCCTCTGAGGCCTTGAAGAATATTTGTTTGTGCTTGAACACAAACACATTTCATCCAAAGTGTCTAACGTCATTTGAAAAAATGTTCCGCGAAGGGTTCAGATTTCATCAAAAGTTACATCCACTGACTCTCTCTTCGCAGGTCAAGCCCAACTGTAAAATTGTACCCAATGGAAAAATAACCCCCTCAGCCAAACACAAGGCCAACAGCGTCAGCAAGAAAGCCTCAGCTGAGGAGAAGGAGAAAGGAAAGGATAAAGAAAAGGAAAAGGAGGAGAGGAGCGAGAAGGAGGAGAAGAAAGAGGAGGAAACATCAGAGGAGAGCCGAGCGGAGGAGCAGGCTTTCTTAGTGGAGCTCTACAAGTACATGAAAGAAAGAGACACGCCCATCGAGAGGATCCCCTTCCTTGGCTTCAAACAGAGTGAGTAGGACAACTTCTTCTCTTTTTCCGCTCACTGGCAATGTTTAAGCAGCCGACGACTCTGGTTTAAACACAGTAGTGATGGGGAAGTTTGCATGGCTACGTGTTACCTCGGTTGTTTTGAGGATTTAGGTCAAAACGTCAGCGGTTGGGAAGGTTAGCGGGCGGATCGGGGTGTCAGAGTGAAAGTACAGAAATACCAAAAAAACCTATCCAAAGTTTGCATGCAAACAGAGGAGAAAACAACCTTCTTGTGCCCGGAGAAATGAAACAGTGAAAGTCCATGTTTCAAATCTACAGTTTTAGATATATAAGAGTGAAACTGCAGTCATTAAAATCAACAAAGGGGGGAAAACCCTGTGCGGATTTCAATCAGCATCTCTAACCACATGTTATCTATAGTGCACCCCTGTTGTGATCAGACGAGAAACCAGTGGCGGCTCTTCACTCAAGTCTGGGTCCTAACAAACCAGAATATGAGAGCTTGAGTAGGAGATGTAAAAATGGTTGCTGACTACTGCAGGCATTATGCCCAAAATCTCTAAATTACACTGCTGTTAAAGAGCAAAAAAAAAGGAAAAAACTCATTCAGTCTGTGGTAATAATAATAATAATAATAAGCCGAAGGAATAATTGTCTGTGTTGAGAAAAATCACATCTAGCGGTTAGTAAAAGACTCTCGAGGCTCTCTGTCAGAGCACATTTTGACTGGCTTTTATATGAGGAGAGAATATCTACTCACACTTGTCAAAGGTGTTTCCTGTGAAGGCCAAGAACGTCCTCTAACCGTGTTAGAAGAACATCACATGTATGGGAAACACGTCTGCCCGAGATGAAAGATTTCTAATATAGGGCGGATGCTTAGCTTGCACTCGGCGTGCATGGCACACTGAGAGGAGAGAAAAATGCACGTAAACACCATGAAAAGGCTGCGCTCTGGTCTCCTTTAACTGAAGAGGTGTTTTACGTGTTTGATCTCCAGGCAAAGACACACGAGCACGTGGGCTCTCATCTCAAACGGTGTGTTTTTTTTTTTTTTTTTTCCGAAAGTGCTTCTTTCTCACTTTTTTACTCAAAGAAAGAAAGAAAATCACATTTGCATTCATTCATGTCAAGGGAGCCAGGAAAGAATGAGCCGCTCACATTTAGACGTCGCACGACAACATCGGCGAATTAACGAGAGCCGTGAGAGACATGTCTATTGAATTTAAAAGTGACCGTTTATAGCTCAGTAAAAACTTATTACTCTAAACTATTACGTGAAGGTAAAGCTGTGGCCGCCTTGACTCCGCTAACCTCACCACTGTATTTTGACAATCCTGTCATCTTGACTGCCAACATGTTGTTGCTTAAATAGGTCATTGTGGTTGAGGGAGATAGAGAGAGACGGAGAGTGAATTACATACCCAACATGCTTTACTTTTAGCTGGCATTTCTCAGTTTGAGCCCAGAATAAAGTCGAGGTCTGCGCGCCAACTGTTTTACATACAGTACATGCTTTGAATCTCAAAACCAGACACATCATAAGCAAGGCCCTCATTAAATGGTGAAATCATGCTGTTTAAACGTCGTCCTTGGCAGCGAGCACACATCAGCACATGTAAAGAGGAGGGAAAAAAAAGGAAAACACATCATAATTAATACAACAAACCCTTAGATGTAATCAGGCACCGTTTTCTTTTTTTTTTTTTCTCCCCTTTTAAAGTTGCTACAAATGCATTAAAAGATCAAAGAGCTCACTTTCCTGTAATGGAAATTGAAATTATGTTATTCTGGTTGCGTTTGAGTTATAATCTTTTTATGAAGTTCTCTGGAGTTTAACAAAGCAACAGATGGTTGAATGATTTTAGCAGACTTGTCCGTGCGTTGCCGGCTGGTCCATCAAAATATCCATTTGATTTCCTTCCAAAACAAACTGAATCCAAACATGATCTATACGGTAACTTCCCCTCATCTCCTGGTTGTATAGTCTTTACCAAGGCTGCGACTGTGACAGCAAAGCAGAGAGATATGAACCTTAAACGGATCATAACATATTTTAAATCCTGTAAAAAAAACATTTTGTTGTTTTCCCTCATTGGCTGCTTGTTTGTCTGATTTTTAATTTTTTTTCTCCAGGGTTTGTATGCATTAGACATCTTAGAGCGAATGCACTGATCTGAGAACAGTTGGCCTCTTTCCTCCACACCTGTTACGATGACAGGATTTTCAGTTTACTATGAAAAACAAAGAAACACAACAAGTAGTAAATATTCAGCTTAGAGACTGTTGAACCAGAGAATATTTTTAAAAGTTTTGCTGTAAAACGAACTTAAACCATCACTAGTATCAGCATTTAAGTCTGCAACTAACAATTGTTTTCCTTAATTATTCTGCCCCTTTTTGTTTTAGCCACTCAGCTTATCAGTTATTCATTTTAGTGTTTAAAATATCAAAAATGAAAGAAAAATGTCCATCATAACTTCTGAGAGTCCAAGGTGACACCTTCAGATCTCTTTTTTTTTTGTCAGACCCACGGGGGAAAAACCCAAAAAATGATTAGTAAAATGATGTAAAAGAGAGAAAAAACTACACATTTCTATCAATTTTGAATATTTTTACTTAAAAAAAAATCACTAGCAGTTATACAAAAATTGCCATTTCTTGCACCAACTGTATGAAATGCGTCAATATGTCTTTATTTTGCAGCCCTTGACTGACTTTTATTTAGGAGGCGAAAAATGTGCCTCTAAAATACCTCAGTAAACATCCAGGCCGAACGCACAGTAGCATCTGAATCACAGGAAATGACAGAAAACAGTTGACATTTGAAGAACGTTACAGTTGGAGAGGAAAAACTGTTTTGTGCTGCAGTTTATTCATGCGAGCTGCTGTCCTTCTATTTTTTTTATCACTTGGTTAATATTGACTTTGCTCTACAGCTGCTGCCATTGAACTTGAATGGGTGCAGTGGAGCCGCTGAAAGAAATGAGAGACAGAGTGGATTGAGGGGGGAATAAAACAGGAGTAGTTGTGGTTACACTGTATATTCTGAATGCCCTTGATCTGCAGAGTTTACAAGTAACTGTGTGTGTGTGTGTGTGACTGTGCCAAACGCATGTGTGCTTCACTGCTTGGGCATCAGCATGTGATTGTGAACATCAGTTCCAATTTGTCTCCCTCTTTCAGCCTTGTTGTCTAATTGCCATGCCATCGGTGTGTCATTGAGGGTGCATTGTGTTCCTGTTTTGTCATCCTTATCTCAGTGATAATTGCCCCTGCCAAATAGAGGGGAATTAAGAAAAGAAATTGCTAATGACAAGACATCTAAGAAAAGGCATGTTCGCTTATTTCCTTTATCTCTTCTGTTCCCTCCCAGCCCCGTGTGCTTTTGTGGTAATTACAGTCGATGCATAACAAGCTAGTTAAATAGACCATCTTTCTGTTTCTACAGTCAGAAAGCACAATACGCCGGAGTGCTCAGTTCAAACAGAAAAACCTACCAGCTCCCTTTGTTATTCCACCCGTGCATTGACAACGGTCGCAGAGAGGAGGGAAGGAAAAAATCAATGCTGTCAAATGCGGAGATAGGAAAATGTCATTTTGACAAATGCAAGGCTTTGTGTACGCACAGATTGAATTTTGATGGATTTCTCCCCAGGCGAGGCCTCCTTTTCTTATTTATAGGCCTTCATATAAAAATGTTAAACAATGATGTTACAGAAAGCAAACACAAATGTCATTGGCACAAAACGTCCCCCAATGAACTTGTGCTTCTTTGTTTGTGGAAAATATTTTCTTTCAAAGATAGACAACCATTTGAAGCCTTTCTGAAAGCTAACACGGCTATTTTTAGGAAAATGTTACACAAGACTTGTATTTTGATACGGCCTGTCATGGGATATTTTCATGGGGAAATCAATGCAAATGAATTTGCATTAGTTCAAACAGAAGTTTGAGCATATTGCCAAGCGTTTGATGCTTGTAATGGTTTTTATTCATACCTGCAGGCTGCAGCGGAGGGTTAACAAATCTCTTTGTCAGGATGAAGCATATGCTGTATTTTATCACACAGTGGTGACTGTACAACTACTCAATATTCATTTGCATCCTTTCAGCTGAAGTGCAACGTTGCTTTTGTGTGAAAAATGACAAAAAAAGATATGTTTTCACCCCAGGAATATGTAATTACTATGTTCCTTTAAGATGAACCCGTGAAAATGATCACAGTCTCTCTCTGATTATCCATCCATCCACCCAATCATCCATAACATGTATTTCCATAAAGTGTTGACACATCATATCTCTTATACTGCACATTTTTTACCTGTGTTTTTAAGTATTGTTCATATACATACATTATTTTTCATATATATTTACTTGCACTTTGATACTGATTGCACTGTTTGGTTCAGTGTAAAACTGCATCTTGTTAAAATGATATATAGCATCGATAAAGTTTTATCTACTCTAATTTCACAGCTGTACTTACGAGTTACTTTGCCTACATTTTACATTCAAATTAACTGTTGACTCATGAAATATGGTGCATTGTTATGAAATAAACTACACCAGGGTATTTAATTTTACCTGCTGATGCATCAGTACTAACAATCCAATGATGTGGTCTCATTTATAATAATATATCACTTTGAATAATGAGCACTTTTGCTTTAATATTTAGGTATGTTTTGCTAGTAATGCTTAAAGAAAGAACTTTAATATGTATTGGAATAGTTTTTCAAGTTCTCATAAAGGTGCTTTTCCTTAAATACAGGATCCAAATTTGTCTTCCAGCTCTGCATTAATCTCCCTCTCTCTGGTGTAATGACTGTATATGACGTCGTGTGTTTCAGCTCAAGTTCTTTCCCAGAGTTCCTGACTCTCTTGTTTGTCTTCTGTCTCCCACAGTCAACCTTTGGACTATGTTTCAAGCTGCTCAGAAACTCGGAGGATATGAGTTGGTAAGTATTCACATGTGTGGCAATATATTCCTCCTCTTTCGTCAAGGTCTCTCCCTTCTTTTCTTCTATTTACCCCCCCCCTCTTTTAGCCTCCCTCCTCCTAATGTCTACCCTCTCTTTCTCTCCATTATCTCTTCCTCCTACCTCCCTTTTTTCCTCCCTGCCTTTTCTCTTTCTGCCCTCCTTTTGCCCCTTGAGGTCAGTCACTATTTTCCCAAGAAGAAAGTCTTGCTCAGAGCCACATTTAGCAAAAATTGAGCCGTTGTTTCAAAACCCCCTTGGAGTGGAAAACACATGTTCCCCTGCCCTGCGCTGGCCAGAAGGAAATTGGTCAAATCGCTCATTTTTTCCCATGTTGGGGATGAAGTGAAATGCACATATGCACCCACAAATGCAGACATATGCTGCATGCACGCACATACACAACCAGGGATTGAGTCAGAAGTAAGTACGTATGAGACATTTCGACTTGGCAGCTTCACCTGCCGTTTATTCATTCGCTATTGTGCGCCGTGTTTCCAGAGTGAAGTCAATGTTTCATGTTAAGTCATCAAGTGTATTGCTCATGCCTGTTTCTTCATTAGCCGGCTGGTAAAATGTCATCCAAACAGACAGCCAAACCAGACCATAAACAGGATACAGCTCATATAAAGGGCGCTCATATCCTTTTAAAACCCTCATATCTGCAGCTGATTATCTCACGTTTCATGTCCAGGCTTTAGTTAGCTCTGTGGCAGCCTGGAGTATTTTTTTTTTTTTTGTTTTGTGTTGTAGCCTGTCATCTGTTATGGGATAAGGGGTTATAGCAGAAACAACTGGCTGAATGATGTTAACAGAGCTTATTATGTTAGAGAATTGAGTGTTGAGGATTCAATAACTGGAACATCATGACTCAGTAACTCCCCAAGACCTCATGATGTGTTTTATTTTTTTTGTTCATATTTTTTAAAATTTCCTCAACTCGACCTTCATCTCATATTCCATCCTTTGTCTCTCTTTCTTTCTCTCTTTTGTCTTATCACTCTCTCTCTTTTTTTTCATCCATTCTTTGCAGATCACAGTCCGCAGACAGTGGAAGCATGTATATGATGAATTGGGCGGAAACCCCAGCAGCACAAGTGCGGCCACATGTACGCGGAGACACTATGAGAGGTGAGTTATTATGTTCGGCCGTTACATATGACACATTATTGCGATGCATGCACACATGGAACAGTTTGCACGGCCCCGAAGTGAGTACACTCCCTCACAGCTGCATCAAATCTGATTTCACAATTCTTTATTCATAACATCAGGACGCTACAAGACCAATATTGATCTTTTTGTAGGGGGAAGTCAGTGCTCTTGCATACATGTAGAAGAGTGTTTGCAACAGTGGGATCAGTTGCAAATCAGTTTTCACTGTCTCTCACTGTGAAAGCACGCAGTTGTTCCAATACGAACAAATGCATTCCTTACTGACATAAATGATTTCCCAATGAGATGAGATTCAGTTATTTTCTTAGGATTAATTGATTAGTTTTGTGGCACTTTGGAACCAATTATGAAGTAAAACTCCACCCACAGTGATCTACAAGCAGACTAAAGAGGATTTAAAGGCTCCAAACGACAGCAAAGTTTTGAATTATTAACTGACCTACATGGATAGACATACGTACAGTAACCAGCCTCTCTCTACATATATGTGTTGCCGGCACACGGAGCTGAATATGAGATAAAATGAAAACACGAGTTTAATGTATTCATCTAATCATTCAGTCAGATACTGCAGCATTTTTGAACCTCCACATTATAATCATTCAGATGGTATTACCAAACCAAAGCAAGCATATGGATATGATCCTCAGGGAGCTGTGAGGGTATTTATACGGGGCCGCTTGCACACACACACTCACACACACACACACACACGCCCACTTTCCCAAGGTTAAACAAATGCCAAATATGATCTTCCCAACAAGAGATAAGC
>JAPZDY010000003.1:18155480-18179113 GCA_029783645.1 Ctenochaetus hawaiiensis
AGCTCAGGCACACACACACACACACACACACACACTCACACCTGTCAGTAATACAGCAATATGCCAGCAGTACCATATGAGGGAGCCGGGCAGCTTCATATTGTGTCAAGATTGCATAGTGTAAGCAAATTTGCAAGCACAGGCAGTGCTGGCCGGAAAGGCTTCTCTAGGAAATTTGTGAAACCATAGGTGTGAGGAGCGTTTTGTTCACTGTGTTGTATTTGTACACAAGGTGACAATATGCCTCTAAATGTTCTGCTGAGGGTGCCTGTAGTGTTTACACTACGCTCCCAGTTCTTCCTCACTGCCTCAAAAGAGGGATATGTTTTAAAGGAGGAGCTGCTGCATGGTGCACCGCCTTATTTATATTAATAATAGATATGACTTTCAACAGCCAGCTTCAGAGATGATGCCGGCCAAATATCGTTTTATTGCAGAAGGCAGAGTATGTCTTTGATCCCTGTTTTGCGACTGTTTGTCGAGCTTTGAAATCAGTGGGATCTGTCTGTGCCAAGAAATTACTTTGAAGCCAGATGTGAAAAGCTGTATTGTTCATCAGTTTATAAGGTGTAAATAGGGTCGTTGGAAAGCAGGCGGGGTAGGTAGGACGAAACGGTGTGGGAAGCACTGAGGTGTGACTGCTGCTGCGCTGGCCTTTCCCTCTCCAGCCACTGAGAAGCAGCTGAGAGAAAATAATGCTGAATCAATACAAAGCAATAATATCCACACACTGCAGTGAATATCAGGCTGACAGAGAGGGAAGGTGTAAGAGGGAGGGGCGGAGGGTGATGGGGCACGTGTGTGTGTGAGAGTGTGTGTGTGTGTGAGAGAGAGAGAGAGAGAGATCAGCTGAAGCTGAGCAAGTTTCCATTCAGGGGAATAATTTTAGCTGAGCCTTGGTGTTTGGGCTGCTTGGAGGGCAATTAGCTTCATTGTATTAACTCAGCAAACACGGCCATTCTCTCCGCATGATGAATGAGGCTGTTTGTGGGCTCGCTGAAGTGTGTGTTTGTTCCCTGGAGGCATCTTTGTTTCCACCTTTAATCATTAGTCAATGTGCTACAGAAATATAATTCACAGGAAAGAATGTACAGTGTACAAACTGGAACAACACTTCTGTTTTCCTCTTCCCTCAGAAGGATCGCTCCTGATTTGTCTCAGTGGGACAAAGTAAGGAAGTGCAGGAAATAAAGAGTCTCTTAGCCGGCAGAAGAAAGAAAACAATATTTCAGGACATAATTGCTTTAAATTAAGTAGATATTCTTAGCTGTCTTGTGAGCTTTGGATTAAATATTGTGAATACCCACAAACATTCAGCTCTCATTTTAAATTATACACATTATCCCTTTACAGCCCTAATGGTAAAATCATATGAAATGGTTTCCTAGGAGATGTTATTGTGAAAGATGGAGCTGCGGGCATAATCACTGTATTCATGCTGTCCAGGAGCTGGTGGTAATCGCTGGTAGTAATGGACTTACATAGCTGGAATTGAACAGGAGATAACATCAGCTAATTGTCATTTTCAAAGTTGCTGTTTTTTAAGTCACAGAGCGCCGTTCATTAGTGTGCAGGGGGGGAAAAAAAAAAATCAATGTAGAAATGTCCAAGCCAAGGTCTGCCGCTGCAGCTATACGGGGGAGCTTTAATGATATTTATTTAAACCGTTTCCCGAGATTAGCTGTCAGGGCCCAGCGCTCTGAATTAAAAATGAGGTCATGAAAAAGATGGCATCAATAACCTTGAAATAGACTGCCTTTTGCTTCTGTGCTGTGCCATTTTCTCTGTGCTGAACCCCCCCTCACTCTCCTCCCCTCCCTCTCTCCCACTCCCTGCCTTGCACTTCATGCTGTTTCTTTCATTATACAGGTCAGCGCCTTTTAACAGCTCCTACATATTTAATCTTCCTGGTTTCCTACATGATCTCTTGTTACAGAAACATCACATTTCACTATCTCTGGTTATTTCTGCCTGTTACAGATTTTTAATACCTCACCATGCCTTGGCACTCTAATGTAATTGCACAACAGGGTTGGTATTGGGGTGGGAGGGAGGGGGGGGGGGTTGGATGGGGGGTATCCATGGCAACAGAGAAGCAATTTAGAATAATTTGCTATTTAAAAACTCTGAGGTTTTTTGGGCAATAGTGCAGAGCGACCGACGAGGGCTTCTGGATTAAATCATTTCATCTTAAAAGTATTAGATGTTTGCCAGATGTACTGTACATAGAGTCTGAGGCCTGTGAAATATTCTCCGGCTCAGATCATGCAGATACGTGTTTCTTCTGAGACACATGCACGCCTGTTCCAATTTTAGTTTACTAGATGCTTTATTGATTCAGCCTTTATTCAGTCCTCCTGGTATCGATGTGCCTCTGCATTCACTA
This sequence comes from Ctenochaetus hawaiiensis, assembly GCA_029783645.1. NCBI lineage: Eukaryota > Metazoa > Chordata > Actinopteri > Acanthuriformes > Acanthuridae > Ctenochaetus > Ctenochaetus hawaiiensis. Next base: position 18,157,867 of record JAPZDY010000003.1, read on the forward strand.
AAGCTGCTCTCCAGATACAAAAATACATTTGTTACTCAGAACTATTAGGAAGCCTTGAAGCGGTCCCCACACTGAGACTTATAATAGAATAGAGCTCAGATTTGGTGACAGGAGATTGTTTTTTTTTTTTTTGTCTTTTTAATTTTATTTTTTCTACATGCTCAGTAACTTGCAGTCGTCAGCATCTCTCTGCATTGTCCTTGATGTGTTGTAGATACATCAAATGTGATGCATCACACTCGAGCTTGCATTGTCTAATACTGTAGCTCAAACACAGATTTCAATTACTCTGGTCTCTTGTTCTAAAGCAGAAGGGTTTCATTGGATTACAATAAAAGTGCAAGGGAGGCAATATCACCTACTTGTCCTCCCTGCTTTTTATTGCCAGAACTGAGAGAAGCAGGGAGAGAGACACAAAAACAATGACAGATTTTAATAAAAAAAGCAAAAATGCCTCAGTATTAGGCAGTGGAGTTGGAGAGGGAAAAGGTGGGAGAAATTGCAATATGGAAACATGGTTTAATATGATTGTTTGTCAGCATTATTTAATACACTGTGTACAGTGTTTCTGGTTGGCATCGAAAGCATAGCCAAATTCTTTGTATAGCCTTGACTCTTCCACTGAATCTGGACTTAAGCTTCAGTGGGAATGCAGCAAAAGAGCTGCATGTTCTTTACACTAAAATAGCAGGCAGCTATTTTAACCTCTGAGAGCTGGTTGGTCTCTGCAAGACAAAATGCTTCATTGAGCATTCAGTGATAAAACATCTTTTTTTTGCAGTGATCTAACAACTCCCAGTGTTGTGTAATTTCTTTATGCAAGGAATTTAATAAAAGGTCCAAGGTTTCCTCTCCCAGGGGCAATGGAAAAATCGCAAATTATGGCACTGACGTGTGACAGGCAATTGACTGTATGGGAATCTATTCAAGTCTGCAGAGATTAATAACTAGTTCAGTGTAGCAAATTAAATTAATGACATTCTTGTAGAGATTTCATTCTACTGTAGCACAGCAAGAGGGAACATACGCTGTATATTTTGGGGGGTATTAATACTTGAGTGTTTCTTTATGCAGAATAGCACACATTTATTTTAAAGAGCACTTTTGGCTCACACCTGCTATGGCGAACATTTACTGCGAGCTGCAGCAGCAGCTAATGAGAGCAAACCCTGGGGGAACAGTAGAGGTCATTTTAAATCTGGTATTTTCAGACTTGACAAAGGACTTAAGTTTTTCATACATTCCTGTGCTGCCCTCCTGTTTTAACTGCATGAATGAGGGTCACCTCAAGTGGTTTGGCTTGGAGACAAAAGAGGGGCTTTGAGGCATGAATCCAAAGCAGAGGGACCGGCTACAATGTCTGTTTATCCCTCTGCTGGCATCTTGTCTCTCCTTTTCTCTACAGCACTTATTGTTTTCCCGATTGCTGTGATGATGCTTAATCACTGCATTTAGATTTGATAAAGAATTGATTTTATCTTTTTTATTCTATTCTCTTCTCTTCACGGGCTTCACAGCAAGTCATTTTCTTTCCCTTAAATTCTCTACAGCCCCTGGGGCTTGTCCACCAGCTCTTTAAATAGTTTCTTTTCCTTTTTTTTCCACGCGTGAAGCAGCTCTTGTGATCTTAACACAACACCAGTTAAAATTAATTTCAGCATGGATGGGAGGGAAATTGTTGAAATGGAACAGCCTGCAGGCTTTTTCCACTTATTTGGTGACTTAAGCATTTCTTGGATTCTAGCACACTGCTTGTTTCTGTAACACAAAACTCAGATGAGAGCAGCACATTGCTGGTAAAGTCACCTTGTTTTTGCCAAGTTGTGTTTTTTCAGGGAAGGTGCTTTGTTTGCAATCCATTGTTTCAAAGGCACAGGCATGCTTAGTTGACAGTTGCAGTTTGATTTTGAGGTTAAGACTGCTATTGATCCTACAGATTCCAAAGATCATTCAGATACATAAACATGTTTGTGTAAAAGCATCCATGCACAAGTAAATACCTACATACATGCATACATATACATATTTATACATACATGCATGTTTTATGTGTACATTATATATATATATATATGTAAGCATGTGGTTTTGTGTGTATAAATACACTTTATATATTTAATCTCCCCATGGAATATTCTGCTTACTTGTTAACATCATGGAAAAAGCCTGCTTAAACAAAAGCCGAGTGATAAATTGGCATGAGAGGAAGTTAAGTATTTATTGACCTCATAAAAATGTTGCCTCTCCTGCCTTAATGAAATTCTTTCCTGAAATCTCTCAGTGCACACCACGCCCCCTAGTGGCTTAAATTATTAACTGCACCTGGCTTTCTCTGGACTAATGCAGTGGCTGCCAAGTTCAACCCCTTTCCATTCTTTGCAGGAAATTGCTACTTATATAAGTGGTATTGTGTTATGAGTGCTATATTACATGATCACGGCTAAGTTATATATACACTGCTGGAAATGACTCCTGTCTTTCACACTGAGGGCTCTATTATGATTGTACAGTTGTTGTTTTTTTTAACATTGAGTTAAAAATGGAAAAATGGAGTAAATGTGCCCCGTGGCTCAAAGTCTCCTTTACTTGTTCAGCCAAATTTGCATACAACTGTAAAGGTGTGTATCTTGGAAATTAAAATTCCTACTTACAGAGCTTTTTTTTTAATAGGCAATACTTTTCTTGTTATGTTCATTAAGTGTAACAAAGCAAATCTGACAATATAATGAAACCTCCCGAGACTGAGTTTTTGGATTCTTGGCAAATGTAGCGTCTTAGTGTTTCCATTTGGAACTATTTAAGGCTCCCGTAATTTCCCGGGCTGCTCTTACATTATCTGGGTCTGCAACAACCCCAACCCCCCACTCCATATTGACATTCCATAAAGTTGACCCAGGCTGACGCAGTTGTCTCTTTCCCACAGATCACTGTGATAGCCGACGGTGAACCCTGGTAAACTGTGTATATACCACTTTTCCAGCCCTTTGATCAATAGTAAGAGAGCTGGACGTTTGCACATGTTGAATATGCATTTGCCACTCTGAAGAAATTGAATCCACAGTTTTTATATTGTTGAAAGCTTTAATCTATCTGCCTGTTCTGTGCAATAATTCCTAATTATAGAAAAGCCTGAGAACCACTTCTCCATTTGTAATAAATAGCTACCACTGCTGCTTTTCTAAAATTAAAAAGGCTGCATTTTTTTTATCTCTGTTTTCAAGGATTCTTCAGTCCTCCGTTCAGAATCATTTTTGCTGTTCATTAACATGTCATTATCCCCTCTTTCGCTCCCTCTATTTCTTTTTCCTTTCGCTCTCTTTCTCCTCCCCTCTTCTCTTTCACAACCCTTTTGCTCTCCCTCTTTCCAATAAGTCACATTTAATAGTACATTTCCTTTCTTGGCCTGGGGCCTGGTGCCAGACCAGCTGTATGAAATGTAGTTTCACCGCTTTTCCTGCCAGCACTTTTGTTCAGAGAAAAAATAACAAAAAATCCCACAGAGCCTCTTGAACTCTCTGAGGCTTTTTTTTCTTCCTTTTGAAGAGGAGGCGAAACAGCTCTTGATTCATTGTTTGTTTTACCGCCATGTCCCTTAAAAGGAATACTGCAACCGTCTCTTGTCGTTACACGAGAAGACCTTATTTTTTCTCATGACTGAGAAAGTCATGTTTCTGTCTGGCTTTTATGGATTGTTATTGTTAAAAAAACTGACAGAGGAGCTGGAGAGATTTTCAGAGGAGCTTATTGAAGTTTGGAGTGTTGTAGTTTTTCAGTTGTCTTGGTTTCCTCTTCCACAATGTTTCTTATTTCTGGTCTAGCGCCAATTTCCATTTTCTTTACTGAGCAATAAAAGTCTAAAAGTTTCCCTCGCTGGTTTCTTCATGTCATTATTTTACACATGGGTATTGTTATGTTATCCAGATCTTAATGTTCCCATTAGTTATGACATCAGATACGGAAAATTGACTTGGGAAATATTCAGATGAGAAATAACAGGAGTCAAAAATAGTTGAATGTTCCCTGCCACTTAGTATGAACTTATTAAGTTGAAGCATTTGCAGCTTTCAAGCTTGAATACAGACATTTATTTATGTTGCCGGTCACTGGGGATTTTTTTATATAAACCTATCTTTTTCACATTGTAGTGTACATTACAGTCCTGACCTTTCTTTGTTCCCTGCTGTTCTTCACCATTATTTGTCTGCATTTCTTATTTATAGCTGTACATCTATTCCTGTGCTAGTACACAGAGAGCAATGAAAACATGAGTCAGATTCCTTGTAAATGTTCACACACTCGCCAATTCACATTTCTGATTCTATCCTGCATTTAATCACATCAATAAAAAAAAAAATGTGTTCAAAAAACTAGAGTGGACTTTTGCAAGCTGATATATTTTATCTCTGTAGCCACTTTAAGGGCTTCTGGGATTAAACCTACTTGTGTTCTAAATGAAAGTTTGTGTGCTTTGAGGTTCATTTAAGCTATTTTATTTCATTTCTTCCAAACATTTTTCTTTATTTTATTACAAACCACATCAGCTTTACACACCCACAAACACGCATTCCTTTCTCCCTTGCTTTAACTAATACCAAATGTGATCTGTCTCAGCAGGAGATAACTGGTTAGTCACATTCTCACACATGCATACACACACACACACATACTTTGGCAGTAGTCTGAACCTGGATTTCCCCTAACCCAGATTAATTACAATAGGATTGTTAATGGTTGCCAGGTATTAAAAAGAGTTGGGTTTAAAGCGAAGGTATTTGATACTCTGTATGCCTGTGGCAAAGCTGCAGCTCATTCTCTTCTGCTTAGAAAATATGTGGTTTATTGTACTTTACTTTTTACAATTCAGCATGAATACACCAGAAAAAGGAAGTTGGTTTACTTTGAAATTCTTTACCTACCTCACATCAGAGTGTTTAATCATGTATTGCTTTTGTATTTTTTTTTTTTTCAGGATAAAATTGTTGTTTGGCTTAAAGGATTTGTGTGTGTGTGTGTGTGTGTGTGTGTGTGTTTGTGTGTGTGACTAACCAAAACATAGATTAGCAATTGTTCCTACAAAGCATGGCATGACATAACATGACCACACCACAAACTCATCCGCATTCTTTTGCCCTCATTCTTCCTCAGGCTCCTCCTTCCATACGAGAGGTACATTAAAGGCGAGCAGGACAAGCCCCTCCCCTTGACCAAACCCAGGAAGCAGGAAGTTGGCCAGGAGAAGGTTTCAGCAGCCAAAGCCAAAGGAGTGGGGGCCAAGAAATTGAAAGGTTTCAACACTCCCAAGCCTGAGAGTAAAAAGGACAGAGGGGAGACAGTAAAAGGCCAAGAACAGTCACAGGTCAGTCACTCCCAAACGCTGCCTCATCAGGATTCCTCCTCGCTCTAAGTTCAATTTAATTTCAATCTTTTTGTGCTTTCTCATCAAATGCTGTCTTGAGTTCCCATTTGAATTGCCAAATAATAAAAAATATAGAGGTGTGTCTTATTTCTTGAGCACTAACTGTAGCAACTATCTTGTTTCTGCATGCAGGACTCAGAGGGGAAAGAGGAGAATCATGAGCTCTCCTCAGCCATAAAACAGAAGATATTGCTGGGAGATGAACCTATTGTAATAGAGGAAGAAGAGTTACATCTTACCCTGAAGAAAGAGGAGTCTTTGGCAGTGGAGACGCCATCGTCACTCTGTCCCAAAGAGCCGGACTGCAGAGCCCCACATGCTGGTCTGCCCCTCCTAACGGGGCCCGGTCCCCAGCCTGAATGGAGGCAAATCAGCGAGGCCCTCCAAGTGAAACTTTCCTGTGAACAGCAAACTGAAGGGCATTTCATTCCTAAAAACCCTTACCTGCCTCACCGTTGGGATCAGAACAAACCTGCTGGACATGTTGCTCTTCCTGAGTCCTCCTCCAGGGTCAAAGACTCCATAGAAAGTCATGGTGGGAGAGTGGGGAAGGTGTTACCCATGTGTAAGCAGGAAGACAGACAGTGTATAGACTTGAGCACAGATTCCTTCCCAGAGAAAGAAGACTATGGGCTCATTAAAAAGGAGTCAACCCAGGGTCCCGCACAGAAGGCTGCCTACTGCAAAGCCAGCCAAGGGGTCATGTCTCCTTTAGCCAAAAAGAAGCTCCTTTCCCAAGTGTGTGAGTCTAACCCCTTTTCCTTTACCTCTCCTTCTCATCAGCCCCCACCTCCCGCCGTTGCTTCCTCTCTCCCTATCATATCAGTTGTTGAAAGGGAGAAGGAGAAGAGGAAGGATGAGGAGGAGGTTGTGGGACATAGGCATGGGCGTGTGTCAGACAACATACCAGAGGTAGCGCCCATGTTCAGGCCATCAGTCATTCAGCACGCCCAGAGCAGCAAGCCTCACCAACAGGCCACCAGCGGCCCATCCGACAGGAGCGCCGCCGGAGAGCTTTCCCGGACAGGCCATCACCTCCAGCCTCAAGTCAACCCTCCATGGCAGCCCTATCTCCCCAGAAATCATGGCCAGGAAGGTGTTGAGAACGCCGGAGAGACGCTACTCCACGGCCAAGCTCAGCCTCGGAGCTATGCAGGTGACTGCTACTCCTCTCCTCACCTCCACAGTCTGTACAGGCAAACTGAGAACTGCCTGAGCCAGGAGAGGATGGCCAGTTTTCCCAACGGGGAGCGGAGAGAGCACTACACCAGGGAGCGTGAAGGTAGCCAGGGTTTTGTCTGTGGCAGCCTGGAGCAAGAGGGCTTGGCCTACAGATCTCACTACAGTGACAGGACTCAAACACACGGAGAGCGGAGGGAGGCAGAGGACGAGCCCAGAGACTTCACAATCTCTAAACCTCTCTCTCAGAGGGTGTCCTCCTTCTCCAAGCCTTCCTTCTGCAGTCTCCCGTATCCCATCTTACCCCAGGGTTTGGATTCCCACCCAAAGGCGTGCCGAGTTCCTCCTATGATCTCTCCCCCTAAACAGAGTCCGGTGGAGTCATCGCAGCCATTTCCCAGCCCAAAAGCTTCAAGTGAGTCGTCTCTCACCAGCCCTATTCAACCCAGTAAGCGTAGCCTAGGGGAGCCGGAGAGCGACGAAGTCCCAGAAAGGAAAGTTCGTGTGGTGACACCAATCCACCCTGCTGGGGCAATCCGACGCAGTGACCCAGAAGAGCTAAAACCAGCTGAGCCGGCCCACGCTGTTCACCTCAACAACCACCTCCCCGAGGGCCACCCGACATCCACCTACCCCCCACACCACGCTGCACCCTTCTACCCTGGCATGTACCCACCGGGCAGCCTGGTCTCACCGGCGACCCAGGACGGGCTCCAGCAGCACCCAGGTTTGCAGTACCTGAAGAGCCAGTCGGCGGTGTCTCCCCTCGTGCCCCCCTTAGCCTTCCACTCCATGATGCTCCACAGGCAGCTGCTGGCCTCCAGCCCCAGCCCGCATCACTTTTACAGGCACCCGGGCGGGGCAGCACTGTACGGTGACCTGCTGCACCAGTTCTACCCTCTCTCCACCCTCCCGCCACCTCAGCTGTCGTCGGTACACCCCAGCACCAGACTGTGAGGGGAAACCATTCCTCCCTCCTTCCTCTTCTTCTTCATCCTCAGAAACTTTCAGCTTCTCTCTGTCTTTCTGTTTCTCTTGCTCGGGGATTGTGACTCAGTCGAAAAAGAAAACACTGATTCTAAAAACTTTGGCTGACTGATAAACTCGTTAGTCGGGCGGAGTGAAAATTCCATTTTCTTTTTTTTTTTTTCATTTGTGTATGCATTTGTTTATATACTTTGCACTGTTCTGTATTTTTTTTATCACCACTTACTGTATATTTTTTTTTGTTCTCGTTGTATCCTTATTTGCACAATGCTCTTGTATGTGCTCACAAACCAGTTTGCCGCTCTCAGTCACCACGAGTCAGGTTGTTGCTCTGGATGTGTGAAAGGTGGAGGGCAACAGAGAAAAGCCATTTGTTTACTGCGTCTGAGGGCTAAATTTTTATGCTTAAACACACTACAAGAAACATAACGTAAATGGAATTCTTTATATAACTGTAAGTGCGTTCACCATCGCAAACAATGTGCAACAGCTGTTTAGCACATTATTACACTTAAGGCGGCCAGTGGTGTGGATCTGTTTACATATCTCCATGCTGAAAGCTGCTGCCTTTTTGTGCCACAGTAAATCCACCTGAACTCTTTGGAGGAGACATTAACACTCACTGCAGTGCTGTGTAACATGAAACAGTTTTAGCATAACATTCAGAGGTGCTGTGTATACCAGATGTACTGTAGACTCGCTCTTTACTCAGTTCAGGTTTTTATTCATTAAAATTGTATTTTCGGTTGAGATCGTCATGTTCGATCTGTTGACAAATCATGAATGTTTCTTTGTCAAAGTTAATGAAAAGCTGTTTTAAATTTTTTTTTTTTTTTTTTTTAACTTTCCAAACTGAAAGTAATTTGACCCAAAAAAAAACCCTTTGTGATGAGTAGACTGTAGCAGCTTGTTTTTGTCTGTAGGACCAGCATAATGAAGCAGCCGTCTGCTGTGGAATGCTCACCACAAGAAATCAGCATTTCATCTTTTTTGTTCTTGACTTGAAAAGCTCTTTTTTTTTGGTGAACAGACTCTTTTATTCAACACGCTGAAAAGACTCACTGTATGATTTGATAGGAATGTTGTCACTTAGGATATTATTGCTTTGCAAATATCTGTGCCTTTCGCAGTCTTGGATTAGAGTTAGCACTACAGTTGTTAAGGTTTATCTTCTGTAGCAGGGTAGGAATATCAATATTACTGTCACTCTTGTCTGAAATGCAGCACACAGACACTCATACAAAAACTACTCGTAAGTATATGGCACACTTGGCTATCAGACGCCAGACTTGATAGGTAGGAATATTTTAAATTTAAACAGTTATGCTTTAATCTTAAGTTAGTATTTGTGCTTAAATAAATCATTTACTTAGCTGAACTGTGTCAGGCAGTCGATTATAGAAGAACCTGAAAAGATTTACTGATGGCTGATCTTGACACAGATCTGGTGTCTGTCATCCGCAGGGCGTGTGTGCTGCGTGTGTTTTCTAGCAATGATGAATAGGTACCAGACTCAATAAAGTATGCCTACCATGCTCCTTAGCCTGAGGTGGAAAGACAACACCTGCTCTGGCTTTTACAACCACTATAATTGCAATCCAGGATAGCCGAAATACAGCCAACATGTCTGGTGTTTCAAAGAAAAAAGGAAAAAAAAATGAAGCTGTAAACGTCTATGTGTAAGGTTTTACTGAATACTGAATAGATAAAGACATTCATTTCTGATTAAGTACTGTACATTGCTGTGTGTAGGTAAAAACTGGCATTAGTGCTGGCTCCTGTACAGAACATTCATACGGGATCAAATCATGACAACCCCTCTCTTGTCTTATTTTCTGTGTAAATAGCACTGTAGATAGTACCGCGTGGTTGTTATCATATAAACTGTTATAATCTGTAAATAGTATAAAAAACAGTATAAAAGTCGGTTACACAATCTAGCTGTGTCCTTGCTTGCTCTGTTTTCAAGGTCACCGTGATCATGTTAGATTTAAACAAACACTACAATTTAAGAATTAGGATACTTTTTATTTGTTGTCATTTCACTTTTTTTCCACGTTGTTTCCACTGATGTGCATCCTGAAAGTGTTTTTGATACAGTAGCCATCTGTTTACCAATCACCCAGCTGGCAAGCAAGACAAAAAATAAAGACATTTTGTATGATATGACCTCCTGTATATTTAATTAAAATATTTTACTATCTATTCACGCTTTCTCGGTTGTGTTCTTTAACTTAACTGCAGATAAATAGCTGGGGCTGAATAAACTGATATTTAACACCAGTGTACTAACGTCAATGTAATGTTCTTTTTTTCCCTGAGTAAGTGCAGTGTGAATGGGGGTTTTATTATTGTAATACCATTATCTGGCTATGAGATTCCATCCGCCTTAATCTTCACAACAGGCTATGTCTGGGCTCAAAGCCAGAGAAGGCTCTCCAGTATTTGCTGCAGTGGAGAAATGTGCCCGTGCATGTATCTCTATGGGATGTGTGTTGGACTGCAATAAAAGCTATGCTTTGACTTTTATTGCCACCCCCTGGTAAACCTTTACCATGAAAAATATTCAGTAATACTTCCAAGCTCAGCGAAAAAAGAAGAAGACGAAAAAAAAAAAAACCCAGCAGTCTCACCAGGGTAGAATGTAGGCCATTTTATTGCAGATCAGCAACAATATAAAAAAATTTAGCTTCCATGACAACAGTGAAAAGAGAGTTAGGAGAAAATTGCACTTCTGGAAAAATAACTACAATTTTTTTTTCATTGCACTGTACACAAATTACACACTAGGACAAGATTAATGTATTCCTACTTTCTAACACAAACACAGAACCACGTAAAGTCTAAATAATTCATATGCTAAAGGGAACATTGAGATGACTTCGACAGTATTATACTATAAAAAGCCATTACAGATCATTCTAGAAAAATACAATATATTGCTGTTATTGTTGTTACTGTCACATAGTTAACTGAGAAAACAATTTCAAAAGACATTTCTAAAGCATTGTAAACGAATATAAATTTAGCTCCGTTTGTCACTGATCAAAGTGAGAGTATTCAGTCCTTGTTTAGTCATAAAGCTGTTAGTTACATTTAGATCACATTCTCTCTCTCAAGCGTAATATCCACAGGGGACACATTTTACTCCACTGGTTGCATAAAACTGCTTTCACCATGGCTACACAGTTAATCTGAAACCCTAACAGAACTGTTAGCTTTCAGTGTGTCTCTGGCACGCCTGGTCGAACTGAAAATGGTGGGGGATGCAGTGAGTGCAGCATAATTATTGTGATGATTTTATCTATAATCGTACAGCACAAGGTGTAAACACATCAGCATCAGTGAAAACTAATGCTACAAGGTTTGACTCTGGAACCTTCCCTTGTTTTTTCCAGGTATATACAGTACAACATTAAAGTGATTTATGTATTGGTATCACACAGAGAGCATAGACAACATTTTGAACAAGCTGCTAATATTGAACAGCATTCCTGTTTGTACAAATCATTCTCAATTCTTTAAAGGCTTAAACTAAATCATCCTGTAATCCGCCTCCTCGCAAATCTTCATCTTCCTCTCTTGATTAAACAGAATATAGAGGGTGTGAGAAAAAAAACAGGATTGTGGCTTTCACCGCAGAGCTTCATCTGGCCTCGCAATTTGAGAAAAAGTAGCTGAATCTAATGTTTTGTACACTGTGTGTAATTATGGAGACCACTCTTCAACATGTGATTGTTAGGGGATTTAAATATTTAGTGGCTAGCAGCATTGGATGTGTTCAAAACACAAACACAAGGGCATTCATTATTTTAGCTACTCAAAAGACTCATTCATTTAATTGTGCTCATAGCATTTATGGGCTGCAGTGTTAAATTATGTTGGCCATACTCGTACTGTGTAGCCACTGAAAACCAAGGTCACTCCATTATAAAGACCTCTGGGAAATGGAGAAGTCACATTAGTGCTTGCAATTGCTCCTAAAATTCTGTTCCCTTAAAATCTGCTATAGTGGTCATAAAATTGTCACAGTTAGTGGAATAAGTCAATAGTTCCAAAAGGAATGACTCGTTCACAGTCGGCCAATGGATCAATTCCAATTTGAGTGCTTTTGCAAAGGCTCTTTCTTCGGTTCATGTTCCAGTGGCAGAGCTGAGAAATAAGCCTTTCCATTTTAGTGGGATTGATGACGGTTGTGCTAAAGCCAACATACAGCCTTCAGTTTCATCTGTGGGATAGCTGCACACGAAAAAGTTCATAAAATGAAGAGTTGCCATGGTAGATTGTGATGTATAGATATAATGTTGATATTGTTGTATGAGATGTCAACTGGGATTTGGGTTCGAACTTGGATCTTTTTAAAAAGATCACGTCACCCAATCATCACTGAGGTTGGGTCTCAATTTTTTGGAATGTGATTAGAAAGCTCACTTATTAACTTGTTTATTCAAATCATACAAGAAGATTTCTTGGTTGAGTGTTGATAGTTGAGAAACACAGTGATGCCCAAAATATTATTACATCATTACTGCTGAGGTACAGTTAATTATATTGCGACATTTGATTATTTCAGTGCTAGCCAGTGCAGTTGAAGTTCCAACTGTTGTTATAGTCATTTGTATTAGTGGTAAGGTAAGTTGGTTAAATGCAGAGGATGAGGTCACAAGGCTTTGAGGTTCATCCTCTCTCTGAAAGACTTCCTCAGCTTGCTTCTGGGTGCAGGAACAGGACCAGAAACGTGACTTGATCTGAGAAAGCCATGTTCCCCTGTGGCTTCAGTGCTCTGGGTGTGGTGGCTCTGGTACTCCAGCTGCTGGAGAGGGGGCTGAGGTTGGCTTTGCGGTTGTATGTCGAGGACGCCCAGTGGAGCATTTTTACGGCTGAGTGCTCCAGCTCCTCCAGTGTTGTGCCACTGGAGTTGCTGTATGATGGCAGAGAATTTGGCATCCAGAGAAGGTCTGCCAGTTTTGGACCTTGTGGTTGGGCATGAGGCGCAAGAACTGGAGTTCTCCTTCTCCTGGTATGATAGAGGAGGAGGAGGAGGAGGAGGATGAAGTGATGCAGGGAGGGGAGGTCGAGCAGGACGGGAAGGAGGAACATAGGGCTCTTGGTCAGAAGGAGGGGGCGGAGCGCGGCGCTTCTTGTTGCTGACGGAAGGAGAGCTGGTGCTGGGATTGGGGCTTGAACAAGGGGTGGAGGTTTTGCTGTGGGACAGAATACTCTTCTGCACCACCATCGAATGGGACCCATCAAACAGAGAGGACCAGTTGGCCACCTCCTTCTCCTCCTCATGACCAATAAGGAAGCGGCCGTCTGTCTCTTCTATCTTGTTGTGGATAATATCTGTGATGCTCTCAAACTTACCAGGTGAATTTATACCTGTACAACATGGAAGACAAACAAACAAAAAAAGCCAGATAGATTAGGAAAGTTTTAAACTCTGTTTTCTCGATCATGTTTGATAATTACATGAAACAAAGAGAAAATAACACATTTAAGGACAAACACATGAGAACGCACTCCAACATTTCCATGTGAAGGAGTTTAATTTACATGTTTTCACTGAGGCTAAAACTATTATGCGTGATTAATAGAATTTGTTCATTTCATTGAGCACTTGCATAATATCGTCTATAAATATATGTATACAAATACAAATCCTGTAAAACAGTTGACATCAAACAGGCAGCAAATTATCACCCTGCCTCTAACTGAATTCAGCCACTCTTTACAATTACTTTACTCACTGAGGTCATTGTAGTAAGAGTCGGCCTGCTTGGTGAGGAAGAGTGATGGTTTCTGTGGTGACATGACCTCGATCTTCATTAGCTCGTTGCAGCAGTGCAGCCACTGGCCTGGTTGTAAACAAGGTGAGGCACGAGAGACATAGATAAAAGGTTATGCTATCTGTTCTTTTCAAGATTATACATGCAGCCATTTTAACTATCAAAACAGATTGATGAACACATGCTCTACTTTCTCTTTACATACAGTTTCCTCAAGCACACAGGGTCTCAAGTATGTTTCCTCTCTGAGCACACATGTAATCTACAGTTTTTAAACACTGTGCTGCCTTTGTTTTACACAGACACACACTCACTCTGATCGTAGAGATGCTGGTGGAGGGCGTCCAGCCAGTCCTCCAGCTCATCCCTGGTGTCTGTGGTGAAGACGACAGTCTGAGATCCTTCTGGTGACGGGTTGATGATGAACAGACTCCTGGATTTCTGGCCCGCTGACTCCTTCTCCATCACACGAATCCGAGTGTCCTGCAGAAATTACATATAACTTTTAAGTTGAACAGGAGTTTCAAAAAAAAAAAAAGTATTCAGGAACAATTTTCCAAAAACACACACAGGATGTTCATAGTATTTTGGTTATTCTACAGCTGTTAGGAAAAACTGAAATGAGATTTGAATCAATACTAATAAATCAATGTGATATATGTATTTTACTTTAAATTTTACTTGCCAGACAGCACTATTTAAACAGAGATAATAATGTAACAGTAGCTTTTTGTTATTAAATTTTTTCTTTTTCATTTTTATATTTATTTTTTTAATAAATACATTTCCACAGAGAGTGCAGAAACTGTCAGTAAGTAATTTGCAGTCGACAAGCTCAACAAAACTGGGCATGAAATGCAAATGAGAGTGTGAGTGTGAAGGTTCGGAGTTCGTCTTACCTTGTTGATGGGTAAGTTGAGGTTTGGCTGCACTTTAGCATTGATTTCCTCTGGGGAGAAGTAACAGGCCAGAAAGCCAGCACTCAGCACACAGTAGAGACTGCAGCACTGGGACATCCCCTCCACACTTTGCTGGATATTACAAAAATTAACAACAAAGAAACTTAATAATTTAACACAGCAACCATCTATGCAGCTAACAAATTTGATCACGGAAGTCGACACACCTTCTGGCTCAGGTATCCAGTCATCATGCTCTGTGTCATGCAGGTAGGCTGGGCCACCAACCGGCAGCAGACGTTGCCATAAAGCGGAAGCCAAGATGACCACTCAGCTGCAGGAGACATTAGAGGGATTTTCATGTTAGTCTGAATTAATTACTATATGTTTTATGTAAAGATAAAAGTACTTTGAGAAGTAAAATGACATTCATCTCAATCTTAAGTGGAAAAGTAAGACCTTGTGACTGAACATAATTCAGTTATAAAAGGTGTTGTATTATACATTAAACACACATAAGAAAACTTCCAGTCACACAGCTTCTTGTCATATGAGCATTTAACAGTGGCTCAAAAAACTTTTTGGGCCTGAACAGTAATGAACCATGTCACCAACTCACACTAAACCTGTTCACTTGAATTTAGAGCTGGAAAACAAAACCAGCTTGAGCATTCACTTCATTTTCCATTTAATCACTCAGCCAAAGGAAAAAAATACTCCGAGCTGAACTTCAGTCCAAAGTTATTTGCTTAATTCTGGTCTCCTTTTTGTTAAAATAATACCACATCACTAAATTGAACGAGCAGATACAAAGTATAATCCCTCAAAACCCCAGATATTAAATTTCTGTGCTTTTGCTGCCTACCGTCTTGGAGGACGATAAGGGAGTGAGACTGAAAGCTGCCTTCAGCCTCCGGCAGGCCCAGTGTAGTGTAGGCCAGCAGGCTGTACTTGGCTCCACTGGTACAGGTAGACACACACACACAAACACATATACTGAGTTTAGTATTCTTTGAAGTGTACGACATTGACTTATTTTCATTTCTTGGCTTCCCGGGCTTAACCTTAAAAGATTCATGCTCAGCTCTAATCCTATCAATAAATAATTATAAAGATACATTCATGTACAAAGACTCTAACCCTTAAACCCCAACATGTGCACAGTGTTCTACTTTTTGTAAATTATGTCCTTGTTCAAAGGCCTAATGATCCCACTGTTTCTCCACCCACTGAACAGGTGGCATATATCACTTACAGATGTGCAGCTGAGAGTTTCAATAGATGCTCTAAATGCCTTTAAGCATGTGTTTCCCGTCAGATGCAAACAAAATACAACCAATAATACAATAAAATACTAAAATAGAGTGGCACAAAAAAAAATAATTCACGAATGTCCAAAGACATATCACTGTTCATAAGCCCAAATACTGGTTAAATCTTTATTTCAGTGCTCACTTAGTGTGATTTGTTGTCAAACTCTCAGTGCAAGCCTGCAGCTGCACCCATTGTTCCACTAACAAGCCACAACCGAGTCAGTTACCGACTGCAAAACCTTAAATAGAGAGCCAAGACTCTGTAAAAAGGTTTTATGGGTTAACACAATACATACAAGGGTATGGGGTTGTACTGTAAGAAGGTGTCAGGGTCTGGAGAGTCCAGCAGAGGGCAGAGCTTCTTCCCAGCAGTCTTCCCAAAGGAGTTGCGGAGCTTCTTTGCCAGTTTCTTTGGTGTGTTAACCATTGTGAGTTCTTCCTCCAGCGCACAGCTCCACAGCTCCACCTTCAGCTCAAACTGAGGAGTTGCATCTCTACTATAACAGTGGAGAGATACAGTTTGTTAAGAGTATAACATTAAATTTATGTAAAACATGTAAGATATTAAAAAACAGTCAAGACCAATACATATGACTTAAAAATCAAATATAATCTCTCTTTTTCTCTATATTTACTTATATTTATTCTCAGTACTGCAGAGCAGCACCAAAAGAGGCTTCCAAAAAATAATTGCAGCTGCTTTAGGTTTATAACACTGCATACTGGACATGTACAATAAATACTTACAAGATGGTGACTCCCTCAAAGCAGATGTCAGTGACTGATCTGTCCACCACCACCATTTGTGTGTCAAAAACTTCTGTGCCAATCTGCATCAGACAGAACACTGCAACTCGACGAGAACCTTTAAACAAGAGGTGCATTGAGTGTGTTAAAACAGCCAGTATCCTCGAGGCAAAGCTAACAGAAGGCGTGAATGTTAGCAAAACAGGGAAAAACTTACTCCCTCTGTTGTTAAAGTGGTCTGAATCCCTCCACATCAAAGGGATGCGGAGACCTAAATTGCCAGACGGGGAAATAGTTAATTTATAAAGCAACACCCTGAGGGGTTCATTTCTAAAATGCCCTATATCCGTTTTGTAAAAATAAATTACTTTGAAAACCATTAAAACTTGACTAATTTGTTTCATTCTTGTTCTGCAATACTACTCCTTCAGCGCTAAATGATTCTGAGCAAAGGGGGAGCAATCTTACCAGACAACGCAATTGTCCCATTACAGGGCACACGGTCATCTGAGACAGGATCTGAAAGTCTGAAAAACAATTTTAATTTAATTTAATGGTACAATTCGTCACAACCTATTTATTCAAATATCAGCATCATTACAACAAAACAACACTTTAAATTAAATTTGAAACCTTCTTTCCACAACACACTAAGCTCTGTCTTGTTAATACATAATTCTCTCATGAAGTCAGATTTTATTATATATTACAAATTGATCAGCAAATATATATTTTGATAATGTGTGCTGAGACTAAACACCGGGGATTGCAAGTGCATACATTTACAAGACATCTTTTGCATCCTCTGACACAATGAGCCCCCAGTTCCTCACCCCCTGGCTGCTCCCATCATGTCCTGTTCCTCTTTCATTTTCTGCAGCTGTGTGAGATAAGCCTTGATCCTGGCGTTGCAGGTCAGCAGGTTTTTGGATGCGTTAAGAACCTGTTCCCTCTTACTGCAGGCGAGCAGCAGCTTGTAGGCACCCTCCCGCATCCGCATCTCAAAGTCAAGCTTTTCTTGTATGTTGGTGTTCTTTTTTTGAACAGAAAACAAAGAAGAAAGTTCAAAATCACACAATGAATCTGTGTCAGAGGCTTGCAATGATTTTTTGAGTAGTGTTAGTCAGACAAAAATGCTACAATGAGACCAGAGACATGATGAGTGCAAACATGTTGATTTCACTAAGGAGTTAGAGTGAAGCTGCCCTTGAATGTTGTTTTTGGCACTTAGGAGGCATCAAGACAACAAGTACTGCACATAAAATTTATATACACAAACAAGAACATTTTTTAGATGACCTCCTACAACCTCTAAATGCCTCTAGTACACTTAACCTCATGTGCCTTTGAATCTTGGCTGTTGTTTGGCAAAGATGGAAGATTGATTTACAACACAGAATAAAAGAGCGCCGTCTTTCTGTCAGAAACAGAGCCAAAGCTCTCAGAGTGCCTTTGGAATGACAGACATATAATAACCAAATATTACAAGGTTTTCAGGAATTTAGATCTTCTATTACCAGTGATAACCACAATCATAAGAAAGCACCACCACAACTGATTTCATAATGATATGCTGATAATAAAAATGTCAAACTTTTGGGAGTAAAGCCAGCTTCTTTTCAATCAAGAGCAATTTCTAAGGTGAAATAATGGACAAAATACTATATACCAGATGGGATGAAATAATAATGAGTATAATACTTCATGCAGATTGTGAAAAAAAAAAATAAAAAAATTGGATGGTGTGTATGGTCATGTATAGATGGCATATTGGAAAGAACAAGCAAAAAGTAGCAGGAAAAATGGATCATGATTGTTCCAGCTAACATATTTACAGTCTAAATGGACGATGATGATGTCTGGTATCATTTGTGCTTAAAATTAAAATTTTCTTTTCAATTTGCCATGCAACTGTAGTCTTGGTGGGTTATGTTTAGAGATACATGCAGAAATGTTTCAGAGATACAAACATCATCATTTTCCGCAATCCATTATTATGCACCTGTAGCTTCTTAGAAATCTGTCGTATGTACAACAAATTCATATCCTCTACTATCTGCAGCGTGTCATTCAGAAGGCTTGGGCATCGTTTCATGCTTTTGGCCTGAAATGACATTTGTTTGAGTGGAGTTAGAGAAAAGAGAAGTACATTGTTTCTGCACATTGGGATCATTGAACAATGCAACGGCTCTGGTTTCAGAGAATAAATGGCGTTGAAAGGGGCCACACCTCCCATTTAGCTAGCTTTTTTTCCCAGTGAAGCGAAAGACAATGTGTGTTGATTAAAATTTAAATCGCTCGAGTTACTTCAGCAAAAGCTAAGTCAAATATATAATAAGCCTGTTGTTAATGAAGCTTCGTGGGGTTAAAATAAAAATAACCCTAGCTTGCTGACGTTAATATCGTTGCACTTTGGACCCCTCCACCACCAAGCGAACTGTCACCGTGATTTAGTGTTAATGTTAACGGCAAAACACAGATGGCCCACTCTTTTTTGTTGAAACATACCTCTGTTTGCAGGAATAAGACACTCTGTCGTATTTTCTTTCGTTTAATTTCCATAGCCACCGCGGAGCCGGCCGATAACAACGACCTGGAGCTCCCGTTTCGCTTGGAAGTTTGAACATCCCGCGGGTCGTCCATGTTGCCTGTCCATTCGCTACCGTCCGAGCAGCACATTCCTGCTCCAACTTCCACCGCCCCTCCAACGGTCAGGGGCGTTTCATTTGTGTCACGTAACCTGCCGTTGTTACAATAACGTTGGCAAATACAACGCAATTCCATTCAAAAGATCAAAACATCTTCATTATTAATTATAAGAGTGTTCAGAAATTGTCCGCATAGGAGAATACAATATTCATGACGCTCGAGATAATGAATCTTGAAGTAAAATTACTTAATTTCCAATGAGGAAAAGACCGACCAAAAAACGGCCTAAAGTGAATTAAGTAAATATTAAATAAAAAATATCAAAAACATTTAAGAGGTCTACAATAATTAAGATCCTAAAATGTTACAAAGATAGTGAGGTTCAAATGTGCAGTTAAAAAATAAATGTCAAACAATCGCTCCGCCTTGCTAAACGGTAGGCCAAGAGATTCAAACCGAGTCATTTACGCCGACAGGGAACGTCATTACGTCATTGTGCCAGACGAGTCATGGGAGTGCACCGTTTTGGATTTGAATTTTTTTGTTTTGTTTTGTTTTGTTGTGTTTTGTTTTGCCTTGCTTTGTTTTTTTTGTTGTTTTGTTAGAAAAATATTATGTAGCAAATGTTTAGGACTACCTTTTAAGAGAATGTATATTTTAAAATGAATCATTAACGCCACATAGTAAATTTAATTCTTACTGTTTTAGCTATCATCTATAAATATCAACAAAATTATATTATATTTAGCATATCATATTAATTATATGACAAATGTATAATATCATTAAGCTATTTAGAACTTCTAAAGTGGGAGTTTATTTAAAATATCCTGCACATTTTAACTTAGTAGTTTCGTTTTATTTTTGTATTGAAACATCCTAATTTAATTTGATAATTTCTTTAACTGCTTGGTTCCCGGGAATCCACGATAAATAAAGCTGCGCATAATGCAGCGGGCACTCCCTTCATTTTAAACATCGACCATAGTATTGCCAGCTGAGCAGCCCAGCTGATGACACAGTAACAAAGGACCCCGAAACGCGACCAGTGAGTCCAGGAAACCCGCCCACCCGGTTCTGTGTGAGCTTCTGGTCGAGTTGGAAGCATCCATCGTTGGAAGTGTAGACGTAGGCGCTGCTGAGGATAAACCGTCAAGCTAGCCAGACATACACTAAAAACAACGGAAATTACGAAATCTGCTTTAAAAATTAAAAGAGCTTTTTGAGAAGTACAATGAGATGACACACATACGTAATCCTCTAATCCAGTCTGTGCAAAATGATGTCAGCAACTTTGCCATCTGTAAGGCATTTTCTTTGCATCTTCCTGCAATAAACTGTATACTTCTGCAAGTTATATTCCATCGCATAAAATTTATCATAACATTGTAAAGCAGAAGATCATGTTTGTTCAAAACTAAGTAAATAAATTCACTTAGCCTAATAGATAGCCTAAGTGCATCCTCAATTCTTGCAGCATATGTCAGTGGAAATCCACCTTGACCTTCCTATTTTCCTGACTTGCTCCTAGACTCCCCATTATGAAATCTAACTTAGTAAAGAAGCTATAAAAATATATAAAAGTTATTGTGATAGTGTCATTTGGAGCAACACCAGTGGGCTTTTACAAAAAAAAAAAAAAAAAAAAAAAAAATGTGTATATATATATATATATATATATACAAAATAATTTCTCCTCAGCCAGACACTGTAACTGGAGAACAAAGTAAAGGGTAACAATAACAAGGTTTAGCATTTTTGATTTTTATGAAAAAAAAAAACAATTATTCCATCATGCAGAAAATATGCATTGATATGAAAGATTTTCATGGAGACAAAAACATTCTGAAAATTCTGGACACAGGTGTGACACTCAGCACAGTACTCAGCACTCAGCACACACAGATGTGGTCCCCTCAGCAAAGTCTTGAGCCTTTGGTATAATTCATTTTTCAAAACTAAATATTAGAATGTTACAACTGTCTTATAATTGTCTAATTACTTACAAACACAATCTAATTGTTTTGTAACAATTTTTAAAGTAGCTATAATTGCTTCATTTTTGGAAATTTTGTAATATAAATTAAATATTAGGTTATGTTTAGACCTTAATGTTTATATTTCATTAATGTCATAGATTATTAATATGAACCTTACTCTATGAATGACTCCATACAATAAACATAGTCTAAACAATAGTCTTAACAAATAAATCATAACAATAACAATAATAGCATAACAATATTTGTCCTGACTTCATGGTTATTAATT
>JAPZDY010000003.1:18212554-18228172 GCA_029783645.1 Ctenochaetus hawaiiensis
CTAATTGGCACACTGCTCACAGTCTGTCCGCTCTCATTTTCTCCCCCTTTTGTAAATAGAGAGTGTGGGTCTGTGTGGGTCTGTGTGTGTCTGTGTGTGTTCATTGCCATGGTGCTTAACTATCAAGTGCAGATCTGTGCTAAATTTCAACGGCATCTTCTCCTGTCTGCTCAGCTTCCTTTTGTTCTTGAAGAGAACTGAGAGAACTGTGGAATAATACTGTTAATGTTTGTATGTTTATAATGAGGATAATCAGTTTTTCATTACACTGTGTGTTACAGTGCTTACATCTTTAGGAGGCGTACAGAATAAAGACTAATTTGTATGCATTAAGCCTCAGCAGAATGTCCATCTTTTGCTACATTGTCAGCTTTTGTTCTCTTCTTGTTTTTTTTAATATCTGTAGGTGTTTGGTGTGCAGCAGAACCAGGACTCCTCTATTCTGTCAGACCTGAAAGAAGGAAAAGGAAAAGAGACTGCAGAGACAGGGAAAGAGGTAGAAAACTGTGCTTTAACAGCTCCCATGTCTTTCTGTTGTTTTGTTTTTCAGTTCTTGTTTCTAATCTGTTTTACAGTTTACATTTTGTTCCACCTTGTGATTTCTCTGTCTTTCTTCTTCTGTCTCTCCTCTTATATTCACTTATAAACAAGCGTCCACTGCAATATTGATGTCAAGTCAGATATATTTATATAGCACATTTCATACGACAGTGACTCACTCTTTTATACAATTTGATAAGACAAATTGGATTCCAAGAAATAATCTCTGATTTCCTGTATTTTCTTCGTCCCTCAGTCCAGTGTATTCAAACAGAGTTTGTAAGATGTAGATAAAGAGTCATGGCTGAGTTTCATCATGTGAGTCACAGTCACTCCCATGGCTTGACCGCTCAACTCCCCAAGCTTGTTCATGGGAGTAGGCTCATCCTCTCAGAGACTGACCTAGATCATTCTAAGATGAGGAGAGAAACGCTCAGCCCTCGAGGCCATGTCATAACAGGGAGGGGGCAGTTTGTACGAATGCTGACAGACTTCGTATCTGTGTCTTTTATACCAGTTAGGTAGATGTCTTTTTAAATGAATAAACTGAGGAGCAGCTGTTAGGCTTTACTTAAAACTTTCATAATGGATGACAGTGGTGTTGGTGTGTCAGATTTGATTTACAAGAAACCTCAAATTAGACATTTTGAATACAAGAAAAACACAAATACATTAATTTATCTTAATACTGCCACCCTTCATCCCAGAGACTAAACCATTTTTATTATTATGTATCACATTTCAGATGGACACATGCCGATCTACCTCATGATCTTTATATTTTGTGCCAACAGTAATTGACTAAACTATTTGTTTCCAGTTTTCTCACTCTGTTCATCTCTCTTGACACCCCCTCCCCCTCTTGTGCTGCCTCAGGCTCTTCATGGTGACTCGAGCTGGGTCTCTCAGTGGGCCAGTCTAGCTGCCAATCATACCAGAACAGACCCAGAAGGCTCAGGAGCAGAAACAGCCGCCTTTCAGCACAAAGAGAGAGGTACATAGTCACTTAATCTCACAGAATGAATAGGTGTAAACTTAGAAACATGTACAGTGTAAAGTAGCACTTGAATGTACTTTGAGTTACTGTTAATGAAAAAATCTAAGCAAGTTTGTCCTTCTCTCTCTCTGTCTCAAAAGCTGATGCCTTTGAGTCCAGTGCGACCCTCAGCAGAGGTGAATCCTCCTCCAGTCTGACTGATCGTAAGCGCAGGACCCTCCCCCAGCTCCCTGTAGATGACTCCCGGGCTAAATCCAGCACCAAAGCTTTGGGACTGAGGTCTGAGATTGGGGAGAAACAGGACACTGAACCCCAGGAAAAGGAGAACAAGGGAGACGGGGAGTCCCCAACTCCCATGGAGGACGCTGAGATGACCAGTAAGCGGAAACAAGGCTCCACATCTTCTCCATCCAAGGCTCCTCTCCGTACCTCCAGCAGCACTGAGCGGAGGAAGAGGTCAGAGGAGAGGAAAGGAGGAGGAGCACAAGAAGGGGGTGAGAAGTCGGGGAAGCCTTTAGTGCGCCAGGGCAGCTTCACAATTGAGAAGCCAAGTGCTAATGTCCCTGCAGAGCTCATCCCACGCATCAACAGAGGCAGCAGTGGGCGTGAACGCAGTGATTCTGTGGGCAGCATGGACACTGCAACGCTCCTGAAGGACACCGAAGCTGTCATGGCATTCCTGGAGGCCAAACTAAGAGATGAAAACAAACTGGACCAGAAGAGCAGTAAAACCGGTATCAGCATTCAGGGTTCAGGTTCTGGCTACCCCCTTCGGACTGGCTCCATCTCCCCTGAGTCAGATGTGGACACGGCCAGCACAGCTAGTCATGTGGCTGGAGAGGCAGAGAGGAAGGCATCAGGTGGTGGCGAACAGAAACGACGATCCCTCAGCAGCATGCACCGGGAGAAGAGCAACATGAGCACAGCTTCGAAGACCAGCACCACCAACACAAGTGCCCGTGAACGCTTGGAGAGGAAGTCCAAAACAAGAACAGCAGAGACGGTGAGCCGGACTGATGCACGGCGCTCTGTTCAACCGTCCTCTGCCTCCTCCAGAGCACGCCAGCCTTCTCTAGATCTCACAGATGATGATCAGACTTCTTCCTTCCCCATCTCTGACATCCTCTCATCTGACCAGGAGACCTACTCTGGACCTTCAGGGCACTCCAAACTTGACAGCAGGTCAGGTAAAAACTCCAACAGTGGATCCTCCAAAACCAGCCGCACGCTCCAGGCAGCCACAACCTCCTCCCTGAACAAGCAGGCTGCCCTGCCTCAGCCGCGACCCACAAGAGCCTCCCTCCTCCGCAGGGCACGCCTTGGGGATACGTCTGACACGGATCTAGCTGATGCAGACAGGGTGTCTGTCGCTTCCGAGGTCTCCACCACAAGCTCCACCTCCAAGCCGCCATCCGGTCGGAAGGGACTGTCAAGACTGGACTTGCTGGCTCAGCCTCGTAGGAACCGTCTGGGCTCCATCTCGGCCCGCAGTGACTCAGAGTGCACGGTGACACGGAGCTCCACCTCTTCACCCCGCCTGTCAGCTGAAACCGCTCTGCGTCTGGGGTTGCGCTCCTCCACACCAACAGAGAACAGGCTGACACCCAGGATGAGGGCCAACAGTGTGTCCAAACTGAATGAGACCAAGTCTAAGACCACTACAGCTGGATACTGCTCCCCCACAGGTGAGCCTAGTTTCGGTTCATTCTCATTTTCTAATAGATTGTAGGAACATGAGAAAAAGGATGTTAAAATTGTCCATCATCATTTCTTTTTTTTACTATTCCTGTTCTGTTGCGAAAAACAATAATGAGACATAAGTGTAAAGTTCAAAAGTGTGCGTCATTGCATACATCATTATGTGTCAGTGTGTAAACATCTGTCTGTAAACATTTCCACTGTGTTGTGACAAACTTGTGCGTTGGCTGTCATCGTCCAGAGAGCTCTCAGCCTGAACCTGAGGGCGGTGATGCCGAGGAAGAGCTGATGGGTACTGTACCACAACTGTAGTGCCTTGAGTAGACAGTGTCTGTGTGTGTGTGTGTGTGTCTGTGTGTGTGTTGAAGATCTGGGTCACAGCAATAAAAGCTGCCCCCAAGTTCAATTCTATTTATTAATTTAAAGTTCTTCTTAAAGGATCATGCACACTTGGATCTTGATTACATTTTACAGATTTGATTTTCCTAATGAATTTCTAAATCTGTTTTAAATACCGGAACAGATTTAACTTAAAAAGTGTAGTTTGTAGTGTTGGCACGTCACATTCAGAAATTCCAGTGAGTAAAGAGGAAGTAAGATGACCCAGCTCTAGCATATATTGCCATGTTAACTCTGTGTCTCCTCCCTGACATCCATCATGTTATGCTGTGATGAAGACCTGAATGCTCTATTCACACTCTGACTTTATGTTAAAAACATTTTACTACATCAGAGCTCAAACGTCAAAACTCACAAGCAAATGCTTTTGTAACAGTGCTCCACCTTGTGGAGATTCTCATTCATGACACTTCCACTTTGTCACATTTTTCACTGGAGAGCCTGATAGAGCATGGTGTCGTCTCATCATGGTGCAGCTACATTAATGCAGCTGTTGTGTGAGCGTGGTGAAGCAGCTTAACATATCCATGGCTCTTACAAGGTTTTTATGAAACTCGTTGGATGCTTTGTTGGCTGCATGGGGCTGGGTGCTTTAAAAGACTTAAGTAGAATTTATTTTTGCGGCTGTTTATTAATTTGGAGTTTTGTTATTGCCAAAACATTGCTGTAGCTGTCTGATAACCTCAACTAAACAAAGATGTAAAAAGATCTAATGCTTTCCCTCACCAGTCTTTTTTGTTTTAAGCCCCCTGTTTTTTGTTTTCATCCAGGGAAAATATAAAGCACATTGTTCAAGTACAAGTTAAAAAAAAACTCTTACTACCCAAGAACACAGATCTATTACCTCTACTTGTACAACATTTAAATTCTGTCAGATCATAGAGGGTTTTTGGGGGGCTGCCTCAGTAACAAAGCTTTCCATGTCCACAAGCTCATTTTTAACCTCTGTAATAACAAACGTTGCATTGTGATAAAGTTGAGTTACATTTACTAAAGTAATACTATACTAATGATCTTTCATTTACTTTCACAGTGTCCAGTAGTAGCAGGTGGAGACGTCTGCCACCTGAGTACGGCTCCACCTCAGAGGAAGAGTTTGGCTCCACCCGGAATTCTCCAAAGCATGGAGGGCGCTCCCATGTTCGACCTCATCACCTCGTCCCACACCGCAGCTCGAGACTCAGCACCACCGTGAGCCCAGGCTCCGGCTTGGTGACCGGTCCGGGTGGAGTCAAACACCGCATGAAAGAGCAAGAGGAGTACATCAGGGACTGGACAGCACACAGCGAGGAGATAGCCAGGTACTGATCCGCACTGAGCTGCATGAGATCTATTAGTTGATTTAAGAATTAAACCTCTTATAAATCTAAGTTAAGTTTTAATGTGATATTATAATGCAATGTCTTCTTTGTACATCTATGTGAATGCGAGTTACTCTGTATGCACGTTGCATGTGTTCACGTTTATCCTAAAGAACTCCTCCATCTGTCTGATGGTAAACAGGTTATTCCCATGTGTGCGCAGGATCAGCCAGGACCTGGCTAAGGACTTGGCCATCTTGGCCCGCGAGATCCACGATGTGGCTGGCGAAATCGACTCGGTCAGCTCATCTGGCACTGCACCCAGCACCACCGTCAGCACCGCTGCCACCACCCCGGGATCAGCCATTGACACCCGGGAAGAGGTAGGCCCTGCACGTCCCACGCAGCCGGACATACAGGAGAGCATGAGAAAGGTGCCCGTTTCTCTTCTTCTATCATTACCTTTCCGCGTGCACTTCCATTGCACCTTTGCCATCCCTCCTGAGTTGCTTGGATAAAAATGGCCGCCCCTCTGTTGCTTTCTAGCTTTCATCTTCTGTGAGAGGTATTCATTTACTACACTCCCATCTGCTTCACTTTCACCCCTTATCTTTTAATTCTCATTTTGGCCATTAGAGGATTTAATTATTTAAATATTATTGCATTAAATTCTAACTTTTGTTGGCTGGACAATTAAAGCGAGAGCCGAGTTTTAATCCCTTCATTTCTCACAAATCTTGTCTTAACCCTGTTAAAGCTTAAATAACACTGAAGGGAAACTTCTTCAAGTTTTTGAGTTTCCTATTATCTTCCTGTCTTTGCACAGTTGGTGGATCGAGTCTTCGATGAGAGTCTCAACTTCAGGAAGATCCCACCTGTGATTTCAACCAATAAGGCACCAGAGATCAACGGTAAGCCAGTGGAGCTCCGCCCCCGTGCTCCTGACAGCCTGGAGCCCCGAGCTCTGAGGAGACGCACCTGGAACAGAGAGGAGGTGAGAAACAACACAGAGAGACTTGTTTCATCATAAATTCACCAACATGGAGTCAGTCACCTTCAGATTATCATGTGTCAAACTTGATTTGTGTTTCTGTGTGTATTCAGGCGGTGTTGGACAGCCTGCTGCTCAATTCAGTTTCTCAGCTGTCCACCAAGATCAGAAACTCTGTAGACAAAACAGCAGGAAAAATCAGGTGATTATAATGTTTATTTTAACCTTCAATAAGTTTGTAGCAGTGTATTTAAAGTGTAACACCTCAGCATGCCATTGTTTTCTTTGTATATCCAAAACCACTTTGAATTAATGTGTCTTGTTATTTGTTTCCTTTCTACAGGATATTGTTTAAAGATAAGGACAGAAACTGGGATGAAATAGAGAATAAACTGAAAGCAGAGAGCGACATACCACTCTTAAAAACCTCCAACAAGGTACAAAAACATGTTTGTTTGAGCAACATGTAATGACAAGCAGTGCAGAATTATGATAATGACTAATCGTTTTGGGTTTTTTCTCCTCCCTTCTTCAGGAGATCTCCTCAATTCTGCTCGAACTGAAGAGAGTTGAGAAGCAGCTTCAAGGTAAAGACACAAACCTCTCTTATAATCTCACTGGTACATAATGTGAATGTACCTGAGCTAGACACACAGCAAGTTGCTGGTTACAATAATGGGTATTTTCAGTGCAGCATCATTTTATCTGTTTATTTGCAATTAATGACAAAGGAGGGCATGGATATTGAAGACCGAAAGCAGCAAGAGTAGAGACAAAAGCTCAGATCAGGACTGAGTTTAAACTGGCCAGTTAGTTTTGACTGCCCTCCCCTGTTGATAAAGAAAACTACATTGTGTGAAATTATAATTTGGTTTAAGTTTTGAACACCTGGTGTAAATAAGTATTTCTATATTACACTAATTTATTATAACAGAAAATAAAATTTTCTTTTACAAGACGCATTCCACACATTTGTTGTCCCCCTGTTCCTTTCTCAGTGATCAATGTGATGGTGGACCCAGATGGGACTCTGGACGCCCTGGCCAGCCTCGGCCTGACCAGCCCCACCACTCCCACAAAGCCCCAAACCGCCAAAACAACTTCCCCCTCTGCCACCAGCCCCGGGTCTTTGCCCCCAGCCAAAGAATCACTGCCGGAGATCCTCCCTGGGCCTGGAGGATCAACAGCCAGGGTTCACACTTCCTCTGCCACCACAGAGGAGACTGCACGGGACACCAGCGTGGGTCTGGGGTTACCAGTAGTCGGAGGACTGCCCTTCAACCGCATGCGGCCAAGTGGAGAGGAGGCCATCGCACAGAAGTAAACAGAAAGGTTGCCCTGAAATCGATGTTATGTGAATAAACATGAGTGCAGGTGTTCACGACTAAGAAGCAGGTGTAGAAACATTTTAAGTTTTTCTCACAGAACAGTTGCCATTCTGCTTACTATGCTGTACCTGTGGAGGATTTAGGGCATAATATAAATTAGCTAAAATGTTACCTGACCTGACCGGAAATGAAGTGCTTCAACTGACCTTTAGACTCCACAAGCTAAAAGCCAACCGATGCATCATGGATACACCCTCTGAATGGAAATTCACCCATGAATGATGTGGATAGAGTCGAATTATGAGCTTTTCAGTTTTAAACTCTCCGTGCTTACTGGTCAGCCTGACTTCCTGATGAACTGAAGGCGACCTGGCTGCTCTCTCAGTGGACAGATCTCTGTGGTTGTACAGTCTCCACCCTCCTCCAGTCTCCTCCTCTTGCCTTCTCCATGTGTCTGGACCCTACCTACACTAAGGACATGCCTTAAATCTCATCCCTGACAGTAGCACCCCCCGTTCCCTCAGCTAACATCCAACCTTTAAGACTTTAATACAGTCAGACCAACAGAATGCATTGTAAAATAACACTTGCAAAATACTGTTTGTTCTATTTACACTACGATGATATACAGCACTGCAATGATTTATTAGCTCTTTTTCAGTAAACAAAAAAAAAATATTTCAGCAGCCTTAAATAACAAACCCTGACACACCACACATACATACAGACAAGCTTTATGCCTGAAACAGTTCACAAACCAAGCAGGATTACAGACGTCTTAGACATTGCATAACTAACCGTCCATGGATGCATTTTTCAAACTGTTTAAAAAGATTTGTAGTGCCTCTCCATCTCTTTGCTCATCTATTCCTCTTTTACTCATGATGTTTTGCTCTTGCCTTCCCCTCCCTTCCCTCCGAGTAGACGGAAAACTTTGTGCGCAGAGTTTTTCACTCTAGTAGCATGTACAGGACAGAGCTGAGAGATTTTCTCCTCCAAGTTGGTGTCTGTGTTGATCTTACTAATACTGAAAGGTAGTTTTAAAAAATGTGTCAGCCCTTAGGAAAATAATGTTCATTTCAACTCAAAATTATCACCAAGTTGACAGTTTTCAAACATTTTCAAACAGTTGAGCCATCTAGAAATCCTTCTTTGTGCAAAAGCTTGAGAATCAGTTATTTCAAATATGGCAGTTCATCATGTATGTCCCTTTCCTCTGCATTTCGCCATCTTCTCTGAATGTCAAGACCATTTTTCTGTCAACAAATCAAAGATTGAAAAGCCTATTTATCATAATGAAATACTAGTTTTAATCAATACTTTTTAAAATTTCGTCCCATGTGAGAATCAGTGCCCTTAGCTTTTTGCAGTACCATCCACTCAAGTGTCCTATGATTTCCAATTGGCTGTTTTCTACTTTTTCCAGTCACAAATGATGTGATTTATTTGTAACCAAGCAATGGAGAGCAAAGAAAAGAATTATCCAAACTAAATATTTTATAATATTTAGATACTGGCATTGTAGATAATGTAGGCCTTTACTTTTTAGTGCTTTGTGTCAACTTAATAAATTTCATTGTCCTTGTTTGCTAACCAGTTTGAGCACACAGTCGAGCTGCTGCAGTTGGTTTAAAATCATTGGCAGCTTACAAGGAGGCTTATTTGAGGTTCAAAATGGCTCTTTGAGGAATGTCGAGAAGAAGATATGAACAAACCTTTGAAAAAAGCTCCAAATTCGTTTTCGAAGTTTTGCTTGTAATACCATTTCATATCAGTTTATATACAGTCAGTGTGTTGTTTTATTTCTACCAAGGGAGGATGTTCTAACATACCAATGCTGTAGAATTGCAGCAACAGTATAATTAGCCTCTTTCTCATTGGCTTTGCTGCTTTTCTCATTACTTTATAGGGACTGACCATGTTCTGAATCCCTCTTTGGCTTATAGTGTTTGTTCTAGAGTAAGATGACGTAAGGGCAGTATGTTAGTACTTAGATACTCTTGCAATAGTGAATTTAGGTACCAGAATACATGTTCATTCTCAGTATACTGTACTGTACAATATTATTCAATGCATCAAAGTGCCCGTTTTGATTCTAGGAGGGCATTGATTAAAATGAAAGAAAAAGATGTAGGTGTCTGAAAAATATTCTCTTATTTTGCACATCAGATTGTGGTTTTTCATACAGAAGAAGCGATGAAAGGCTGCATCAAATGTCAAATGGTTTGACAAAGAATGATATCACTTTACCTGATATCAGCAGTGGCTGCCTTGCCTCTCTGGAGCTTTTCTGTCTGTACAAACGAAGCCTCTAATTGTTTTCTCTTATTTTTTTTTCTCCCCCCCGCTTTATCAGAACAATGAAATTAGGGGACTGTGAATGCTAGGTACATGTTTATTTTTTTGAAATTCTACATGTGTCATCAGATCAGTGTTCTTTGTCTGTTTTGTAAAGAAAAAAAAACACCATATTATTTATTTTTTGTTTAATATTCTGTGGATGTTATCATGCATTTTATATTTGTTCAACTACCTGCATTGTTTCTTACTGTTAATAAAAGAGAGCCATTCACTTGTTTCTCTGTTGTCATTTGACTGAGCAATAACACAAAATAGTCTGTCTTCATAATTTAATTTCAATGGGATTTTGCTTTTTAAGATAAATCTTTGCCCTTTTACAGACAGGTTACATCACCACAACTCACAGACAAGGAATCTAATTTATTCATTACAAAACTGGAGAGCGTTTTAACTCTCATCTGTGACTTCAAATCAAAGAAAAGGCCAATTACTCTTTCTACATTCAGACTGAATTTACCCTTTATCCTACTAAGCAGCAGCAGACCTTTCTACTCTGTAGGCAATATTCCTGTCTCGACTGAAAATGACTCAGCTCGTTCTTTGAGTTGCAAGAACTGTCAAACGCATGATTTTACATTTCAACTGAGGAGACTGCCTGCATGATGTCTTGCATAGTGAATGGTAGTTGATGACAAAGTAGGTCTTGCAGATAAAAAAAATAATAATTTGCAATTAAGAGCAGCCATTCTGGTGAGTGCCTAAATGCTGACCACATACTGGATACTGACCCATGTATTCCCATTTTCCACTGCAGTGATTAGATATCAGTAACAATAACAACAGACTGATTTGTTTTTTTTATTTGTGTTCTTGCAGTTGGCATCAACATAGGAAAGACAAGTTTAAATTCAAACAGTAATAACAGTTGATTGACATATTTAAGGCAAAATGAGTTGGATTTTGGTAAAAATTAACATATAGACTCATGCAAAAATAATCCCTCGATTGATTACAACCCACTGGAGGTGTAAGGTGATGAGTGTATTTACAGAGATCCTGCACTCTGCCTTTGTTTAATTTTGCTGAGATCAGTAAGTTTCTGGGTGTCAATATTTGGGCAGTGGGTGTGCATGCTCAAGCTCATAATAGTGCACAGGATGTAACGGTGGGACTCTAAAAATGTAACAACCAGATGTCAGATTGTAAGCACACATCCAAGAGGAGTTGTTAAACCACTGAGGAGGAGCCAACTTTTAACAATGTGTTTAAAACCACCAAATGACGAAGCCCACTCATTTTGCCTTCAAGTTGTGTTTTTTCTTTTATATTCCCTAAAAAATATATTCATCACTAGTCAAATATATGACAAACAAGACTCAACAAGAGGTTGTGAATGGCTTTTTATTGTCATCAATGAATTTTAAGGTTTGTATTTGATTCCTGTTTCACAAGAAAAACCATTTCAGACGAACTTTAGCATTAGTGGTCAAACGACAGATGTTAACATAATGGTAAGACAGTCGATGCTAAGAGGTGGAGGTTAGCCAGGGGGCCACCCCAGTTGGCGCCCCCCCAGAACATGGATGTGGATGTGGTAGACCGACTGGCCTCCATCTGGTCCATCGTTGATAACAAGCCTGAAGCCTTTAGCCAAGCCTGCATTTTGAGCACACTTCTTTGCGACTATCATCAAGTGACCCAACAGCTAGAACACAGAAAGAATAAATAAATGACAATGAGGTAAAAAAATATATGTGTAAGCAAACAAGCACTTAATAACAGCACGGTGTGTGGAGACAGTATCTGTCCCCACAAGCTTTAAATTGGTTATAAAAGGTTCCATCTAGTGGTCTTTAAGGGTTGTTGGTCAAATCACTAAAATTAGGGATATAATAGACTAATACAGTAGTTGACAAAGGTCATATATTCATACTTACTTCAGCATCACTATCCTCTGCTTCTGCCAATCGAACGATTGGCTTTTTTGGGACGACGAGGATGTGAACAGGCGCTTGAGGAGCAACATCACTGAAGGCTACACACTGAAATACAAGAGAAAAATGAAGAAGAAGAAGAAGACCATAAAACAGTCATTGTTGTTATTGCTGCTTTAGACAATCAGAAACATCCAGATGCTATAATGCAATAAACGCTTTAGCTTTAGTTGGTGAGTTTTTTTTTTTTTTTTGCTAATGTGTTGTTCATCTCATTTGATGCACGTATATTGACCAATTCCACATTTAAATGCAATGCGGGGTAAAGTGCTTGACAAATAACAAATATGTAAGTGTTTATCATGTGTGCATAATTATTGTGCTGTCACTGCAATGGAGCCTGTTTGGCAGGTGATGGGGTGGGGGAATTTCACTTGTGTGTGACCCTGGGTGTTGCCTTCAGTCTGGAAAGAACAGGCTTAAATGAAAGAGAGCATTGGGAGGGCTTTATTTTTCTTAAATAACATGATCTATCAATGCTGATTTTATAATCCACCCCAAAGCAGCAACGACACATAAACATACACAGTCTGTTATTGTTAGTTGTTCCATATTTAAATAATTTTTAACTGCAGCAGACAGATTTGAACAAATGGACCTTGTCATACCATGGTTAAAAGCCAAGTGTTTGCAGCAGCCAAGTGGGAACAAATGTTACATGACTAATGATTCACAACATGCAAAAATAAAACGTGGAAAGGAGTCTGGAAAATTCTGTTAAAAGCATTTTTACTGATTGCTCTACTAAAAGACACATTTGTCATGGTCTGAAAGCAATTTGAGTTGTATCTCACACGGTACTGGTTTGTGTTTTCTTCTATTATTGACAATTCACACGCAAAACATGTCAAATGCACATGATTTAAGTGCTGCAGCATACTCTGCAGAGCTAGCATGGGACTACTGCTAGCTAACGTCAGGCGTCACCTCCAAGGAGCAGTGCGACTTTTTGCATTTACATGTGTTATTGAGCGAAAATGGCAATGCATACCTTGTCATCTTCGTATAGTAGTGCGACAGGTATCTCCTTACGACAGATTTTTCCAAATATCGTGTCTCCGCCCGGCTGGGCAACCTGCGCTTTAGTCGTTTCATCAGCCATGTTGGCGCAGATGACCCGCCCGTCAACGCCGCTTTTGGTTCTGTAAAATTACAGCGAACGCTCATTGGCTACAAAAACGTGTCATTTCAAAGACTGCACTGATTGGTCGTTGGTACTTCCTGCAATACCGGAAGTGATCAAAAGATCAAGATGGGCACACGTTTGAAGGTGAGGATGAGAAACACAGCAATATTTTTAAAATAGCATTTATAAAACAGTGTTTTTAAAAAATATTAAGACGATATCTTAGAATAGCAGGACAATCTTTGCAAGTTTCGGTTCAATAAACAGCTGTCAAGATGCTGGAGTCGCTAAAAGCTGAATAAATGTGTAAATGTGTAAATGCAGGTCCTGAGCGTGTTTAAATCGCTACACAGAACAAGAATGACTGTATTTAAAGATGACGAAAGAGCACTGACAGGTGAGTTTTGTATTTTAATGTTTTGATTCCCAGAAGAAGAATGTCTGTGGCTTTATCCTCGCTGATGAATGTTTACCAAACAAAGTCTTCCCAAACAGAAGGTTACTGAATGCATTAACATTTTTTTTTCCTTTCAAAGCTGCAAGGTTAAAGATCAACGAGGAATTCCGGAAAAACAAAAATGAGACATCAGAGGAAAGCATTAAGAAGGTAAAGTTAAAGTACAACAAAGAATGACATAATCTGTTAGTAGAGTTTGTGTGTTTTGCTGTATTTCTTAAGCTATACATGAAAAACTACATAAAGCAATGGGTAAAATTAGGTAAACTGATTTGATGTTGATCATGGCAGAGTAGCTTTGCTAACAGTTTCCCTTTGATGGATCTCTTAAAACAGGCAAACAAAAACTGCAAAATATGGGCAGTGCGCTCTGATGAAGCACTCTGTCTTACAAAATGGTCCTTGGTTTTAGTTATCTGACAGTTAAATTGAAAAAGGTTTTGCAAGCAAGCATGATAATGAAGGTAAAGTCGAATAGTATTTAGCTTAATATGTTTGGAGAGGAGTGTGGGTGTGGATTTGTTGTGGTAGCATTGAAAAGATTAAGAAAAAATCCTTTATAGCTTTATTAATTACCAAAGGTCAGGGTAGTTTTCAAGTGCAGCAGCACTTTGAATTTATGTCTAACCTACTAAACAAACAGAGAGGGTGTTGCTTTGAAGAAGAGGGCATTTTTTTGTGTTTTTCGCCAAGCAGTCCATTGTCTCAAAATTTGTCTACACTCATTTGCCTCCTGCTTTTACAGATGATCAAAATGGGCTCAGATGTGGAAATTGTACTTCGACAGACTGTGGTACAAATGGAACATGTAGGAGATAAAACACTCTGTATGTTATTATTTTTCTCCAATTACATGTATATGCAAATAATACAAACCACAACTATTGACATCTCTCTGACTTCTCACACTGTAATGTTATTTACAAATAATATGTATTTGCAACTTCTTTCTCTCTCTTTCACACAGTACTTCGACCCAGAGAGGATCTTATGCTAGAAAATGTTCCCTATTGTGACCAGCCCGGGAAAAAGACATGACAGAGCCTCTGATCACATCGTTTTTTTTAATCAAAAAGACTCACTGCCGTCCTGTAACCATCCATATGCGTTCTCAAGTAATCAACCATGCCAAACAGCATTTCAAGTTATTCATGATCTGATGAACAAAGGAGATTTTAAAGGTCATCGCTACATGGCAAAGAAGCTACTTTAAATTCTTTAAAGATCTCAGCTTTTCTCCTTATAGTGATCTGTGTTGCAACCTGAATGCCATTATCCATGTACAGTATTTTCTCAAATGTAATTGAAATGTGTTTATGTCTTGCTGTCTTTCAGTGGCTTATGATTCAACTGAACTTGGGGGAAATGTTACTTTGCTGCTAGTGGAAAAAATGTTTTATTGTGTTCTAATTAAAAAGTAATATTTACAGACTGTCTCAGGTTTCAATTATTGTTTAATGAATTTATTATTATTGTTTATTAACTGATTTCATGTGACCCACTCAGGCAAGCAACTATTATTATGTCTATAAATTTAAGTCTCTTGCGCTCCCTGAATGTTGCTCATAGAAATATAGCATAATTTTTCCCTAGAGAATAACTATAGTATGGCAAAGAATTGCTATATAAAGTTGCCAAATTTCTGACATCACAAATTGCTAGCATAACACAATCTTCAACATGCTAATCATTAACATTTAAACAATGAATTAAATTAGTCAAAATTTCAATAGAGTTATATGTATTTGTCGCACAAAAAAGTCTCCTTTATTTGAAAATAGTCAGTACAAATCTCGTTTTAACGAAGGCACTACGTGTCCCACAATGCCCGGTCAGAAGTAAAAATGATTACATCATCAACATGCGCTGTAACTCTAGCAACGGTTTGTAACGGTTACCTCCGGTCTTAGCTATTTAGCCAGCTAGCTTATGAACTTTGTAAATTATCAAATGCAATGCCAAAAATAAGGTGATGACTTTTTTCTATGCCCATTTCTGTAATTCATAATATTATCACAGGATTATTAAATGTGTTTTTACGAACAACCCGTCGCTTTTGTTTCGTATTTGACAGCTCAGACACGATATGGGAGCTAGCTGCAGCCGAGGTCCACAGCCGGGAGACTGAAGGTAGGGATGAGGACGGAGGAGAGACGGTCAGTGAAAGGACCGTGTTTCTGATGGGGAGCAAGGCAGGGGTATGTTTACAGCCATGTGTCTCACTTCTCATGATAAGCTACGTAAGTTATAGCCAGCAACCTCACTTTTGCGTTTTTTTCCAGGGCAAAACGTCCATTCTCCTCAGGTGCCTTGACAGGTAACGTAAAGTAACTTATTGTGGCGAGGGAACGAGAGAGAGGGGTATGTAAGTCTAGGCTGGGGTTAGGACATGAGGGAAATCTAGAGGAAAAGCCAGACAACGCCACCTGGGGAGTTTCACCCCAGGAAATACTGGAAGTGTCTCAAAGATTGTATGTTAGGTAGAT
>JAPZDY010000003.1:18228309-18258316 GCA_029783645.1 Ctenochaetus hawaiiensis
AAGCCTACAGGTGGCCTATATCACCATGCCCTGATTAGGAGGTGTGATCAGGGGAGGAGCCAGGTCCAGGCTACACCCACCCTACCTGCACCAGTAGGGCAGCCCCACCACATTATGCGTATCTCTGTACTCAATGTGCAAATAGCTTTTTAAGCCACAATACAATCAAAACATTTATCAACCATGCCGGTTTTAGCATGAAAGTTAAAGCTTGACCTTTAGGAACAGCTTAATTTAGATGTCAGAGCTTTCGTCTGCATCTCACAGTCTTTTTCAGAGAATAAAACTCACTCAAAATTATATCTGGGCCAGTTCTTCAAAAAAAAAACAAGTCATTATCTCAGATTATTTTGCTACACAATAATAATACAGATTTTTTAAATCGACCAGGGATGAACCATCAAAACCAACTCTGGCACTGGAGTACACTTTCGGCAGACGGGCCCGAGGACACAACACAGTAAGGAAACCCCGTTAGTCTCTGACACCTTGCACATGTTTTGTAAATGTAATAAATTCAAACAACTGATAATTCTGGTGAGTATCCATTGCATCAAACAAGTTACATGGATTTGTATTGATAAAAGTGAGCTTGGTGAAAAATTATCCCCAGCAAAGAGCTACAATGACTCCACTTCAGCACAACACATGCTCACCTTGAGAGTTTACAAGCTTACAAGACATGATATACTCATTGCTCTAACCCATAACTGATGCTTGATGTTTTCCTCTTTCAGCCAAAAGACATAGCTCACCTTTGGGAGCTGGGAGGAGGGACCTCTTTGTCAGACCTGGTCCAGATCCCCATATGTCCTGCAAGTATCAGGTGAGTAACTTGCAGACATTCTCAAGGCATTTCTGTCTAATTCCCACTTTATTGTTTTCTCAATGTTGTGATATGTTTTAGAGTGAGGAGCACTATGTAATTCCTGAATGTTTTCTATTTAGACTATTTTATGGTTATATTTGAAATTAGCTGTTTTCTTGACCTGAGCCTCAGTAATTTCTTTGTATGCCGCCATCAAATAATCCTTTCTGTTTTTTCCAAGGTCTCTATCTGTTATCCTCATTCTGGACCTGTCAAAACCCAATGCCCTGTGGGGAACAATGGAGAATCTGTTGCAGGCAGCACAAGATCAGCTGGAAAAAGTCTCTTTCAAAGCCCAACAAGCACAGAAAGCCAAACCTGGAGCCAAACACCAAACAGCTGCCCACTCAGCAGCACGTGTCTTACCTAAAGACTATCCTGTAAGACCTCAGCTTATTACCCATGTCATTCTATTAACATAATGTTTAGTTTAGTTTAGTGAAGTGTAAACAGCAGCAAGATAGTGATGACAACATTTCTCTCATAGGTAGAATGGTTCTCTGCAATAAACTTGGGAAAAAACAGATTTGATTGAGCAAATGTAGTTCAAAGGTTTAAAGGAACTACCAGCTGTTGCATCTACATTGTGTATGGCAGTATAGTTAAAAAAGTTTTGAATTCCTGGACTTCTTGATGAATTCTTATGCCTCAGGCTCCCAGAAAATTGTATCTCACATATTAGAATGTGTAAAAAAAACAAACAATGCTATTAAATTGTGAAAAATAGCTACTTTGACACTGAAAAGGGAAAAGTTTACCAAGTATCGCCTCACACTATGGACAAAGACAAAATAAAAAATGCCTTTTTCTGGAGATTAAAGGTGGCTAACATTCATGTTCATTGCACACCCAAGTTTGTAGATGTATCCTGAGGTAACTTTCTCTCCATCAATAGGACAGAGAACTTATCAGTCCCTTTCCTGTTCCTCTACTCATCATTGGCAGCAAATATGACATCTTTCAGGTAAAACACAACAGACATATGTAATATAACTTTTCAAAATCTTGTCACAACCCAAATATTTTTGTGTAGTTTTTTTTTTTTCAATTTTTGGTAACATATGTGTAAAGTCACTGATGCACTGGTATCACTTCCACACCACTATCAATTTTTATCTTATTCCTCCTGTTGGATCCTGGTAAAATATGTGTAATCCCTTTTTTTATGTGTGATGCAGGAATTTGACTCAGACAAGAAGAAAGTGGTTAGTAAAACACTGCGTTTCGTTGCCCACTACTACGCAGCCTCTCTTATTGTGAGTGTTTTTTACTGTGCTACATATTTACTTTTAATATAGCTTTCGATTACAACATACTGCTGTTTAAGTTCATTTTCTATTCAATCTGTTCTTTTTTTGACTGTTTCTGATCCACTGTTCATTTAACACATTTGTTTTCTGTTTCTTTGCCTAATCTTTTCATCAGTTCACAAGCATCAAGTCAGAGAGCCTCATGTCAAAAACCAAGAACTTCTTCTCTCACCTGGCTTTCGGTCTGGACAGAGGGTGAGACGGATAACATAGCAGCAAATAGCAGACAGGGACCCGAGTACTTCCTAGTTTAGTGTAATCACTAATAATTGTTAGATCTCCAAATTGTATGTCACATTTATAATTTACTAAGACTATTAGAATTTCCATAATATCTCAAACATGTTGGACCTATTATTGCTTTTTTAAAAGCTTTTCAAGAGCCAAATTGGAATGAATCCGCTGCTTTAAATGTGAAGAGGAAATGTCCTGGTTTTCACATCTCTTAAAGAATTAAAAAAAAACTTTACTATTGATTCATTGCATCTGTTTTGGTTGTTCTCTTTTTTGTTTTTCTGATGTTGTGATCAGGAAAACGATGTCCTGTGACTCCACCAAGCCTCTCATAATTCCAGCAGGCTCTGACTCCTTTAGCCAAATAGGTGAGTACAGCACCACACTGTGGCCAAATTTAATAATGCATTCAAATGGAATTGCGAAATAAATGCATTCAAAATGTTAATACTGCGCTGTGTTGGAAGACATTCTCCCGATTTACAGTCACTACCTGCCTTGACAATAATATACATGAACTGAATTGTTTAATACTGTGTTCAAAATGTACTTCTTTCTTTACTATCACTCCAGGTTCTCCTCCTGCCACCGATGTGGACATTACAACTCTGCATGCTAAAAACCCAAAGGATCTTTGGAAGAAGGTCTACGAACGTGTCTTTCCTCAAGAGGTAGTTAAATTAGCCTCTGATGTTGAGCAAAATGAACCCCCTCACACTGGACCATTATATTTATTTACACTGACTTATTTTCCATATAAAATGCAAAGTTTTTTTCTAATAAAATATGCAAATGCAGAAAGAGGACCACTGTAAAGACTCCATTTTTAATGTATTATTTTCCATCTAACTGATATGTTTTTTGCAGAATACCAGTGAGCAGAGGGAACTGAAGGATCCAGCCAAAGACCCACAGTACAGTGAGCCTCAGATTGATGCCATGAGAGCCCAGAAAGACCAGGTAACACTTCCTGACCAATCACATGCGTGTATTGTATTATTCTAACTCCACAGTTGTGGAAAGCTACAGCAAATCATATCATTCATTTATGACTTGAAGCAGACTGTGTGCAGTATATAGATCAATCCATCAATGAATCAGACCTCCTCTTGTGACCCTGACCTTTGACCTTCCTGTTAATTAGAAGATAGATTTCATAAGACACATAAAAGACTTTATATGCAGACACTCTGAATTCATAAGAGGCTTTTCCTCTTTGTTACCATTTAAATTTATTTTAGTGACTGTGCTCTCTCATCACCTCAGTGGCATGACAGGCATAATCTTAGAGGTTCTTCAGAAGGTTTTATATAAACTATAAATCTCTTCCAAATAAAAAGAAATTAAATAACAATTACCACTTTTGGATGAATAGATCAACTGTTGAAGACCCAGAGTCTTGTGCGCCTTACTCTACACCTACTCCTAAATGAGGCTAATGTTCTGGAGTAACCCTCTGTCCTTCAACTAATGCTCCAGAGTAACCCTTTGTCCTTCAGTAGCCTGTAGTAGTTGTTTCCCTCATGGTCTCCAGGTTGTAATATATCTTGCCGTTATAGCCTCAGATTAGTTGACTCCCTCTGCCACTCTGGCACTTGAACTGCAGTAACCTTTTGAAGTTGCAATGCTGTTATCGCTGATTGAGTCTTACCTGATATCTGATACTGGTCATGTTGCTCTACAATTGGATGGCATGAAACTTCATGGTCGGGGTAACCAATAAGAGAAATCTGTTTTTTTCCAGCTGAGTATAGAGAAAAAAATTCAGGTAATCTAATGCGTAATTTCAAAAGGCATTTTTAGAATCTTTAAAGACACTTCTGCCCTTTGATTACCTGAGATAAAAATTGTTCTGTCCACTTTATGATATATGAAACATTTTAACCTTTTGCCCAAGGTGTGACTATATTTCCCGATAAAAAAAAAGGAATGTAGCCAGTGTTGACTTGTCTCATATCTTGAGAGGCACAAACAAATACTTCTGAAACACCCAGCAGAGCTCTAAAGGTGACCTGCGGAGTTTATGTTTATTTTTGCTCACCAAAACTTATTGCGTGTATTTTACATATCCATTTCCTCATTAAACTTGAGTTTATACTTGAGTTTTCTTAAAAGTTGAAACTCTTCATTTTTTACATTCATGTTTTCTAATGGATAATTTCATTATTTTATCTACATCTTAACCTAATGTCTTTAGTAATCTTAGTCAGTAATGTGTCAATTTAGACTTAATACTAATTCATGAATACTCAAAAGAGGGAGCACTACCATCGTTGTTCAGCAGCCATAGTAACAAGGCTGCATACATTCTGGGCAAATAAATCGAAGGCAACTGGACTCAGTAATATGTCTGTGAATGAGTCCAATTGATTTCGATTTATGTGCCCAGAATAACCATGACCTGGATGAATGAGAACATGCATAGAAAGCTGCATACAGATGTGTTTGTTATTTTTTGTTCCTCAGCTTTGTGAGCAAAATCATTAGCCAATTTAGATTACCTCAAATATCAGATAATGCATCTAATTCAGTGGCTATTTGATTTATCAAATCCACTAAAAATCTGAAAAGTTTTTTTTTTGAACATTTTTGTAAGAAGTTCTCAATTAGTTCAAATCCACTGGAGGAAATAAAACAATAGCCAACATGGCCTGCTGACGTCAACCTACATTAATGTTTGAGGTTTGGGGTCCTTGAACTGTTTTGATATAATGCAGTGTTCATCCAAGTGTATCACAGGTTACTGATGTTCAGTACCCGCATTTGCACGTGTTTGGATGAGCACAAAACTTAGAAGAGTTTGCATAATGTCTGTGTAATGGCCTGTCCTTTTTTTTGTTTAACATCATTAACATTAATATAGAAAGAGTTTCATGTTTTTTTCCTCTCTTCTCTTTTATTTTTATTCAGGAGTTGAATCAGTACAAGAGGGATGCAGCTAAGTCATGGAAAGGACTGGAACTTGAGACATGAGAGATAATCAGCTCTATGGTCTCACACATGCACACACACACACACACACACACACATATTAATGCAAATACAGTATACATTTAACATTATTTATTTCCTTTGTATCATTCTGTGTTTTTACCACTTGATAATTCATTAAACTTGTATACATTTTTATTTACACTGTTTGAAACATCATAAGTACTTGTATTCTCATGATAAAATCTGTTTTAAAAAAATAATAATAATTTTTAAAATCAAACTCCACAATATAATTGAAACAAGATGTTAGTTTCTATAAACCACTTTGTATATTCTTTTGAATAAAAAAAATGATTACTTTGACATTAGTGCAAATGTTTACTACAATCTTAAAATGACTTTTTAAGAAATGCAAGACTTAAACTTGAATCTGTGCAGCCTGGCTCAGTCGCTGTTTGAGCCTATTCTGTGTTAAAATGACAGGTTGCTTTATGGTGCTTTCAGCTGAAGGACCACTCAGTCGATGAGCCGTCATATCAGGTGGTTCAACGTCCATAGCTGCGTCCCTGATCAACCCTGCTGCACCGTGCACATCGCACCCTGCACTGGGATTTTTCTTTTAAATTTCTAACAGACGTTCATTGTACAGGCTTCATTACTCTAAACCATTTCCTTTTAAATAAAAAACAATACTTCAGAACCTGTAGCTCAGAGCTGTAGAACCTTGTGGATAATATTTACACAGAGATATTCTCTGAAAGTGAGAGGAAAGGTTTAAGTGCAGACACAGAAGATGTGTGTTTGAAGCAGCCACAGCTTTTTAATTTGCCTCATCTTCTCTGAAAAAACATCAAACTTAAATCTGCTTTAGATCTTCAGAACCAAACTCAGCTTATCATTCTATTTTTAAACAAAACAAAAAAAATCATTAACAAATGTCCATCTCTGGTTTAGTGGCGTATAAGCCTGTCTCTGATCTTGAAGCTGATAATTCCCAGCAGTAGGAGGGCAGGGAGGAAGGAGTAAAGGAGAGCGAAGTCAAGTGTGTATCGGGACAGAGCACCAGGATAGCCCTCATCGATGACGCGGTCACCATTAGTAACCACACAGGCCCCTGGCAAAGGTTTGGAAATGTCTGCAAAAACACAACACACCAGATAGAAAGAGTAAAAAAAACTGTCACAGCTTCAGTGTGTCCTCCAAAGTGTCCTTGAAGGTTGAACCCATTCTTCAAGCTTAATTAGAACATCAGCAAAATGATAAAATGTGATATTGATATAGATATCAGTGATTGCAACAATGAACTTCAATCTTCCGTCATATTCAGCAATACAGCTAAAGAAGAGATTAAGGACAGTGAATCAGATGTAAATTACATCACTGAACTGTAAACATGAGGACTAGATTTTTTGTAGAAGCAAACATATCTCCAGTGTTGAAACATTAAATACTGCATAAAAATAAGCATTATTGTTACCAAAACTACCCACACTGACCATTTTTTTTATTCATTTTCTTTTATCATTTTCTATTTTATTTATAG
The DNA here is from genome assembly GCA_029783645.1 of Ctenochaetus hawaiiensis. NCBI lineage: Eukaryota > Metazoa > Chordata > Actinopteri > Acanthuriformes > Acanthuridae > Ctenochaetus > Ctenochaetus hawaiiensis. Next base: position 18,235,199 of record JAPZDY010000003.1, read on the forward strand.
TTTCTTAGAAGTACTATTCTTGCTGAGTTCTGTAAGCAGAAAATTCAACCCTGATTCTAAAACTAGATTGTACCTTGTCGTATACATGATAAATATAATGTGATAATTTGCTAAACTTGTCGGCATGTACAGCTTCACTGAGTTTGTTAATATAAGCTAATTCTGAATTAGATGTTAGAACAACATCTAAAAACAACAAACAGAGAAAGTTAATGAGTGATTCAGAAGCACTCGTTTGGAACATTCCACAGGTAAATAGGTTTATTGATTAAAGCTGAGAGTGTCTTGATGTGACTCAGTTGTTCATAAGCAATGATGAGGTTCACAGTTTTGTTGAACACATGATTTTATGAACGATATTAATATAAAGGCTCAGAAACACTTTGTAAAACTGTTGTGAAACAGTTTGTTTGCAAATGATTCGATTCTATTTTTTATTCACATTTTACACAATGTCTTAATTTTTTTGGAATCAGGATTATGCAACTTGCAAATACTTAAATTATTATAACTAAAGGGCCCATTCTGTTCACAGGATAGGTGAAGATGAAGGATGATTTCATGGTAGAAACAACTCACTGCATGTGAAGTCCAGTTTGTGAAACTCAGTGACAATGAGCAGCTCACAGCTGTACTTCTGGAAGGTCAGGTAGCTGAGCCACTGGAAGACTTGTGGCATCTGTGCGTTGCTCCTGTTGAGAAGAAGAGGAAAGACAGGTGTGTGAACAGTAGCATATATATATAGGACGCAGTGGTCAGTGTAAAACCTTAATTCACAGTAAAGACCTGAAAAAAGTTGCCTTGTTATACATCCAAGTCACAATGAATTTGGCATAAAATTACTTTAACAGTTAAAACAAAAGATGTGGTTTGATGATGTAGTGAATCAGTGTGGGATCATAGGAATTTATTGTTTAAAAGCCACCTTTGCTGATGAAAAACTGCCTGACTGACTGAGGCAAAATGTTCACAGACAAGGTAAAATATTAATGTTGTATTCAAATTATGTTTAGTCACTTTGGATAAAATTACAGATTTCTCTGAGTTTGAATGTTTTCAGAAACATCTGAGATAATTAAAGTACATTACAAGTAAATAGCAAAGGTGTAGCTGTTTTTAGAGATTTTAATGTAAAAATGTCATGTCATGTAAGTTTAATCCCATTTATCAAATTGAAAAGGTATTTTGTGTCTCACCTGAGGAAGCCAGAACCCACCAAGATCCCTGCGATATTGAGCAGAGCCACTCCAGTGTTGACCATGTTTGGGTCTTGAACCACTCCTAATAGCACCACAGTCAGCAACTCACCTGAGGGAAGGAAAAAAAAACATACAGACAAATACAACTAAAAGTAATAAAAAATGGGAACATGACATGAAAAAGATCTCCACTTAAGTCAAACACATTTGCAGGCTTGGCACTGTATCCTGAATCTGCTTTTAAGAGACAGAATATTTAGGATCTGTGTCTGTTGAAGTGATCATGAAGACAAAAGTTTCAGCAGACAACCCATGTCCCTGTTATGCACTTTGAAAACGTGGATGACTGTATTTTTCCCTTATTCTTATCAGCTCACCCACAATATGCGGCACCAGGACAACCGCAGTGAAACACAGGAAGCGCACACTGTCAGGATGCATTCCCACCGTCCTGAGATGAAAGCAGGCAGACAAAAGAAATAGACAGGATAAAAGAAGGGTCAGTGCTTAGAAAGACTGTGTAAGGAGTTCCATTACATCCTGAAGGTAGGTTGAATATGCAGCTTGCATCCTCACTAAACAATAGTTCAGTGCAATAGTACAATTCTGTATAATCCCCCACGTGGCAAACACACAAAAATACTGAATACAAACCAGTAAAGGAAGGATGAGAAGATGATAACGCTGATGATGCTGAAGGGTAGGATGTGGAAGATGTAGGCTAAAAACATCTGCCATTTGCTGTAGAGACCATCCTGACTCTCCTGATCACTGATGGCTCTCAATGCAGGGACTGTTCAGAAAAATGGAGTGAGAGAGAGAGTTTAGATAAAGTGATTAAAATTCATAAAGCTCTTAAATGACTGGTGTAAAGAAATATGTCAGAATTTGGAGGAAAAATAATAAAAATGAGTCTTGATTTTGACAAGAAACATATCAACAAAATTAATAATGCAGCTTGCTCTGTCCCATCACTGAAACCCCTCTCATGAGTATCAAAAGGCATCCAAAAGCGTATTTTGGGATGCATTGATTTTTCTTGAAACATTAGTGGAGGAAAACTCAAAGGTGGCCTATTGCCTGTTAGCCCCTGTTACGAACTGGCATGTGTCAGGCAAAGTTATCCAAACAATTCAAACAGTTTTTCTTGGCACAAACAGCTTGTCAGTATTGATTCCTATCAGTCTTTATCAGTAAGTTTCAAGGTCAGTATGAAATTCCTAATTACCCTGAAATTGACTGTAAGTTCTGCTCAGCCAAGTGTTTTATAATATCCTTATCACCTTTATCTTTAAATAAAACCTTTATCTGTGACACCCTAAGCCATAAAGCATAGATTTTAGATTAAGCTGATAACAGAGGAAGACACTGAAAAGATAATCAGCCCAAACAGCCAATATACTTCACAGACCTGAAGGTACAGTACATCTTATGTGTTGAGTTATTAAGATAGATTCGACAAAGATCTTATCATATATTACCTAACCTTTTAGCATTTACCTTTAAGACAGTTCACCTATTAAGAAAATGCAAATGGATAAGTTCATAACAGAATAACTGTAAGATATAAATGCACATATAATGGTTGGTGGAAACTCTTGAAACTAAATCTTTAAAAGCAATGCTTATCAACTGTTAAATAGTTCACATAACACTTTTTGAAGTTTAATGACCCTATTTTATTTTAATTTAGCTGGGAAATTCTAACTAACTAAAAAAAAGTTTTTTCCACATGATATTGGCCACTGAATTACTGACTTGCAAACACAAAATGCATGTCACAAAATTAGAATTAAGGTTCACAGAATTTTTGAATTATTTGTAAAATAGCCAATAGGAATCACAACCTAAAAGCAGTTTAAAATCATTAGAGAGAGTTCAATTTGGCTTTGTTTGGCTGTTTCTCTGTATACAGTTCAAGTGTGAAAGCCTGTCTGAGGTTACCTTAAGACAAAGTTAAGGTGCTGTAAATATGAAGCATGAACACAGAGAAACAACAATACCTGTACAGACAGATAATAAAGATAGTGTAGGTCTGTAGGTAATAAGGGTTCAATGAGCTCCAAATGGAGTCAAGGTCACCACTCCCACACCCTCTAACCCCAGGTTGGAAACTGCAAATGAAAATACTGCAACTCTCTACCCACGAATAACAAAAGTTTAAACATATGTTATCTTAATGAAAATTCTACTGAATTTCAAATTATTTGGATAGAAACTTTAGTTTGTACTGACATTTGGTTTCATTGGTGATGCTGGCTAACTGCAGTTGTACTGTAAGATATCAATACTATAGTTGTAACTTCCAACTCATCAGTTTACTCTGACCTAAGTGAGACACTCTAAGTACGTGAACTCACATCAGGCGAGTTCACCAGGCTAAATCAAACTAGGCTTTCCACAATTTTGCTGAAGGGAACAAAATACTGCAGACAGCAGACCTCTTTCCACCATAGAACAGGAGATAAGCGAGCTTACACAGCGTAGATAAAGAGGATTGAATCATGCTGTTTAACAAAGATAGTACATCAATTTTACTCAGGTAAGAGACCACATGCACTTCAGAGTTTTTCCCTTCTACAGACGGTGGTCAGTGTTGTGTTGGTTGAACTTACAGAGAGCCACAGCATTCAGCATGCCAGTGTAGGTCGAAGCAGCAATACTCTGATAGATGATGCCAATGCGATCCTGCACAGCACCCTTGGCAACGTCTCTGTCTAAACGCATCACGAAGAAGGCTACAAAGAAACCGTAGATCAGGTTTTGGGACAGACGCATCAGGACACCCATCCTGTCTCTGGACAGATTCCTCACAGTCCGCCTACACACAAAAACACATGAAAGTACGTGTAAACCTACACAAAGACGTACATGTCCACAGGTGCAGAGGGCACAGAAGACAAGATAAATTCATATTCACTTCAAGTTTAAATGCAAATAGATTAAGTCAGGTACTCAGGAATCTCATGTATTCATTTCTGTGGTAGACACTAATATTGCCTTTACAAATGATGAACACACAAACACAAACACAAACACACTCTCACACATATAGTTTCACACAGGAAGGGGCTAAAGACTTCACAAAGCACTGACCTGAGGAGAACCTCAAGTTTGACTGCACCACTGGGTGACTCTTTGCTCTTAAAGGGGATTGCAGGCTTTTCTGTCTGCCGTAGGCTCTGCTCCGTTTTTCCCAGCATGTTCTGGTGGATGGCAGACCTCTGGTAGGCCGAAGTGATCTCATGCATGCGATTAAAGGTTGCTGCCTCCCTCTCACTGCTGCGTGTGTCCACTGAGGTGAAGTCAACTGTTTGACATTGCAGCAATTTAAATACTTTAATGTTTATATGTCACCAACTTAATTCTATATCTTCTGTATATTCTCAAGTTTTAGATGTCCTTCCACATTTTTTCAGTATTTCAACAGTGATGTGCAGCTATAATGTAAATGTACAGTACATAATCAAAAATCATAGCACACAGTACCATAGATGTCAAAGGGATTGCAGTATTCTGGACACTCGTATCCACACTGGCTGAAGAAGTCCACCATCTCTTGTGGCTGCCCGCAGAACACCAGCTCCCCACGACTCATTATAGCTATCCTGCTGAACACCTGGGACACACACACACTTTACTTCAGCTAAAGTTGATATGAGCCTTCAGCAGTCTGAGTTAGACATGTAGAGTGTGAACAAGTAAACATTTTGTTATGGAAAAAAAGAAAGTAAATTTAAATTAAGTCCTTAAATGGTTGTAACTTGATTTGACTAACTAAGACTGCAGCTTGAACTAAACTTTTTACAAGGATTAGTGGATTTTGTCCCTATCTCTTGGCCATTATGGTAAGAAGAAAGAATAACAGCAACTAAAAACTGTTACAAAGACATATGGGTGAGTACATGCTGTTTTAAGATAAATTTGAAAAACTTTCAATTGATCCTTTAAGATTTTTTACATTTCTCTTCATTCTTTCCTCAATTTTTATTGGAAACCCACCCTGAAGAGCTCGGAACGCGGTTGGTGGATGGTAACTACAACGATTCGGTTCCTCCTTGCCAGTTCAGCCAGTAGCACCACGATCTGATTGGCAGTCATGCTGTCCAGGCCAGTGGTTGGCTCATCCAATAGGATCACCCCTGCAATGACATCATCACCTTCATGCAGGCTCGTTGCACGATGAAACATTGAGAACAAGAAGAAGGCAGGACAATAACTTTTTCCTCCTTTTAAGTTGGAAACTTTTAAATGTACTTTTTATTAAGTGGCACATGCAGGACTCTCAACGGGGCCAACTTAACTTGTGAAGATAAGTGAGTTGTCTTTTTTTTTAGTTAATTAGTCTAATTAGGACAATTAAAAGATTGCCTCTTTGCTTTATGAAAGCAGAGTGGAATTAGCAGATACTTTAATTGTGAGATTAATTCATTTCCTGGTTGATTGGAGAAGCAGCGAATGGGAACTCCTCATTACTCTGTGTGTGCCTCGGTGTGTGTGTGTCCATGGCCATTCTAATCCTGAATGAGGACTGAGACCCTTCATCCTCCCTGGAGGACTGCAGACCCTGATAAACTACACCTGGGATGAGCACACACACACTCACACAGAGGTGGGTCTCTGCTTATTCCCTCTGTGGTGTGATAACCCAGTCTTTCATTACTCTTCTCCATCTTCTCCTCTGTCACTTTCTCTGTCCTTTCCATATTCCCCTCTTACTTTGATCCCTTTTTTTTTCACTATGTACTTATAAAACTCTTTAGGCAGAGGCAGGTCTTCTGTGAACTTTCCTCTGTGCTCAGGATGGCACAGTCCCACCTCCAGTACTGTGTCTTCCAACAGTTTATGTATGAAATATAAGATATAACATGCAATAATTTACTTAACACAGTGTGCAAAACATTTGGGACATCTTTCTGATACTGTGTCACTCCTGATTTTTGTATTATCTTTGTCCCATGAAAAACACCCCTTCAGTTAATCTAATCTATAACTCCTCATTTGAGTTCTGTAAAGCCTTAAAAAATTTAGGGACAATGATTTTACCTCAGCCCACCTCGTTATCATGATTAAAATTTGCAGCCTTAGCTCTCTTTGGAAATCTCATGTTTGGGATGCAGAGATAAAACTCTTGTAGTTCTGGAGAGATACTCACTTGGGTCCTGAAGTAGCTGACTGGCAATAGATACCCTCCTCCTCTCACCCCCAGAGATACCTGGGAAAATACGACCTCCAATAACACTGTGTGCCACATGAGTCAGACTCAACTCTGCCATCGCTGCCGACACCTGCACAGGAAACAGAGGTCAAGGCTGAGGTGACAAGTGCCTACTGGAGACAGTGTACCTGCTTTTGGCTTGTTCAGTTCAGCTCTCGTTACATGCACATGCAGTCCAACTCTCAGTTATTAGGCCAAAAATCTGAAGTCAGTAACTCTGGAAATATCTCTGTGTTGGGTGGTTAAAAATTGCAAGTCATCCCTGTAGAAAATGGACAATATCTGCCTTCTTGTAGAAACATGTAATGCAGATTTGAACTCTTCCAATACCCTCTCTATTCACCTGATTTGGCACCCTGAGACTACTAGTTCTTCCTCAAGATAAAGAGGAAGCTCAGTGGTTGCCATTCTGCCAGTGACAATAATGTCATCAGTCTGTCATTAGACTGGGACTTTTTCTCTTTAACGTGTTTATAAAATAGTCAAATGTAGACTGCAAAATATCACACTGCTCTTGAAGAGTCTCTTGCTGATGCAAAACCTTGATCAGTATCTTCTAATAAGTGTCTATGCTGCTCAAAACCTTTTAACATGAGTTATCTCATCTGGTTTTCCATTTTTTTCCTTTTTGTGTTTTATCTAGCAGGGTGAAATGCTAAGTTTAAGCTTAGTGGACAGAGTAGAGTAGGATTCTTAAAGTCACCTTCCTCTTGATGGCTTCGGCTGAGTGTTTCCGCAGGGCCAGCTGTGCTGTGTAGGTCAGAGTCTCCTCCACTGTCAGATAGCTCAACAAGTTATCACTCTGGAACAAAAAGACAAAGGGATTGAGAACAAAGAGAGCAAAAGAAGAAGAAGGTAAGATGCATGAAACAGACATATATCTCATTATTCTTTATACTTGTTAAGGATACATACAAAAATTAATCATGTGGGCCTTTTTGTCTCTTCCTCTTGTGTGTTTGTCAGTGAAGACCCTACATTGTATATTGAGACTCAAAAATGTGGTATGAAACTTGCTTTCAACATCCAGTCTCACACTCCCAGCAACAGAAAAGTGTATTCATCCAAACCATCATTGCTGCCACTCGTGTAGAGTGTGTATCATTATAAGACACACACAGTGGTATATTATGCATTTGCAAGTTCATATATTGGTGTGCAACCTTACTCTAACATACCTTTGCCCCAGACGTATGCACACACGAGCACAGACACACATACTCACATTTATTGCTTGAACCTGCTGAACCTGCTGCCTGCCTCAATTAACACGTGGCGCCTCTGAATCCCACTTCTCCTTAGTCTCTCATCTGAATGACTTTAATATCAGGAGCTCATATCACCTCCTCATCTACAGCTTAGCAGGGGAAGTTAATGACGAGGCTTAGAGAGCAGAGGGGGTTGCTATCAGCCAGAAGAGAGAGATGATTTGAAAGGAAGGAAGGCCAGTTTTTAAGCCATAGTTTTTAATTCAGGCTTTGGATACACTTGAGCAGCTCTCATTGAGAGATTAAGTGTATGAGGAGGCTAGCAAGGGTCTTTAGTTAATTTCATCCAGAAGCCAGGGCAACCTTTTCAGGAGTTTTTGCAAAACGGTGTATGTTCATTGAGTTTGTGGTTTAGTATTAATGGTGTTTGACCACAGGCAAACTTTAATATGTCATAGCTCCATGCAACCATTCACTTGTGATACATGTAGCAAAGTTTCACCTAAAGCCTGCTTGTGATGCTAACTAGGGCAAAAAGTAAGATGTGCATGTGCTAACAACTTAAAACCGCTGCTTAGTCTCTTTATTAAGTTTTTGGTGATATTTTGTTTTACACTGCAGCTGTGGCTGCAGGTACATGCTGAGTATATGCTGTATAGTTTGGGTGTTTTTGTGTGTTACCTGCAGGACATAGGAGAAACAGTCCTGATACTCTGCTCTCTTCAATTTTCTGCCATTAACGAAGACCTCACCCAACAGCGTGCCACTGTTTCCAATCCTTCCTGAGATGGCATCCAACAATGTGGTCTTACCTGAGCCTTTACAATGCAAAATGCACAAATGCATGTAAAAAATAAAGGATATGAAGATAAAAAATCACATATTTAAGAACATTTTAAACTGGCCAACATGAGTTCCTGTTTGCTGCAGGTGGGCTCTCTTTTATGGTTTGAATGATTAGTGATGCACCATCATTATTTGCAACATGTAGCCTTTCTTATTTTAACCAAAATCAAAATCAAAGGTGCTATTACATTTTCTTTTCTCTAAGTTTTAAAAAAACTTGTTGAAAAATTTGTTCCATGAAAAATGTATTTTATAGTATATTCCTAAAATTATCTGTCTAATTTTTTATGGACTGAGCAAAGTACGGACCTGAATTGCCCAGTATGCCAATAATCTGCCCACTGTCTACGTGGAAGGAGACATCATTTAGGATCTGACGAGTCCATCGCTTCCTGTAGGAGGGTAAGTCCCACCATGGACCCAAACGCTCGCTGAAACGCACACACAAACACACACACAGACAGGCAAACACAAAGGGACATGTGTAACATCAATACTTTGCATTATCTATTCCCAAAACAGAATCAAGGCCATTGTGAATAAGCACATCATTTCATTTGAGAGAACTGAAATGTTGAAAATCAGTCGATAATTTGTTTTATTTTTAACTGCATAGACAAAAAGTTCCAACTTTGCATTTATTTGTTACCTTAATATTTATAGTTTAACCTTATAAAATTACAAATTATCCCACCAAAACCTGTCTGTATTTTTGAGTTATAATAATAAAACAGTCTATATAATGTCATTTGGTAATGTCACGTCTGTTTTTGTATCTGCCTCTCAGTCATCCTGCTGTGCTCTGTCTATGTCTGCAGTATTTACCTGACTGTGTAGGAGATATTTCTGACACTGAGGGAACAGGAGAGCGCTGATCGCTCCTCTTCACCGTCCCTCCACACATCCCTCTTCACCTCCGGCACAACCTTGAAGGACTCTTGCATTTTGATCCCGTTCTCAAGCTCCTCCGCCTGCATTGAATAAAATCCCTTCATGTCTGCGGCAGCTCTGCTACTCCAAACAACAACCGTATCGAGCCCGTCTCAGATCAGTGTGTTCATATCCACACAGCTCATATAAAGCATGTGAAGCTTTAAAGTTTGGTCTTTCCTCAAGCCCAGACTTTGTTTCTCTGCACTCACTCCCTGTACAGAGCAGCAGTGCGAGAGCAGTGGTGGTACCATAAACACACAGTGAAGGTTGCGTTATCTCAGAGAACTTTGATCTGCAGTTGTATAAAGAAGACCAAAAAAAAACTCCCATGCATGTTGAGTAGATAGACTGGCTGTCAGTCTCTCCTCAGTCGTCAAATTGTTCGCTGTGACCAGGAAAGCTATGACTGACAGGACAGAGCAGATGCAGAACTGACGTGACCTGACCTCAGAGCCTTTGAGAGAGGAGAGAGAAGGCTTGTGAGACAAGAGGAGATCTTCAGCTGGACTGGAGTAAAACTATCCAACAGAGAGAAGAAGAGGAGAGCAGGGGTGCAACAGGAGCGCAAAAAAAGTTAAGAACTACTGAAATAAAAAGAGAGGAACTGGACACTAGAAGAAAAATTACAGCATCGACCTCTTGACCTTACAAACATCAAACAACAACTTGCATCATCATGGACACAGACACTGGCCTCAGCCATGCGAACGGCCCCTCGCAGGTCAGTCTGATACATGCTGTCACATAAACGTTCTTTATCCAACTAAATCAGTTTCATAAAATGTGGGAATGTTGGTCAAAAGAGTTCAGTTTAATTGAGAGCGCACTGTGAAAACCAGAAAAGAAGTTTCCATAGCTGCGCATTAGTTTTAGAAAAGCATTGTACAGTTGTTGCAGTGTCACATCTGTAGTGGTCTATAAAGTCTCTGAGTGCTACTTAACAACTGTTTTCTGTATGAAGCTTTAGCAACTACATACATAGGTGGCCCGAAAAGATTACTAAAACCCATAAAGGTGCACTATGATATTGACTCTCTGTATTTACTAGATTCTGTCTGTTTTGTCAAAAATATTTTGTATCTGTATATCTGCGCTGTGATTGACTTCCACTTCAAAATTCAATGGATTCTTTCCTGAGTTGTGCTGGTCCCTTCCTTCAAGTTTCATGAAAATAAGGCCAGTAGTTTTTCTGCAGTACCTCTGACAAACAGGAAAAAAACAACTGAAAAACTCGATACAAATATTACACATCCAATAGGATATAATAATAATAATAATAATAATAATAATAATAATAATAATAATAATAATAATAATAATTTTATCGATCACCTTGGGAGAAATTCACTTTAATAGGCTGCCGCCGTACAATTCCTGTTTTACATGGAAACCAGAGCGCCCGGAGGAAACCGGAGATCATGCAAACTCCATACAATAATGTCCAAAAGTCAAGGGTCAGCCTGCACTGTGATATCATGATCTTCTACAAAAAACATTTTTCTGCCACCAACTTTCGATCTGCACCTTAAAACTGTTTAGATTATTTGTAGCTTCTTTGCTGAAACATCGACATTCGCAGCGCTGCAGTCAAGCACAAGCTTATTGGTTTTGCTGATACTGAGATTGAGGTGATTGTCGTGCCAAGTGACAAAGCTCTCTATCAGTCCTCTGTAATCCTCTGTAAAAATAGTCTCTGATTGAAGACGGCGTGTTTTTCCCTGGAAATTATTCACTGCAACCATATATCTGTCCAGTGATCATTTACATAATTCCATAAAATTTATTTAATACCTTTTGTTAAATTCCCTTAAAGTCTTAAGAACATTTATTATTTGAGTCTGGAAAGACATGAATGTCGGATTAACTTTGCACATTTGCAAAAAAAGTATAACTATGAGAAATTAATTCAGTTTTATCTATTCCAAACTCTAACAAATGCATTTTAAAATGTGTATTTTAGTTTTTCCATTTATTCACTTAAGAAAAGATAAAACAAACATTTCTCTTTGACACTTTAACCATTTTTTCACATCTGTTTTTCTCTGTTTTGTGCACACTTTAAATTTCATTTTTTAATTCTTTAAACTTCCAGATTGAATTTGTAGCTTTTAGATCACTGTGTTCTGCTTTGTATTTCTGTTTTCCAGTTTTCCCACCATGCAAATTTTAATTATTGTTCATCATTTATTTGTATCTATGATAATTTGGTGACTCTTGTGCTAAGTGGGTCCTGAAAACTTTGTTTAAAAATATCACAACTGCAAGTCTGGTTTTGTAGCAGTAGAGATGTTTGGTTTCCACAGATTCTGCTCTTCTTTATGCTTTATGAAAATTGTGTTTTCAGTAAACACATCTGTTAAGACAAAATGGTTCAAATACAATGACAAAAACAAATCATGAACAATGGCAAATTTTTGAACATTTTAACTGTGTTGTTTTTAGAAGAAAGAAAAGCTTCAAGGAGGCTCTGAAAACTAGAAGCCATATCAGTCATACATGGTGTTAAAAGTGTACATAATATACAGTATGTTTTTACTTTTATCCTATTGGACAGATTTAGGAATGCATAATGGTCATGATAATGTTTTCAAGTAGACTCTGGGCACATGAAAAGTTTTTGTTGTGAATGGCCCAATGCCATTACAACTAAAAATTGTGGTGTTCCATGCAGTGTCAGGTGCAGATTTCTTGTACATTAGTAATCTGTATTTCTTTCAAGAAACTGTCTCTCTGCTTTCTTAGATTTTGTTGCTGTTGATGACACATTTTGTTTAAATGAGTTCTGGTCGCTGTGAAACTCATGGACTTGCTTTCTCTTCTTTATTAGCATCAAAACAGAGAGTTGTTCTCAACTGAAGAAGACAGCAGTCTCTACTTCACCTACAGCGGAGGGTGCAATGAGTTGGAGGTTAACAACCTGCACTATGAGGTAACTGACAGCTAGCTGCTTCGCTCTCATACACTGTCATATTTAGCTTTAAACTGTTTATCCTCTTTCTATGAATGCATCTTTGCATGTTAAATATGCTTGTGTGTGTTTGTGTGTGTGTTTGTGCTCCCCAGGTGGACACAGCGGCTCAGATCCCCTGGTATGAGAGATTATCAGAGTTCAAGTTGCCGTGGGAGATAAAAGGCAACAAGATGACAGCCATCAACAAGCTCAGCCTTCGCATGTGCAGCGGACAGATGCTGGCCGTCATTGGCAGCTCAGGTGAGACACAAACACTCACTGCTTTTAAGCATTGCAACTTTAAATCAAAGTAATAGATGTCATGGTCTCCTTTAATGATGCTTCCTGAAAAGCAGAGAACTTTATGCCAGCAGCTCTTTTCCAATGAACAACAAACTCTCAGTTCAGGCTACATAAAACCTTTTTCAAAAATTGATGTCAGAATAACAAAAAATAACTGTCTCTGACTTTATTGTTTACACTGATGTTTCTCTTTTTTCATGCATCATGCAACAAGCATGTTAATATCAGCTTGTTTAAACATTTTGCCCATGAACCCAACACTGAAATGGGAACCTGCTCTAGTCAAATCTGCACTGATTTTATCAAAGACAAAAAGTGTGTAAGGAGGACTTTTTACAACCTAAAGCATGAAAAACTTTTCAGTAACTTAATGTAACCCTCTCAGTCATGTGACTTATTCCAAAACTTTGAGTGACTGCATCCATATTGTTCAAATTTCTAAACTTTTGTTTTAAATACATAATCGCCTTCTTTCAGGTTGTGGTAAAACATCTTTGCTGGATATAATAACATGCCGTGATGAGGGCGGCACAGTGAAGTCCGGTCAGATTCTGATTAACGGGAAGCCAAACACTCCCCAGCTGGTGAAAAAGAGCATCGCTCATGTCCGCCAAGACGACCGCCTCCTTCCTCACCTCACCGTCCGTGAAACTCTCTCCTTTGTCGCCAAACTGAGGCTCCCCACCCACTTCACGCAGGCTCAGAGGGACCAGAGGGTGAGAATAAGTTTAACAGATATGACGTAAACCTAATCAACAGGCACAGAATGTCCACAACATGAGGACGATGATTAGTCCACAAAACAAAGTCTGTATAAAATCTTAACCAAATGTGATTGTAGAGTCTATTTCTGTGTGTTGAGAGAGACAGATGTTACATGTGACGGATGTGTATCTGTGCTATTGTCCGTCCCAGGTGGATGATGTCATCGCAGAGCTGCGGCTGCGACAGTGCGCACACACCCGGGTGGGAAACGACTATGTGAGGGGAGTTTCTGGAGGGGAGAGGAGGAGAGTCAGTATAGCTGTCCAACTTCTGTGGAACCCTGGTGAGAGAAGAGAGAGACAAACTGTCAGACTCTTTAAACTTTCCATCTGTTGAATTTTTGATGTGTAAATTCTAGTGAACTTGCTTATTTATTATCAGCTCACTTTTTCACATATCTGCTAGCGCCGCCTACAGGGAAAAATAGTAGCAGCAGCAGTTTAGACCCCCAGGTGTAGACATGATAATGTTTTCCCAGAAAAAGAGAGTCAAGTTTTTTATAGATGCTCTTTTCTCGGTGTGTTTATCTGTGTGGTTCAGGCTTTATTTTTTAGGTAACACACTACACCAAAACATATATTACTTTATTATTAGTAAACAAATGGTACCTTTGAATTGTAGATGATCAATAAGTCTATCTATAAATAATCCATAAATCAATAATTGATTACATTTTTTGCCCTTTCTAAGCATCTCAGAACTATACACTGGCAATATTTTGTAAAAGGCTGAGTGAATGAATCTATTAATGAACAATAGAAATGTTAATCTATATTCAATGTCATGGAACAGTTGTTTATTTAGAAAACCTGTCCTGATAAAGTGAATTCCCAAAAAATCATCCAGATCCACCCGCACAGCCACCAAGTTGTGTCTTTTTATGGATTATTGAACAGCTGTTTTTACACTCCAGGTATTCTGATCCTGGACGAGCCCACGTCAGGTCTGGACAGCTTCACGGCCCACAACCTGGTGATCACACTGTCCCGTCTGGCCCGAGGAAACCGTCTGGTCCTGCTGTCGGTGCACCAGCCTCGGTCAGACATCTTCCAGCTCTTTGACCTCGTCGTCCTGCTGTCGTCAGGCTCAGCCGTTTATTTTGGTGCTGCTCGTGACATGGTGCCTTACTTCACTGCTTTAGGATACCCCTGCCCACGATACTGCAACCCCTCAGACTTCTATGGTCAGTGTGTGTACAGAACTATAAAAACGATGCTAAGTGGTGCATCTTTCCAGAACCAAACATTGTCTCAAACTTGTTATTTAAAGGCTTTAATAGTAAATATTCAGAGGCATCCTTGGTATTGAATGTGACACATTCTTCTTTATAAAACTATTTACTGTTTAAGCCTGATTTTGTTGTGTGTGTGTGTGTGTGTGTGTCCAGTTGATCTGATCAGCATAGACCGGCGCAGTCTGGACCGAGAGGCAGAGTGTTTGCAGCGAGCCACAGTTCTGGCTGAGCAGTTTCTGGAAAAGGTGCGAGACACAGAGGATCACATGTGGAAACCAACGGGGACGGACACGGCGCCAGCAATAACTGAAAGGTGTGTGTGTGTGTGTGTGTGTGTTTCTTATCTGTTTCTCCTCTCACAAATTTAACAATGCCATAACCTAATTTAAAAGCATGATTGGAATCTTTCCTCCGTGTCCTCCCTGATAAACTACAGGATATGTTTAATGATAGTAGAGGTCAATTTCTCGTCTTGACACATGAATATTAAGCTTTCTACATAACAATTCAATTGTGTTTTGAGTGACTTTTGAGTTGAAATTCAATTTTAGCTGTAGACATAAAACTCAGGAGCTTTTAACATGAACTTTAGATTATTTATTTCTGTAGATTCATCCTTCAAAGTTCAACTGGCTCAAGTTGTGTAACCCAGACAAACTGTTTTTCTGCCTTCAGCCCTCAGCAGCAAAAGGACGAGAGAGTGATCACTATTTCCAAGCGAAGAGACAGACTGCCTGGCAAACTAGAACAATTTACAATCCTCATCAGGTAAGATTAACACACTTGAGTGTATTTAAACAGTGCTTTCCAACATTTTGTCCCTTTAATATGAGATCAAATATCCCTTTATTAACAGTCTGTCATTTTAAAAATGTGTCAGCTTGAACTGATTTCTAACTGGATGTTATTTAATATGTAGACACTGGAATTTTGGAGTTAATTGTCATGATCTTTTTATCTGTTTTTCAGAAGGTTTTGTCAGTTTTGCCTTTTTTACATTTAACACAATCTTTAGTCATTTATCTGTTACTTTTACCTATTAGTTTTGGCTTTTTGTCAGCTGCAGTCCATGTGAGTTAGTATGTAAACAAACACTCAGTTGCAGCAGCTGGTGTTCAGGTAGGCAGTTCATTCAGCTTGATTGTAAACATCATCTATCCATCTGAGCACTGACCTCCCCTCTCTTTCCCTCACCCGCAGACGTCACATGTATAATGACTACAGAGATCTGGTGACTTTATTGGTTCACGGTTTCGAGGCTCTCCTCATGTCACTGCTGGTCGGTTGTCTCTACTACGGAGCAGGAGAGCAACCTCTGTCCATTCAGGACACAGTGGCACTCCTCTACATGGTCGGGGCTCTCACCCCGTTCGCTGTGGTGCTGGACGTCATAGCCAAATGTGAGTGATTGTTGAGGAGAATGCGAGTTTGGCTGTGGTCTTAGATGACATAACACACCAAAACAAATACCAAGGCATTTTTGAAAAAGGGTTGTGTCCTGAAACGTTTTCATACAGTTGGCAAAATTATGTAATGGTGTCTAAAAACATTCAGAACTCACAGTCATTTGGTGGTGATAAACAAAACAAAATGTAATTTTTTAGGCATTTTACTGATTACTTTCCTGTCATTTACATCAAATAAAAGATTTTCATCCCCATCCCCATATTTGTGTAAAAAAAGGGAATGTGTTAAAATAACCAGATATCTAAATAAGTTAAGTAAATGATTTAAAATTTGTGATCCCTGCAGTTGTTGAACTTAGCTGTCAACAGAAGTTGTAAGAAGTGCATCAAATCAAATCAGTGAGGTAATACCAGACAGTCCAGTCGGAGGTAACGCAGTTCAGAACAATTAAAGAGATAGTAGGACGTCTGCTCAAAGTTAAGTGATAACAAAAGTTATAAAATTGATTCCAGGTTCACAAGTGACTCAGAGTCATATAACGATACAGAAATTCTCTGAAAAAAATCTTATATTCACTCCATATCACAATACAACACTGCATTTATTTAGCTGGAGAGCCTCTGTAAGTCGTGGTATACCATAGTGTGTTGCTGAAACTACAGACTATGATGCAGTAGCTCCTCTGACTAACTTGATGTTCTCTGCAGGTCACTCAGAAAGAGCCATGCTCTACCACGAGCTGGAGGACGGCATGTACTCTGTCACCTCTTACTTCTTTGCTAAGGTAACCCCTCTGAACCCTCAGCAGGGGTCAGTCTCGCTCCACGCTGATGTAACACTTCAGTGTAATTTACGAGCTCAGTAATGTAAAGTACTCTAACATGGTGTTGGACTGTGTGTTTGTCTTTCTGCATTTTGCTCTGCTCTGTACATTTGACTGTATACTTCCTCCACATTCAGGTCCTGGGGGAGTTACCGGAGCACTGTGTGTTCACTTTGGTGTACAGCCTGCCCATCTATTGGCTAGCTGGGCTTAACGAAGCTCCAGAGCGTTTCCTGCTCAACTTCCTGATTGTGTGGCTGATGGTGTACTGCAGCCGAGCCATGGCTCTGTTCGTTGCCGCTTCGCTCCCCACCCTGCAGACCTCAGCCTTCATGGGCAACGCCCTCTTCACTGTCTTCTATTTGACTGGAGGTTTTGTCATCAGCCTGGAGAACATGTGGCTCGGTGAGGAGATTAATAGACTGATTATCCTTATTTAAAAGATGAGGAGTCTGAGGAGTGTGTGTGAGGATAGACTGTGGTCACTAAGGTTGTGTTTATACCTGTACTTGTCTTTGACTCCCCAGTGGCCTCATGGATCTCTCATGCCTCCTTCATGCGTTGGGGCTTTGAGGGCATGCTGGAGTTGCAGTTCAAAGGCAAGAAATACCCCATGAGCATCGCAAACATCACCTTCGAAGTTGATGGCATGCAAGTGAGTAAGAAACACAATGAAAACCCACATTGCTCAGAGCCACGAAGCAGGCGGATCAATCACTCAATCAGAGTTCTGGAGTATGAGAAACATTTTTCTGTCACTAGAGCCGCTAGAACTTTTAAAACCAAAGTACTGTCCATGGAAATGTCAACATCTTTGTCATCCTGTAAAGTTCTGTGTTTGTCTTTCAGGTGGTGAAGGCCTTGAACATGAGTCAGTACCCTTTGTACTCGTGCTATCTGGTCCTGCTGGCCGTCTGCCTGGGCTTCATGGGGCTCTATTATCTGTCCCTAAAATTCATCAAACAGAAGTCGAGTCAAGACTGGTGAAAACATCTGGGCCAGATTTAACCATCAGACCAAACACTGTCTGTCTGAATCACACAGCAGGGCAAAGGTTATACTTTAGGAATTTTTTTTTTTTAGTTTGGTCGTTTACCTTTCCCTTTTTTTCCTTTTTTTTGCAGCGGTGAAAGGCAGTAATTTGGGTTGCAGTTCGACTGGTTCGACACTGAGCCTTGCTTTCCATCATCATTTATTACATTTGTTAAATGCATTATAGTACTTGATAGCAGAAAGATGTTTAATTTAGGGGAGGAAAGTTTACAATTTTACTGTAATTTAAACATTATGGACTCCTATCTAATCATAGTCCAAACAATCTCATCATGTTCTCAATATTAACTGTTTAAATATAGGAATTATACGTGAAGACGAAAAAAGTTTTTCTTACTTTTCTGTTAAGTAGCACTAGTTGCAGTACTCCTGTCTGCTGCTGGATGGCAGCAGAGCACTACAGTTTCATCAAAATTGAGATGATGTTTTGTGTTTTTTTTTTCCTCTTTCTCTCTCTCCTTCTCTTCTCTGTCTTGGCAAATGATTAGAGCGCCACTTTGGCAGATATCCATCTGCAGCTTTTGCTCGTTCCATTTTCAATCTTCTTTTAGCCACAGCTTTATCTTTTTTGTATATGTAAGGTTATTAAGCTTAACAATGTGTGTGCTAGTATAGGGAGCACTGAATAAAAAGCCTAGTAGAGATTTAGTAAGTCACACTCTGAAAAAATTGCTTGTACTTGTGTCCTCATAGATTGAAGATTATGTAAGTTGTGCGTTTTTGCACTGGTGCAAAAGCCTGATAAATATTTTACCGACATGGTTTGAGTACAAATTAGTAAAGTATTAAATCAAATTGCTTCACTTGGACATGTTTATTTTTGTCATCCTGCTTGTTGCTTTCCTTTGGCCTGATTCACTCACGTGGATTAGTCAGCCATGCAGCTGTGCAGTTTCATAACAATGAACGTTACTGATAAAGTGATTATCGTTAGTGATTATCCTTCACTTCTATTTGTTATTTCAGTGCCCAACAAAACCCTGAAAAAAAGGTTCTTTATGTAAAATCACAAAAAAGAACATCAAGTGCATATAACACTATGACAACAAGCTGAAAAGTTTCTAAAAAAACAGAAACTCTTGTTGTCTGATGATTATGCAAAAAAATTATCACTTGATTTCAATAAGCATGAATACTGAATACCTCTTCTGAGGACGGTCCACATCTATTAATGCAATTTTATCGGTCAAAGTTGACTGCACTTGTTTTAATTAACACAGATGATGTTCCAAAAGGCAAATATTGGTGGGTTTTATGCAAACACAAAAGTTCCAGATGACCATGTTACTCCTCCTGTGTTTTAATTTGGATCCCAGACAAGATCCACAGTACAGGCCTCTGACCCTCTGACCTCAGCCAGACAACCACTGTATGTTATCTGAGGCCTCAAGAGCAGCTTGTTTTACATCAGGAAAGGATAAATGAGGCCAATGTTACATCAAATTCAGTGGACAAACTATTTTATGTCTATTGTAGGACCACCTACCAAGAAAAAGCATCCCTTAACATCAAAAACCTGTTCAGGTCACAAAATCAGATGGGTCACAAAGTTCGGTGGAACACCGGTGCTGGAAGAGCCAGTGCAAATTTAAGTTAAGGCCATTTTTATTTGTATCTTTTACATGTAAAAACATGCAAAACATTTTCAGTGTTAAAAGTTAACCTGTTTTTTTTAACCCAAAATATTTTTTGGTGTTTTTTTTTTTTTTTTTTTTTACAGCAGGCATTATATGTAACCTATAGTAATTCTAAGAGGGTTTGGGAAATTCAAAGTAACCTAAAGTAAACCTAAAGTATACAAAAAAATGAATGTATACATAAAAAAAACTTTTTTAAATTTTTTGTTTCTTCTGCAACGAAATGCAATAAGGAAAAATGCAAAAAGGTTTGAGATCCTTAACTAAGTGTACTAATACACAACCCAGAATATTCTGTTTATTGTAAGACTTGCATTTTTATTTGTACCTACTGTAAATAAAATGCTTACAAGGTGGAATAGAAAATACATTTGTCTCTGACATATAGTAAAAAAAAAGTAAAAGAGCAAAACTTAGAAACACTAGCAAAGTACTAGTAAATTAAGTGCGTTTACACAGATCGAGACTCCTCACTGAAACTGAGCCATTGTTAATGTAATTAGCTCCACCTGTGATTTACCTGCTGCCTTGAAAAAAAAGGTTAATTGTACCATAAAACACACCTTTTACACCACACAAAGACACAACGCAAAAAGCACTGGATGTTGATTCCTAACATCATTTATTAGCATAAATACTTCTGTACATTCTCAACATCATCTTCATTATCATCAACATAATCAACAGCATCGTGGACAGAGTTTAACACTCAACAGACAAAACAGCCAACGCTTCAGCTCAAACAACTCATATAAAAAAAGAAAGGAGGAAAACAGTGGGACTCGGATGGAGGTAAGACGAGAGGCGGATGAATGTTTATTCCTCAGCTGTCGTCTGGGCTTTTTCGGCTCTCTCTTTCAGTTTGTCTGCATAAAACTTAAAGGACTCCTGGAAAAAAAAACAGAAAGAGAGGCGATTAAGCGTCAAACAAACAGCCTGAACGTTCACCTCCCATAAAGTGCGGCTGCAGGTGTGTGTGTGTGTCTGTTTCCGTCAGGCTGCTTTCCAAAAGCAGGCAGCAGTGCAGCGCCTCCTGGGTCCGTCTAAATAGTCCCCACCCTCCAACCAGGTTGTCTCGTTTCATCTTTAAAGCCCCATTAATACACAAATAAGGGATTTGTTAGCACACTCCCCAAACACACACTTTTGCACTCTGCCTCTGTTCCTGGCTAATTAATCAGTGTTTTGATCCAGACAAAGTGTTGTGGTGGGTGTTTTTTGGAGGAGAGAAGGTGAGAGCTTTCCTGCAGATTACGAAGGTTTCTTACACTGAGTTTGCTTTTTTATAAATTAATTAATGCTGATAAATGGCTGTGTTCGCTATAGAAGGGGAGAGATCCTTGCATGGGGTTTGAAACACTTTCAAAGGATCAGTTCACCCTGCTAACAAAAACATATTTTCTCACTAGATTTGGATTTATTTGTCCAGGTTTTGAGATATCTGTCTGAGCACCACAAAAACCAGCTCCGCTTTATGTGTGGAGTGATTACAAAATTCAATTTTTTGAAATTCATTTACAACATTTTCTTTACAGGAACTGTCAGCACTCCAACCATCTCACAGTGAAACACTGGAACTACTTTACGCTGAAGAAATAGTCCCTTCTGTGGATTATCCCACATCATGAAGTTATCGAGTCTCATGCAAACACATGAATAAATAAGAACTTTTTATAAACCCACATTTTACATCCGGTAAGTCAGACTATCAGACATGCGACTATTTGTAAAAAATATTCTAAATATTTAAAAAAGGTGAATGTGACTTTTTCTCTTATATTGGCCGCACATGTAAGTAAAGAGCAAATCTTGAGGAGACATTGCTGTGAAGAAATGTTGGAGCAGCAACCCAGTTTCCACTGTTTTTAGAAACTTCTGAGCACCACGACTCTTCACCTTTCCCTCTCCTTGTGACTCTCCCTTGCTTATAAAACCAAGCCATCACTTAACTATCCTGACATTCAGTGAATAATGCAGCAGCTCCTCTACCTTCTATCTTTGCACTACAGGTGAGTGATGGGAAGGTAAGAGGTGGGCTTCGTTCTACACCTGCCTCGAGGGGACAGCACATTAAAGTGCCGGGGCTGAGAGGGCTGTGTGTGTGTGTGTGCGCGCATCTGTGTATGAGTGTGTGAGTCCTCTGCCAGAAATAGGTCTACATCAACTTACAAAATGTGCAATGTGCTGAAATGCTCAAAAACACTAGAAGCTGGAAAAAAAGAGAGGGGCTATTGCAGTGACACCATCTCGCTTACACAATATATGTACTCTGTGACCGCAGGGCACGGTTTCTGACACACACACACACAGAAAAACACACAAACACAGACAGGGCTGGCTGCAGGCCTGTGTATTGAACTACTGTGAGCAGGCAGGATGCTCTGTCACATTACTCAGGCACACACAGAACACTGTACACACACACACAATGGCACGCATTAGGATACCAGCCTGTCAGCTGCCGGCACCAGTTAGGAGCTGCAACATGTGTGTGTGTTTTTATATTCGTACAAAGTTCATACAATGTTGTTCATGTCTGCATGGTTGACTCAGTATGAATGGGTGAAATCCACTGTGTGCTGGTATCATATGATGTCTCAATGATGTGATTTATTGACTTTCTGTAAAAATGTTTAATAATATTCAGATTGTTAGTATTTTACAAAACTTTGAGATTTAAAATCACTTTGTGTTTGTGCGTGTAGAGTTTTTTTTCTGTCATGTGACAGCTGAGCAAAGATCGTTGCACTTTTTTATGCTTGTTTGAGGAGTGAGCTGGCAACAGCACAGTCACACTTTGCTTGTGTAACTTAAAGGAAAAATCAAATGTTGTTACTGAAACACGGGTGAAATCTGAGTGGGTGTGTGTTTAATTTAAAAGTTACTCAACATTTCCTGTAAGCAGCAAATTTAAATATATTCTGTCAACATCCATAGTCGCTGGAGCGTGAGTTATTGTGAAGAGCATCTTCTTCCTCCGTTCCTCTGTGTGTTTGTGTGTGTGTGAGTGAGGGACTCACAGGGGGCTCGGGGAAGGGCGCCATCTCTCCTCCATTGCGGTAAAGCACAGCTAGTCGTTTGAGTGACAGCTCGTCTACGACTGTCCCCTCCTTCTGCATCTGCTCGTACAGAGCCTTGGCTGACGATAAGTCGTTATCCACAACTGCCAGACAAGAGGGAGAGAGAAAGTCAAAAAAACCCCAACATGTCAAATTCATATTTAAATATGGACATTGCATCTGTGTGTGTGTGTGTGTGTGTTACTTGTGGTGGAATAATCCTGTTATTTTCTGCCTTGATCTATCATCACTTGATTGGCAGCAACAGCTAGTATCTTAAATGCATATGCAAACTGTCCAATCTTTATATGCATCCATGCTTTTGCCAGGAAAACGCATTACTTAAATGCTGCTGGTTGCACATTTTAAACAAGCTGTCACTACTTTGACTGTAGGACAGTTACAGACTACTCTGTTAGGAACAGAGGGTATATATAAAAAAATAGGCAATTTTTAATCAAAACTGAGATTTTGTTCTGACTT
>JAPZDY010000003.1:18303756-18323520 GCA_029783645.1 Ctenochaetus hawaiiensis
CTTGTGTCCAACATCTTGCACTTAATTAAGAAAAAAATATATCTGTATATCAAAGAGATTGAAAAAAGGCAATAAGAGGTTCTTGGCATGTACAATCCTGATCTTAAAAAAGTTACAAAAACACTAAATAATCAGAATTTTGAATCAGAATTTGCAATTTTTTCTAAAATATACCCAATTAAAAACAAAACAAAGACATTATATTTTATGTTTAAATCAACTGAATCATTTTTTGTAAATATTTGTTTATTAAATATTTGATGTAGCTTTAAATAAGTAGAGACAGCAACAAAAGACTGGGAAAGCTGTTGAATTTTTTTAAAAACACCTGCCCGGATCGTTCCAAAGGTAAACATGGCTGAAAGGTAACAGGTGACAGCATTATGATTGGGCATGAAATGGGCAATTTTGGGAGGCCCAGTTATTCATAAGCAGGAATGGAGAAAGGTGTTTTACTTAGTGAAACATGATTGCATACAGAAACACTACCTGCTGTCAAAGATGCAGTTAAGTACAATTTCTTGAGTCCATCAGAGGTCAAAGAGACTTGAAACTTTAACTGCAGATAAACGTTGCTTTTCAGCCTGGTCAGTCATTAAAGATGTTGCCTGGCTATGCACTTATCTGCATGATACAATCAAACTTGAGTTTAATGCCTTTGTCTTGACAGAGAAGCCTTTTGGATTTCATGTGTAATAAAGTGTTGTGTAATAAAACTGTTCAAGGATCAGTTGTCTGATGAGAAATGTGGATTCTGTGATGAAAAAAAATTGGCAAAGGTAACTTGGAAGAGAGAGGAAGACTTGGTTGAAGAACTGAGCTGAAGTTTGGAATGATAAAGGATTCAAGACAACCACTGGAGCAAAATGACCTCTGACCCTTCAGCCTCAGGCCTGCATGTGCATCCATGTGTGTGTTTGCATGTGCAAGGGGAAGCTTGAGGCTACTGAGCCCCTCTGTGCCCCCAGTGAAGAACCTCAGATACCCCCTGCCATGGGGCAAAGGTCCTCAGACGACATGCACCACTTCCTTCTTTCTACACAGTTGATACAGTGTCAGTTATGGCAGAAAAATGCCATAATACCAAGTTTACTGTTGGAAAAGTCGTGTTTTCTAAGATGATGCAGAGGTGATGTTCTAAATGTTATCTATTATGTTAACAGTAATCCACACTCTGGGACATTGCAGCTTTACTCTAATCAGCACATTCTTTAGGCAAGAAGCTTTAACTCATTTAAAAAAAGCAAAAAAAGAAAAAGCTGATTTGAAAAAAAGTAGAGGAGGCAACAAAAGTCCAGAAGACCAGAATTTAGAGAGAGAAAGAAAGAAATAAACTGTGACATTTATGTCTGAGCGCACTTTCTGAAAGTCAGTGCCTTTTTGCTGCAGAGCTCATCTGTCCAAGACGACTAGTTGGAAACTCTTTTAAACTTTGCGATGTATTCCTAGATCTCTCCAGAGAGACCTGTATGTGTGTGTGTTTGTGCATGCATGTGTTATTTCATCTCTTCCTGCTCTAACTCTCTCACGCAGGGATCAGACCGCTTTGCCCTTGACTGCCCCAGCCCAGTGAAACCTGTCCCAGTTGGACCACTCTGTGAAGCATTAATATTTGAGGGAAAAACTCCTTTAAAAGCTCTTTCTGGTACAGAGGACTGAGAAAGTCATAATCCCCTCTACACCACAGAAATAACACACATGCTCAATAACTGCTACTATCACGCTTACAAAAAAAAAAATCCACCCTCTTCATTCTAAATTGGAAACACGAACAGCTGGTAGGCAAGTTTGTTTGCTTTATTACATACGGTTCCTCCATGGGAGGGGGGGTTTAAAGCTACTAGTTCACAGTAATAGGAAATGCACAAGAGAGAAACTTATATTAAGTATATCATTTAAAGCCTGAAAAGAAAAAAGTTTCTGTTTGGTTTTGTTTCTCTTAAACCACACTGTACAATAGACTTTGTTTAAGAAATTTGAATTAAAAATAAATATAACAAAGAAGGATTTGCATATGCAACAGATTACATATTTACTGTAATCACTGTTTTTAAGGAGTGGATCAAAAAGGAAAAAGCACATTTGAGCCTGCAACGATTCTCAGATTTCGACACCAATCAACAGAAAGTGGTCATTTGGATTTTACTTCCAAAAATTAGCCTAAATATAAATTTAAAGTCAGTATGTATGTGTGTGTGTGTGTGTGTGTGTGCTTACCAGCTGTGTTGCTGTCTTTCAAATGTTGGGTGAGGAGGGGCCAGAAGTAGTGAGGCCTTATGGGTAAGTCTTGCTCCTTCATCATTTTCATCAACTCAAAAGACATACCTGCAAAATAAACAAAATAAATGATAATACCTTAGACTTGGATTTTAAATTCACCACACAATGTGTGTCTGCAGAAATAAGACAAATCTGTGTGCAAGTGGATGTAAAAGCAGCTCTAAATGCAAGTGAATGACAGTCAGTGTTGTACCAGTGTTCTTGGCCTCCAGAGCACAGGACAGAGTGAAGCTGAATGGTGCAGTGTGCAGATTTGACTCCTGGAGCTCTTTGCAAAAGTGGGCAATCTTCTCCACTGACTGTTAGGCACACACAAGGAAAAAACAAAACATTTGAAAAACACCATACTACGTGTATACAACTTACAATATAGCCTTTAGAGACCAAATATTGACAAGTATTGAATAATTGAAATACTGTAGAAACACAGTTAGAGAACTTGCATGGTTGCAATAAGAGAAGGTAAGGAGAGGCATCTATGAAAAATATGTCTGTGTACCGTGTTCATGTTGACACAGTGTCTGAGGAAGAAGTTTCCCAGGCTGGGGGAGTCTGCATTGGTGCTATCAGACTGCAGTGTAGGGAAATTCTTCAGGATGTGGAAAGCAGTGTCCTCCAGGCCCTGAGTGATGAGGCTCAGACACAAGTTCATGGCATCTACAAGAAGAACAACACTGACTCAGTCTAATTACACTGTCAAGATGATGACAAATATATCTGATATTTAGGCAGTTTAATATATTAGACATTCTGCTCTTAAATTTTTCCACCCTTTTATAGATAAGGAACAAGCGTAGCAAATGTCATGTGACCATTAAACAATCGCGCTGCATCATCTAATACATTGAATTCACACAAAAGACAGTTTCTGCACAATGCTTTCATATACACAAGAGGTGTGTATGCATGTGTACCTGGAACGTAACCCCTCTCGTGTCTCAAGCGCTCAACCATCTCTGGGACGTGCTGCTGGTATCCGGCCTTGGCCAGTGTGAAGATGACCTGCATTAAGTCCCTGTCCATCAGACTGCAGTCTGCACTCTCTGCTGCCTCCAGAGTCTGAAACAGATAGTGAGAAAGAGAGAGGGTAAGGAAGAGAGGAAAGAAAAGGAAAAAGAAAAATGGAGGCGAGATCGGCGGGGATAATCGGGAGGAATAGACAGAATAAGGGTAGGGAATAAGGAGGGAGGACATATGGGGAAGAAGTGGAGTAAAAGTGAAGAATATAAACAAGCACAAGTTTAAATTGTGCATCAGCATCCTCTTAATGACCAACTGAATAACATACTCACCTTTTTCAGACTGTCCAGGTCTCCCTTCTCAGCGTAGGCATTAAGTAGCGATACATAAGTGTCAGGACCAGGTTCAATTCCTGCTCCCTTCATCACAGTCAGGATGTTTTTGGCACTCTCGATGTCCCTGCAAAGTGACAGACGACAGCCGATTATTTCAAAACGTCTTATGTGCCATTTAACATAGCAAGCTGTAAGAACAAAAGCAATGCTGCTCACCCTGCACGAGCGTGGCCTGTCACCAGGGAGTTGAAAACAGCCTCAGTGATGGGCAAGTCTTTGCTCTTCATGAAACCCAATATGGTGCTGAGAAAGCAGAGAAGAAGGTTAAGTTTAAACAAAAAACTGGCAAATACAATAGCATCATATCTTTTGCCCTTTAAAAACTTATGTTAGGTAGTGATGTCAGAGCTTCACATCATAACATGAACTCTGTTGTTGGTCGGCTCATTAGTAGAACACAATGTTTGCTTACCTGGCTCCATCAATATCTCCAGTTTGGCAGTAGGCTGCTATGAGTCTCTGGTAGGTAACCTGAGCATAGAAATAGAAGGGAAATATATCAGATTCCTGATCTTTTTCTTTATATCTTTTAAAAGAGAAATGAAAAATCTACTTGGTAAACGATGTACTATGAATAATATCCCATCTCTCCTGTTCCCATCTTACTGTTGTGATTGACCGGTGCAGGCAAACAGAAATCTAAGCAAATGTGTCCTGCCAGTATTGTAACCTGCACTGCAGTGCTTACTCTGTTGGGCTGGACGTTTGCTGCTTCCATCTTGGCCAGGAAGTCAGTGGGGGAAAACTTGAACTCGTTCTGCAGGTAAACCTTCAGCAAGGCGTTGTAGTGACTAACATCATACTGTGCACCTGGAGAGGACAATGGGTGAACTTTTAACATAGATATGACAATAACACCTACAACACACAGTGATTCCTCTGCAAAAACAGTAAAATGTGTTGATGTATGTAAGAACATGTCAAATCAAAGACTCCTCTGATAGATTGGATATTTAAACCATGGTTAAATACTTCAGAAACAATATGAAAGATAGTTCTTTGGATAATAGGATGGTTATATAGTTGTCATTGGTGCTGCCTCTTACCCAACTCCTGCAGCTTCTCCCACACACGGCGTGCCAGCTCAGTGCGCTCCTCCAGGGGCACCTCTGGCAGCAGAGACCCACAGCTACGCAGCAGTAACAGGGCCTGATTACCACTGGGATAACCTGCAAACAGACAAGAGCAGAAGGTGCGGATGAGTGTGTGGTAATTTAAAAAATACAACAAAGGCAGAAGAGTCAGCTGGTCTACTAAGAAGAAAAAATAAAGAAAAAGTGTATTATAGTTTCATGTTGCTTGTATTCATCCTGCCTGAACCCCTCTGGTTCTTATCCTGTCTGCCTACCTGTCCTGCAGATATCATGGAAGATACGGAGCAGCAGGGTCTTGGTGATGCGTCCAGTCCTCCTCACAGAGTTGTCCAGCTTAGTCAGAGCCCAGTCAAACTCCTGGGCCTGCTTGGACCGCACCGCAACGCTGGTGTCATCCTTCTGCTCTGTGGCCACTCCATAGTTACGCACACACCCCACAGTACGTGGCCATACAGAACTGTATAGAAATAGACAGTAACAGTAAAGATGGGTAGAGAAGCATGGAAAAATCTATAGCATAGGATGTGGTAAGTGCACAAATTTTAATATGTCAAAGAAGCTACTACACAGACTAATATTTAAATGCTCTATCTGCTCAAAGCCTAAAAGCAATTTTATAAGTAGATATGACCTTGAGAGAGAAACACTGACACATGAACATCATCTCTCACATTAGCTGAGGTCTAAGTTTCTCTGGTAATATAAAGTAACTTCGTGATAAGGTGCTTATAGCCGCAATTGACAGTAGCTATCTGAATCAGATTAGCTACAGTATGACAATGTGGATGGTAGTCTCTAATGATGGGCCTTTTCCCTAAAATCTAGCATGTGGTTAAGCTAACAATTCAGTATAGGGAGAAACACAGGATGTCAGCAGTGATTACTTACACTTGCATTATCATTAAAAACAAAATTAGTGTAAGTGGTTAAATGTGAGACGTGAAATAAGAGTGTGAGAATGATGGTTACACAACGTCTGATCATCACCTTGTATAAACCGGGAGCCATTTTTACCTAACCATGCAGCTAATGTTTTCACTTTGTAGACAACATTTCCGTATTTAATCCCACTAATGTCAACACACAACATTTAAAACTGCAGGTTGTATTCGCTGGAATACATGTGTTACACTGGTGGCTGTCATTGAGCCTCAATGACATCTCCGCCTCACGTTGACGCATGGATCTCAGCTACACCGGCTAACGGACTGCGTGATACCTGGTCGCATTTTCCGAAACAGGGCTGATCTGTCGGGGACAAACTCCGGTCCTGCGGCCGCCGATAGCTCCGCTGTACAGCCGACTGAGTGGAGGTCCGTTGCTTTTGGTCCCTGTGATTTGAAGCAAGCCCGAAGGCGAAAATTTGAGCAGACGCGCTGATCTCAAGAGCGCAGCCATGTTTTCTGTCGCACAGTAGAAGGGCATCCGCACCACGTGACCGGTCAAAGAAAGTACCGCGAGAGCACGACAGAACGTGAGAGTTCTATTTCGAAGGTTACTGTCTGTTGTAGGTTTTAACTATAACTTAGGGTTGAATACATTCATGGTTTAACAAATATATTTTGCTACTGTATGTAAAATATTTAACATATTGTGTATACACATTCATATTTTTGACATGATTTCTACTTCTAAGAAACAGTGGCTCACGAAAAATGTCCACTATAAACTTTGTAGCTCTCACAAGCAGC
Organism: Ctenochaetus hawaiiensis; assembly: GCA_029783645.1. NCBI lineage: Eukaryota > Metazoa > Chordata > Actinopteri > Acanthuriformes > Acanthuridae > Ctenochaetus > Ctenochaetus hawaiiensis. The sequence continues at coordinate 18,310,177 of JAPZDY010000003.1, forward strand.
ATCTCATGGATCTCCACAACAGTTTGACTACCATCAATTGCCATGTAGAATAAAAACTGATTAATAACATCTCTACATGACAAATAAGAAAACCATATCTGCAGAGACCCAAACAACAAGGCCTGTAAGTGGACTCTGGGGTTTTTTCCCAACAGATTAAACTGTTATTTTCATTTAATTCCCTGTAAATTGTAATGTATGTAATGACTTAAAGGAATAAAAAAGCATTTCTGTGTCTCATGTATATGACATTCAATTTAAACCCACTTGGTATTATATCTTAAAATATAATGACTCTACCACTGGGTCCAAAATAAATGTAAATATTTAAATAAGCAACTACTTGCCTTTATAAATTCAAAACATATTTACTATTCTTGTCATAATTTTACTCTAAATCAAATTGTGCTTATTAAGTATTTAAACTACAATTCCACTACGTAATGCACGGAACCATTGAAGGGATGTATGCTTATATTTTGTGTTGGTAAACACTTAAATTCTTTATGACAAAATTAAATTTTGTTCACACATTTGGTTCATCCTAAGCAAAAAGTTTAACAGTGTATTAGGTAGAGATCAGAAAAAAACTTTTCAGTAGTTTTGCAGTTAGAGAAGACAATTAAGGTTTAATATTTTTATTACATTATGAATTTTTACAAACAAAAGTATATTCAAGAAAAAAATCATCATTAACTCATTTCTTCAATTAACTTGCTCTTTTCTTTCCTTTTCCCTTTCTTCACGTTCTCCTCAACTACAGTCTTTGCTCTCTCCATGCTGTTCCTCACTGTCTCTCTTTTACCATGTTCGTTCCACAACTCAATGGCCAGTGTACGAATTCGGTGTGTATTGTCCAGCACCCAAGCTTGAAAGAATTCGCACTTCTTGCTTGCAAGGAAGTACTTCTGTCTTCTCTCCCCTTCCTCATCCTCTTTTGACAGGACTTTTCTGGCCTGGGAGAGCACTGAACGAAGTTGGCTCAAGGCTGCTAAGCAGTATCCTGTAGCATCCTTTCTGTCCCTACCGGTCATGATGTGAGCCACAGCTTCAATTGCCCTGGATGGGGCCTGAGAATCCTCCTTGTCATGGAAACCTCCACTTAAAATGTGACTTTCCCCGCTGTCTATGGCCTCTTGGGCAGAGTTGAACACCCTGTTTGAGTTTAGTGCCTCAGACAGAGCGAGGATCATGTCACAAAACTCAAACATCAGTGAATCAGTGTCATTGTTATACAGGCACAGAGTAAAGGTGTAGCTGTAAAGCACATTGACTAAACCATAGCATATCAAGGGAGATGGATTTGCACACAATGAACTCAACTTTGGAATTTTTGCAGAAATTGGAGGGACACTAGAAACTGCTGAACTTTCTTTGCCTTTGTTCACCGTCTTCTTGCCTTTTCCTGCTTTAGTCTTTTTTAACTTTGTAGCTGATTCGCCCTGATTATGAACCAGTTCTGGTGATTTCTTGATTTTATTATCAATTTCCAGTTCATCCACAGTTGTAGAAGTTTCTCTCTCCAGTTTGCTCACCTCCTCCTCAAGCACCTCCACCAACGTTCTCCCTCCTTCCTCATGCTCCTCCCACCATGGCGTCCACAGAGGAACAAGCCCGCCAAGGACTCCACCCTTCATTAGACCCAGAAATGTCTCTTTTTCTTTAGTGTTGAGAAGTTCCCATAGCTCCTCTTCAGAAAGTTTGTCAATATCCAGCCCTGAGAGCCGATCAGCCAAGTCCGGCTCCCCTTCTGCACCTACAGAGTCCTCATCCATGTCTCCAGGCAGCATCTCCCCTCCTCCAATCTCCTCCAGCTTTCTTAAAATAGACTCAATCTCTGCTGTGCTCCCCTCTCCAGCCTGTTGAAGCTCTGCTAACCTGAACAGAAGCTCCACAACCTGCACTTTCTCTGCCGCTTCTCCCTCCTCATCATCCATGTCATTTGAAACAATGCCAGCTTCTCTTAACAAACCTTCCATCCCCCCATCTGTCCTTTCTGCTTTTTGTCTGAGTCCAACAAGAACCTCTTGCATTTTCTTCCTCTCTTCACTTTCTGTTTTACCCATATCCTTCAGCTCCTGCAGAACAGACTCCTTGTAGAACTCCTCAGAGCAGGCGGAGTGATCTGGGCTCTGGTAGCAAGCCAAGCCACAGTAATGCAGGTTACACCGAGGGCAGGTGTAACAAGACGGCTTAGATTTACACAACATGCAGACTGCACTCTTTCTGGCGTTGCTACCATCCACTGCAGCCTTTTCCTCTTGTGTGTTAGCTGGCGAGAGAAACTCCTCAGGACCGGAAGCAGCTCCTCTGGACGGAAGCAGGATCCCATCTCTGGTCACCGGGTCGGGCTCCGTGTCAGTCCACTCCTCCTTAGGACCGATGTCTGTCAAAAGACTCCTCACAGACGGAGGAAGTCTCCGTCTAACTAGTGGATTCATTGTCAGTTAAACTGAACCGAAGCAAGATGTTGAAGCAAAAAAGGTGATTCCGAGCCTAAGAAGGGAAACCTGCGAATAAATCAGATAAGAAATCGTGTTAGTGGCATTTATGGGAGAGTTGTCATGCACTTAGGTTGCTGTCACAAAGTGGATATTAAGTTTGGGTGCTAACGTTATCTACGTTACGCGCTCTTACTCTACGTAGCGTTGCATTAGTAAATCTTTTTAAATCAGTTAACGTTTAACGTTAATATGACAAACGATCTTCAGCGTTAATATCTCCAAAAAAACCAAACGTTACTGACTTACTGACATTTGCACCAACACCAACGTTTCTCAGTCGTTGTCGCACTTTAGCCACCGTGTCGCGTTTTGATGACGTAACAGCGACTTCAAGATGTTTTTAAAATAACAGCGGTACTAAAAAAATAAAATAAAATAAAATAAAAAATAACAACAATACTTCCACAACCGCTGCTGCTACTGATGTTGCTATAATTTCCCATGTTAATAAACAAAACAAGCAAATAATAAAAAAATACATCAAATTTAAAATTTGTTACATATTCCAAAATAGTTATAATAGTGGCAGTGGGGGAAAAAAATCAAATCCATTTTGAAGATAAAAACTAATCCTGTCCTATGCAAAAAGAATGATCTCAAGACTTTAAAATTAGATGATTGGTTTGTTTTATGTCAAAATAAGACGGTTTATCCAAAATTGAGTGTATCATAGACTGTCTTGGCAACTAAAGTACTGAGCAAACTGTTGTTATGAAGAAAAGTTGTGTGGTTATTTAAAATAGAGTCCTTTCATTCTTGCAAAGCCGCCAGTCAAATTTGAATTACTCATCACAAGCACGTATGCATGTCAAAGTCTGAATAACTGTCCCTACATCAAACATTGTGTCAATCCATCTGTGCGTCATGCATGTCCGTCTTTGTTTGTCTTCCTGACTGTGCGTGTGTCTACATCTCCCGTGGGGCTGTTTGCTATGAGGTGATTGTCTCCTGCAGGGGGTCAAGCATGGTAAAGGTCATGCAGGTGGGGAGTTGTCAGATGGCCGTCCACCCCTCACTGGGCCAAGGGGTTCCTGTGTCGCCTGTCAGAGCCTGTGGGGAAAGGAGAAGGAGGAGGGGGGTCTGAGGTCGACGTGTGCCATGCTGTCTCAGCCCCGCCCCCGGCTGCTGTGCCAGCAGTCCTGGGTAGGTTGCTGCCTCCTTGTGTCTCCTTTATTCTTCCCTGGCATGTCCTGTGACATGTTAGTACCCCCAACATTGAATCCACCAACATACTTACTGACTGGTAGACTGATGATATACAGTAATGCAGAATCTCATCCAGGCTATAAATGATTGCATACATGAGTCATGGCACAGATTAGCTATTTTTTGCTTTTAGCTGATAGTATAAACACAGAAATGAAAGATGTGCATGATTTAACTATCAGTGGGAATTTTGGCCAGCAGCAGTTACATGGTGTGTAGACTGTAACCACCAGGTAACCAGACTGAATCAGTGAGACAATTATTAGCTATGAAAAGCTTCATTATAGCCTGTTTCATTAATATAATCACTTTTCCAGTTTTTTCCTTTCAAAAAAATTACACATATGGATTATTATAGACTGTGTTATTATCCCACATGTAGTACCCTTTCACCCACAAAAGACATCCAGAGGTATTAAGGCCAGTTATAATACTGACAAGAGGAAGATTATATATAAATTGATGTAACTGAAGCTTAAAACAGAAAAACTTAATTTATGTTGGGTATGAGACTGATATACAACAATGTGAACATTCTTTAATCCTCTTATGCTTTTACCATACCAGTACTATACTATGATGACACGCACACACACACACACACACACACACAAGCACACTGTCTGCCACCAGCTGATAGGTGACAGCAAACAGGCTCTGCCTTTTGGGCATGACCAGCCCTGGCTTGTCTGGAACTGTCTACTGTACAGCAGCAGGGTGTGTGTGTGTGTGTGTGTGTGTGTGTGCATGTGTGCATGTGTGCATGTGTGTGTCTGTTTGTTTGTCTGTAATGAAAGAGAGGAGACCTATGGTGATGTAGACTGTTCTGTCACCTGTCAACTCAAAAGGATCATTTGTTACAGGGAACCCAAAAAGGAGGCAGTGTGTGTGTGTGTGTGTGTGTGTGTGTGCTGGAGGAATGTATCATGTCCACTTCTTATGTTAGGGACTAGATCAAGTGCTACAGTTTGACTCAATGTTTTTTGCAAAAAAAAGACCAGTGTTTTAAAGTGTACAGGGATGAGATACATGTGTAATTACCTTTATTTAATCAGATAAGTGCAGGAAAAATCTCTTTTCTGGCCTGAATTTCAGAAGAACATAGAACTTAGAATAGTGTGCAGAGGTTGCATCACAAATTGTAAATTCAATGGTAATACTTAATATAAAGAGATCAATCACAAATGAAGAAAACGGATATGGGGAACAGGGACAAACAACATGACCTTTCCAAGCTAATACATTCTAAAATTAAAATAAAATGCACTAAAACTGAAAAAATATCAAGATAAGACGCTGAGAGCCGATGAATGTGTCAGTGACTCTGTAAGTGTCTGTGAGTGTGTGTGGAGGTGGAAGCAGAAAACAGTCAACTGAAACCTGACATAGCAACAACATCTTCCCTTTTTCCATCCACGATTTTTTATGAATGAACCCAGGAATGTAAGATCAGCTCCCGGCATGAAAGCATCAATGCACTCCAACCCTAACCCTTTAATAATTGATCTCCGGGATCTATTATTTACCTATTATTTTCACCTCTTCACAGACCTCCCTCTCAGTTATCCTTTTCCCCGTCTTCCCTTCTTTAGTTGACAAACTTTGCCAGGTCACTCAATCCATATAAACAAATCCCTGTTTCCTGTGCAGCTCCTTGATCTGTCTCAACCGGCGGACTCTCTTCTCCTGAGTGTGTGCTGGGTGCAGTGCGGCATGTGATGTGCTAAAACACAGGTAGATGGAGCGGTAGCCTCTCGGTGACCTAAAACGACTGTTGACAGCAGTGACAGAAAAAACGAGAAGAAACCCCACAGCACTCTAGAAGTCAACTTTCTCTCTGTGTCTGTCTCTCTTGACCCTGGTAGGAAATAGAGGGTCCAGTGTATCACAGTAGTCTACACCGGTTATTTCATGTACTATTATTTTTTCTACACCAATGGTTTCATGTACTGTTATTTTTGCAGCTACAGACTTTATTTTTTCTGCTCTCTGCATTTTTTTTTAGCAGCTTTTGGTGCTTATTTGGTCAGTCAACTGTACTGGTTATCTCACTTTTCTCTCACACTTCTCTTTATTTCTCACCCTCTCACTCCTCTTTGAGGTGTATTTGTTTAACAGATGCAGTGTGATTATGATAATTTGTAAAGAAGCATCAAATTAATTTGATCTGAAATTGCAAACTTTAATTACATTCTGTGAAATAAAAGATTTTTAAAAAACCTTCAAAAGCCTGTATTTTTTGTTTATTTTAATTTGTCTCATTATACTGTTTTTCATTTCAGAATGGTTATTTATTTTAACGGTTTTCAGACACTTCTTAGGCTGTTTCAATTAATTAGGATGAAATCTTTTATCTGAGTGTATTAGAAGTTTTATTGCATGATTATATAATAACATTTTCTATCTGTGACATACTTTTTTGATTAATTTTATGTTGTTTGTCCTTACTCATTATTATCGCAGCCTACTTATATGTATACTCTTTAAGAAAAAAAAATACATAAAAAATATGTAATTAAGAAGTCAGGAAGCTGGTCTTATATAGCAGACTTCCCCCCAATTAAAAAATTCCATATTAAGAACATTAATTGTTGAAAAATAAAAATAATAATATCAATAATACAAAAAAATACTGAGTAAAATACTGGAAAAAAACCCTTACACTTAATAAATGCCCTTGTTGTGGATTTTGTGAACTATATGAGTGACAGATATGACAAAAACATGTGCGATAAAGTGAGTGATAAATTCAAACCCCTAACAAGCAGTAGAGAGTCATTTCAACTCTATCTGAGCAGCCAAACATTGAAAAACCTAGCAAAGGGAAAAAAATAGTGGAGATCCCAAAGTTTCAAAGATACTAAATTTATCAAGATGAAATGTGCTTAAATGATTCCTATAACATCTAGAATATTCGCATTTGATAATTCAGACATAAAATATAAGATATATCAATAATGTTTTTTAAAAGTTCTATTTTTGTCTTTGTTATCTGTTTTTTTTTAATAACAAGCCTGACATCCCTCTGTCTTCTCATAACTGGTACAAAAAAAAAAACAAAAAAACAAAAACTGAATTAGACTTCCATGTCTTCCTTTTACTTCTCTCTCTTCTTCTCCATCACACCATTCCCGCAGGAGAAAACCTGAGACTGACTGTGTATCGGTGTATCACCCGCCTCCATCTGTCTAACCTCCAGCCCCGCCTCCCTTCATCCCCACGAGAGGGAGCAGCGGATCAAGAAAAGGGGAGGAGTGGAGGAGGGAGCGAGGGAGCGAAAGAGAGAAGTGTGTCTGTGTCCCAAAGGATTGGTCTCTGTCTGTCTAAATCAGGAAGTGAGAATGTGACAGCAGGAGAGGCAGAGCAGAGACATCCCTTCAGTGTGTGTGTGTGAGTGTTTGTATGGACCTTGTCGAACTGAGGTGTCATATATGTGAAGATCACAGTTTCAAGCTAGTGGCAAGCAGGGATGACGCTCCAAATCACTGAAATGCCAGAGACAACTGTGCTGTGATATGTTGGCTGGATGTGTGTGTGTCTTCTGGGACGTTTGATGGAGATTAATACCACTTTTAGAGTCTGAAGGTGAAAATGTTATCAAGTATGTCACCTTGGAAAAAAAAAGTGTCTCTTGGACCCTGATGCGCACACACACACACACACACACACACACACACACACACACACACACACACACACACAGATTATATATCAGTGTTTTGCAGCCTTTTGTATTAAATCTGCACAGCCCTGTCTGTTGAACTCAGAATCCCCTCTATCAATATTACTTATTATTACTGTTATTGGACCTTATTAATGATGTTTACATAAAAGTGAACTAATTATAAGGTAGATTTGGTCAGCTGAATTTGTATTACTGCCACTTTTCGTGGTAGTAATAGGGCTTTTTAACCTGTATTTTTCAGTAATTTATCTATAACTTTAAGATTTATTTGAACAATTTATCCATTTCAGCTGGTTGTCAGTGACTTTTAGCTCGTCTATATGATAGCTGGTTAGCTGTTTTCAGCTATATTTTAACTATTTCCCCATTATTTTCAGCTACATTTCAAATACTTTCCTTTATCCTTGACCTTCAGCTATATGTGATAACCTAATTTATCCGAATAAGTGATAATGATTTACAACAATTTACTCATTTATCCAACTTTTTCAAGACTATACTTTAGCTTTTTATTTCAAATATTTAACTGTTGCTGAGATTTAATCTTTACTTTCTGTTAAATGTTTTGACTTCTATTAATCAGTTTAGCTACTTAAACACTTTCCTTCTTTAGGTATTCAAACGTTTATCATTTAACTACTTTTAGCTAACTAGACTATTTCAACTGTTTAGTCATTAGTTTATCCAAATTTATCCTTTTATTTTGTTAACCACTGATCCAGATTGTGTATCATGCACAGTATCCACAGCATATGTAGGCTACACACACGAACACACCTAACAACATTACACACACTCTCTCTCAGTGGATGAATAATGAGATAGACACAGGAGTGTCTGTCTGTTTCCCCTCACACATAAAGCTAAAAGAATGTAGGCCAACTCACTGTCGGCTTCACTTCCCTCTCAGTGCAGTCCAAACAACACACTGGCCTCTGTCTCCTTTTGTTTATCAACCTCCATCTATCTTTACCTCTCTGTTTCATGAGGTGTGAGTCACGATGAAATGTCCGGCAGAGAAAAAAACACAACAACTGTTCCTGTGATCAGGCAGCACATACACATAGATAGTCTACACTCTCACACAATGAAGTTGATATAGTTATGGTCACATCATTATATCTGTATTAGCAGGGAAAAACCCTTCACGCTCCAACACCTACATGCCTCACAGCACGCTACCTCCACTGTCTGATGTGTGCTCCAACTCATTTACTTTGTGTGTGTCTCTGCTTTATCCTGGCATGACAGATGAAGCTCAGCATAGGTCTGTTCTTTACATGTTTATCATAAAGTAATAAAAATACACATATACTCAATCTGCTATTCTATATAAAGCATACCGCAGATATTTTTTCTTACATTTGGGAAACTAAGAAATAAAAGTGAGGAAATGTGGAGATTCTGTTCATGTTTTACATTGTATAAAAAGTTTGAAATGCCACAATACATTTTCTGCTTAAATCAACAAAGTAGTGATTTTACCTGCTGTCAGTTAAGTTTCACTTAGTTTATATTTGCTGTCCAAGAATCTGCTAAATACTAGACTTAGAGTGCACAGTCATCCTAGCGGCTTTGTGAGACTGTACTGTTCCTCTGCAAGGCCTTTTAAGCTAACTGCAAATGCCAGGACGCCAAAATGCACAGGAGGGAGTGTCACAAAGAATTTTCCAACAGGTCAACAAAACAACTGCTCCTGTGATCAGGCAGCACATACGCACAGATACACTCTTTCAAATTGTAGGCACATCATTATATCTGTATTAGCAGGGAAAATCCTTCACGCTCCAACACCTACATTCCTCACAGCACGCTACCTCCACTGTCTGATGTGTGTGTCATTTACTCTGTGTACGTTTGCGTGTGTGTGTGTGAGGGGGGTGTGTGTGTTTGTAATATCTTGATATTGTTTCATACTCATACCATGTTTAGCTAAGTTTTTTTTTTTACCTCCTCCTTTCCTATTAGGGTAGGAAATAAGCCACTCTCTGGCGCAACACTTCACGACCCAAAGGAAACCATCACTCAACTGATCTTCTCACAGAGTCTCATTGGTGCCTCAAGCACGCATATATTAGGGGATATCAACATCTAGTCCTACACAACAGATCCCAGTCTGCTATTTTTCATGTAGCACACTGAAGATAGTTTTAAAATTGTTGAAGACTATTGAATAAAGGTGTAAATGATCATACCAGATTTGAAGAGTCAGCCCATGATCTAATACTTTTTTTGCAAAACTCTGTGATGCTCTTTGTAGGAAACAATGCTGATAGAAAACCCAAACTTTTACCAAATGAAAGCATGAAACAATCTATTTTTCTAACAAGCAAAATCTGCATAATGCCTGACTGCATTCAGCCATGTTTGCATCCCCATGATATTTTTTATGGTCATTATTTTTTTAATGTCTGTTTGTTTCTGTTTTTTTAATAATTGTCCTGCAAAGCAGCGTCAAATTCATGCAGGTGTTTGCATACTCAGCCAATAAAACTGATTCTGTTCCAGATTTTTTGCTAAATGTTGCATAATAATATGACACATTTAAACAATACAGACAATAAGTGCACAACAAATACCGTGTTAGGTGAAAATATCAAAATATTGTCAGCTGATAGTTGCACACACACAAACACACAGCCAAAGACACACTGAACATAGAGTACTTGCATGCTGCATGTGTGTATTTACCTTAAAGGCAAGGTAAGGCAACACAATGGAGGAACTCTTTCAGATATTGAAAAGGAACAGGGGAGCACTTGGCATTTTGGGGATGCACATAATCACACACTCGTTCTGTGTTAGCATAAGCTGGAAAAGGTTGTGCGTTAGTGTGTTTGACAGCTCTCCGACCCTGGCTGCGGTGTTGACATTAGTGGACCAGGACACATCACCTCTGCTTTGGGAAAAGGCCTACGGTGAGCCTGCCCTCAAACACAGCATGGGGCTCTCTGAATGTGTGTGTGTGTCTGAGATTTAGTACATGTTTATAGCCTTTTGTGGAGTGAAAAAACCTCAGACAGCTGCAATGTTTTCAGTAACTGTTAATGCCTGGGCAGACGATTTTGTGCGTTTCTCAGTGTGTATTAAAGGCCTGTGTATTAAACACAACTTGATGTCAGTGCAATGGCTCATATTTACTATCTCACATGAAAAAAATCACTGGTCTGTGTTTTAATTTATGCCATATGCTTTAAAAAGCCTTTGACATTGTGTCTTCTAACAGGGGAATCCACACTGAACACGGTGCAGCACAACGTTGAGACAAAACACACATCTTTCAAACCTTTTCTTGCTCTGATCTCTTCAGCTATTTGCGTCACAGCGCAAGGAGCCCCGGTTTGTATTTTGTCCTCCTCAGAGTGTTGATTTTCCCTTTTCGTGAGCCTGTTGTTGACTTCACTTCTTCCTCACTCTCACGTCTGTCTGGAAATCAAACCCGATCAAGTTTTATATTCCCCAAAATTGTCACCGTGCCAACTCTGGAGGATTGAGTGAATGGAAAAGGACAGCGAGACACAAACAAACAAGCATGTAGATGAATAACCCAATGCTTAAATCAAACAGCATGCCTGTCATTGTCAGAGCAGACACAGGCCCTCTCAACCGTGACAATTTGGTACACAGGAAAAGGAGGAACAGTCAACAAAACAACACAGAGCAAACTAATGGGGAAAGAATTCTGAGATCTGCTTCGGCAATAGCACTCATTGTTTTTTTCATGTCATCTTCTTAAAATTTATATGTATGTGTGTGTGTGTGCGTATGTTTAATATGTGTTTGTGTGAGCACATATGTATGAAGTCCAGAGCTCTCTTGATGTATGTGGTGTGGAATGTCATTCATGTCTCATCGCATTAGGGAACACTGAGGAGGACACTGCCTGCCATCGCGCTCCGATGAAGGCGCCTTAACAATGGATACGACACTCCCAACGTCCTTCAACCTCCCAAACACTCCCCCCTCCTCCTCCTCTTCCTCCTCCCCAGAATCCATGGCACTTATCAGTTAGAGGCTCAATGTTTCCTCTTCGACGGAGGGTTGGGGGTGGGTTTAACTGCAGGGTTAGTTGCCCGAGGCATTGATAAAAAAACATATTTTTTCAAGAACTAATGACAGCAGCAAGAAGTTATTTCATTTTAAAGGAATAGATGAGGTTAGATGTTCTTCGTGGCAGCTTATTTTATTGCCACATGCTGTTGCTAATTGGTCATGAGCACTGATTCAGTATAGTTGCTTTGTGATTGCTCTCCAGCCTCTGCATCATCTTCTTTTATTGGCCGATATTCATCTGCACCTACTTATTGGAAAAATTTGTATGCTTTTTTTCCCTCTTTTCTCTTTCTGTCATTCTCTATTAATCCCCCATCATTCAAACAACCTCTTCCTCCACTTTTTTTTCTCTTTTTTCCCTTATGCTAGCTTCACTTAGATCTCCTGACCTGTGACATCCATCCATCCATCCACCAGCCCTTTGGTGTCTTGTCCGTCTCTGTATCTGTCTCCTGTCCAGCCTCAAGTCACACTCTTAATCCTAACCTCTGTCTTACCCTCAACCCTTCTACCTCAGTATCCTTGGGCCTGTTGGCTGCAGGTGGATGTAGCAGGTCTGTCACAGGGTGGCAAAGCTGCCATTCACTGTGCATGTGATTGTATTTATGTGTGTGTGTGTATAGTGAGAGGGGTGTGAAGGCAGCTGTCACGCTGTCTCAGGATCATATGCTGGCTGTCAGACATGGTGTAAAGAAACTGACATCCAACCCCCAAAACACACATATAATACACACACATGTACACACACAGGGAGCACATCTCTGAATCCAAAATTCACTAAATAAATTTTACAAATTTTAACTTTAACATTTATGCCACAATAATAAAAAAAAAAACTTAAAATGGCCCCTAGACAGGTTTTACATATTACAGTTGAAGCCTTGATGGTGATGCTACTGTGGACAGTAGAATGATCTAGTTCTTTACCAAAGATCTGATACATCTGAGGTGCTGAGGTGTCTTTGAGCAAGGAACCGAAAGTCTTCTAGCTCCAGGGATGCTGACACACTTTGTAACATCTGTCGACAGAGGTTAAGTGAAAAGAGGAGTTCCCTCCAGGATCAGTAAAATGTTCATTATTCATGTCTGTCTCACGGAGCAGAGTTCTTAAGTCAGTTTCACAGCACCAGCTCACACGTTGTGTTGTGTTAAAATGTGTGACTAGAGGAGAGAATAACCTGAACCAACTACACCTGCTCCAAACCTTCACTGTCCAGCTTCTCTCTGGCCTTTTGTTATTTTGTACTGTTTTCTTTCCAGTCTGTGCATGCGTAGGAATGTGTGTGTGTGTGCTTCTCTATGTGTTTATGCATTAATGCACGTGTGCTCATGTCTGCATGTAAGTGTGTGTGTTGTGAGGATTTCTCAAGAGGAGGTGAGTGTCTCATCCCTTCGGTCCCCAGCCTGTTCAGGTAAATAACACATTCACACACCACTGGGCACATCATTGATCCCACATACACACCATATCAACCCCTTCTCTTGACCATTATTGATCCCACACATCCCTCTCTCCTTTTCTCTTCTCTTCTCTTCTTGAAATGCCTGCACAGCTACTTGGTTGTGTATTTGTGTGTGTATGTTTCTGATGTCCAGCGAGACAGGGGAGGCGGGCAGATCTCCATCGGCCACAGCACAGCTGTCGTTTCAGGTTAGTGCAGGCGAGAGGTGGCTAAGGAGGAGGTGGAGAGGGATGAATAAGTGAAGAGGCTGCAGACTGGACTCATGTTAAATGTAGAAAGGCTAACGGACCAGACTGCTGTTGAGCTGTGTGTGTGTATGTGTGTGCGTGTGTGTGTGCGTGTGTGTGTGTGTGAGCGTGTGTGTTAGAAGGACAGAGAACGAGAAAGAATATGAATGATTCTACATGCGCACACATGCACTGCAGAGGACCTG
>JAPZDY010000003.1:18350773-18361452 GCA_029783645.1 Ctenochaetus hawaiiensis
GTTAAAGTGCAGTGCTGATGGAGTACAGATAAATACAGTAAAAGTCCCAGCTAGAGAGGAAAAGTAATTATGTATTTTTTGTGACATTGCAATGCAAATTGGGCTCACCATTCATCGTAATTTAAAGGCAAGCAAAGGCTTGGTGTCGCATTAGACATAAATGTGTTTAAATGGTCACTTTGTGAGTCTGATCTTCACCATTTCGAGGAGTTTCTGTGGGTGGGTTACTCGCTTTTCACAGCATTTAGGTGACTGTCTCTGGTGTGTGAAATAAAAATCTGTCTGCAGGTCTCTTTTGTTTTCGAGCTGCTCTTGCAGTGTGGATTCCTGTGTTTTCACACCTTCTGTAACTCAAACCCAAACTCAAGCCCATCTTTCCTCTTCCCTCTACAAGGTGAAGCTTACAGGTGCCTTTATGTCATTAAAATGCTTTGTGAATCCAACACATTATTTCAGCTGCATGATAATCAGTCGTAATATCACTATGCAGTTGTCATAATAGTGCACCATGATGGTAATTACACTACAATGTTACGCTGTACATGTTTCCATATTGCAAAATAAGTACTTTTACTTGTGATACTTTGGAAAACTCAGTACACTTGCACTCCAGCAACGTTTTAAATGAACTTTGGCGTGGACTGGTGCGACACTTTTTCTTGAACCAGTCCTTAACTTTTCCCAGCCAGCACTGCGACAAGAAATGTTAATCTCTAACCATTCCCAAGCTCCCAGGCTCCTCTCCAGTTTCCCACATTCCTCAGGCGGCACTGCTCTCTCTCTCTCTCTCTCTCTCTCTCTCTCTCTCTCTCTCTCTCTCTTTCTCTCACTCATTCACACACACACACACACACACGTTTGTGCGATAGGTAAGGGAGTTGTGTGTGTACCCTGACCCTTAAAGAGCAGATAAATTGGCCCTCAAGCCACTTCACGTCAAACCAGAGGAGCAGACCAGCGCGCCTGATTTGTCTCTTCAGAAATATAAGTAAAAAAATAAATAAAGAAAGAAGATGGCTTTAAAAGAGGACGATGCCAGCAGCATAGAGCTGGAAGGGAGCATCAGAAACGTGGGGTACCGGGATCACGACGGCGACAGGTCATCGGTGCACACCATCACCAACAGTGACGCCGGGGGGAAGAAGGATGACTTCACCGGGCTGAAGCTGGAGACGGTGTCGGAGAAGGACTACACGCAGCTCAAACCGTACGCCGGGATGCCCAAGGAGGTGCTGCTGCTGTACTCCTCGAAGGCTCGGTACCGGGTGCCCCGTGAGATCCTGTTCTGGCTGACGGTGGCTTGCACCCTGACGCTGATTGCGGTCACCATCGCCCTGATCGCGCTGTCACCGAAGTGCATGAGTTGGTGGCAGATCTCCCCGGTGTACCAGATTTACCCCCGGTCCTTCAAAGACTCAGACGGAGATGGAGTGGGAGACCTGAAGGGTAAGAACCCTGTGACCCTGCAGCGTGAGAGGTTTTATCCTCTTAGAAATTCTACAAACCACAGATTTATCTTCCTTCTCTGACACTTAAGTTGCGTGTTGCAGCTTTTTGCACAACCTGACATTAAATGTAATCCAGAGCGTGCAAGTGTGAAATTTAGCAGTTTTTAAGTGTTGGACACTTTGAATAAAAGATGCAGAAACCTTACAAAATTGAACAGTCATTTCCTCCATAATAATAATAAATCATTCCATATTAAGGGTTTATAACCTACCCTAATAGCTTTATTTTGCTTAATAAGTCATTTTCTAATGCTTTACACATTGATTCTGAATACATTAGTCAAAATTTACTCAGTATTGTTCCTTTTTTAACATGCATCTTTCTACAGCAGCTGTTTAGTTCATGCTGTAACACTTTCTCTGAAAAAAGTCTGCATGTTTATGTGTAACAAATGAACATTTAAGGACACATGAGCCTGCATGCATATGTTCATATATTATCTACTTTTACGACTGCCATTTAACCAAACGGCAAAGTTAAACAACAGCCAGAGACATTTTTAAAAGCACATCTATAAAAGCACCAAAACACAAGTAAATCATTGACTTTATTTGAACATTAATAGAGATATTAGTTCTAAACTTTAGATCTATTATAAATGATTTCTTTTTAGGGAAGTTAATGCTGTTATTCAGTGATAAAACTGATCGTTGATAAAGCACTGAAAACCCTTTTTAGTGTGAAATCTTGTAGAATGATGTATGAAAGATTTTTCATTATTTGAAGATTTATTTTCATAGTTAAGTTTATTTCAAGATTCCTTTACACATAATGTTTATAGTATAATTTAAAGCACCATATGACCAAAATACATGCCAGCTCCTCTGTTGACAGCATCAGATTTTGCTCTTCTCCATTTGCTGACTTGAATCATCAGTCCAGTATGAATCAGTGCTGTGTGTCTCTGGTCTCGCAGGTGTTAAGGAGCAGCTGGATCACTTTGAGTACATGAACATCAGAACAGTTTGGATCAGTCCTTTCTACCGCTCTCCCATGAAGGACTTCGGCTATGATGTGGAAGATTTCCGGGAAATCGACCCGCTCTTTGGAACAATGCAAGACTTTGAAGAGCTACTGGCTGAAATGCACAACAGAGGTTTGTACTGCCGTGGTGGAGATGTGATGGTGGATCAACATGTTTTGTTTCGGGTGCAGCAGAAGGCACTCATGTTAACTTCTCTTTGCTTTCTAACAGATTTGAAGCTGCTCATGGACTTCATTCCTAATCACACCAGTGACCGACACCGCTGGTTTAACCTGAGCCGCATTAGAGATCCTCGCTATGAGGATTTCTATGTCTGGACCGACTGCAATGCAACCAATCCAAAGCCTAATAACTGGGTCGGTATATGGACTGCTCTCTACATGGTGTTGTTAGACACTAAATTACAATACAGTCATTATATGGGTAGTTTCTTTCCTTTCCTTAGGTGAGTATCTTTGGAAACTCGTCTTGGACCTATGATGAGGTTAGAGGCCAATGCTACCTGCACCAGTTCCTCAAGGAGCAACCAGACCTGAACTTCAGGAACGCAGATGTTCGCGAAGAGATGACTGTAAGTTTATGCAACAACACGCATGATTTTTCTCACATGCATTCATTACTCACTGTGTCACAACCCTGTGTGATCTGTAGCAGTAATGGGGATACTGTTTCTGCATTCACTTCGATCAGTTAACCCCTGTGTATTTTTAACTGCAAGTGAAGGCAACAGAATGAATGACTGACTGTGCCTGTGTTTACACTGTGTGTTTACACTGTGCATGACTTCACTTGTTTGGATGCTGCTTGAAATGAGTGTAAAATCCACCAGTTTCATTGCTTGATATGCAATATTTTATTCCAGGATATCGTTCGTTTTTGGCTGGATAAGGGGGTCGACGGCTTCCGGATGGATGCAGTGAAGCACATCTTTGAGGCTCCACACTTGAGGGATGAACCACAGGTGGACCCAAACAAACCACCAGTGAGTGTTAACCTGTTTGCATCAAATAACAACATTTGTTCACATCTGACCAGCATTTATTGTGACAGGAAATATCTGCAGACTTAGCTGGAGCAGCTTTTTGTGCTCACATTGACTTGACACAGGCACAAAAGATGATAAGGACATACTAAATATAGGAGCAGGTGTGACTCTCTAAACACATTTATCCTCATTTAAGGCTGCAGACTTCAGCTCCAATCAACTAAATTATAGAATTATTGATACCTAAACAGTTGTAGTAATAATTATGGATGAGCAGAACTTAAAAATTCTATTAATTTTAACTCTTTTTTTTGAGAATAAGAATTTTCTTTGCTTCGTCACATGATAATCTAAATAAATGGTAATTAAAAGTGTTTAGTCAGTGCTGTTTTGTGACGCTTTCACCACCTGGCAGTTCTTCTGAGCAAATGAGATCAAAGTTCAGTTTAGTTCACAGTCTGTGCTGTAAAAGTTGTACAATTATTTTATGTTTTTATTTCGTTTAATTATTTATCTTGTTAAATGTCGGGGTCCAGGTTCCAGTGATTCTTACCTGAGGGACAACAGAAGCTCTGCTGTTTTCAAGTGTAGCTGGTAGATCAAATCTAATTAACAGCTGAGTGGGTGCGTTTGCACGTGTACATGATGTATCACTACCCACCTTTTTTTTTGCCTAAATGTCAGGTTCATCCTGTGCTATTTTGGTTAAAAAAAAAACATCTTTTGAATCATGAGTTAAGCTCACTAACAGAGTTTTTTGTTCCATGAAAGCTGAAGTTATTTGTCGCAGAGAGATTAGCAGAATAGAGGCATATTTTGCTGGATTAGCAAATCATTTAGATTTACTTTCCATTGCAGAATAACTTTATAGCACTGAGACTGACTTGTGTACTTTGTGTTGACTGAGAACGGCCTTGACTGCCGGAGCGGTTCACCTCAAGTCACATTGTTCTCAATAAAATCACATAATTGATTTCAATTTTATATAAGGACATAAAATCAGGATGAGTATAGAGATAAGAAACGATAAAACTTTATTGGTGCCTGTGCAATTATTGATTGCTGCAGTTGACAAGATCTTTTATCAATAATTTGCAGCTCTTCCCTCCAGGCCTTCAGCTTTTTACTCAGACAAGGCCATTTGTCTGTCTTAAGGGTTGTTAGCATGAACTTGCTAAGAGCTCCATAAAGCTCTTCCAAGAATGGACCCAGTTTAGAGAATAACCAGAATATATAGTGTAAATATGTATAAATAGTGATTGCCTGTTTTGCCTGTTTGTGTTCCTTCATATCTCCAATATTTGTTGGAGTATATCAGACCCATCTTCTTGTTGTCTAGGGTGCTCAAAAAACATCTAGCGTTAAATTTCCATATGAATTCTCTTTACATTTGTGTGGATATCAAGTGTGCTTCAAGGCACATTACTTCCCTGGTTTTTTGCCAGATATTTTGCTCATGGCCACATGGATCAAAGTAATAAGTCCATGAATAAACTGATGTCCTGGTCTTCTTTGTGTAGAATTCGTGTTGTCCTCATGTTTGAGTTCCTCCCACACAAAAATCATAAACAGCACTGTCTCTTAAACAGAGCTTTTAAAAGGGAAGCAAGTCCTGAGCCGATTCCCTTAAAGTAGTTAATCTTGTCTCTGCCGTTACATAAGTGCACAATGTTTTTCTCCCCATGAGTATAACCTACAAAGACTTGTTTTTCTGTCTCTGTCACTTACCCCCATGTATTCTGTCTTGTTGCCCTTTTTTTTATAACTACCAATAATGTCCATATAACATTCCTTACAAGTCCTTGGTAATTGAACCTTTTATCAGTTGGCCTCGACTCTCTCTGTATCTGGTTTCTCTTGTTTTTCCATGTGCCTGGCCTGTGACTGGACCCTGTGCTTTCACCTGACAAAGCAGAACAGTCCAAACCCAAGCTCTCCCAACTTCCAGCAACAGAAAATGTACAACAGAATACAGAAGAGCTCTTTAAATCCACTGTTGTTGATTATCTCAGGGTGGAGACTGTACTTTGAATGGTCCACTAGTACCTTACATGAACCCAATGCAAAACCTGACTCTTACACAAGGCCGAAATCCAATAATAGCCACATTACCTCACATCTCTTTGTTTTCATGATACTCCAGGAGGAAATAACTACAGAGTGGGACCTTTACCATGACTACACCACCAGTCAGGTGGGCTTGCATGACCTGCTGAGGGGCTGGAGGGCTGTGCTGGACACCTACAGCCGTGAGGCCGACAAATACAGGTACAGATGCAAGAACAATACAGAACTTCTGTTGTACAGGTTTGCTTCTACATTTGACGATGAAGCCTCAAGTCAAACATAACTCATTAAGTGGATATTAAATCAAAGGCCAGACTGAAAATATTCTGTTACCGTACAGGACAAAAACTCGTCTGATACAATTTTAAATCTCAAATGTTGACAGTTTACAGCAAAGGATCAGTTTTCATGTCATCATACACAACATAAGTTCTTGCTCTGTTCCAGGTTCATGGTGACGGAGTCATATGATTATGAAGAAGTGTATAAGACCATGATGTACTACGGCACCCCACTGATTAAAGAAAGTGACTTCCCCTTTAACTTTTACCTGCTCGACCTGCCTCAAAACACCAGCGGCCACTGGGCTCACCATCTGGTCCACCTGTGGATGAGCAACATGCCCACTGGAGAATGGGCCAACTGGGTGGTAAGTCACCACAATGAGATTTTATATTTTAGTTTCTTGGCTTCTTTCAAAACAAGACTGCATACTAAATGATTAATCCTCCGAAAAATATTTTCCTGATTATGATCTTCAGTTCTGTAGAAAACACAAGATCTGATTAGGTTGAGGCATAATAAGAGCCATGTTTTGCAATACTTGCATAATGTGCATGCTGACATCCTCAGATGAGTGTCTTTTATCATTTATAGCTGTGGACTGTCGGTCTCACTAAATTATCTGATTAGACTCTGTCTTCTCTACACTCTTCTACTCTTTTCTCTCAAGTCTGTAAAACCACACAGCGTTTTATTTTATTGTTTATTACACACGTTTTAAATTGCTCAGCAAGCTAAATATTAAAAGATGACTGAAGCATAACAAACCCAACAGTAACTGCTGTTAAGTCATGGTAACTAATATAAAAACACTCTTTTGTTATGCCGTGGATCCTAAAACTGGTTGTTACCAAAAAGCAACTTGTAGCCGATTATGTGAACAGAATAACATTTCAGTGTTTATCCAAAGCTGTTTCATTTTTAAATGTGTAATTAGCCAACAATGGGTGATTTTCTTTGCCACAGAGAATTTCTCCAGTGTAAGCTACATTGACCTGTGCCTCACCAGCAAAAAGGCTCAGTGCAAGATTTTGTAAATTGCACAAGATGGTTTCAGTGTCGCTTTCTCCTCTGTGACAATCTAAGCCCAATTTAGTGATGCATGTGCATGTGTGTCTCCATTTCAGCTGGTTTCAGGCTTCTATTTTTATCTATCCTGTAACACCTTCTTTTCAACTTCAGCTTTCTCTTCCATGATCCAAACCCAACCATTTCACCCTGTCTTATTTTTCTTTAACCTTCACAATGATCAGGTTGGGAACCATGATAGGTCTCGAATTGGCACCAGTATTGGTAGGATTTATGTTCGTGCCATCAACATGATGCTGCTGACCCTTCCTGGCACCCCCACCACCTACTATGGCGAGGAGATCGGCATGGAGAACATTAATATCACACAGAGTGAAGTACAGGACCCTGCTGGCAGATACAATGTGGTCAGTATTGTGTAAACACTGGAAAAAAAAAACATTTTAATACTCCCACTAACATCTCAGTCAAGTGCAGAAGCTGCTAAAAAATATCATTTCTAACATTTACATAATCTCACATAAAAGACTAGAACAATTAAAAGTCATCAAAGTGGGATTTATTACAGGTTTGTTATATTCTAGACCGCAGGAGTTTTATCTTGGTGTTTTTAAGAAACCGGTAACCGAGTGTATGTACATTAAAATGTGTGAGTATACATTCATTGTCGGAAGTGTCAAAATGGTTCCTTGTCTTTATTCACTGCAGAGTCTCAGTCGGGACCCCCAGCGGTCTCCAATGCAGTGGAATGATGACCCAAACGCAGGCTTTAACGACAAAACCAATGATACCTGGTTGCCTATACACCCAAACTATAGAACAGTCAACGTGGAGGTACAGAACTCTTCTTGTACTGTTCAACAAACGTGACCAGAACTTGCTCCATTTTATCTTAATTAGGATCATGTATCTCCATGTCAATCCTTCTCTTCTAGGTCCAGAAAAATGATGACAGTTCTGTTCTGGAGCAGTATCGTTTCCTGAACAACCTGCGTCAGTCAGAGCTCCCCTTTCAACGCGGGTGGTTTTGCTACGTCTACACTGACGATAGTGTCTTCTCTTACATCAGAGAGCTGGACGGACTTAAACGAGCTTTTCTAATTGTGCTTAACTTTGGTAAAGCATCTACCATCACAGATCTCTCCTCTGTTAGTGAGTTACCAGACAAACTGAAGGTGCTGATGAGCACTAACAATGCCAACAATGGAAAGGAGTTTCAAAAGTCTCGTATTGAGACGGGAGCAGGTGAGGGTTTGGTGATAGAGTACTCCACCTTCACTCGCTTTAATCCAAACCACCCCGAAAAGTGCTACGTCTCTGAGAAGGCCTGTTATTTGGGGACCATAGGTGTACTTTATAAATGCTAATTTGAGTAGACAGCGGTATTTACTACATTTTCACCAATCAAATCATTGAGATTCTCCTTTCATTTGTCCTCTGAAAAGGATTTATGTCAAACAATAAAAAAGACCACTGCAGATACATTCACTGTTGATGTTGTCTTCTCTTCCACTGGTATTGTTAAAGATTTAGGCATCAATGTATCATCCAAGTTGGCTCTAATGATGCTGATGGTGTTTGCGTCATTGTTGTTTGCCTCCAAACAGCCTCGCTATCTTTTCCTCTTGCGTCGAGGCCGAGGAGGATCCAGACCCAGCTCCGTGTACAGGAATGCGAGCTTGAGGGCTTCCTGTACCAGGGAGACGAGATAGAGCAAATTTTTTTCAGTCTGTAGGCCTACTCATCAACTCAAAAGACAAACTTGATATTTTTGCTCTTGAGAAGAAAAGGGTTGATCAAAATTTAAACATTTTTATTTTATATTAACATGGTTACTACTATGAATACTACAATCATCAGACAAGGATTCAGATTCTAGAAATATACCAGATTTATAAATGACACACATGTTCAAGACCCTTACAGTCTGCAGGAGAGTCTTACCTCCTCCAACATCTGCTCAAAGTCTTCTGGCCCGCTGTGATTTGCTCCAGGTTGGATGTTCAGAACTATGTTTGGTGCTGGTTCATGCTCTAAAAGAAAAAGGAAAATGGTCAGAGGTCAGAGGAAGAATTTGGGAGATGATCTTTAATATTTAAAACTCTCTTGTTATTTGCCCACTGTTTTTTCTTCCCTCTCTCTGTCTAGTTGCCCCAAATTTCCTCTTTCTCTTTTTCTCTCTGACTCTGTCTTTACTCTCCTCTCATTCATGTGTACTCCCATCTGATACTGCCCTCCCTCTTCTCCAGCCCCTCCACATTACCCCCCTCCCCGTCTCTGTGGTATGGGCTGTTTCACAAGTACGGTCTTGACCTTGACAGCTCCCAGTCTGTGGTGTCTAATCTTTTGCTCTGATACACTATCTCTTTACCATGCTAATGGGCCTGCCCACCCGCTTGCATGTGTCTGTGCCATCAGCACTTCATCAAAGACCCGGGAGAACAGAGAGAGACAGATTAGGGAGACATATACACACACCGCCTGGTGCATGTGTGTATGAACAACAGAGAGAGAGAGTGAGAGAGAGTGTGTGCATTTGAGTGCTTGGGAGAGACTCGGGTGTAAAGAGGAGTAAGACCAGTGTGGTGAAGGCAGATTATAAGTGAGAGGGAGAAAGAGCCTGTGCAGGGGGAAAGCGAGCAATTAGCTGCCACACACACACAGACAAAGACACGTTATACTACAAGGTGACCTGTTCTATACTTTGGTTATAAACTTTAAATGCTGTTAGCAATTTCTCCAGACAGACAGCCATAAGTCTGTGACTGCTGCCTCTCCTGACATGCTCACTGAAACCGCTACTGGGAGCTGACCCCGATTTGAACCAATAAAACCTCTAATGATTCAGAAATGACACTTTAAAGAACATGGAACAAATGAAGAGTCCGTGTTGAAATGCAGGGAGAGTTGAAGTTGAAGATGTACACAGACACACACATTTATACAATAGCATGCATGGCTGCTCACTTGTAACATTAACATGATCCACAAATGATGAAGCAGTTGTGATATTATATGTGAGTGTTTAATAGTGCAAGTACCTGACTTTGGCTTCATGGTAAAGTATGTGCTGATGGCGTTTTTCAACTGCTTGTTGTATTTGAGGACCCCTGCCAGAGGAACTCTGGCATCACCGCTGTAGGTCGTCAGCAGCATCGATGGGTAGCACTGATTTACACACACACACACACACACAGATTTTAACATATATAAATGTACACTGTGGATACATTAGAGTGTTTAGCAGAAGTTATTAGTTATTCACTGTGACTGTGTGTGTAATCAATATTTCAGGGCTTTCAGATCATTTTTCCGTATAGATGAGCTATCGGTGGGATATGGGACTAACGCAGAGCTGCTGGTCCTCTGCTGGAAAGATGTCAACTTACATGTTTTCAGACAGAGTCTGAAATCCATTAATAGAGCCAGTGTTACTCAAGCACTGGCTTTAAAACAAAATGTGGGCCATAGGAATTCAAATGGATTTTTTTTTAACAGTCAGAGTCACTGTCTGTAACCTAAGAGGTCATGGCAAATGAAACTGCTTAACTAAATCTAAGCCACGGTAAAAACACCTGAAAAATTAAATGCTAAAATGCAATCATCAAAGAACAAAAACTGAGAAACTTTAAGTATAAAGCAAAATGAATGCAGGTTAATATTAGCACAAGTGGTAACAGACAAGGAAAACACATCAACTAAAGCTATTGCACAAAAACCTGCAGCTACAGATTAATTTCACGGTCTTCCTTTTCCAACCTGAGGAGTAATGTTGTGAAGGGGACAGTAGGAGGAGATGGCGAGTCTGTGTTTTGGGTTTCC
>JAPZDY010000003.1:18393107-18416075 GCA_029783645.1 Ctenochaetus hawaiiensis
TGTGAGTGAGTGAGTGAGAGAGAGAGAGATGGAAAATTAAAAGGATACGCATGGTGAAGAACATTATTTTGTGCCACTGCCAGCTGGACTTAGCTGGAAATGATGCTCAAACTGGGACTTCTCTCCCTCTTCCTGTCTCTCTCTGTCTCTCTCTGTCTCTCTCTGTTTCTTTTGCTCTCCTCATTTTGTCATTGTTTATTCAACCAATCACTTTCTGATTTCTGCTTGATTTAGATCCTTTTTGTAAAGGATGTTTGACTTGCATCATTTCAAAACTTTAGAAGATGAGAGCAACACATTCAGATACTTTGTCCTTGGGTCAAACTCCTGTCCCCTCAAACGTCTTTGTCAGTTTGATGACAATAAACATGAGTACTGTTTTCCTTTTTTAATGAGGAGCACAAATTTTAGGGAGGGAGACAGTCATGTTGTTTCCGATCAACAACAATCATTATTATATAGGAGAAATGAAAGAAATGGGGTCGATGACTGTCTGACTGATGTCCGAAACTTTTTTCTTTGTTAAGACACTTAATTTAACTGTTTTGGTAATCTGTCATTGTTAGGTTTCATTATGGTAATTAGTCAGCTAGCACCGTGCAACTAAAGATCCATGCTCAGTACTCACAGATTCTGCAAACAGAACCAGCGTCTGTAGTTTGATAGTTATTTGTTATTATTATGTAGCCTTTTAGCACAAGAAGTTATTTTCAGCCCTGCTTCTCAGTTACTTAAAACGGTTTGCAAGATTCATCATAGGATGGCAGATTGGCCCAATTTATGGGAATAATTAACGATAAAATACCATCTGTACCTGGTGGTCTTTCCAGTGGAAAGAGTGCTAAACCAAATTCCATTCAAAAAGCAGCTGTTTTATAGGAAGACATTTTTTTCACAGACAAAAATTTGGTTTCACTATCGGCCCCCCTTTTCATTTACTCAGTAACGTCTATAACAAACCTGTCATTGTTTGTTCTTCACTCTTTGAGGAGTGAGAGGAAAATTGTAAACTAGGATTTTTTTATAATTTTATACTTAAAATGTTAGACAGCTTTTAGGCACAGTGCCACTACTTTTTTAAAAAAATTTTACACCTGCGCTCTTACAGCACTTGTTTTCACCAAAAAAAGGGGGCGTGTTTATTAACAACGGGGAGGTGACGCACGTTTGTGCACTTTCAGGTGTCCCTCTTATCACTTCTTCTAATCCAAGTGGCCTTTCATTTGCTAAAAATGGGGAGAAAAACACTCTGTCCTCGCTCTCTTCCTTTCATTCACTTCCACTGGTGATGTATTTTGTGTTTTCCTATCCCGATCTCACTTCCTTTCCTTTCTCTCTCTCTCTGCCAACATAATCCTCCGCTCAAGCCCCTGGGTTGCCGTAGAAACATCAATAACATTCCTGCTTGACAACATCTTAGTGCATTAAAGTGGTCGTAGGGAGACTCGGCCCAGTGGAGGCACACAAACACACACAAACACGCACAAACCCACACACACACAAACACACACAATAACTGAAAACAATCTCTAGGATTCCTGCAAAAATAGCAGAAAAACACTGACAGGTTTGAGTAACAGAAAGAGCAAAAAAAATCAGAAAAAAGTTGTGTAGATATTTACTAGGTCTAAACCTACAACTTCACGAAATTTTAATATGAAACAAGGTTAAATAATTTCCATATACATAGTGAACTGTAGTTATGATTATAACAGAAGTAAATAAGCTTTGTGTCTTCAGTTTTCTTCAGACTAAGAGTAACTAAATTTAACAAATTAAATTTATTTGCTATCTTTGGTTCAATCTCTGTGGTAGTAAACAGTTTATTTTTGAGTAACACCATTCATGCAGGCCATACACCTTGCATTTTTATTTGTTTTGCTCCTTTCTTGTATCTTCATGTGTTTGAGCTTGTTTATGGCAGCACAGTGTTGTGGTGATGATCAGGAGTCAGACGCCCCCCGATGCTGCAGTCGTCCATTCTTCTGCTTTGTTGTGGAGAAAGATCTCAGTTCTCTGTGGTGATTGTGCATCCTGACCCTGAACTCTGACCTCTCTGTGTAAACAGGGGAAAGGTCTTCAGGCTGCAACTAATGATTATTTTCAATATTGATCTCAAGATTATTGTCTTAATTAGTTGTTTTGTCCAAAAAATGTCAGAAGCTAGTGAAAAATGCACTAAAAATTAATAATAAAAACTGATTTTCTTAAAGCCTAATGTGATGTTGTCAAATATCTTGTTTCATCATAATCACCATCTCAAAACCAAAAATATTCAGTTTACTTTGCTTTAAAACTGAGAAAAGTAGACAATACTCTGTGAGAGAAGCTGGAACAGGAGAATGTTTGGCATTTTTTCTTAAAAAGACAATAGTAACAGGTTTATTTTCTAACTGATGAAATGTTTTGTTCAGTTTCTTTTTTGAAGGCTCTCATTTTGGCTCTTCTTAAACAACAGCTGTCCATCATGTTTCTGTTTCAGGGAGCCGTTATGGTCATGTCCCTGTAAATTCAGATGATAAATCCGAGAGGAAGATGAGGCTTTTGCCTCAAGAGTTTTATGAACCTTATGATAAAACTCTTTAGCTTGACATTGAAGGGGAAATAATTAAAACTTAATTGACTCGTTGGCCATTTGTTTTTTTTTGGGGGAGTTTTTATTTTCTTTCTGTGTCTGCGTAGGTTTCCTCCCACATTTTAGAGACATGCAGATTTATTGGTGACTCTAAGTTGCCTGTAGGTGTTAAAAAGGAGTTTGAATGCTTATTTGTCTGGCGTCCTGTCCATAGTGTACCCATCTTTCACCTTTGGTATCAGGGATTGGCACCAACCCCCCACAGCTCCACTGAGGATAAGCGGTTATAGATACTGTTTGAGTTTTGGACGAATTATCAGTTTTCATGATTAGCAACACAACAAGTTTCCTCTGTTTTGTCTCATGTGAGGAAAGTTTAATAAAGTCAAGCACATGGAAGTAATTTTTCGCAAGGCAGCAGCTTGGAGTTGAACTGCCTTTTTCACTTTTCTTGCCCTTTTAACAGGATGTGTGATGGAGAGAGTGAGTGACGGCATCCGCTAGAGTCCACTCTCGGCTCAGAGTAACATCACTTTCTGTCTCTCTCTCTCTGTCACTTCTCCTCTGTCGGTCTCTCTTCCTCCCACCCTCTTTCTCTTTCTCTCTCCCTCTCTCTATCTCTCTCTCTCTCTCTCAGTCCATCTCAATTAATACTCTCCCACCTCCCTTCGAGGGCCTATTATACATTAGCCCTCTAAATCGAATCTCATGGAAATTGCCAGGGAGACTAACGCTGCCAGTTTGACTGACACACCGCTGGATTTGTATTCAGTGCGATGAACGGCCGAGCATCTACACATGCAAAATTACATACACAGACACATGCACACACTCGAGCGGTCAGCCATGTGCTCGCCATGTTGCTGAACGTGAACAAGCGAGCAGTCCAGACACAAACACACACTCACATACACATACAGTGAACTGAGCAGTGCTTTTGAATACACAGATAAATTAATGTCAGACATACAGTACAGGGGCAAAGAAGGCTTGTTTATGTGTGTGCGTGTGTTTGGGCGTGTGTGTGTGTGTGTGTGGTGATAACGATGCTCTCTTGGTGACAGCGGCCACAGATTGTTCCGTGGACAGACCTGTCATCATCCCAGTCAAATTATTCTGATTGGCCGCTGATTTCCTGATGGCGTCCCTCTGTGTGTACGCACGAGTGTGTGAGTGTGCATGTGCGTAAGGGTGTGTTATGTGTGTTTTGTGTTTGATTGAGAGCCTGTGTGCTTGCATTCTTGCATATGGGATTTGTGTGTGTGTGTATATGCGTGTGTGTAGCCCTGTTTCATCATCTGTTGCCATTCCCACCTGTCTCCACAGTGACTGCCATGTCTAATCACTTGATGTGATTTGTGTTGGTAAAACAACGCACCTTCCTCTGATGAGGGCCTCCCCCCTGGTGTTTGTGTGTGTGTGCGTGAATGTGTGTGTGTGTGAGTGTTTGATGCAGGCACCCTTTGGGGCTTCCAAATCAACATTGTCAAGATCCCGCTGTCCCATTATACAGAGACAAGCCTTTTTGTCTGATGCACGTACACACTCTTACACGCACACACACAAACACACACATGCAAACACACAAACACACTCACTCACTCACACACACACACACACTGTCTTGGCCAGATACATACTGAATTTGTAGCAGATCCTTGTAAAACACTGTACAGTTGTCTTGTGAAGCAATCAGGACAGAGTTTTATACCATCCTTGTTTTACTTAACTGTAATATGTTGGTGACTTTCTTTCTGTCTCTGAAGCACACACACACAAACACACACACACACATGCACACACTCATGCACAGGCTTACAAGCATACCTTGTGAGTGCTCTAGTCAGACAACCACATAATGGGCTAAAGAGGTACACGAAACAGATGGTTTTCCAGCTAGCCGCCTCACTAATGCTAACAGAACATGTCACACAGGCAGAGAGGAGAAGCAAGAGGGTGAGAGAGATAAAGAGGGAAAGTGGATATGGGAGAGATATTTATACAGGGACAGAGAGTGAGAGAGAGAGAGAGACAGGCAACCAGCCGGCATGGAAGATTTACATTAGAAATTTAATGAAGAGAGAGGTGACAGAGTTGTTGTACGGAGAGAAAAAGTACTTTGAGAAAAGGGACTGTAAGTTTAAAGTAACTAAAGTACAACTGGAAACTCGAAACAAGCTGGGTCACATTACTTTGGACCCAAGTCAGGTTTAATATCTGCCCCCCCTGTAAGGACACTAACTGTCCAGCATACATCTTGCCAGCTAATCTCAATTTACAGCTATATGACTGGGTGTTAAACCAAAATACTTTTTGATTACAGACCAAAAGTTGGTTATAGAAACAAGTTTTTAAAATTGGTAATGTTGAAATGAAGACTTGGTCAGATTGTCAGGCTGATTTCATTAGTCTCTAATCAAATATATCTTGATTGAAATTCAGGAAACTCTCCAAGCTTTAGACTCTTCTGTATTAAAGCAAAGTTTTTAATTTAACATTTATGCATAACAGAGTTTTTTTTAATTAAAAAAAGGACTTAAAACACTTTTATATTTCTCTGTTTAAGAATGAATCCCTGATGTTTTGTCATTCTGTTTTTGTCATGCATTATGATTTCGACACCTGCACATGAAATCATTTTGTAGGTCTGTTACTAAAACTTTTTTTGTGAAATATTAACATTTTTTTGTTCATTTTAAGCCAGATGATGCACCGAGGTCCGTGGTGATACCTGCTAAAGACAGGAGGACAACTCGAATATTTAAAAAAAAACAGAAAAAAAGGAAAAACACAGAGTTACAGGATATGAGATAACTGCTTCTTCCCTCATTTTTATACACTCTCAGTCTCTCTCCTTCCCCTCCAGCCACACTTCACCCAGGAGACTGTGTGTTGCCAATCTGTGCCAGGCTGTGAAACATTAGCGCCATGCAAAATTCAACAGGACTAAGTCAGGCTTTTAGCATCAGGCGGGTGTAGGCTCTATATGTTTAGAGGCAAGCCTGCAGCAAGAATAATCTGATTATCTAACAAGTGAGAGCTTTCACCGCCGCGGATGGTGTTTGATGTTTGTGTGCAGCCGTGTGTCTGTTTTATGTGCTCGAAGTGCATGTGTGCCGTCAGAGAAGATGCTCTGTCCTTTTCAGCTAATCTGAGTTGGTTGAAAAGTGAGAAATGGTGCAGAAATTGTGTGTGGAACGAAATGTCGAGAACGGCGGTTGTATTTGTCTCTTGGAGTTACAGAATTGTGAGCTTCTTTAAGTTCCCGTGTTGCTTTTTGCTTTTTTTTGAAACTCGAGTGTGACCCATGGCACAGATTCAAAAGGAGATGTCATAGTGTTTGTAGGAGCGGGAGCGAAGGTGTTTATTCTTCCACAGACTCAAACACCTCTGACACGCTGGCACACACAATCCTTCCTCCTGCTTCGTGTCACAATGCAGTCTGCTCCTGTCTTCAACAATGACGTACAGAAACCATACAAAGCTGTCTGAAACATTGAACTGTAGCACAGAACCACACAGGCTTTTACCTCAGGGTTAAGCTTACTCCAGAAACTCAGAAACAGTATAAAAAAAATAGTATTGTATTCAAATAACACATTCTTTTTGTTGCTTTGGATGCAAACAATGAGAGATAAAACAGCAAACAGCATCGACTGAACCTCTAAACGTACTCTGTGATTCGGCTTATCTTGTTTTCCAACCTTTTCTATCTCCTTCTGTCCAGCTCCTTTCACACATTCTGCCAGTTTCCAGTAGATTTACCCCTCATACAGATTTCCACACAATTTTCCTGCTATTAACCTGCTTCTTCTTTCTTGACCTCATCCCGCCTCCTTGATTTTCCCACAAAACTTCCATCTCCTGCTGAATATCAGGGGCCTCCTCTTCATTGCATGATGGGAAGAGAAGGGAAAAGATGCTAAAAAAGATGATGTTTTGACTCTTTTGCCATAATGACATGTCAGTATTTTTTCTGAAAGATCTTAATTTTTTATCTCTTGTGCCTTTTAACTTTTCAGTCAAATTTTCTGTAATATTCTAATCAATACAATTAATCTAAAACGTGTTATCACAGCTGTATGTGTAAAGCCAAGTAAAGTTCTCATGGAAAAAGCTAATGGCAAAACTATTTGACATGTTTTGAAGCAAAAATTTAACCTTTAAAACTATAAAAATGTTAACCAAACCAGGCACAAATATTAGGTAATATTGATCTCTGGTTATTAAATATATATATTTTTAAATCTATCAACTCATTAATACACAAAATAAAAAATTGTTTAATATATTCTTCCCGGTTCAATAAATCCTAAGCTTCTCGGCCTACATGGAACCACAAGACTTTCATTCTCTGCACCAGAGTGAAACAAAAATGGTGGAAAAAATATAAACGTGGAAGAGATGAACTGAAACATAAATATCTTATAACAGAGTGTCGATGGTTGTACTTTTGTGCAGTTTTTGCATGCTGTTGAAATGTAAACAGCAAACTAAATGGGAATGAGACAGAATCACATGATACAAACAGATGCACAGTTCACAATATTTGCAGTACGTTTTCCTTCTGTTTTCCTCTTGTTTTCCTTCCTTATTCTCTCTTTTACCATCTTAAATTCAGACTCAGTTTCTTCTTTGTCCTCTCCCTCACCTCTCCGCTCTCCTCTGAAGCCTTTCCCTCCTCCTCTCTCCTCCTCTACAGTTCACAATTGTTTTATTTCTCCCTCACACTTATAATCTATGAGAGCAGCCAGCTCTCTCTTATGTACATTTATCTCTTTATACTTTTCTTTCACTCACTTCGCCCACCCACACACACTCTCACTCTCATATACTCGCGTCCTGTCGCTCTGAATTCACTGCTCTGGTAATCTGTTAAACCTACCCACACCATCTAACCTTGTGTTAATCCACCATCTGACTCTTCTCTCTGCCTCTCTTCCTGTTGCTCATCCCTTTTCTGGCAAACAGCAGCTCTTGAATAATTGCAGTGAGGAAGAAATTTTCAATGCATACGTGATGGGCTCTCTGAAGCATCGCTCTCTCCCTCTGAAAGTCTATCCCTTCTTCTTAATCCTACCTTGTCTAACTGAAGAGCCTAGTGTTAGACACACACATACACACACACACACACACACTTGCAGGCTACACACCAATTTGGTGAAAGCAGCTGCTGCAAGAGGAAATGCATAGGGAGAGAAACTTATCTCTCAGCGGCACTACTCGACACACACACTCAAAACGTCAACTGTTTGGTACCTATTCATTTACACACAATGCCGCATGCACACAAATGCACACACATCCAGGCGCCACACACACACAGCCATTCACATACATCCACAGGTCAATTGCTTTTTGTAACGCGACCTTAATGGGAAGTGGTTTTCTGTATAAAAAAACACTTGAGTTGTTGATCATTCAATTCGCCCATACATCTGTTCAATGTTGTGTGTGTGTGTGTGTGTGTGTGTGTATTCGTGTTCGTGTGTGTATGCAAGATCACACATTCTGTGGAGTGTTTTAACACTGTCATGATTAGTGCAGTTATGTGCTGTCAAGTGGGAGGAATTGCTTCCATTTCTAAAAAGGCACGAACATAATGATGTTTACGCACACACGCGCAACAACACACACAACAACAACAATGCATCCCACAGAGGGACTTTTGAGAGGAAGAGTGTTACGCACACTTGACAAATAACACAAACCTTAACACCAGCGTGTATTCGTGTGCGGCACCAGCTAACATCTCGGTTTTACCAGCACAAAGTCGACACAGTTGCACACTCACACACACGCGTCACACACACAGTCACCTCTCGTTCCTGTTAGTTAATCCTTCCTCCCCCCCAGCTGTGCAATCATAATTTAAAGGTGTTGTCTGTATAATTTCTGTGGATTATGTGATTAGGAAGCTATTGTGGCAGATTAATGTGCGAATGAGGTTAACCCGTGATGAAATGGCTTTTGTCAGCCGGTGCCCTCTGCAGCGTTTTGTCATGCTCCGTCCTTGTCCTTTTGTCTGCGTGTGTGTGCATGTGTGTGTGCATGTGTGTGTGTGTGTAAGAGAGACAGACAGGTGTAGGCCAAAGCCTTTTAATCTTTAAGCCACCATATTTATTTGTGATCATATGTCTCGATTTATTTCGTTAATGTGCTTGGTGTTAGTCGGGTTTAACCCTCACCTCGCTTAAACTCTCCTCTCCTTTCCTTTCCTCTCCTCCCTTCTTCCTCTCCTCTTTTTCAGCCCTCCATATTACCTCCGTGCAGGGAGACTGGGCGACATAGACGCAGCTCAGAGCGAGAGCTGTAGTTGGATCTAGATAGGGCTCAGAAGAGAGGAGGCATGGCTGTGGCAGAGCCTGGAGCCATCTGTCACAAATAGAACATTTAATAGTGTCTCTCTGTCTCTCTGGAGCTGGTCTGCTGTCGGCTCAGGTCATTCCAGATAGGACTCTATCTTAGGATGATCTCACTGACAGCACCCACTTTAGACTAATCACTCCATTTAGACTGGAGTGGCCCTGAGGAGGGAGGGAGTGAGAGAAAGGGAGAGAGAGAAAGAGGAAAAGAGAGACAGAAAGAGAGAGAGAGATGACAGAGATGAACAGTTAGTACCCTGCAGGAGGAGAAGGAAATGAGGCAAGATCGGAGCGAGGGGCAGCGAGTCGCTGGGAAAGAAGCAGAAGGCAGACGGATACGGAGCAAGAGTAAAAGAGAGATGGCAAGCCAGTTATTTTAGGGGCCGTCTATGAGGCATAATAACTGTTAATTGAAATGGAGTGTTGTGCTAACCGTGGGGTATTTGTGTAAATATATATATGTCTGAGTCTATTTATGCGGGATTGACTTTGTTTGAGCTCGTTAGATGTGTAAGCAGTAAACAGGAGAGTGTTTTCAAAGTTGAACAGTCACCCAGATTTGCTTCATCTCATCATCTCCTCTGTCTCTTACCGTGGCTGCTTTTTGTTGAAGCCATACTTCAGACCTCTGATGACACCTGGGATTTACTCTGTCTTAAAAACATTAATTAGAAATTTAAGATGATCACTATTTTTTCTGTGGTTTTGATTCTGTTGAGCTGCTTCTTTACTTTTTTTCAGCCACAGTGAGCAGTGCTGCCCATGCTAACTGCTAAAAAATCCAGTGTAAAGTGTATATTACAACCTCCTATCAAACAAACAAATGATGCGATCCTCAGATTGCTTGTTTTGTCTAATAAACAGTCCAAAAGTTGAGAATATCTGATTAACAGATATGTAAAAAACAGAGAAAAAGGTCAAATCCTCACATTAAAGAGTTCAAACCGGTCCATTTTGGTGTAAATTTCCCTTTAAAAATTACAATTATAAAATTAAATATTGTTTGTGATCAATTACCTGTAAACCTGCTGATTCATTAACAATTTCACCAACTCCATAAAATCATAAGTACGTCTAAATGACATCACCTGCGATACTTTTTCCATTTCAAATGTTTTAATGATTGATTGAGTGAATCAAAACCATGTGAAAGGTTTGTTTCCAATTTCTTGGTCCTTGACTGTCAGAACCTATGTTAACATACGACTGAGGAGAAAGTATTTTGTGAAAATGAATGAGTTGATCCAGAGATTTTGGAGCAACAGTCTCTGAAGTAAACAGGACCTGACTTCAAGAAAACGTTTCAGCGGGACTGAAAAAGCTGCAGAATACTTGCACATGTATAAGTACACTGTGATCCCTGATGGAACGGTCTATTCAAGGGAGCCCAGTGTGTGTTTGTGCGTGTATGAGGTCTTTATACTGTATGCCAGCTAATAATGTACAATAGCTTCCTCTCTCCCATGTGTGCCTCCCCCGTCCTCCCTCTCTGTGGCCAGATAACCTCCACCTGTCACTCCTCATCCTCCGCCTCTCCTCTCCCATTCTTCCATCTCTCTCTCCATCCGTTCATCCCTGGGTGTCCCTATTCATCCACAGTGATGGAGTTGGTCCGACTTGCCTTTGCCTTTCAATGCAGGCGAGTGTGCAGAACACACACACACACACACACGCAGACACACACACACATACGAACACACGTGCAGGCACATACACACATACTTTGTGTTCGCCACCCATTTACCTGACTCAATGCCTCTATTCTCTGGCTCCAAATTGACCGTTGGCTGGACAGATGGACGGATGACCCATGGTGGTCCCTCTCTCCTCGCTTCCTCTCTCTCACACATACACAGACACACACAGACACACACACAATAAAGATTTCCCCATCAGGCTTCTTCAGAAACACAAATATGTGTTCAGAACACACTCGTTTTTCCTACTTTTTAAAACTCTTCTTCCATTCCACTCCCTGTGTCTCTCATTGCAGAAATTCTATTTATTAGATTTCTATTCTGTTGTAGGTATATAACAGAAGTGAGATTATTTACTTTAGCAGTATTTATAAGTTGCATTATTCTATTTATAGTGGTAAGAACATCTCAAGTTATTTTTATGTTCTTGGCAGTTAAAAAGAGGACCCAAAGACAGGACACCAGCCAGAGGAAACAAAAGGCAAGATTTAACAATGTAAACCTCATTCCAAGTTACAAAAAAGTGAGAGAGAAAGCTGAGGTTAATACAGAAAAAAAGGCAACAAAAACACTAACAATAATGCAGGAAGAAATGAGGAATACAGGCAGGAAAGCAGACAAGAGACACAAGCAGCAAACAGAGACACATTGATGTACCACACAGAAGACTTATTTACTAATAAAACACAGGTGTATCAGGAAACAGACAAACAAAATACAACACATGAGGAAAGTGAACTCACAACAAAAAAACAAAACAGTTCAAGTTCAGTTGAATACTTCAAAATAAAAAGAAAAAACCTCGTCTGGACTCTGAACCTGATTGAGGATCGGGAGCAGCCTGATCACAGGAGTTTGATGGTACACACATATTTATACTATGATTTTATACTTTATGATACAAAACAAACATAGCTGTTATGCACATATGAGCAATATTAAAATGCATTTGCTGCAACTAATTAATCCAATAGAATATTTAAATTTACTGATTAATATACTTGTTATTTTCTAACTACAATAGATGTTTTTTTGAGTGTAAAAAAAACACATCTCACAATTTCTTAATGCCCAACAACATATTTTTAAATACCATTTTTTCATATGATCAGCAGTTAAAGAACTGAATATATCTTACAGTAATTATATGAACAAAAGCTGATCCTCATGTTTGACGAGCTACAATGAGAGAATGTTGGCATGTTTGCTTTAAATGATCGACAATTTATAAAGTTGGTTGATAATTTTTTTACATAGATCAAAATTAAGATTATTTGACTCATCCTTTAGTGCTACAACAGATACAAAACAACTGCTAAAAAGCAAACAAACAGCATCCAAACACAGGTTACTGATATTTTTGCACTCACTTTTGCACAATGCATGATATTTACACTGTGTATAAGATACAGAGGTGAAAAATGTACAGCATCTCTGATGTATGAAAGGACTGGCCTCGACGTGACATGCGTTTGCTGAGCTCTTGTATCATACATAACTGTGGCTTTGTCAACAGTCTGCGGGCCAGATCTTTTCCATCTGAGGTTAATCCTACAGAGAGAGAGGGATCCCAAACCTGAATATTACCAGAGCTCAAATCTCCTCACAGTCAGACGCCACTACTCACATCTCACACCTTCACACAGAGGGGTTTGCATGTCAAGATAAGTGGAAAAGGTAAAGGGAGACAAACACACTCCTGCGCAGTCCACTGAATGGCAAATGCGCACACACACGCACAGTAGAGGCCTTGTATAAACACTTGCACATGCACACAGAAAACCCATTCAGGGGAAAGACACACGTACAGTATGAACACACACGAATGCACTCGCACAAACACACTCATGCACAGACACACACTGGCAGTGGAGCTCATCTGTGTGGTATCTGCTCTCTTCTCTCTGCAGTAGGCAGATAAGTGCCATAGTCAAACCAGCGAGGGAGAAACACTGTAGTAGATAGGCCCTGTAGCAACACTCCATACTCCCTGCGGTGGTTCTGTGTGTGTTTGTGTTTGTAGGGAATGAAGCAGAAATATATTTCAAAATTTACTGAAATCTCTCTCTCCCTGAATTTCAATCAAATTTTAATGTAAACTCTAAATAAAACTTGCCATTTTTAAAGCCTGTTTTTAGGCTTGTATTGCTCTTTTGGCACAGCGCTGTGTAAAAGTCAGGTCGGTGCTGCGACAAAACGATGATTTACAGGTAAATATGCAGTTTGTTTGGTTGGATATAACGCCCAATTTACATGCAAAAACAAAAGATAAGTAATGTACTGTAACCATTTTGCAAAGTTTAAGTATTTCCTCACTCATCAACTCCAGATGACCACTATTTGTAACCACAGTGATCAGATGCACAGGCTGCATTCTCACCTGTATTTAGAGCTTGTTTACCTGTGATTGGCTCATCCCCAGGATGGACGTTAGTACCAGTGTGCACAGCCTCTCTGATGCTTCGGTTATAGCAGCAGGAAAGAGCAGTGCAGCAGCTTTGCACTAAATCGTACAGCCTTGTGCATGTCCAATCATTTGTGTACGGTTCTTCATAGCACCAAAAAAAGGCTCTGTCATGCTCCAAGCTAAAACAACCTTTTGTAGTACCAGTCTTTTGTGTGCAGTAATGGGCCCTACATTTCTGTGTCCTACCCTGTTGTGCCCCTTTCTATGGTGTCCATCTTATTCTCCCCCTTCACTGTACTCTGCCTGATTATCCATATCTCACCTCATTATTTGTATAATCACGTGTTTACTGTCTGCACAAGGATTAACAGGACGACCCCAGGCTGCTAACAACCGATAATGAGAATGAACTCAGTAATAGCC
The DNA here is from genome assembly GCA_029783645.1 of Ctenochaetus hawaiiensis. Lineage (NCBI taxonomy): Eukaryota > Metazoa > Chordata > Actinopteri > Acanthuriformes > Acanthuridae > Ctenochaetus > Ctenochaetus hawaiiensis. The sequence continues at coordinate 18,406,575 of JAPZDY010000003.1, forward strand.
AGATAACTGGTTTGCCGTTGCATAGTCTCATCTTTGTTTTGCCTCTTTTTAGCCTGTGATCTCTGTGTCAACACAGTTGCATAATTCGACTCGGCACATCAGAGCGCACTGTTGTCATCAGTGGACTGACTGGAAACAATACAAACACTTTTCTGTTTTGACCCCGAGCTCGAAAACTGCAGCACTGTGAGGTGTCTGATGAACTCTGAGAGCAACATTTTGTTTCCTGTGTTTTAATTGCTGACTGACAAAATATCATTTGAAATAATTATTTGGCTCAATTTAGCGTCGTTCAAACTGTGACCTAATTCAGAGCCATCAAAACTGCACATAAAGAAGAAATTTAGATGAGATAGATCAAGGTTAGGATAAAGTTTTTACCACTGAAATGTTTTTAGGAAATTGTACAATCCTTTAAAACAAAACCGTATACGTGGAGATTTTTTTCCCAAGATTCTGTCTGCCTCTGTACACTTGTGTGACCTGATGTGGTATCATACGGTAAAGCGTTGGTCTGAAGAGCTCCATTGATCTGTGCACTGACCGATAGACCCATAGACTGCTGCAAAGCTGTCGGGGTAATAAAAAAAAAAAAGTGGCAGCAGTTTATCTCCTAGCAACATACAGTAACATCATCCTGAGGTCTTTCTTCCTTCTTTCTCTGTCTCTTTTTCTTTCTGCCTCCTCAGACCCAACAAACACTTGAGTAGACTCCCCTTGACTGCTACCACTCCATGTGTGTGTGTGCGTGTGCGCTTGTGTGTGTGTGTGTCCCTCAGGGGTCCTTGTGCATGTCCATCTCTGTGCTTTCTACCATGCAGGATAAAAGCCTTTCAGCTGTGACTGCTGCCAAATCAGCCCCTGCCACACCACTGCAACTCCACTCCAGTACCAGTTAACTATCACACTGTCATTAGAAACAGAGTGTGTGTGTGCATGTGTGTGTGTGTGTGAGAGAGAGAGAGAGAGAGAGGTGAAGATAGGGATATAGATGTAGGAGATGAGAAAGAAAGGAATAGCAGGCCCAACAATCTGGGTCACAGGATTCAGAAGACTGAGCATCAGTGATATGTTTCTGATCAGGTCCACTGGTGTGAACTCCCTCTGCACAAGCGGAGAAAACACTCCGGATTGACTCTTGCAAGTGAGCATAAGGATCAGTGAAATGGGCAAATGTGGTGTATTATAGACTAGCTTTATCCACTTGCAGTCAGACACCGTTTGGACAGCATCGTGCTTCTGTAAAGGATAAGTCTTGTCTTCTGTTGTCTTTTTTTTTTGACAAATTCCACAAAAAGACAGCAGCAAAAAAACTATTTATAAATTTATCAAACTAACAGTTTTAATTTTGTAGCTGTTAGCAGATTTATATAATCAGGAGTCAAATAAATAAAGCCAAATTTCCTTCATTGACTTAACAAACACATCATCACGCACTAATAATGTAGGCATACAGGACTGTATAGAACCAGACAGTGTAGATCTGACACACGTGGAGTCAATGGCTCGCTAACTGTTTTGTTAGCATCTTATGGTCAAACCAAAATGTGCAACTTACAGGGTTAAAGGGGGCACTTCCACTCTTTACCTCCCCTGCTCACCAACTCATAATCCAGATAGCTTGCTTGTTGACTATTGTGTATCGGGTAGCTTTTTGTGTATGAGTAGCTTTATATAGTTAAGTTCCTTAACAGATCGGACAGCTCTCCTGCACGTCCCTGTGAGCCTTATGTAGGATAAGACAGGTCTCAGATACAGAGTTGGGCTATAATTCCAACTTCATTGACTGCAATCTTTACCTTTCTGTCTCTTTTGCCTCATCTTTAGTGTTTAAAATAAGGGAAGCACATTAGAGTCTTTTGCCAAACAGACAATGTGTTCACAGATGCAAAGATTTGGGTACTACTATCCCTGTGGAAGTCCCTGTTTCCTCAGCCTCTCCAAGAACTACAGCCATGAAAAAATAATTATCTGAGGAAATCCAGAGCAGGATACAGAGGGTAACAATGTGGAAAAGAGGAGGAGGGATGAGATTTGACACATAAGCGGAGGTGAGAACAAGAGAGGAGAGACGAGCGCTGTTTGACAGCGGAGGTGAGAGGTCAGATGTAATCAGCACCTCTGTAATTCTTCTCATCCAGTCAATTCTCTGTTTGTTTGTTTTTAATATTCTCTCTCCTCCCAACCAGTGTGTGTGTGTGTGTGTGTGTGTGTGTGTGTGTGTGTGTGTGTGTGTGTGTATGTATGTGTGTGTGTGTTTGTTGCGGGGGAGAGGGGGGGCTGAGCAATGAGGAGATGAGCGGCTGACTATCAGATGGCACGTGAGTGTGTGGTTAGCCTCCTTGCAGCTCACGTTTTGAGTCTTAGATTATATTTTTTTGGGTGGGGGGGGGGGTCAACACTGGGAAAAATTGTTGCATTTATTTTTATCTGTGTGTGTGATGTGTGTGTGTGTGTGTCTGTCTGTCTGTGGGTCAGAGGGGTTAAGAAGATGCATTTGTTATAACAAATCTCGGCACTTCGTTTCTCTTTCTTTCCTGCCCCCTCTAACCTTTCTGGAGCTGTCAATCACGCCTGTTGCCATGGTGACAGAGAGGATTGCATTAACATGGAAATAACACATTAGGTATGCTTGGGTTTGTATGTTTGCCATATGGCATATGCTATGTCTCATCCAGTGTGTCTGCTGTTTGCGAGTTATGAATTAACCTCGTTCTGTGTGAGCGAGCGCGTGTGTGTCTGTGTGTTTGTGTGTGTGCGTGTGCATGTGGGCAGGTTGGCACTGACCCGCTCTCTCTGTCACACACACACACATACACACACACATGCACACACAGCTGTGATTAAAGCACAGCTGACTCCATACCTGCCATATGACCCTTATGCTCACAAGCAGCCCACAGAACACTAACCAGCAAGCACAGCTGGCTCATATGAATATGTGTGTGTGTGTGTGTGTGTCTGGTTTGTCCATGTCTGCATGTTGAGCAGTCAGAGAGCGTCGTTGAGGAAACAACAGGGTTGATAATTGAACATGTCCGTCGAATGCGAGCAAACAGGCGCTGTCCCCTCCCTACCGAGGAGCTATAAACATGTAAATGAGAACAACGCCGCTCTCCTCCTTTCCCGCCTCCTCGCCCGTCCCCTCCATTCCATCACTCATCACTACGTCCACGCCGCAATCAGCATGTGTTGGGGAACAGGTCATATCGTCTAGTTGGTCCTGGCAGGGACACTGGCTCTATATGTAGGCAGGGGGCTGTGCATGGTGATTAACATGTCTGGCAGGGGACAGAATGTGTAAGGACAGACAGGAAAGTGATGGACAACTTATTCGTCGCAGTCAGAATGAACAGGAGAGGAGAGGATGCACGGAGAGACGGATGCTAATACAAGGGACACAGAATATGCAAAAAAGAAAGTAATACCTGCTTACCTTGGTTTCTGAAAACATATTTATGTGTGTTTGTTGATTTTGCAATGAGTGCTCCAGCCCTCAAAGTGCTACATGTTGTTGTATCACACACAAGTCTCAGAGAACAGGGGTATTTTGGGTGAATGTGGGATGTTGTCAGGTTAAGGTTACAAAAACACTTTGGTTAAGATCAGGGAAAGATCATGATTTTAGTTAAGCACTGAAAAAGTGTAAAACAAGCATGTCACTGTTAATAAAGACAGCAAACTTCCTGTAAACCTTACTAAGTGAGTTACCTCAATAGAACCACAAAAATAAGCAAGGTTCAATTGTTAAATACGGATGAAACATATCAGTATATAATATAAAATATAACATAATCAGTAAATTTTTTTCCAGTGAATTTAGTGTGAATATTCTTCAATGTGCAAACAGGTTCATTTGAAGTGTTTCCTTATTGTTTTTATAAAAAATCGTAAACCTGGCAGCATAATGTTTATTTCAAAAATTACCTGCTGTTGCAAATTAGTTTGTAAAGATAAATTTCAGTAGATGGATGAACCCTAAGCTGCGACTTGTTGGTATGGGAATCCAAAAAATGAGTAAAACGAGATTCATATAAGAAAAATATGTAAACTTGGCCATTAAAATCAAAGGTGATCTACTTTTGTTACACATCTTTTATCTATCAGTTGTTGCTCATGAAAGAAAAATTGGCTTCTTGGCTTCCATCCTCCCCTGTTCAAAAAATCAGGTTTCTGAATATCAGTTAAAACAGGTTTAAATTTTAAAATCCATACTCTCTGAATTCACAAATGCTGCAGCTTGCATCACATGTGCGTATAGTATCTGCATCTTTTAGTGGTTTCCATCATTTTTTTGTGTTTGGATTTTCTCTGGTGGGACTTTAGAGATCAAAACAGACCTGAGCTGTTTCAGTTCAGTTGAGTTCAAATCCTCGACAACAGTGTGAACAGAAAATGGAGTGACAGTCAGTCCATCAGTCGCAGTGCAGGCCATTGAGTCAGTCAATCAGGTGGTTTGTCAAACAGCATTTCAGTCAATCTGGAGTCAGTCATGTCTCTTCCTGCTCATCTATAATAGGCAGTATTAGATTAAGTAGTGCTGACTAGCTCTGCTAGTAGCAGTGTTGCATCTAAACAGAAAAGCTTCCATCAGTATCCATACAACATCAGCAATTGTGGCGTCTGGGAGGCCACGGGAAAGGTAATTTGAGCAAAAGAAAATGACACCTTGGGGGGAAAAAAAGGAAGATCGAACGGTGAAATAGAGAAAGCAAGTAGAAAGAATAGAAGAGAAAAATACATGGTGATTTAGGCAAAAGTCTAAATGACAGGGAATTGGCCACAGACACCTGACTGTGTTATTATATCACCATCAACAACGGCATGCTCCTCCGCCAGGAGGAAGGATGGCAAGAGGCTGGAAAGAAAGGAAAATAAAAAATAAAATGAGTGAAGATCTCCCCAACACAAACAAAAAGCCCCGAACAAGCGTGTTTTCTTTTGGCTCGTGCGGCGAGTGCAAGGCTATCAATTCAACCTCCCTGGGGTTTTTTTAAACGGCACCATTGCTCGCCTCTCATTGTTGTCGTATTGTTTGTCAGGGTCTAGGCGGGGGCCAGGCAGAGGAGGTGGTATCAAGAAGAAGAAGGGACAATTTGATGGATGTTTGTTGATATCTAGACCACTAGGGCTCTGATTGCCTAACATTAAACCAGCAATAACAGGCCAATCATCCCACTAACACCTCCACACGCCAAGCAGCCGAATTGGATCAAACTGGCTTTTTCTCTCTGTCACTTTCTCACTCATCCTCTCTCTGTCTCTGTCTCTGTCTCTCTCTCTCTCTCCCAGTCGATTCCTTGCTCTTTTCTCCTCTCTCCTGACATGCTTATTAGCTGATATTGATCCAGGCTGGTCAATTGTCAGCTCCTCTCATCCGCACCGTATTGACGGCATAATCAGTGCGAGAGGGATGGAGGGAGAGACCGAGAGAAGGAGGGAGGGAGGGAGAGAGTGATAGGCAGATGAAATTTTCTGTCAGAGGGTAAATTATTTGCTGCTGACTTGTTGACCCATGAAGCAACTCATACCTCCTGGACACACACAAGCGCACACACAAGATTGGTCTCAGTTAAGTTAATTTTTGAGCGCACTTACGGGTAAATGTTTATCGTTAAAACCTGTTTAGACTGATGTGTTCCTTAGAATTATGAATAGGCTGAAACTAACCAACCAACCTTCAGATTGTTCAACCAGTAAAAACAAAAAACTCTACATTAACTATTATAAATGACAAAAGCAGCAAACCCTTACAAGCAGAAAATTGTAACCAGCAAATATTCGAGTTTATGCTTGAACAACCTGATTGAGCATTTGGCCAGATGTGTGCCAGATGTGTAATAGTCTGGTTTCTATTTAACCTGGACAGCAGTGATGCTGCACAAGTATAAATAATATTTAAAACACTGTAGCCACTTTCTTCAGCAGATGTCAGTCAGGCTCAAGTTTTCTTTGTGATATCTACATCGCTGCCTCCCAACATTGTCATGAACAGTGTGCACCTTGAGCACTTTTACATGTAGTCCTTTGCATATGCATGTTACTCCTGACAAGTGCAGTCAACACAATGAAGCTTTTATTCAGCAAACTTGACTTTAAGAGCCAAACTGTTGTCTGGGATCTGAATGTGCCACACACATGTATGTGAGTGTGGCTATGGGGGTGTATTATAATTAGAGAATGAAATCTCATTTGATAAGTGGAGTGTCACCTCACATATGCCACTTGTGTTGTGACTGTGCCATGCCCCCCCCAGAGCCTCCCCTGACTGTCCTGCCTCGCTGCCCAGCTTCAGGGCTCCGTCTCTGGGGAGAGAAGCAGCTGGCATGGCCCCTCTCTCGCTGGAGGGCTGGCGCCCATTTCATATTCTCCCTAACACCGTGCAACACACACACACACCCTTGCAGAAAAAAAAAACACACACTTGCACACGGCTCCTTCTGCACATTAACTTTTAATCAGGCACTTAGCTGGGCATCTGTTACGGCTCTGTCCACACTGCGCATTAAGGACCTGTCGCCGCAGGTTACAAGCCCAACAGATCCGCTGACTGATAGACCCCTGGCCCACTTAGAGGCTGACGTCACAGCTGTATCCGCTCGGTCCGAGAAATCTGTCTAACTGCCTAGTTGACCCTGAAATCAGAGAGAGTCAGTGGCTTTCATTCAGTGGCATTTTTTGCTCTGATGGCTCTGAAGAGAAAGTGAAAAGATGAAAGCATGAGAGGCTGTTAGATACAGAGAATTTTATTTGATGCTCTTATTAAAGGAGATGCTCGGATTTGTTTTAACCAAAGTGGTGTTTAATGAAGATTATGCTCTCTTGACAGTGATCAGCAGGGAGCAGCTCTATATGTTTTAAGATTTTATTCATTTCCGATGATTCTGCAGCACGTTTACATCCAAAGCCTTCGTTTAGTGTCATCGCAGAAATTAGCATATTGTGCTGCAAAGTGAGGTGAAGGGTCGGTGTGAACTTTACCTGACTACACTGCTAGTTAGTTCTCACCTTTACGTTAATCAAATGTTTTTGATGCCTAACCTTTACGATACATTATTTGTCATATCCACAGATATTGCAGAATGTAGAAAAAATAATAATGTTGGCAATAATCGTTAAAAATGGAGTAAAATCAAACAAATTCAAATCAAATCAAATCAAATTTATTAATTTAATAGTAATGCAATAGCAATTTAGTGAAGTAGCAGTAGTACTTTTAATGAAAAGTCATATTATCACTCTCTGTCTGAAGATGGGGTCTCGTTGAGAAGATCTACTCAAATGGAAATACATCTTGAACATCCTTGACACTCATTAACCTAATGTGTTTTCTTGTCTTTTGAGCTTGTTGTAGATCTGCAAGAGTGCCCTTCAGGTGCAACAAAGTGTGTTTATCCACTGATATTTCTCTCTCTTTTATCATAGACCCACCTGTTTTATCCATGCAAGAGTACAGCCTCACTGGTTAACCCCCCCACCCGCCCAGAAAAAAATATATTCACAAAAGATCAATTACTGAACAAGACAGTTTCACAAATGTAAACACAAGCGGAAGAGCACCAACATACAGAAAAAAACAACGCATACTTCCGCACAGACACACACATTTTCACTTATTTCAAGTTCATGCTCTCAAGTCGACAGAACAAAACATTATTTCACTTTGAGTCTCACATCTGTGCATTTATCAGCAGAATAAGTGGAGCGCTCGTCGAAGGCAGATAGATGATAAATTATATCAGTTCATGTGTGAAGCTCTGATACATTCAGGATCACTAAAGGTTGGTTCAAAAACCTTGAAGGTATTATTTAAAATTAGTTAACTCAGTGAAATGAAGGAGAGTGTCAAAATCTGTTTGGTTGTGTGTTCAGGCTGAGAAGATTGGATACAGAAAAGTGTTTTAGTTGGCCTTTAACAGCACACCAACTTTTTCACCTCTTTGGAGTTAAAAATCTTTTTGCTGTGATCCTTTCCAACATGTTAAATGCTAATGTCAGCACATTGTTATGCTCAAAGTGAGAACATTAACCTGCTTTGTTAACAGGTATGATGTTAATCAGTGTTACAGTATTAATTAATCCTATTCTGTGCATCATATTAAACACAAAGTACAGCTGAGACTGATGGCATTGTTGTCAGTTTTGCAGAAAAGTCAGACTAAGTGGTCGAGTTGGTTGAAAGGTCAATGTTACCTTGTATGGAGCTCCATTCCCTGTTTTCTCTTTCGTTTTGTCCAGTTTGACCAGAAAAAGAAGGTTTGAGATGAAAAGAAAGAGAAGAGAACAAGTAAAGATTTAGATGTTGTTTGACAGATGAAGCTGGGTCACCTTGGCAGGTTCTCCATTGATCAGAAGAAACAACATGCTCTCCTACCACACACACACACACACACACACACACACACACACTCACACTCCAGACACCGTACTGAGTGAGCAACCTTATTGAATCTGACATGAGGAAGTTGTCAAGTACCAGATGAGTTGCTTTGTGTGTGTGTGTGTGTGCGTATTTGCACATTTGCATGTGTGCACATCACGCACACACACACACAAACACACACATTCATCGAACAGTATCTCAAAATGGGTTCTCCTTGAACACACACCTGCCACACAAAAAGACACTGCACAAACATTGTCTTTGCGTCTCTCTGCTCATGCACGCTGCGCGCACACACATTTCCTATTCCCATCTGTCCCACAAACACACAAACACACCTTCCCCTTCGTTCGAGGTGACAGTGACGTTGACAGTTTGAGCACGGGTTGGGTTTTTTTTCCTCTGCGACAAGTAAAATTAGCAGTCTGCCAGCAATTCTTTCTTTCTTTCCCTGTTTTTTTCTGACTGCCTGTCCACTCTCTCTCTCTTTATCTCTGTGTCTCTCTCTCTTGCTGTAGCTGCTCTGTTCGGTTGCCCACCACTTCGTTTCTCTTCCCTGCCACCATACACACACACACACACACACACACACTGTTTCTCCCCTCTGTCAGCCTCTCTGTGCCGCCTGACGACTTAATAGCTCCCAGTGAGTGGATTTGAGCTCTCCTCCTTTGTGTGTTTACACGCACTTGTCACGCCCGCAATATTCATATGGTGATGAGTAATATTAATTTCTGGAGGGGGAGAGAGGTGGAAGGTGTTGGTGGTGGCCCGGGTGGGAGGGAGGTGAGGTGGGGAGGGGGAGGGAGGCTGGCGAAGAACTCAGAGCCCTGACATCAACTCTGTTTTAATGCGCTCAGCTCGGTTTGTCTTCACGTCCCCTTCAGTCTTGTTCACCCTTCTTCTGTCTTCTTCTTTCACTTTTTTCTTTCATTCTTTGTTTCATTTTTTTTTCTGTCAAGGCCAAAACATCCTGTAGGTCATATCTGCCCATTTCTTCCCTCAAAGTTTATTCTGGTTTCAGCGCTTTAATAGCAGCCACAGTCTTTCACTTTTCTCTGCTGCCTCTGGGGCACCGGCTCATGGGTGCCTTGCTCAAGGGCACTTTATGAATATTT
>JAPZDY010000003.1:18416761-18442612 GCA_029783645.1 Ctenochaetus hawaiiensis
AACATTTTATTTCTGATTTGCTCATCTGAACAATCAGCAGAAAATCGAAACCTGACGCTTCTTTTCACACTTGTTTGCAACAGGGAACACGTTCACCTGAATGATTCAAACATTTAAGGCCCCGTTATTGTATCGGCTCCATGACTGGTGTAAGCTCTGACTGTTTGGAATATTTTCCGACCTTGAAACTTGTTTTGTTTGCCTGTGTGATGTTGTGATGCTCAGCACAGAGCGTGCAGTGCACATGTAGGAGGAGAGGCGCAAACAGGTGGGAGGTTTATTCAAATGAGGCATCGCAAAGGGAATCGTTTGTATTTCAGAGAAAAATGTGTCTTAGATGTTATGTTGAGAATAGACAGCTCAGTATCATGTCTGCTGTTTTCCAGTCTACTAGGTCTTTTGTTGATTTTATGAAGAAAAGCTTGAAGGAAATGCACAGAAATGCAGAAACAAAGATTTAAGAGCAAACTGATGCATTCTGAATTTAATTTAGCTCAATATTTAACAGAGGAGCAGGGTTGGAGTAATATTAATACAAAGGTGACGTATCAGCTGGTTTGATTACATCAGTATTACAGCTGCTGCAAACCTTAAAATATGACCAACCCAGTGTTTGTAGTGTAACAAGACTGTTCCTACATTGATAATGGATCAGTAAAGAGAAGCTGACGTGCACTTGCAGAGAGAAAGTCAGTCAGATGTTGACGTTTTGTGTTTCTCCTCCTCTTTCCTGCTCCTCCTCCTCCTCCTCCTCCTCCTCCTCTCTCCTCCTATTGTTGGAGCGAGTGGCCGGTCTCCCGGCTGCCACCAGTCCAGGACTTATCTTGACACCGGAGCAGCAATCACAGGCTGGGAGATTGAGCGCTGTTTATTTTGTGTCAATATGTCCGCTACGACCCCAGGGCCAGAATGCAAACACACACACACACACACACACACACACACAGACAAACAGACACAGATTCATTCACAGCCTGGCTCACTCAATCATCACCCGGCCCTGCTCAAAATGAATGTATGATATCTTGCCTTTCACTATTCACATCTCTGTTTCTCTCTTTCAGCAGTGTGACGCTTAATCTCAATGTCGCCCTGTTTTGTCTGATACGGGGCAGCACCAATGCATTTTTATTCTCTATCTTATATTACTTTTTTATTCAAGGCCGTGTGTGTCTGTGTGAGTGTGCGAGTTTGTGTTTTTTTTTGTTCTGCAAATTTAGACTGTGAGTGTGTGTGTGTGTGTGTGCATGTACCTGTATGTGTGTGTGTGTTGCTGCCTGCCTGCAGAGTAAATCATCTCACTAACTAAGCAGCACCATCTGTAACCACTCGCCACCACCAAACCAATGACAGGCCTCGGCCGCTCTGACTGACAGCTGACATTGTCCCGGACCCCGCTGGTAACTCGTGGCAACAAATTGGTCTTGTTGGGTGATGATGGGGTGACTGGTGTGTTACTGTGTGTGTGTATGTATGAGTGTGTGTGTATGAGAGAGAGAGAGAGAGAGAGGAGAGAGAGGAGAGAGAGGGGGGCAGGCAAACAGAAAGAATGAGGAAAGCTTATCCCTCCCACTCAATTACTGACCCTGGCTGTGTGTTTGTGCGTGTGTGCGTGAGTGTGTGTGTGTGTGTGTGTGCTCTTCCCTCTCTCCCACTCATCTCAAGGCCCTGACAGTTGGCTATTGTCTGCCTTCCTCTGTCACTTATCAAACAGTGCAAGTCCCCAAAGAAAGATAAAAAAAAAAAAATCATTCTCTTCACTGTGTGTGTGATCATTTGCACCACAGAACAAACCGTCTCTAACAAATCCTGCAGCCCATGACCCACATGTCTGTGCTTTGCCGCATTTAGCAATACACTTTCTTCTTCTTTTTTTGTTGAAGCCAGTAGTCACTTTAAACTTCAAGTTTTAAACATGAACAGAAAGCTCGAGTGAAGCTCCAGTGCTGCAGAACCAAAACTAAGAAGCACCTCTGAATGTAAAATTTTATGCTTTATTTCATTCTTTTTCCTTTTTTATGTTGGTGTTTGTGTGCATTTCAGAGCAGGAGATCATCTGACTTATCTAAAAATAGACATTGCAATGTGCTGATCTAATTAATTACAATAAGGCGAACAACAATTATCGATTGATCACCGTCACCTGCTGAGCTGAATCAGACAGATCCGGATGCATCTCACAGTGTGATCAATTTAGTTTATAAGAAGATGCCATAAACAGTTTCCTCAGGCATTAAATATGTCGTCTTTGTTGTGTGATGTGGCAGCTGTGCTCTTTTGCCATACAGGTTCATGCTTTATTTGATATAAGTGGAGACGGGCTGGAAATTAATGTCAGGGAAACTTAAAGAAGCTTATAAAACTGTATTGTTTAATATCTGAAGTTTTTTTTTTTTCTGATTTCACTTTTAAAAGTAGCGATTTGGTCAAATTCTGGACTTTTTGACACTTTTCTCCAGAGAGACCAAGATAATGCATAAATGCACACATGCACTCTTGCACACACACACACACACACACACACACTTTTTGTGAGGCATTTCAATAAGTTTCAATCTCTGATATGAAATATTCATTGCAAGTTTCTGTGCCCAGTTACAGTGCCATGCTCTCTGTATGTTGCCTGGGTTTGGTGTCATACACAATCTCACTCACACTGGGTGTTAAAGTATTCTTTTCTTGTTGTCGTCCCACCTCTTCTGCCCTTCTCCATTTCTCCATTTCACTCTCTGCTGCTCTGCCACTCTCAGACAGTCTTTCTCCCTTGTTTTCATACTCTGTCTCACCTCCTCCTTTTCTCCCTTTCCTGCTTTTTTCACTTCTTTCACTTCATCACTTTTGGTCTCATGCGCCTGGCACCAAAAATACAAATACTTCCATAATAACTTCTTTTATTGCTAGAATATAGAAGACAGTAAAGTCTATTCTGTAGTGCATTTTACTTTTTCAAACCAGGAACTCAAGTACTTTTCTTTAAGGACAGAAACTAAGCGAATCCTTAAAGGAGACCTTTGTTATTCTGATATTTAAAGGTGTGGTCAAGGTTACTGTCAGCAGTCTAAGTGATTTTGAAAGGCAGCTATCCTACAATGTAAAAGGAAAAAAAAAATTCCTAGAAAAGTTTATCAGTAGGTGCTGTGAAAACTCTTGTGAATTCTTGCTCCTTCATAAAGCACAGCAGCTTCATACAGTCAACATGTGCAGTTGTAAAATAATGAACGAGTTTAATTGCAAAAAGTACCAAAACATCAGTAGAAACTTCTGTAATAACAATATCTGGGCAGAACACAGTGTAGGAGTCTAAAGGGTTAATTTTGACTGTTTATTGGAGCTTAAAATGAACGGAGAGTTACAATTTATTGATCAGAGGTGCAATTTCAGAATGCCTGGAAAAAGAAAATATTCAAATCTGTTGTTCATCTGTTTATTTTAAAGAGAATTAGATAATTCACAAGACTGTCAAAAAAACCCAAAAACATTTAACTCAACCCCTCTTTACATCTGTGATGTATTTATTTAGTTATACATATAAAGACATTTGCATCTGTCTCCAAAGTTACTGTATTTAATGGACTTCTGTCCATCCATTTGTAAAAGATATTATTTTTTCTCTGCAAGGCTCAACTTGCTACATTTAGAGTACAGGGATGAACATTTAGCTCCAAGTGAGCACTCGTATACACACAAATGCCACACACACACTCACAAAAACACACAAACACACACACTTGTGTGGAGAAGATCCTCTGTGGCACAATAAGTAGTGGACCAAGGGGCCACATCCATTATGTTTCAGTCTGGCTGTGTGAGCGCTCCTTTGTCACCCTGCACAATGGACACACTCTGAAGAGGGCACAGGCAACTCTGCTGTGTGTTTTACTTGGGATTCTGCAGACTTTTTTTTTATTGCAATGTTCAGCATTATACTTCTGCATGTCAGTAATTGTGCATTTGCCTATCATTGTGATTTTCCAGTTTGATTTCTTACATGCTAAAAACTCCATCTTGAGTCACCTCCAGTGGCTCCCCATCGCTCCTGTAAGGGCCCTCCCTGCCTGGACATTTGAAAAGGGACACGGGGGAAACGAGGAAATGACCCATTCTTAGCCACACAACATGCTAGCTTCACTTGTACAATCAGCATAGCATTAGCAAGACTATTGAATAGAGCCATCATGGCTGCTGGGCCCTATGGGGAGCCAGTGATCTGCCTATGGGCTTGGAAAGTGGACGTCCTGCAGAGTCCCTGAGGGCCAGAATGGAGGCCGGCGTGGACTCGGACTCTGTTTGAAACTCCTCAGAGCTGCAGAGGAGCAAATGTCTGTGGTCTGTCTGTGTATTGCATGATCTTAGCTTTATGCTCTCACCTTGAATGGATTCGAGTGATTATAATATCATCACACACACACACACACACACACACAAGTATAAGTTGATACACATCCTTTTATACTGCTACCTTGTGTATGATGTATATATTTGTTTTTTCCTTGCAGTCCTCCGTTCTTCTCCCTCACTTCCTCTCTTGGGTGTTGTGAAAGGAAGAGACCTGCCTTTATATATAGTGAGAAAAAAAAGAGAGAGAGACAGATAGACATGGGAGAGAGAGAGAGAGAGAGAGAGAGAGTCAGATAGGGCTAAGTGGCCTTTCTTTGCCCCCCGGGTGTGCTCCGTTGGTGTCCGTGGGTGCTCTTTGTCCAGAGCTTTCACTGTGATTAGAGCGTTTGAGTTGACAATTCACTTAAGACCCCTTTTTTCTTCCTTTCTTTCTCTCTCTCTCTCCCCTCTCACACCCACAGGAACCCCTCGTCCCTCCTCCCTCCATCCCCTCGCTCTCTCACACACACACTCTCAGGGTATATTACCTGTTCTTGTAATGCAGTTAAGCTCAGCTAGAAGTCTTTCCTCGTAATACCACTTAATTCCCCATGTGGCAGCCGAGGTAACTGCAGTGAGAGAAAGAGAAAGAGAGCGAGAAAGAGAGAAAGTGGTGACCGGTGATTGTGGTTTGGGGTGGTGGCGGGGTGAAGGAGAGTGAGGGGAGATAAGAGGGGAGGAGTGGGAAAGCTGCCATCTACGCTGCTGCTGCTCGCTGGGCCCTAGCCATCGGCCCAGCATGATAATGGCTCTGATTGTAGCAGACCGGCGTGCCTCTGCCTGAAAGTCTCGTGTGATATATGGGACGTTACGTAAAGGCGATAAATAGGTGGAGCTTGGAGGTAGTGGGAGGTGGAGGATGAGAGAGGCTCCACTTCGATTCAGACCTCCTGTAATGTGACATTCCTGACAATCAGGAAAGTTTTTCACCCTCCTGCAGGGAAAATGCTTTGAGGCGTCACTTAATGTCTGTGTTTCCGACCTGTCGATTAAAGTCAGGACTCAGAAACCTACCAGGCACATCTGTTGCATCATCACACAGGATGCGATACAATGTGATTTCAATCTTGTTTTTATCATATTTGTAAAACTGAGTTATGAAAGTGCAATGTGGAGTCAAGTTTTCTGCAAGAGAGATATCGTTTAATGAGAAGACACCCATGTTTTTTTCCGTAAGCAAAAAGGCTTTAACTTCACCAGTTTCTTTTTCTCAGTCCTCTATAATATTAAACATCTTTGTTTAAAAATTTTGGTTTTAGACCGATAGTCATCTTGGACTTTGGGAAATTTTTGTAAAATATTTTCTGTCATTTTATTAGCCAAACAAATATTTATAAATTGAGAAGTAATCTGCTTATTAACTGATAATTAAAATAATCTTTCACCCTTGATTTAAGTGCACAATATTAATCTCTAGTGTCTTTTTATTGCCCTTTTGCCTCCTCTCTCTTACATATGATAATGGTTATTATCATTATCATCATTATTGGTAAGAGCTATTTAGTATAAAAGTATTGTTGAAAAGACAGAAATAACTTCACTTGTACATCCAGGAATAACCGTCAGTCATTCTCCTCCGATTACTTTTACTTTTTCTCCTCCAGCCAAAGACAGAAGAAGACAGGAAAGATGGGAGGAGGGGATAAGAGAATAAGTAGCAGAGGAGAGCCAGAAATGACAAAGTGACAGAGAAAAGAGGAAAGTAAGGAGGAAGGGATGGGAGGAAGAGGGGAGGGTGGGAGTGACATTGCTCCTGGGATAGTGCTCCAAAACGGAGTGCTAAAATCATTTCAGCTCAGATAAAGCTCTGGCCTCTGCCAGGCCGCCCCAGGATATCTGCCCTGCTCATCTGCCTCTCCGATGAAACGCCTGCACACAGGGAGCCTTCAGGCAGCCCGCCACACACACACGTGGAGATGCAAATACACACACACACACACACACACACACAGACGCTAACTCAGTTAGAAATACACATGGGCACTGCTGTTCCACATGTGCACACACTCGCTGGCCTCTCATGGCGAGTTTGTCACAGTGCAGTTTTTTTTTTTCTCTTTTAAAGAGAAGGAGAGTGAAGGAGAAGCCTCGGGGGTCTCCTTCCTCTTCTGAACCTCCCAAATTAACACCCTGCCACCACTACTCCTCCTCCCAATCACCACTGCTCACACCCGCTTGAATCATCTCCAGCCAACAAACTCACCCAAATCCACCCAGTTAACCTTCGTCCTGTCCTGTTTTCACCTTCTCATAAACTAATCTCTGCTTTTTGATTTCATGAGATGCTTGAGACTTTTTAAAACCACTGCAGCGCTGAATCAGAAGTTGAACTTTGCCTCCTGCAGCTTCTTGTTCCCATCTCACTTTGTGTGCTGTGAAATCTCATCTCTTGGTGAGCTGTGATGCAACAGGCTTATATTTCTAATCATCTTTGCCTAAACTTGATCACAGCAAATCGTCTTTTGAACTGTCTCTTCTCCTCCCACGTTAGCCACGATGCACAAGTGTTCGTATGCCAGCATTAAGCATTTTTAGACTGTTGATAAGACATAGGCAATTTTCAAAATGCTTTCTCGGGCTTTAGAAAAAAATGATGGACATTTTCATACTTTTCTGACATTTATACATCAAACAATTTATTAATAAATAAGTAAAGTAATAAGCAGATTAAATAAGAGTGGAAAATGAGTCTTAAATGCAGTTTATAGTCAGAGACACGCTCCTCCTCCTTTAAATATTATTGTCTGCAAACACATCAGGTTACCTTGTAACCCAAAAATAACTTAGCAGTCGCTATACAACCCAGCAGTACTTGGACATGTGTTCAACGTCTTGTGATAATCTGTTTAACATCCCACAGTCAATTTGACTTCTGTTCTTTGCAGCTCTGTCTTTGTATTCACCCTTCTCTTTCCTCCCTTTATCCTCTCCTCTCCTCTCCTCTCCTCTCCTCTCCTCTCCTCTCCTCTCCTCTCCTCTCCTCTCGACCTCTTCACAAGAAACAAAATCTCTGTCTCATGTTTAAGGCATTGTCGTAGTTGTTAGGTGGACTCCTGGATGCTTTTCGAAGTGAGGATGTGATTTCTGCTTCCTGCCTCTGTCATCCACTCTCTGTGTCCGTCAGTGTTCCTGAATATATCCTTCTCTCCCCATGTCAGTTGCCCCCTTCATTGAATTTTGATTACCTTGTGGTTTAGAACTAACAATCGGTCCATCAGACCTGCACTGATTTGTAGGAGAACAAACACACACACAGGGGCAGGTGTGTTTTCACCCAGAAACTATGCACACCAACACCTGCACACTCCTCACACTGAGTTTTGTTGGAATGGGTGTGGATTAAATTTTCATGCAATCATTTCCTGTTTGTCTTACTGAAATATAACTGGATAAAAGTGTCAGAGGGTCTAAGACCAAACATTTTTTCATGACTTCTTTGTGTGACTGACTAATCTTGCTGTGACCTTTTGTGTTTGTGTTTTTTTGTCAAGTAAAGCACAGCAGCACAAACACATTTCTGGCTGTAGACTGCTTTAACGCTATCCTTTGAGGTCACATTTGGCTTAAAATTTTTGTAGTTGTCGTGAAACTTTCAAACTTAACCAGCAGATGTCATTTCATTGGTTCTTGTAGGAAGTGTTGGCATTAAAATAAATTTTGCGGACCTCTTCTCGCCCACGTTGAATTTAGAGTCTCAAGGATTCATTGATTCATCAACGAGTTATTTGACTTAAAATGCATGAAATGAATTTAAATCAAACTTAAATGTGATCATTTGTTCCTTCATATTGTACTAATATTATAAACTAAATATTTTTAACTAATTGTGCAGCACATTTTTCATAATTTTCCAAGAATTTATTGAGAAAACCATTTGGCAGATTATTAGAATAATCAGCTTATTCCAATTATGAAAATATGTGTAAAATATCTCTTAAAAAGTCCTAATTTAATACCTCAGATCACATTCATTGAACAGAAACATCATTTGCTGATGGGAATTTAATGCTCGGAGATGGATGTGGGTCTGCAAACAACAGAAACTTAAATGAAACTACAACTTGTATTACTCGTTACAAATAATTTTATTAATTCCAGAGCAGGAAAACACTTGGCATAGAAGTCCAACCATTCTCAGAAAAACACCGGACCAGCTGACACAGCTTCAGGTATTTGTGTGTTCTCGCCTTCCACAATCTCATTTATTTGGAGATGGGGCTCTTTTGAGAAGTGCTTTTTTTTTTAAGCGAAACCCACCCAGGGCACCAATTTCTGCTGAAACAACTGGTGTTTTTAATGTCAAATAGGGTGACACTTGCATTAGGATGACTATCATCACATGTCACAGCATATTGACAGTAAAACAAAAATAGAACATGCAGTTTGCAGTTTGGATATCACTTTAAATTCAAATTGAAGCTTGCACAGGGTGGTAAACTGCATTTATTACAGAGACAGTTGGGAAAAAAATGATACTAAACAAATGGTCAGATGCTTTCCGTTTGTATTCCTCCTTTTTTTTTTTAACCTGGACTTTGGTGTAGGAAAAATTATTTTGTTTTCTCCATTTCAGATCATTTAATATTTAAAAGAAAAGCAGCAAGTTGAAGAAGGGAGCTGTCATGCTTTTTCATCGTTTTAGTCTTTTTACATGATCCAAAAACAAAACCTCTCATCGAAGATTTTAATCTTAATTTTCATGTTCTGCCTCCTTGTTTTTGGATACTTTTCTTGAATCTTCTAGATATTTTTATCATTTTTAATGTCCCCTCTCCTTTTTTAAACTCCTCTCTCATGCCCATTTTTTTCTTTTCTCTTATTTCCCTCACACTACCCCAACTCATTCCTCTTCTATCTTTATTTCTCTCTTCTCTCCATCATTCTCTTTTTCAATCACCCTCAGTCCCCCTTCTGTCTCTTTTTTCCTGTCCTAATTGTTTATATACATTAACATTCAAGAAACTAGATAGCTTGGTGCAGGTGACACCCTGTAATTTGACATCTTTGCCTTTCTCCAAGGAAAGAGAGAGATGCAATCTGTGGCAATCTACATTGTATGTGTGTGTGTGTGTGTGTGCGTGTGTGTGTGTGTGCGCGCACACAGCGTAATCTGGGGTTGTCACACGGCCCCATGCCACTCTCCGTATGCTAATCAATGAATGAACCTCAGCAAAGCTCTCGTCTGCCAGCTAAACCCCACACCTCAGTGCTGATATGTCTATTAGCCACATGTCAAACTCCCTCTTTGTTTCTGCCTCCCCCCCGTCTCTCCCCACATCTCCTTCCCTCCCCTCTCATTCGATCGTTCCTCCTCTCTGCGATTCTCTCTATCTCTCCCTCCATCTATTTCTCTTCCCCATACTTCATCCATCTCTCCTAATCTAACCCTCACTTCCTCTGTGGTCTTTCTCTTCCATCAAGTGTGCAGTTTTTACTTCTATCCAAAGTCAATGAGAAGTGAAAGGTATAAAGGTGCTGAAGGAAGCTGGTTCATCAATATAGTCGTAAAACATTGATGTTTTGTAAACTGGAATACCAGTCACAGCAGGAGAAGCCTTTTTTTTCTTTATTTTGCTTTATACTTGAGTGGAAAAGTGGGTACGAACATGAAATTAGAAATATTTATACATTTCCCAAAGTACATCAATCATTTTTGTAGCTTTTTAAGGGTTGATTAATAGATAAGACCCTCGATTGGATGTGAGATCTTGTTCTAAATGATGTGTAACATCATATGAAGTAGCCTCTAATATCAGGTTTGGTGCTTGCTCACTTAATAGGACGGTATGAATTTCCGTAGCAGTGCAAAGCAAAATTGGTCATGGTTGCTCTGCATGTATCACTGCTCTGCTTTTACAATATCACTGCTGCAGCTCCGTCATCTGGAACAGCAGACAGATGAAATTCAGGAAAGAGATTCTGTCATGTAAACAGACGTGATGACAGACGGGTGGAGGAGAGATAAAATGAGACGTATCCTTGCATTTGTCTTGATTCTATTGCGAGCTTTACGACGGGATTGACAGACGGACAGACAGACGGGCTTAGACGCAGGAAGACAAGGAGGCAAGCAGACAGCTATAGGGGCAGTTAGACAGGCAGTCAGCCCTGGCATTTTGCAGCAGATAAGTAAGCTATCAGAGGAGGGGGATAAATAGCAGAGTAAAGATTGGTCCCGGCCCCCTCAGAGAGGAGCGGGGGGCCACAATGCAGGCGTGGGGGGCAGATAGCCCCCTGCTCTCATTATACTCTGCCTAATCCAAAACGATGTTTACTCAGAGAGAGAGAGAGAGAGAGAGAGAGGGAGAGAGAGAGGGGCCACGCTTATCGAAGCCCTGCACAGTCCTCCTAGCGTGTGTGTGAGTGCATGTTTGTGTGTGCGTGTGCGTGTGTGTGTGTGTGTGTGAGTATGTGTTAAAATGAGCCTATTCCAATGGAAAAGGGGATCAGGAGTGTCTCCAAGGCAGACTCTGTTGGCTAGAATGTCGATGCTTATCGCACATTGCCTGGCTCTTCTGGTGAAAGGCGAATAGGCTATCTGCACTGCCTATTCACAGCGTTTGTATTTACCATCCCAGCCAGGCAGATTGATCGCTTCATAATTGCTATTATTATTATTATTATTAACATACTGCTGTTAATAGATCAAGCTTTTACATATTACCTGACCTAATCAGATTTATCAAGCGATGCTTAAAGGTCAAGAAGCATTTTGCTGAAAATAAAATCAGTTTTTGATTTTTTTAATCTCTTTTGACTTCCTTTTGCATTGCAGCTTTTCTGCTTCCAATCACACGACCTAATCTTTCCTGAGTGAATGTTATCTTACCTACCTGGAGGGGTTTGTGCATGTGGATGACTCACTGACATTCATTCACCATTTTTCCTTAATGCAAACAGCTTTCTTTGACTCCCAGATTCTTGATTTCCCTTATAAGCTGCATTCTTCGTCCAATCGTTCAGCCTGCACTTCGACGTCTTACTTCAGTTTAAAAAGGTCACTGGGTAAAATGAAACTTGTATTAGTCTCTTGGTTTCCAAAAGTACCATGCAGTGTGAAGTCTGCAACTTTGCAGATCCCCTTCTTAATTTCAAACTACAGGTCCTTTTGTTCTCCTCTCCAGGTGAAGCTCCCAGGTGCTTTAAATTAGTGAGAGCCACCACACTGTTGCATGAGTCCCTGCAATAATTCAAATTTATCTGCTGCCAAAAAATCCAGGTGAATTATGAAATAATCCTCATTTTGAGGAAATAAATTCTAAATATAATGTTTATTGAAGATGAAAATGTGTTTCAAAATTTTTTTTGTATGTTTTTTAATACCAAAATACAGAGTCTGTTTAACAGATGTGTTAACCTTTACAGTGCCATATTTTTAAGGATCGCACTGTTTATTGTCAGTATGTGACCCATCAGTTACTGTTGGTAACACAAAGTACACGCAGCAGCCAGCTCTTTCGTGCCTCACTGTGGTGCCACGCACACACACACACACACACACACACACACACACACCTCTGTACACATCTCCTTCAACCTGCTCTGTCTTTCTCTTTGACTCTCTCTCCCATCCACAAACACACACCTACACACACTCACACACACACTTGTGAACTGTGTGTACCCTGTCTGGGCTGGCCGGGGTAATCCTGGCCTCCACTAAAGTAGCCGTGTGAGAGGACAGATTGTCAGTTGATCATGGCCAACCGAGAGCCTTATCCCTTATTGGATCGGCCATGGAGGAGGCTTAGGAATTATCTGAGGCCTCGCTTAATGTGGAGACGGATCACCGCCAGAGAGCCTGACGACACACTGGGCCTGAGGGGAGGGCAACACACCGTACTTGTGCGTGTGTGTGTGTGTGTGTGTGTTGTGAGAGAGAGAAAGTGTGTGAACAAGACCAACAGAGGTGTGTGTTTGTGTGTATCAGTATGTTATAGTGATAGAGGCATGTATGTGTGTTTGTGTGCACAAAACAACATCATGGGCCACTTAACCCCATCTTGACACCCCTCTCTCTCTCTCTCTCTCTTTCTCCCTCTCTCTCCCCTTCTTTGCTTATTTTTTTCCATCCAGTCCTGTCCTCCTCACTCACCCTCCCTTCTCTCACTCCTCTCATATCCATTCCTTGTCTTCTCTTCATCACTCCCATCGACTCCTTCTCATTTTTTTTAACTGCTTCTTCATCTCTTCACCTTTTTTCTTCCTCTTCTACAGTCATTCCTCAGCATATGAGCCCAGTCTTTCATTTCACCATCTTCAACATCTGACTTCTCCTCTGTTCTGCTTAAACATGTTAAAGACACATTTTTAAAGTTTCATAGTCTGTAATGATGAATTCTCTAACATGGTTTTCCTACATTTGCCTACAAATCAAAATTTTTCAAGTCAAAGTCTGACATTTTAGGGCACTAACGCATAAGAAAACAACAATTTTGTCCCCTCAAAATGTTTATCATTCCCTCCTTCCACACTGTTGTCTGACTTCCTCCCACTCTGATCATCTGTCTCCACCTTTTTTTGTCTTCTTGCTCCTCCTCGTCTTTGTTTACTCACCCCCTTTTAGCCCTATGCAGCAGAGTTCCTTCCTCAGCAGGACACCTGACAGAGGTTTTTATAAAAGAAAGCTGAAAAACAGACATTTTACATCCAGAGAGAAAAGAAACATACCTAAAGTGTTGTGCTGTTAAGGAAAACTGTTGACCGCTGTCTCACATTTTGGAGGTTTCTTATGTAACCGTAAAAACAGCAGCTGACCTCACTGATAAATATCATTTAATTGCATGACAAATAATGGTCATCTCCTGGTCGTACACTGGATGTAAACTGACCTTTGAGAGGCTGAAAGCAGAGTTGTCAAACTATTTAAATCTGTCAGACCTGTAAGAGATCGCTCGCCTTTAACATTTAGACGACATAAAGAGTATTTTAATTTTGTCTGCATTTAAAAAAGTGTGAAAAGCAGCAATGAATATTACTTTCAACAGCACAAGCTCACTTAAGCAGATCCTGTTATCTTTTAAATGAAAGTGCTCAGGCTCTGTTTAATTAATTCTCGGTACTGAAAACAGTCTCGTCTCAGTCAAGTGCTGTTAGCTTAGCTTAGCTTGGCTTAGCCAGTGATATTTTCAGTCGTCTTTCCACAAATAGCACCTGGATCTCCCTTAGATATTTGAAATAGCTCTTTGGCTAATTCCATCCCTGCTGTCTGACCCCTGGCCTTGCCATGACTCCAGATCCTTCTGGAAAACCTGGAGGAGGAGGGCAGGGTGAGGGATGCCTCCGTGACTGGGTTACCTTTCTTAGCCTGCTGCCATCTCAACCCGAACCTGGATAAGTGGTGGAAAACGGAGGGATGGATGGATAATTCCATCCCGTGCATGTGATTACTGACAGCTACTGAGGTCAGATTAGCGCTGCTATAAGTCGTGGAGTCCCCAGGGTCAGCCAAGGGTGACCAGCATGTGGAGGGGTGAGGCTTTGAGACTGTGGAGTCACATGGTAGAGTCAATGAGTAGCTGCAACCAATAAATCTGATCGGTTTACCAGGCCTCCAACCTATGCTGTATGTGGTAATTTACTTTAAAATGTGTCAGGAAAGCAGCATGTCTTTAGGACTTGTTCATAAGCAAGCACAGGCTGAAGAAACAAACATCCAAAATGCAGCTGCTCGGAGTATTTACACCTTTAATGCAGCTGTTTTCTTTCAAGCCTCAAGTGCGTCTCTCACATATTGTGTCTCATCATCGGAAAAAAAAGCTGCATGTTTACAGTGAAAACAGTGTCATCCTTTTCTGCTTTAACAAGTTGGATGGATACGATTAAAAATAAGTTACTTCTTAGAATTCAGTCTGAAAAAAACACTGAAGAGCACTGAAAAACATCACTCAATGGAGCAGAAACTGCAAAAAAAAGCCTTCATATTAAATGATAATCACACTTGCTCTCTCTTTCAGGGAATCTGTATTGAGATCATGATTAGATTTCATCACTACTGATTTGTCTTTTTGAGAAATTGTTGTTTTATTACACTTAATATCCAGAAAAAAACCTCTGCTTGCAGCTTGAAATGATAAACCAATAACATAATAACATAGTACCGTTAATCAACAAATAGTAAAGCAGAACTGTTACAACGGCAAGCAAACATATAAAAAGATTTTTCTGTACAGAGAATTTGACATTATGGTACATTTACTTGTTGCTGCTGCAGAAACTTTACTGTTAATTTAGCTCCAGTGGTCAGGCAGCTGTTAATGATACTATCCTGAATGCAGTTTATTTCTTGTTTTTTAAGAAAAATGTGCAGCCTGTTGCACAACTGCATGAACAAGTAACTCCAAAGGAGAAAATAGGCTGCAAAAGAGCAATTATTAAACATTGTAATAAACGAAAAGTTACACATGCACAACAGAAATGAAATGCTACCATATGTGGTACTTTATTACTTTGTTTTACTTTTAAGACTTAAGTTTTTGTAAATTTGCACATTTTGTTTTTTCCTGAACTAACAGAAGCGACTGAGGGGCGAGTTCAAACTGTTTCCAGCACAAAACCTCAATAAGTTGCTCATATTTTATTACTGGGGTAACAGCATTGACAAGGTTTAGTGCCTGAGTCCGATAACTATATTAATCTTACACACACACACACACACAGATGAACTCACTAACACTGCTTCCTTTCCTCATCTAGTAATTGAAGGTGAGAAATAATTTCATTATCCTCAGGAAGAGTAATCTGCTCTCTGCTCCTGATCCCTTCATTTCCTACAGTGCACCTCGACCTGGGAGGCACACACAAACACACACACACACACACAAACAGCCGCTGCATACTTTTAACACATGCATTTACACAAACACGCAGACACACACATAGTTTTTTTTTTTTATCACTCTGTGCTATTAATGTTATTGGAGTTAGGGATTAACCATCAGGTTCACATATGCTTTACAAAGCTTTATTACTTAGCGCTGTCTGTCTCACTCTCTCTCACACACATGCATAAGTTCACACACTCACACACACACACAGGCGCATAACTTTGTATTAAAGAAAGTTAATCTGGAAGTGTGGGCACCTGTTGGTGGACGGGATCAGACCCCTGGCGACAAGATATATCTGTATGAGAACTTCACATCATTGGAATGAACAGTGTTGTCATGTGCTTTTGTTTAAAAATGATATAATCACAGAAGCATCTAAACGTAGCACACTCAGATCTTTATGACTTCAGGGATGTGAGACACTCCTGGAAAAAGGGAACAGGGTATTTACTGAGACTGACCAGCTGACACCTTCCCCTTCAGCTTCAGGGTGGGATGTTAATGTTGCATTACCACCCTCTACTGTTCACTGCCCAAGATGTTTTGGGGTGGTCTGTGATTTCAAGAGTCATCATGACAGATGTCTGTAGATGTAGAGAGGGGAGGGGCTAAACTGCCATTTGACAGGGCAAAGGTGTGTGTTGGGACATCATTACATTTCATGTGAACACACAATCAGAAGGGGGAGGGTCAAAGTTAAGGGGGGAGGGAAGAGGGAGGATGCAGCTCAAGATACACGAGACCCCACAGGCCAAACACAGAGCACTTATTCCAGGTGAACAGGGACTGCAGTTTTCATGCTCAGTCCTGCAGCAGAACAAGGTTTTAAACCATCTCTTCCTTCTGAATCCTGGAAATAAATTAAATTTCAGCTTTTTATTCAACAAGGAATCAAAAGTTGCACCTCATGCTTCGTTCTGTGCCTGCAGGGACCCCTATCTGTGAAGTTGATTTCATAATGAACTGCCCCAAAAAAATCAAGAAACAGATTTATTTATTGAAATACAGCAATATATGACATTTCCTGTATTATGCTACTCACTTTATTTGTGAGTCTAGATTATTTACAAGGTGACCAGTCAAATATTACAAACAAGATTTTGGACAATTATTTTTTTCATTTTATAAGTAGACCTGATTGATTTAGCTTTGTTAATCCTACTTACATCAAATCCAGCCTGTTACATTATTGAAAACTGAAATGAGAAAACATGTACGTGAGGGGATTCTCTTTCTTAAAAATCTAACAAATATGGATGTCATCTCTCTCACTTAAACAACACATTCTGTGACACACTGCATTGTCAGCTGTTTTAGAAAAATGGTGTTATTTTTCTTAAATGGAACTGTAAGTTTGTGACCCATTTTTGGAGATTTATGTCCTCGGGAGGAGCAGAAAGGCTTAAGATTTAGAGCAACAGACAAGATGGGGAGGACAGAGAGATGAGTTCATGCACTGATGGTTTTGAACTTTTAATGTGAATTGTTCAACTCTTGTCTTTTTGACAAACGTTCATTAGGAATAAAATGTGCAGTTATTAAGAATAATAATCCAGAAAATACTAGTTAGTTGCTTTGCTCTTCGTGCAGTATGTTTCCTGTATGACGGTAGACAGTGTAAAGTTTTTTCAGACTTTGTGACGAGCGTCTGGCTGCAGGAGAATAACGGATGAAACTTAAAATGTCACCTTATTTAAGCCTTACATGTCTTGACACTCTCTAGATACACAGTACAGCTACTCTGGCTGTCATTGTATTTGTGTGTGTGTGTGTGTGTGTGCTGTCAGGCAAAGACGTAAAAAAGCGTGTTTTTTTTTTCTAATGGGGAAAAGGAATATTTGGACATTTTATCAATAGGCATTATTAAATCCTGCTTGCTTGAGCTAATCTTGGCGGACCGGAGCGAGGGGGAAAGAGAGAGAGCGAGGGAGAGGGTGGGTGAGAGAGATAGATGCGGAGTGGGAGAGTGAGGGAGCAGTGATGTCTGCCCCATGAGGTGAAGAGAGACCGCCTGTAAGCCGCTTATTATATCGACTACCACCTTTTCTCTCTCCTCCTCGAAGCCGCCCTCCCTCCCCAGCTTTCTCTCGTTACCTCGCTCATTTTCTATCTCTGTCTCCCTCCCTCCCTCACTTGCTTTCTCTAACTCATTCTATATCCCCCCATTCTTTTTTTTTCTCAACAACTCCTTCGCATAAACACACACACACATGCGGATGCATATGTGCACACAAACACACACAGGCGGCGCCAAGCTGAACCTTCTTGTTCAAAGCCAGAAGCAAAAAGCTGAAGTTTTATTCAAATGAATGTTTACTTTTTCTACTGCCAAGATGTGTGTGTGTGCTTGTGTGAGTGTGTGTGTGTGCTTGTGTGAGTGTGTGTGAATGTGTGTTTAGAGACAGAGAAAATAGCACCAAGCATGCAAGTGTGTGTGCGTTAGTGTGTGTTACATGCACGGCAGGAGAAGAAGGGCTGACAGTAGGTGATAAGCCAGACAGGCCTGCACGCTGTGATTATCACCCACCGGACCCCCTGTCACACACACACGCACACACACACACACACACGCTCACACACACACAAATACATACACATGCATACACAGTGCCCAATGAGGGAGTGTGTTGCAAGGATTTAGGATAGACAGACGGAAAGACAGACAAACAGAGAAGCCTTGGATCACAGGCAAGGTGGAAACCGCAAGAGAAGCAAATGAACACAGACTGGAAAATACAATGCATCCAATTATGTTTCACTGAACACTCATTGTTTTAATTTGGGTTTTTTTTTAAATCAATATTAAGGTGTTTTGATGTCGAGACACTGAAATCAAAGAACTCTGCCAGATAAATGCCTGCAAACACATATATGTCACTGAAATGGATAAACATCGGTTGGTAACTGAGCCTCTGACTCTCCCTGTCTCTCTCTGGTTCAGGTGTGTGGCCGTCTGAAGAGGTGATGGCTCATTACTGTCTGCAGAAGCGTCACATGTTCAAGTGAGTTCTTCCTCTCTTTAAACAACACAAACCGATTTAGCACCAAAACAAAGACTTGCTGTGGTTAATTTTTATGAATCAGGACTTAAAACTTTGTTTTTAAGATTTAATTAAAGTGTCAGTTAGTCAAAATACAGTGTTATTGCAATTCAGACTGTTTATAGTTTTCATTGCAGCATTAAAGTATTTACCACGTAAATACTGAAACATTTTTGCACGCACAGAAAGACGTCTGTCAGCATATATTTATTGCTTTTATTTGCTTTACTCTATCATGTTTGATTACTTCAGAAACCTGCTTATTAAAAGTATTGCATACTTTGTAAAACAGATCGAGGGACCACAAAAGAAAAAAAGCCTGTTGGAAAACGTCACTTTGAAAATATTTTCCTTCCTCGATGAAATAAAGAAGGAATTGAAAACACAAATTAGAAACAGGAAGGTGAAGAAAGGTAACATAGTAACATCATGCTAACACACAGCTTAAGTGAGATAACTGTATCTGTTTAACATTCATCAAATGTAGTTACACCAAAAAATATATGAGTTCTCCAATATAAAACCTGTTAATCTACCTCATTTTGACAGTATTTCCGCAGCACCTCTCTCAGGGAACCTCTTTAATGTAAACCTGACTGTTGGACCTGCTGTAAAGGCCCTTGTGTCGTACCTTTCCACGCCTCGCTGTGTTGTTCTCTGTTGCTCTTTCCCCTGCTCTCGTCTGCTGAGCGCTGGCCTGCCCTGCGGCACAGGGCTGAAAAGCACCCAGGCACCTTTGATTTCCACTCAAGGTGGAACGTCACCCTTTGATTTCCTGTTTTAACATTCAAGAGGCGGGTGGCGAGGAAGAGAGGGGTATTGATCAGAGCAGCGCAGTGAAGGTCAGCGAGAGAGGGAGGGAGGCAGGCAGGAGGGATGAAAGAGGACAGGGCTAGAGATGGAGGGGAAGAGGAGATGAAAGAAGGAAGAGGATGGAGAGAAGGGTTGAATGAGCATGCAAGCTACAACACTGTGTGTATGTGTGTGTGTGTGTGTGAGTGTGTGTGTGTTTCTCAGATTCCCGCTGATTGAGCTTGTGCTTCTCAATGTTCAGCATTCAGCTTTCAGGTTGATGGTTGAATTGATATTTCTTACCCTGCTGGGTTTCCTGTGTGTGTATGCGCATTTGTTTGTATGATAGCATGCGCGTGTGTGAGTGTGTGTTTAGGTACATCTGTGAGCATCTACTGTACACCGTGTACGTGTGTGTTTGTATGTGTGTGTGTGTTAGTGCTAAACCGCTAGGTTTGGCTCAGCAAGGTGAATCTCACTCCCACTCTTCTCTCTGTCTCTCAGGGGTGCAGTGTGTGAGTTAGGAGGAGGTATGACTTGTCTTGCTGGGCTTATGGTAAGTGACACACATGCACACACATGTACACACGTGCACACACATGCACACACACATGCATTCACAGTGCCTGCTGGATAAGTATCTTGGCTTCCCCAATGAAAATGACTCTCACTAATCAATACACAAACCAGATGGACACAAAGTATCCAAACCTATTCATGTACATACCATTCACTACTTGCATGCCTCTGTTTGAGTGTGTTTGTGTATGTTTGTGTGTGTGTACCTTTATAAGCTCACTTTTTACACACATTAAACGACAGTGAATCACACATCTCTCTTTCAGTGTTTACCATGTTAAGCCATTTTCACAATAGATTTTATTCCTGTCAGTGACTCCTAACTTCATAAATAACAGCTAGAAATCTCTCCATCTTGTTGTTCATTATGTTTTAGTCTCCGAGATGTTTGTTTTATAATTTATGAGGCTTATTAGTGCCAAAAAGAGCTCCTAAGTCAAATACTTGAGGGCACAAAATGTGCTGTGTCAGTTCCTGCAGTCTGTACCATTTAAATAACTGCAAACTCGTTGATTTGTTTCGTCAATTAGCTATAATCTACTTTCTCTTTTAATGACATTGGAAGTACTTTAATTATCCATACGGCAACAGTATCTCTACCTGTCCCTATTAGATTTTTGTGCTGAATTAAGCACAGCACAGTTTGCACCTAGCTCACTCATGAGACACAGCATTATCCTCAGTAACAAGGTCAGTCACTTTTTCTCTGCTCAGTAAAAAAAAACTGCTCTCAGCAGCATTGTTAAAGGTCTGAAGAGAAAACATTCAGCCAGCAACTTTGGGTGACATTAGTGAGACTCGATGATAAGAGAAAATGAAGCGAGTGTGATCCAGTTTTTTTTCAACACCAACCTGTGGAGGAGATTCGCATCAGGAAGCTTCCTCACATCTGATTCACAGTGTATTTGAGCGCTGATGCATCTTATCTCAACACCTGGTTCTTTTCCATTAAGACACTTGTTTGGTGGATTAATGGCAAATTATAATTAACACAGCATAAATACTGGCAACACACTGTCTGTTTATGACAGATTGGATTTTTTTCCAAACATTTTCCTAATTTCGGAGGAGATTGTTCAGAAGTGGAGCCGTTCTTTAGGATTACAGGTTTTATTTTTACGTTTGATGTGATGATTATAATTTTCTCTTTCACTTTGTTTTTATCAGCAGGCTCACACAATCAGCAGACCACCTGAATAATGACAGCTAACTGTATGAAGAAGCTTGAGTCTTAAAAGCCGCCCTGTATCGACACAACACACACACTCACACACACACAAGCTGACACACTCAGATATACTGCAGTCTGTCAGCCATAGGGTTTATTAGCCAGGGTCTTAAGGGCCCCTTCACATAGCAGGCGTCAGTGTCCAATCGATCTGCTGGATGCCATTCTGTGTTGTGGGTGTGTGTGCGTGCGTGCATGTGTGTGTGTGTGCGTGCGTCAGAAAGAAAGCCTGGTTTTATCTCTTTGCAGTCAATACACCATGTTTTGACATTGGTGGCTTGAGATGGAGTCCTTCCTTCACACTTCTCATTCTCTTCATCCGTCAGTGACACCACGTTCAAGTTTCTTTCTTTGTCGTCAGTGTGAGCACTTCAGTAATTCTTCTTTTAGTCACTGCATTTCTTTCTATATTCTTTATCTCAGTTCTGTATCATTTCAACAAGCTGATTTCAGTCCCCCGTTTTATTTCTTTACACGTCCTCCAGCATTTTCCTGTTAAACTCCACCTGTAGACTTTTGTATTTCCCATCTTCATGACGACAGTCTTGACCAATTCATCAGTAGAAGCATCTGTCTATAGAACCTTGCCACATGCAATCGAATGAAGACATTACCTTTACGTTTTAGTAGCAATAAAAACATCTATTATGCACATAAAAACAGGTGAAATTAAGATTCTCTTGGCAGACTTTAAAAATGTCTGAAGCATGAGTATCTCCCACATCCATGGCTGTAAACTCCTTTACATGCACTAACAAGCTGTATGAAGATCTTTAGCCAACCCACAGATGGATGATATCCCATGAATTAAATCCTTGCAACATCAGCAGGACAAATTTTCTCATCATAGATGGCTGATATTTTTGTATTTGGGGTCAAATGTCATGACAACATTTAAAGGTATTGCCATTAAATTTGGTGCAGACATTTGTGTTAAATAGTTTAATCCTAATCAGCTTAAGTTTTACTTTGAGTTTATTGCTAATCTTCAAATGTTAGCATAGTAACATGCCAAACTAAGTAGGGGAATGTGTTGAATATTGTTTGGTAAACATCAGCATGCTAAGACAGTCAATGTGAGCATGTTGTTAATTGAAAGCACCACTGTGCTTAAATGCAGCCTCACAGAGTGGCTTCCAACACCCTTTCAAATCACTTTAAAATAAATTAGTTTTATGGTGTAGCACTATTATGGTAAAGGTTTGATTTTTGGTCATAATAACAAGGTTTAGGGAAAAATTGTGGGGTTTTTTGCATACTTTGTGAAGGTCAGTTTAGCTTTAGCATCATTTTTAAAATAAACTTTACGTTCAAGCCAAGGAACAACTCAAAATGTATATTTTTCGTTTATATAAGACATAAGATAACCTACTTCACAGCAACACACAGAGTTTGACATTTTGTTAACCTTTGTTTAGATAAAGATGTGTGTGAGATACAGCCTGACTCTGTGTGTGTGTGCGGTGGTGTTAGCGGGTGGCGGGTCGTTGCTCCTGGGTTGCGAGGTTGGGCTCCTGATCTTTCGGCTGGTTGCTCCGGTTCAGCCTGGAGGTCCCTTCCTCTCTTTGAGCAGATGGTGGGACGCATAGCACTCAGTGACCCCCTCACACACCCTGCAGGGCCTTAACCATGTGTGTGTGTGACAGAGCATACATACATGCATGTGTGTGTGTTTCCTGCAGTCGATGTGCTACATTGCATATATTTTCTATATGCCGGATGAGACAAGATTACACTGAATCAACCATATAGGATTTACATATATACCAACACAAAAGCTATGTGCACTTACACTCACCTATGGGAATATATTGAGCACACACACAGAAACACACACACACACTCCTTCACAGAAATTGACAGCCTGACACACACTTGCTGATATAAAAGAGAGAAAAGAATATGTGAAAAGATGAGGTTATAGTAAAGCACACACCTCTCTATCTATATCTCCCTCACACAGAGACACACGGCGCAGCACAAAGCTGTCTATCCATTCTCCCGTCTCCCTCCCTCTCCCTCTCTCTCCCTTCGTCTCTCACAGTCTGCTCTGCAAAGTTATATGAAGGGCATCAGGCAGGCCCGCCGAGCCGAGTGCAGAGTGACAGCGGCGAACGGAGTGATGGCTCGGCCCGATAAACACCCAGCGTCAAATGAAAAGGCTCTGCGCTTGCCATCATCCCCTGTCACAATGCAATTACTGAACAGAGTGATAGCAAGATAGCAGCCCCCACCGCTAGCCACAATGATAAAAGTATTGACTGATTTGATTGAATGATTAAAATAATGCAGACATAAAAATGGGGTGAAGATAGAGAGGGAAATGGCAGGGAGGAGAGGGAGCAATAGAGAGAGAGGGTGGGGCGGGCTGGGCCGCCAAGAGTGAATCTTTGTAGATATGGTTATGTCATTATTGTGCGTGTGTGTGTGTGTGTGTGTGTGTGTGTTCAGATGTTTGCTTCATCTAAGGGTGCTTTTGGTTTTTGTTCTTTTGTTCTGTGTTGTTTCATTCTCTGTCTCTTTCCTGTCTCTCTGTCTCTCAGGTTGCCATTTGTGCTGACGTGAAAGAAGTTGTGCTATCAGATGGGAACGAGAAGTCCATTCAGAGTATCCTTTCATCGTCCTCTCTCCTTCTCTTTTTTGCCTCTATCTCTCCATCTCTGCCTCGTTCCTCTGGCTCACGTGTATTTATGTGCGTTCAGGTGGTTTTATTTATGTGGAAACTTTCATCTTTTTTTATTGTGATTTCAGTTTGGAAATGAGTTTGTGAGCGCATTCCTGTACACAAAAATCACATTTCACGTATAGAAGTATGCAAAATGTACATGATTATATTGTTTTCAAATGTGGAAACATCACTTTAATTTGTGATTTTGTTTTTCTGTATTGAACAAAAAATAATTAAACTTAGATATCACATGTGCAGCAACATTTAACATGGGGTAAATTGAAATGACACACGTTGTGTTTATAATTCACATTAAATATTCAGATCATTAATGCAGGCATATGTGGTTTTTGGAGCTTATGGCTAAATATCTCCAGTGTTTCCTCTTGATGGACACAGATCTGCCAGTGGTGGGTGCAGCTTTTAGACTGTGAATCATGTATCGAGACATTTTTCTACGAGAAAAAAAGAGTAGATGTGGCTTTGAGATGAGACACTTTTAGAGCATCTCTTTAATTTTTATGTAGAAAATCAATGTTAAACAAAATAATAATCATATCAGAGTGTTAAATGTATCTAGAAAGGAGCTTTAAGCAGGTATTTTTAGTTCCTCCACGCCGTGTGATGCTGCTGTAGCTTTACAGTGACTCTTGCTGGCGGTATCATGAACACAAAGTGGACGATCTGCTGAAACCTCAGTGTTTCAGCTCTGAAATCTGAGATTGGGTTGGAGTGAAGGAAGAATAGCCATCCACCTCTTTTATCTTTTGGCAAAAGCAGCAGATGGGGCACCCACAGTGACAAATACCCAGCGCCAGCGCTCAACGTGGCATCTACCAATCCCAGCTGCCCACAATGCCATGTTAAGAGCACAGTAATTGCCATCCTGTCAGATTTAGTTTGAGACTTCATCTAATACTAAGGCTAGGGTTAGGGCTTGATGAGTGTTTTAGAAACAGGAACAATCAAGGTTTCTTTAAAATGTTTTTGTGTGTGCTTACGGGTTTAGGCCTATAATTAAGTTTTTTGGACAAATCTTTAGGTGAGGATTTTTTTTTTTTTTTTTTTTGGCCAACATTTGTTCTTTGAGTGGGTTATTGATCAGCTCCTGTCAGCTCGCAAACCATCTCGCTCTTCTTTTCAACCCATTTTACACTTCTCCCTGTCTGATCTCCTTTGTGGCTTCTTGTTTTTTTTCTCTTTTTCTTCACATTTCTCTTTCATTCATGTTTCATTTTTGTCCTTCTCCTCCCTCCCATCCCAGATCTTGCTTTATTCACTCGACAACTACACAGACAAAAAAAAACCAAAAAAAAAACCGAAGCCCTGACTTGCTGCGGTCGCCTCACAAAAGCAGGAAATATAAATACACATTTCTTCCCCATTGACCGATATGGCACTTTCCATATTTAGCTGCGCTTACAATATCTCTGTCTCATCCGGCTACAATGCTCCTTTACTGATCACAATAAGACCAAACAATAACATTATGGAGCCCGTAAAACACACAAACACACACTCACACACTCGGGCACACAAACAATACGCCATTGACCGACTGCTTTGTTTCAGAGAACAAACACATAGAGAGAATTGTAAGTGAAATCATAGCGAGAATGGATCGAACACACACAGAAAAGAGAGAGGCAGGGTTGAGAAAGACAGATAATTCGTTCTGGGCTCAGCCAAATTGGCCCATTCACAAACTGCAGGCAGTGTGTGGCATTTCCTCTCGCTGAGGAAGCTGCCGGTCTTAGCCTTCTGCTAATGGCCGCTGTTTGTCTCGCATGGGCTTATTGTGCGGTTAGTGTTACAATAGATAGCGATAGCTGGTTGTGTTATTGCTCCGTTTTATACGGTGAAATAGATGAGAAGATATGCAAAAAAAAAGAAAAGAAAAGAGAAGTTGTGAATAGAGGACATTTAGATATTTCCAGAGAATAGATTTTCTCTTTTCCTCAGAAGTTGTTGACCTCATTTGTAGTGCAGAAGCACACACAAACACACACCGTGAAGAGGAGACACTGCACTTGCTGTGACCTTGAATACTCATGTAGAAAATCAATTGAAATGTTCCATTAAGAATGATTGATGCATGTCATTGGCTGCTACTTGTCTACTTCAAGTGATGGGAGCAAATATTCCTCCACTTTAATGTCTCTCTCTTTCACTTTTCCCTCTTTATTCTGTGTGTGTGTGCTCTCAACTCATATATGTGTGTGTGTGTATGTATGTGTGTGCATGTGCTGACCTCTCCCCCAGTGATGTGCTGGTGATGAGATTACAGTAAGCTGCTCTGCTCTTCGCCCTGTCATCCCTATGCATAACACACTGATG
>JAPZDY010000003.1:18442712-18456394 GCA_029783645.1 Ctenochaetus hawaiiensis
ATGCATAACACACTGATGCACAGGTGTCCAGCATCGCTGTGTGTGTGTTTGTGTGTGTGTGTGTGTTTTTGTGCTTTATGCTTGTATATGAATGCATGCTAACCTACATATAATTGTGTATCTGTGTCTGAGAGGCCTCTTTGATTTTGGATTGGCCCTCCAGCTATCAATCCATCTATCAACTCATCAGGCATTCCTGCTCTCTCTCTCTCTCTCTCTCTCTCTCTCTCTCTCTCTCCTGCTCTCAGTCTGTGTCGATTGGATTTGTCTCAGCTCTTTGCAGGCTTTAAAGACAAGGAAATCCTAATTGAATTGCTCTGCAACTCCACAAGCCAGTGTATTACTAGACAACTTGACATCAATCGCCCTCCTTTTGTGAGCGTTCATCTGCATGTGTGTGTTTATGTGTGTGTGTGTGTGTGTGTGCAGATGGAGGACAGTGTGTTTGTGTATCTGTGGTTAAAAGCCTTCCCATTGATCCAGCTAGAGGCTGCTGTGATCTGCTTCTGCAGGCTGGCTCTCTATCCGTGGAAATCAGCTATGCTCTCTCATACTGTCTACGTGGGTGTCTAACATGTGTTTTTGAGCAGAAAAGATCCTACTTAGTCAAAAAGTAAAAGCCTGAAACAGAATACACTTTTACAGGACTGTCATCAGTTTGAATCTCCTGAAGTTTAGTAAAAATATTGGTGGTGGATCCACTTGTTCTTTGTTTCAAACATGCAATAGTTCATACAAAGAATGTTTAATATTTGGCTATAAATTGGCATTTGCAAAAAGATTCACTGGATTAACAAATGAATTTTAAATCCACTCACACATTGAATGGAATATGATTGTAAAATCTGTCAATCATTTCCAAAGAGATTTTATTTTATAGATACATCCTTTAAGACAATCCAGATGAAAGATGGTGTTTCCATAATCAAGGATCTCCATCACAGTGTCTTGTCTGTTTCCATCACTTACAATAGATGGAAAATTTCAAATTCTACACATGGTGGCTTTAATTTTTTAATGTACAGCTAGTCAACTAAAGGCCAGCTTTATGGATGAAGTCCTTGATTTTTTTTTTTTTTTTTAAGTTTTTTAATTTTACCCTGTTGGTACGTTCGGTAGACACAACATGTAAAATATGGGACAAATCCATCCACTGGCTCCTTAATTTTTCCCTATTAAAGGTTTTATTGGAGGTAGTTTTCCTGATCTGAATCGAGAGTCTAAGGATAGTAGGTGTTGAATGCTGTACAGACTTAAAGATTCTTTGAGGTAAATCTGTGTTTTGTGATAGTGGGGCCTGTAATAGAATTGACTTGACTTCAGTACACACATTTTAAACAATAACTTCTCCACATGTTTTATATAGGGTAACATATTTGGCCATATGTACTGCATACAAATAGAAATGGCATTTATTTCATATAATGTTGGATCTTTGAGCATTTTTTCCTTTAGTTCAGGATTTTAAATGTGTATTTATGGTGAATCCTTGATCGAGGCACGTCAGATGTACGAGGGCTGGTGGAGAGGAACAGACAGACCGGACAGTTTGGACCAACACATGTTTCTGCCAGGTGAGACCTTTTCATTTCTTTATGGAAAATACTGTACCAAACCTCAACTGTGTGCTGTTTACTGCTGGAGTCAGACAGAAGAGTTAAAAGTGTGTAATGCTTCAAATAGTCCAACACTTACAGCTGAAAGTTCTTTAAATATTTCTTTCAAGTGCTCATTTTGATTTTGGGCCCACATCATGTTGGACTGCAGGACAAAAAGCAAACATTACTGTTCTTTATGTCATTCAATAAATATTTAATCCTAACTGTCTTTATAGTGCTTTGAGTGCATGTATTTGTAGTTTTGGTATGAATGTAACAACCTTATCATGACTGTCCTCTAATCTACAAAGAAGGTGCAAAAAATCATCTTTTTCAATCAAAAAACTTCTCAGATTGTGTAAAAATCGCATTGTAATTTAATCAAAGTGTGATAATTCCCAGTTTTATATACTAAACCTACACATCACCCTAACATCAGGTCCAGCACAGTATTAAACTGAAGTATTAACTGAATTTTCTTCATGATAAAAGGCCAAATTGTTTGTTCAGTTAAGTATTTTCAAGTGAAAGTAAGTATAGAAGAATATCACATCTATTTGCTTTTGTATTCAACAAATCTCTTGTATGAATTCTATCAACTGCTGACTTGCAACAGAATGAAATCTGATGTTTATCTTGAAAAAATATATCAATTTTATGATTTTTTAAAAACTTTTTTGCGTCTGTTTTTTTGAAAAATGAATGACAAAAGATCAAACCCTGTTAGATACATTGTGTAATACCCATTCTTCTAGTAGACTGTATGTGTATGTGTGTGTGTGTGTGTGTGTGTGCGTGCTTGTGTGTGCACATGTGCACATGTGCACAGAGTCATCCAAGCAGAATGATTCCCTTTGAGAGGGAGTTTCAGAAACCATCAAGGGAACTTTCCACCACACACGCACACACATACACACATGCACATACACAAACACACACAAACGCACACACACACACTTCATATGCAAGGACGGGCTAAAATGTAGTTAATTGTTGTCCCTGTCTCAAAAAAGCATTTTGCCATTGACTGACTGTGTCGCTCCCCTTCCTCTCCTCTCTCTCTCTCTCTCTCCATTTCACCCTCCTGCGCATATTTACATGAGTGGAAGATGGAGTGAAAAAGTAAACGTATAATTAGGCTACATTACTTTGATTGTTTTCTTTTCAGATTATGCCTGCTGTCATCGCCGCACCGCAAGAGAGGGCGAAGGGCACGATGCGATTGGACAAGGGGAGGGAGAGGGAGGGGCATGTCGCGTGATGGTGTGCGCACATGCATGCGTGTGTGTGCGCGTGTTGGGACCTCCTGCCGCGAATCGAGATTGTGTTTCTAGCGGGGCCTAATGTTTTGTTTACTGAGTGTTAATAATGCCTAATTAATAATCCCCCACTCTGCCTAACAGTCTGAGGGAGAGAGGGACGGAGAGAGTGGCGTGGAAAAAGAGGAGAAAGTGGCTTCAGCACAGCCTTTAGACAATCTGGAACAAACCAAATTGTAGCCAAAGGAAAAGAAAACACATTAACCAACGGTAATCTCCTGCAAAAAACTCAAAGTTAGCTCCAGTTCTTTTGAGTACTAAACAGACAAGGCTTTCACTGAGACTGGTGGACTCAGAGAAAACTGGCAACCCAGAGAAAACAGACAACACTAGTGCTGTCGACAACAAGCTGTGGAGACAGAGATACACTTCCAGTGAGAGTTGGACTCCGTCTCACCAAAAAAACAAACCAAAATGTAATATTTAATCACCTGAAACTGACTTAAAAGCACCAAAATACTGAATGTCTGATCTAAAAGAAAAAGCATCAGAAGATCACTGACAAAATCTGCCTCCTCTTATTATTTTTATTTTGTCACTGTCACTGCACTGTTCTTGATTTATGATAAAAGCATGCTGTCATATATTTATGTTTTTGTTGAGTTTTTTAAAGTCCATAAGGTTTTAAAGTATATATATATACATATGTATATATATATAAATATATATAAATAGATGTGTTTTTCCAACCTTCTGAACTGATATAAACATTACAACCTACAACCCGCTTAGGTGATAATGACAATTTGAAAAAGAGAGGACAGTGTGGATACTGAATAGTGAAATGTATGGAGGTGATCATTCATTGTGTGTGTGTGTGTTCATATGGTATAAATGTCAAGTGTCATGTCAGACGCTCCCTCTCTTTACCTCGCAGATGACACGACTCCCCTCCCTGACACTTTGTCCAACTCTCTACTGAAGCAGAAAAACAGTGGGTGTCACAGAGCGAGGTGTCAGGGAGCGAAGAGACCGAAGTGTTGGAAAGAAAGAAAGAAAGAAAGAAAGGAAGCGATGAAGGAGAAACTACCATTGCTCGTTGTGTATTTTCATGAACGCTGCACGTTTTTTTATTTTTCTTTTCCGATACTAAAGCTTGCTTTCTTTGTTTTACATGTGTGTGTTTCCAGGGTTTTGAGGTGGGACTGTGAGTCAGACATTTCAGCACTAGAGGGTCACTTTGACATTGTCATGTGTGCAGACTGGTAGGTACACACACCCTCATACACACACACATATACACACACACACACACGCACACACACACACATTTATCTGTGTGTGTGTGCGTTCATGGCATTAATTTTCACTTTTGCCTGACAGTTCTTGCGTGGCCCCCCCACCAGCGCCTGGACCTTCCCCTGCCTTGTCCACAAACGCAAATACATTCACACACACTTAAATACACACACACACACACACACACAGACAAATGCTCAGATGCTTGCCTGCCTCCATTTTACACCAAATTGCCTCGTTTTCATGCTTGGTGTCCCAGCAAATGGATGACTTAGGCAAATTGCAAATAATTGCGCCTTGACAAGGAAGGAGACACAGTAAGATAAAGAAAGAGTTGAGGGTGGATGGAGGGAGGAGCAGAAATGGAGATGGAAATGGAGAGATAGAGCAACATAAACATAACAATTAGCCCATCGGTCATTGAGATGTAGATCTTGTGGCCAATCAAGAATTACATCTTTTTCATCACTCAGTCTTGCGCTGTGAGGTAAAATGCAGCAGGATTTTTTTTGTGTGTATCCTGCAGAGGACATGAACAAATCATCTGTGAAAGCAATCGAGAGTTTTCACAGCTCCAGTTTTTCTTTTTTTTTACTTTTACTTTTCTTTGTAGTAAATCTATCAAAATGGATGGATTGTGCAACCTTGACTTGTTTACACACACACATATACACACACAGATGGTGCTGCAGTGCTAAATAAATAAAAAAAAAGGTAAGAACAACTTGCACATTGCAATTACTGTATCCTTAACCCAGTGAGTACACGA
The DNA here is from genome assembly GCA_029783645.1 of Ctenochaetus hawaiiensis. Taxonomy (NCBI): domain Eukaryota; kingdom Metazoa; phylum Chordata; class Actinopteri; order Acanthuriformes; family Acanthuridae; genus Ctenochaetus; species Ctenochaetus hawaiiensis. Next base: position 18,447,638 of record JAPZDY010000003.1, read on the forward strand.
CTGCAATATCTACCAGGAAAAAATGTCAAACATGATCTGTCATTTACCTTTTATCAAGTAGTCAGGTTTTAAGAAATAACAAAAATCCAAATAAAATAAGTCTGATAAGGGATTCAGTTTTCAGGTTGTGTGCCTTCACTGTAAAAATGCCAACTTATAGTCTTTGACATAAAAAAAAGGATTTGAAACCCAAAACATATAAGTTGAAATTTAACAACAGAATCAACCTCCTGTTGAAATCCAAGTGGATAAGCTTTGTTAGTCTGAAATCTCGATCTGCGAGTCAGAAAAAAAAGTGTAAACATGTGATGTTTCTGGCCTTTCTCATGCCCCCTGCAAGGAGACTCTAGTGCTCAAATGGTAGTGAAAGGTGGTAACCAATGAAGCAGACCCTCAAAAACAGCAGACAGATATCAGGAGGCCGGAAGGACTGCAGGCTCTGTGGTCATGGAGGGCAAACATCAAGTGTGAGAGGAGTTTGTGCAGGACATGGAGCAGGACTTAAATGTTTCCTTAGCAGGGTTCAGGCAAACCGGCCAGAGTGTTTGAACAGGAGAACTGCTGACCTTCACTGGTGATATCGCTTCGAGATTTGCACGAACTTTAGCATCGTACCTTCTGTGGAGAGTTCAGAGGACTCTGTGAAAGCCTCACCCTGCTTACTGGAGCTTAATGAGGCAGTCAAAAAACTCTGTGGTGGTGAGGAAGCAGAAGTGTATGAGATGCTGAAGGCCTTGGACAGCGTTGGTTAATGTTGGTCCTCATAGTCTGACTGACCATACATTGACTGTGGGTATAAGTCGGACACTTTGGGACTATTTTAGTCAGCATTCTCCTCCCCTTTTGCTGTCGTGTTAATATTTTTGCAGGGACGCTGTCACTGCATCCTGGTCTTGGTGCAGCCCAAGATGTTTGCAATTGTGATACAAACAGGCCAGTGTTTTTGCCCCTATCACAGAACTATAATCCATGCAGCCAGACTTTTCTTTGGCTCCTACACAGTACTGCAAAGAGGGCTGGTGGTGCAAGACGGCATGGTTCACATGTCACTCTAACAGCCGTGGAGGTTCGGGACAGTGCCTGAGATCTGAGAGAAAGACAAGGTGGTTCCCCTTATTCAGAACTGGCCACGGAGCAGTGGACCACCTACGTCCTTCAAGTTATTTCAGATTTTTAAAAGGCGGATAAATCCCATTTACATCAATTTACCACCAAACCTGTGCTCTTTAATATACACATACACACTCACCAAGAAGGTGGACATGCTGTTGGTAAAAGCTGAGGCACTTGACTATTTACGAGCTTCACAAACACTGAACAAAATGAGCTTGTGTTCAGCATGTGTGTATCTGTCTGCACGAGTGTGTGCATGTGTGCTAAGTGCAGCATTAGCAAACGTCGTTATCATTATTGTAATGTCACGGTCATTACAGGTAATAGTCAGGTACAACACCCGGAGAGAGAAAGAGAGCAGGCAGCTAATAGAGGATATTTTACAGTGGACGAGTGTATCTGCATACGTGTGTGTGACAGACGGAGGCAGATAGTGTGAGAACGGAGTAAATTGCACGTGAATTTTTAATATTGCAGATTCTTCAGATTTCCCATTTCTCTCAGCAGAGATGCATGCTTTAGTGATGGGTCTGTGCAGTGTGAGTGTGTGTGTGATACAAGGTGTTTTTCCGTGTCATCCTTCCTGCGTGTGTATGGGAGTAAGCGATTGTGTGATAATTGCAGTGGTGGTGGTTGAAAAGTGATGGCTGACCGATTAACGGGCGCATCATGGTGATGATCACCTACGAAAAGGTCAACAACGTGGCTTCCACTCCGATTAATTATAGCTCCCGCTAGCAGTGGAACCACCGCTGAGAAGAGTGGGGAGCAAAAGTGAGGAGGGGAGTAAAGACAGGAGAAGAGTTTGGTGTAACATTGTGCAAACGTTTTCGGATATTATCCAGCCTTTAAAGACGTAATATTATTCCAGAGAGGAATTTTAAAGTGTTGAAGTGGGTTTTGCTGCTGGATCTGGTGGAACTCGCCTGTTCACCAACTTTCTAATGTGTTTACTTTGCACAATTTGAACAAGACATCATGAATTGATTCTGTCTGTGATGTCAAAACTGGGAAGAATAAAACTTCTGTACCATAGTTTAGAGTAGATGTGGTCTCTGGATATTAAATGTCAAGGTTGGCTATAGCCAGTCACAATGGCTGTTGATTAAAAAATAGTGCCACAGTTCAAATTTCAAATGCTTTCTGCTGAAAATGTGTAACCCTTTGATGAGAAAATGTTATGAGTGTCCTTCACATACACTGTATATATAGTAGCCGTACCAATATGTCAAAAAATCTTAAAGAAACAGTCATTTCACGGAAAGTCCCCCACTTCCTGTAAATATCAAATCTTACTCTGGAAATGCACATCTCGTTCTTTTTGCTCTTCCAGTTAAACCTGTCTGACTAAACAGATCCTAAGATCATGGAACAAACTAAAAAACTGTTCAACTCAAATCTGTTTAACATATAAACATATATATGAAGATGATTTCATGACTTTACAACTACTTTAGGAGCCAATCAAGGTTACACATGAAACTTAAACATGTGATTTGGAGACTGGAAACCTTCGGTGCTCACACACTGAGAACGGATATTATTTAAACTGGATACATCTTGTGTCAAGCAGTGAAACCTTTAAAACCCAAAAGGTGTTTTCTGTTTTCTGAGATCAGTGGTAGTGATTCACACAGAGAAAGACAGACAGCAGTGCAGGAATACTGAGCTGGTGTTTATTATACATCCATGTGTTTCTGTTTGTGTGTGTGTGTGTGTGTGTAAGACAGAGAGAGAGAGGGGGATTCCTGCAGTGGGCATGTGGGTGGCAGCGTATCCTTGGCTTGGATGTTGGCATGTCTGCTTTCTCCAAAAGCTGTCCATGTGTGGGCACTGAGATAAAGCCCTGTTGGTGTGTGTGTGTGTGTGTGTGTGTGTGTGTGTGTGTGTTTGTGTGTGTGCACGCATGTTTCTATTTTTGTGCCATATCTATGTCATTTGAGTCTTCTGGACATTTACCACTTTTTATGAACACACACCTTTTTTCTGTTTCTGTTTCAAGAGCTGACTGTTATACCGGATTATTATAATGACCTAGATTAGCAACTTTGGAAAATCACAGATATATATATATATATAGATAAACACACACACGCATGCACACACACACACACACACAAAGCACATATATCTATGTTGAAAGCTGTGATAACTTGGCACAATAGCCTCAGGCTGGACGGGAGGCCAAAAGCATGTAACATCAGTCTGTTGCACTTTCGATGACACTGAGACAAAAAACAAGCATTTGCTGCCCTGCGCTTGTAGATAATGATGCACAAAGATGAAAAAATCAGCATTTATTTATCATTTATTTTAAAAAAAACCTTCTGAAGGTATTCGCCATTCGGTGCTGTTGGACTTTCCACTGCACTGTTTATCACAAGAGGTGAAGGCTCTTAAATCAAGTTAAGATGCTTTTGTTCCTTTTTGTTAACATTAATCATGACGTTGTGTTGCTGTTCCGGTCTTCCTCAGATGGTCTGGGACAAATTAAATGGAAAGTTTTTTAGTTTTTTTCAGCAACAGTAAAATAAAAGTTTTAAGAAATATCTTAGGAAAAAATGAATCCCTCTAAAAAGAACTAAGGGTTTCTTTAATTAGTTTGATCGTAGCTGAAAGGCTTTTGTTTCAAATCTCAACAATGAGAAGAAATTCAGATTTGATTTTGATAAATCAGAGTAAAACACTGCCACAAAAAAATTTAATAAGTCGACTAATTTTTGAAGTTTAGACAGAGACCATGAGTCCTGTAATTGACTGATATATGAAATATACTGTGTTACAAAACCTGAAATAAATCATTAAGTAATAATTTTAATATCACAGAAATGCATCTAAATGAACACTGCTGCAAATTAAACCTCAAATATTGAGAAACTAAGGTTGAGTCAATGATGTCATGTGTTTCACCCCTGCAGCTTTGACGACATCCTTTATGTTCACATACGTGTGTAAGAGGACATATTTAGCAGCAACGCTCTCACACTCACACACGCCCGGTTCGTGCCCTTTCACCTCCAGTCAGTTTTGACTGGGCTGCGCTGGGTGGGAAGGGTCAGCGTGAGACAATGGGCCTCTGACAGTCTGGGGGCGACAGAGGTGAACTTAAAGTGACCCTAAAGAGGAAACCACTCAATTTGAGAGTCAATAAATGTTACACTTACACTGAAATTATAAAAACTGTCACTATTTATGACAAAGTTCAATAGACTGTAAGAAATTAATCTGAATCTCACAGGATTATTATTTTCATCATCTACATGTTATTATACTTTCAAAGTGAATAAACTAAAACCAACAACATATTAGTCGCTCATGTAAAACCGGTGTCTAAATCCTTAAGCCATGAATAAAAAACAGTTACAGCCAATAAACATTTTTCATAAACATTTATAAAAAAAAAAAAATCAGCTTGTGTTGTTTTTTCCCTTTGAATATTGAAGTTTTTCAAATGAGACATTTAATGTCTTTCCTTCTTGATGGAGGAATTTTGCGTTTTATTATATTATTTATAACATTTCATGCCATAAATGCTAAACTTTAAGTGCATATCATAAACTTGTATTCACCCTGATTCTCTCCAAATGACATTTCATAGATCTGCAGTAATAATCTTAAACTAAAAGCCTCTTCCCTCCTTATAGTTGCTCATGTATGACACATTTAATTTGCAGTTATACTTTGGATTTTCTCTGAATTGCTTGCAGAACACGTGGGTTTTCTGCTGTAAAAGTAACTGGCACGGATACAGGATTACTTTATGTGAAAAAAATGTTTTTCTGTATCGCATCATGTTGTGGGAGCAGCAGTTTCAGACATCTTTAAAGAAAACTTACCACCAAAGACTGTGGCTCTTTTTCTGTATTTTAATTGTTGCCCTCTTCATGACATGTTGTCCCCTGTCTGCCCTCACTGTGTTTGCGTCTGCGTGTGTTTTGGCTCTTACCTCCACCCAACTAGCTCACTTCCTCCTCGCCACTCACTTTTCCTGTGAGCTGATATCTGTGGCAACAAAAACCAAACACAAACCTCTCACCTTTCAAGTCAAATAAACTTGGCACCTCTGTTTAACCTTAGAAGAACAATAAACTTTACACCCGTCCCGGTTTCAGCGAGAGCTCTTAATGCCACGTTCTGTTTTTGTTTTCCTTTTCAATTTTGAAAAGTTCTTCCCTGTATTCTGTGTGCAGAACACATCTGCGTAGGTTTGGACAGAGATGCGGAGATTGAAATGGCGATGTGCACCTCTCATTGCCTCCCCGAGAGGATTTTAAATGAGGGAAGGTCAAACAGGTTGTGATTGAAAAGTTACGTCCAGATTGCCTCTCCGCTGGCCAGTTGGACGGATGTGAGGGATTATGTCAAATCTGCACTGTATTGTTGCATTTTAGTCAAATTACTCCACTCTCATCTGTGATAATAGGCACACACAAACACGCACGCACATACACAAACACAACGCTCTACTTACTTGCATAATGGATTGAAATTTGTCTTTGTGGATACAGAGACAGGTGTTACTTTGTTTAGTCTGATTGGAGTTGATTTGGCCATGTGTGTGTGTGTGTGTGTTTGTTGCATGTATCTTCATCTACAATGTATAATTATATATATATTGATATATTTTTATACAAAAACAACTTATTTTCAAAAGGGAATTATGTATTGAAAACATAATGAACACTTAAATGTACATACATTTATATTTTTACATTAGTATCTGAACTTAAACAAAGTAATTAGTCAGTTGTCATGAAATCATCCAGCAAGTTCATGACTATACAAACTTTTTGTGTCAGTAAGCTAATTAACGCATCATAAATGTCTCATGTATTTTAAGAGTAGCTGAGTTTTTTAAATCTGCGGTCTGTTGGGACTTTCTTGTATCGGTGCAGTGGTAGCGATGCCTTTTACTTCACCTAGCAAAGACCGGTTTGCCAGAGTCAAACGGGGGGGAACTGTGGTCTCTGAGTTCACTTAAATCTGCATGGAAACACACACACACACACACTCACACACACAGAGTGACTTTTACATACATACGTACTATAATTAACATTTGTGCACTGCCATGTTAGAAATACACAAACCCAAACATAAATGCACCATAACATAAACAAACACTCCTCCAGAGCTCCCTGATAATGTAAATTTAATTATTTCAACTAATTACTAAGCTGTGACTACAGTGGCTGTATTATAGCTTAATATGCTGAAATATTTTAATGTTTTGCTATTAATATTGTTTCTGAAGTTGTACGGGAAAAGAAACATGCACAAATGTTTTCATTATATTTACAAAAAGGTTTACACACACTCTCTCTCTAACACACGCACACACACACATGCAAGTCACAGAACACTGGTGTTTAATGTACAATGGATCCAATTAATTTGATTCTGCAAACATTTATATTTTTTATTTTTCCCTTTGTTTTTTTTTGTTCTTATATCTTCATATTAACTTCAGAGCACACACTCCAGGTATTAATTCCACAAATTCAAAGTGCTTCCGCGCTGCTTTGAAGTGTCCCAGTAAAAAGTGTGTATGTCGGCTCATACACACACGTGTGCCTGTTTACTGTAGGCGATGGTATCTGTCGCACGGCGGATTTTTCTGATGTTCTGCATTCCTCTCGGTGCGACGGCGGGCTGAGGTGAATACACATGAAAACTCGAACGTAAACAAAAGGGAAGAGCATCTTACTCATGCAAATTGTTTTTCCCTGCTTCCTGTTGGTGGATTTATTTGTGAACAAAAGAAAATATATAGCCTGCTGCTTTATCTGAGCTGCGATCATAAGAATGCATTCTAACCTGACTCTCCCTCTCCCTCTCAGTTTGTTTCTTGACCAGTACAGAGCCTGCCTGGTTGATGCTATAAGGAGATTACTACAACCCAATGTAAGTGTCTGCGTGTGTGAGTGTGTGTGTTTGCCTCTGTGTGTCTACTGTATATATCTCTGCTTATCCCCTTCCTTTAAATCACCACCCCACTCCTCTCAATCATAATTAGGCCTCGCCCAAAACCCCTATACACATTAATAGTCTGACAGGATTAATATCATGTAATGCTTTAATGCTTATTATGAGCAACTTGAATGCATCGCTCTGATCTCCGCCTCTCTCTCTCCTGCCTTCCCTTAATCATAAATCCGAGGCAACTTCTCCCTTTTGGCCTCGCGATAAGACCCCACGCTGTGACAGCCAAAGCAAATGGGGGGAAAAAAAGCAAAAGGCTGGAAGAGATAGGGTTGAGGTTTCTATTCATCTGAGGGAAAAGGGGTGCGTTTTAAGTACAGAGGCCAGGCTGGTGGAGGGAATATCTGTTTATGAAAAAGAGGTGAAGACAGCACTGAAGGGCTGGAGATAGGAGGAGAAAGAAGAAGGCAAGGATACAGGAAGGGATGACAGAGGAGAGAAAGATGGAGATAGAAGGAGAAAAATGAAAGCGAAACGATGGAACAACGATCTTGGTAAAATCTTAACAGGACACATGCAGGTTGTTATGTGTTTTTCCATTTAAAGCTAAGCTTTTAAAGGGTCAGTGCACCCAAATTACACAAAAAAATTAACTTGCAAACAAAATAAATTTATCTAAATTCACCAATAATCTGTCTTTTTTACATACACCGCCTCTTTTTTCTAAAGTATCCATTGGACTTGCAGTGAACTTTTTTCATCAGAACTACTTTTTACAGAAGAAATAGTCCCTCTGAAAACTGCTGACCCTGTGTTTGGTGGATAATCCAGCACAACCATCTGGGAAGAGTTGCTGCTGTTTTTTTTCTTTTTTGTCTTTTTTATTTTTGTCAAAATGTCATTTTCAAATGCTGCCAACACCTTTAATGAAATTCCACTTATTTACATTTTATTAGGATGAAGGGAGAATTTACAGTAACAGATATCTCAGCTAAATGCTACAGAAAGAAAGTGAAATTTATCATAGAATTGTGTTTCTTTGTCATTTGGGTGAACTGACCCTTTGTAGAAATGAGGTAACTAGAAAGACAAAAGGACTATATTATTATTAATATTACACGGCTGGTAAACAGACTGACTTTATATCACTCTTCTAATTGTAATGACCAATCAAAGAGCTCGGTATCTTGCCCAAGAACACTTCGACATGTAGACTGCAGGGGCTGGGGATCAAACCACTGACCTCCTGATTATTAGACATCCCGTTTCATCATCGGAGCTGCAGCTGCCTCTTTTCCTCAGCTGACATTTCAGACGACGACATGCGCAGTAACACTGAAAACCCGAACATGTGTCTCGGTTGTGGTTAAATGCAGAAGCTGCTGTGGTTGAATGACAGACGTGACATCTGGCCATTGTTGTACGTCTGTGTGTTAAGTCTCTCTTCATGTCTCTCTCTCTTTAATCCAGGGGAGATAATTCAGGGGCTAATATGATTTGAGTGTCGGCCATCAGACTGTCGCTGCCACAACAAGCTTTACCAAATATTTAATAATTTGCTAAGCTGATTAAGCAATTAACAAAGCAATTAATTCTTCCATCTAATGGCACTAATTTGTTGTTTCTGACAAAGGTGGTCCATCCAGTGGACTGGATCCCCTTAATCAGCTGATTAGTGCAGGGAGGGGGGGTTGTCTGTTTGCCTATGCTGTGTTTTTGCTG
>JAPZDY010000003.1:18456494-18480204 GCA_029783645.1 Ctenochaetus hawaiiensis
GTTAGAGAAAACTGGATGTACAGATGAAACATCATCTGTCGAATGGAGTGATCCTGCTGTTTCCACTGCCTTTGTGTCCTTTTAGCTTGTGTCAGTGTGTGTTCTGTGTTTCTGTATGTGTGTTTGTGTGAACATCCCTCTTTGCTCCATTTAATTAAAACAATAATAACATGATCAACATGAAATGAAACTGAAAGCTGAAGGATTTCAAAGAAACTTTGAACCTGTTGGTAATCCTCTTAGTAATTGTGTGTGTGATGCATATGCACATGCAAACACACTCTCTCTCTCACTTTTCCTCATGCACAGACACACACACACTCATATGTGTTGCATACATATGTAGAAAACTCACACTTAGACATTTATGTTCACATGTAATTACATTTGTGGAGCTTTAATGTCCCGGTTTGTCATCTTAAATGTACCTGGTTACAATCAAAGTATAGACAAACACACTGCATGTATGTGTATAAGTCTTTATCTTTGTTAGCGTAAAGCTGAACACGAAATGTTTTCTATCCAGGGCATGGCGTTGGTGTTTGCTCCACTGCGCGGTGAAACTCTGAGACTGTTTTGTCAACTGGCTCAGCAGGCCGGACTGTTCGTCTCCCAACACCAGCAGTATGATGCTCAGGTCATGGATGTTCATTTAAAGGTAAGAGGCATGTTCAAGAATAGAAAAGACACAAGTGCACATGAGTCCAAAACACTGAATCCCCCCACAAAAACCGGTTGAATCATTTGAATAAGAGTTTGTTTTGGTGAGGGGGATGACTACAGAATCAAATGTGCTGTAAGTGTACACATGCAAAGTGATCCTCAAAGCTGTAATATAGCAGTAATATGTATCGTTTACTTTCTTGCAATGAAGGTTGAGTTTCCCCTTTCATGCAGCTGATTTGAGAGTTTTACATTCAAGAATCCAAAAGCTGCAAGTGTGAATAAAACTACAGTATGAACTTGAACAGTTTGACACAGTTTTTAAGAATGTTTTTTTTGTTTGTTTTTTAGTAGTTGTTAGTTGTAAAAATTGTGGTCGATCACTCCGGACACTGGACAGAAAGCTCATCCTCTCTAAATGTGCTGCACTTCAAAAAAGAGTTATACTGTGAAAAATTACATTTGGTTAATTTAGACTGCTAAAGCTTGATATTTTATTTTGCCAAACTTTAGAGGTAGAATATAATCTGAAAATTGTATTTAATAACTTAACGCAGTTAATTTTTTTTACCTGAAAATGTGCAAACTCTGTACATAATAAAAAAAACTGTTAAAAATCCAGGTTGCGTAATGTGCACTAAGTTTTAATAAAGTCTGACAGGTCGTCTGGTGTTTAGAGATATTTTATGAGACAGATGGATCAAAAACAAGCTGCCATAACGTGGCACCATGAGAGAGACAGAACGAGGGACGGAGAAAAAAAGGGACAGTGAAAAAGAGAACAGGAGCCACAGAAAGCACATGAGTAGGCAGTGTTAAAAGAAGTGGTGTCCAGCTGTTAACTCCATTACACACACAGCTACAGAAGAACAGGACAGCAAGGAGCGGGCTAAATTGGTGCACACACATTCACCTACACTGGTGGGACAATTGGACAGACTGGCCATTAAAGTGCCTGTTAAAGTGGCCTGAACCTCAGCCAGGAAAATCTCACTCCTTCACTAAATGCAGCATGTGAGACCACTCACACATTCTATATCTAAGTGACTCTGGACCCTTTCAAACCACATCTGGGAAGTGTGCACACTTGCAGAGAGTAAAGGCAGACTTAAGGCAGATTTAAGATAGGATAAGGTCAAATTGCCACAGTCTGTCCCCAACACCACCCTGCTGTGATGCAACTACAAGGTAAGAAAGTTCTTAACAAAAACTCACCAGTTAGCTTTTCTGATTATGTCACTCCGGCAAACGAAATGTTCTCATCTGTTCCTTAAAACTTATGTCATTAAAAAAAAAAAAAAACATTAGCAAACATGTTGTCAGTGTTGGGGAGTAACTACTAACATTTAACAGAACAATGAATTTAAATCAAATACAAATATAAATGTAATATGTGACAGTATTAAGAAAATTAGTGTAATTTAATGAAACTAACCAACTAAAGTTTTCTATTTGGTTAAAAGCTTATATGGAGAAATCTAGGCTCATTCTGTTGAGTCGCATCTTTGATTTAGATCTGAAAACTGTAAGGCAGCAAAACCATTCAGACAAATTTGAGCGTAACATCATCAAGTATGTAAAATAATCATAACGAATAAAATTTCATCAAATGTAATAAGTTACATTGTGTTTATGAAATTGTAATTATATAACTGTTCGTGTTTTTAACAGGATAACCAGAAATCTGTAACAAAAGTATAAAAGTAACCTTCCTGAAATACATGTTGTAATAAGCTATTTTTGACAAAACAAGGAAACTGTTAATTCACCATGAACACCAAATCCTGATCTCTGGAGTCAAAGCTCTGTTCTGCATACACTCACTCATTCGCTCTGACCCTCCCTGTGTGCTGTAAGTTGTGCTCAGTGTAAGAAGGTCAGATTTCCTGGACAGGAAAAAATGTTGACAATGAATTAAACTCAGTCAATAGCAATTCCTTTAACACATATTTGGCAAAAGATTTTATTTTATTGCTGCATTAAGTCTCTTGTTCAGTTTCCCCTTCTTGTTAAACATTTGCCTTATGCACCCCTCAGATGAGGGCAGAAATAAAAATATAAAGAGTATGAAAAGAAAAACATACATGATCTTTGAACAAGTTTAAATTAGCGAGCACTTGCGAAGGACATTAAATTTATGAGGCACAGCTTCAGCAAAAAAATCTAATTGTAGGGTGTTCTGGCCTCAGGTGGAGTGGGAGCAGCACAAAAACAACTAAAGTCATCTTAGAAAAATCAAACGTGAATAAAAAAAAAAAGAGAAGAAGAAAGAAGTTAAGAGGGACAACAAAAAGAAGGAAGAAGCTACAGGGGGATTAAAGTGGATGCTGTCATTGCCTTAAATTTAAAAGAAAATACATTTTGGTTTGAAAAAGGTGCAGGGAGAATTGATTGGGCCTCAAGGCCACAGAATACAGTCATTGAATAATCCTAATGGTTCAGCAGCTCAACGGCTCGGGATGATTGCCACTCAGCCTTGTTTTAGTGATGAGAGTCGCCTGACGACAGAATGTGTGCAAACGGGGGAATTCAGAGTAAAACTCATACAGGAGAGAAGAAAAACCCATGAAATTAAGCTTTTTTTCATCTTTTCCATGGCATGGAAAAGGACTGGTACACCGGTCGGCTCACTCTTGAAATGCACACTGTCACACATGCACACGCACACACACATAAGCGGTGGGGTCAGGTGCTGCGTGTGGATATGAGGACAAGTTGAAGTGCCCCCCTCACATCTGAAGGTGATTAAGTCTCCTCTGCTTATCTTCTGATGAACACTCTGAACAACCCCTGTGTGGGGTTTTGTTGTGTGTGTGTGTGTGTGTGTGTGTGTATGCTTGTATGTGCCTGACTGACCATTCTAGACACACATATACACACATATACACACACACATGCTGTGCACACAGCTAAGAAACAAGCTATATCAAAATCCCACACAGACCAGACATCACTCAGACAGCGTATTGGCTAGACATTACACACAAACCCACACACACACACTACATGATGATATCACAGCGAAACATACACTACCACCATGCACACACACACACGCACACACATGCACATGCACATCCAAATGAGCAGCTGCTTCTCATTTGCACTACAGATTAGCTTTCCTCAGCTATATTTACTTTCAGTGGGTGGATCAGAACACAAGAAACATGCATATCAGAACCGACAGTGGAACACTCTCTATGGATTTTCTTTCACCGCGGCTTAAAACAATCAAAGACGTCTCCACCAAAAGCAGGTGTATCCACTGAAACTGAAAGAGCTATATGTTAGTCTTTTTAATACAGACAATCCAGGCTTTTAAAATGTATCCAGTTTGCAAGAAAATGCCTGTTTATTGTTACACTAATTCAGATTTTACTGCCATTTCCTCAATTTTTTTTATTAGATTGTGTTTATTTTTAAAGCCGACATCGCATTATAATAAAAACATTTTATAAATCCATTGAATTGATCAGTAATTTTTGATTTCTTTATGATGAAAAAATAAGATTTTATTGAGTTTTATCTCAACTGTTTCCATACCTTTTACTCAAAATGTGATAAAATAAAGATTCTGTTATTTTCTGAACTTTTGAGAACAAGCTGTCAATAACATTTAAAAAATACATCATTAGCAGGGTTTTAATCACCGAAAAGTCCTCACATAGTGTTACTTAAATACCAATATGCAGGTGTCAACAATGTGATATTGTTAGAATAAGTTAAATATATAAATTTAAAAGAAAATCTGCTCAATTTTAATAAACCCTTACAGTGTATATGCATACTAAACATGTGAAATAGTCAGTTAATGTCCAAATAAACAGGGCTCTTCTGTTAAGCATCATATCAGATGTGTGAATTGATGTATGTGATCATATGATACACAACATGACACCACTGAAAGTCACCACATGATAATACTGATTTTTCTCCTCACGCTGGTTTCAAACAAGTAAAACACTCAAATCAAAACACAGACACACAATTTTCACGCAGTCACAAAACAGTATCATGTAGTTGTTTGAGTTTCTCCGTGTCGTTTGGGCCCAGTTTACTTCTCCTCGTGCTCCCATAGCGACTCACAAGCTCCTCCATCTGGCACAGATGCTGCTAAACAAACGTACCTCCAGCAGCTGCGAGTACACTGGCATCCCTCGCTGTGCCGCTTTCGACACATGTCAGATTTGATTTTGTTTGGAATATACTGCCCGTCTCAACGTTTGCCTGGTGTGTGTCAGTGTGAAAAAAAGAAAGAGCAGGGAGTGTTTTTTTTAGCAATTCTTTACAAACCATCTCGAGATCCCGAGCTCGCTACTCTGCAGTTTTCAAAACCTACACACACTGTAGCCCTCTGACACAAACACACTCGAGGGATTGCAGACAGCAGGCAGGCCCGATGTGCAGCGGTAGTGTGTCTAAGAACTGTGTGTGTGTGTGAGTGTGTGTGGGTGTGTGTAAGGCGTTTGCTGGGATGGGCAGACAGGGCTAGCGCGTTATCCTCTTATCCCCACTGTTGTGGAATAGAGAGGCAAGCAGCTGGAGGGACTGCAAGCAGCCTGATAATGCCAGCGCTATTTTCTAACCCGCCATCTTAATCTTGTTACTCAAATGGTTGTGAAGAGAGAGTCATGAATTTTAATTTCTTTCAAACACACATACACACACACACACACGTGGTGAGAGAGAGTGTGTGTGCACATGTGTAGGTCCCCCGTCTCTCTCACATGCATAAATAGTATCCCCACTGTTTCCGTGCACTCACACTCTCTTCCCTGCCTGCTCCTTTCTGCCCCCCCCCCACCCTCCATCAGCTGCCTGGCTACCCCCCTTACCTCCCCCCTCCTCTTTCTCTGACATATCTTCCTTCACCCTTCTCCACTCTCCCTCCCTCTGCTCCCCACTATCTTCCCATTTCCTACATCACGACCCACTTCTCTATTTATTCAAGCCTGTCCTTCTATCCCTTCCTCTACTCGTCTCTCCATCCACCCAATCCCTCATTCTCTGTTTCCTAATCCTGCCGAGGGAGACCCCAGACATCCGGTTCATCCGTCCCTCCCTTGTCTCCAAGCCCCCCACCCTCCTCCTCCTCCTCCTCTCTCTTTTTCCACCTTGTTCACTTTCCCTCTGGTCTACACAAGCAGAGCAAGAATAAACGAGAGAAAAAAAAAGAAGGAGACAGAGAAATAGAGAGGCACAATGAGCGCACGAGAGAGGGAGAAAGAAGCCGGGGCGAAAGTGGCAATAAAATAAATGACTTGCACCTTGGAAAAGGAAAAAAAAAAAAAAGAGAGAAAAGATTGTGGGGGCGTTGGGGTGTGTGGGGGGGGTCGGGTTGAGAGCCGATTTAGCCAGCCACCCATGAAGCTGATTAGGCAGCCTGCGATCAGGAGGAACAGCTTTGCTTGTTAAACTTTTCACCTCTGCGAGCTCTTAGCCCTCACCGTGTTAAGGCTCCCACCCCTCCCTCTCCATCCCTCCATCCCTCCATCTATCGCTTCCTTGCTCCTTCCGCCTGGTAGAATTTGAATGTGAATGCTGGCCGTGGTCCCCACAGCGGGCTTAGCACAAGGGGGCAGGCAGCTGCCCCTCCACGCCCAACCACCCCCTGGGCCGTCTGCTCCCGCTCCCTCCCTACCTCCCTCTCTCTGTGGGTCACAGGTTCAACCACAGGCCGGTGCCTGGAGGGATGGCCACAGGAAGATAACACACATGAAGAGCGCTGGGGGGGGGGGGGGTAGAAAGGGAGGGACCGAGGGAGAGAAAAAGGGGAGAGGCAGACACGAGCAGTTTGTTCACATTTAACAAAAGGGAGAGAAACCGGAGAAAAGGCAGAATGAGGAGAGGTGATGGAGAGGCGAAGATCTCTCACTCCCTCTGGACGAGGTGTTGGGAAAAGAAGTGATGAGACATGTGAGAGGGAAACTCAGGTAGCCATTTAAATCACACCAACCTTACTTTTTCAAGGTGTTGTAACACTGGACGTCATCTACAGAAAATGTTCAAAACCTCCACTTCCTTTGGTTTTACACCTGAGCACTGATGGTGTGTAAAAATGACTACTTGTAACTACTTGTGTATGGACAATAAAAAAATCATTTCAGCTGTCAGTCACATGTTAAATGTTCAAGTGTTGCCTCACTGGTGAGAATACACGGTTGGGAAACGGCACTTTAAAGTCATTTACGTAACAAAGTATTTGACCAAGAATGTGTGCTTGCACAAATTTGATTGGTTAGCTTAGTGTGCTGCTGGTGAGGTCACAGTGAGTTACAGCAAAAGTTCAACTAAGCTATTTACAGCTTTTTATCTGGTTATTTTGATTAAAAGTTACTTAATTGTATTTTCAATGTCTTGTATAGAATATTTTGACATGATTTCACTTTTTTCATTTTTGCCACCAATTCTGTTGTGTCAGCACACTGGTTTTATTAAAATCAGAAGCAGTTCAGTGCTAATATTAGCCTGAACGCAGCCTAACTAACACCACAGTGAGGCTGCAAACACTCCAACATAACTTCATGCTACTGACCCACACTTTTCTGCACATACTTTATAACTATGTGTGTTACAGCCCTGTGAACTTATTATATTTTAGTTTATGTGTCTTTATATGGCGGAAAAAGTAAGAGATCTCCAGGGATTTTTGCTTCAATAAGACCTGCCTTACAGCAGATAAAAAACTTTTATAAAGGAGTAAAAGTTTTCCTGTTTAATTGATGGAATCTTCTTTTAATAATACAATTTATGATAAAATTTATTACAGTTATGTTTATTGCAGTGTGGACACAAAGGACTCACAAGTTAGTCTGCCTATTTTAATGTGGAGATTTTAAACAAAATAAAAACAGCTGTGACCCCCAAGTGCCACAAAACATCCTGATTGGTTGGAGAAACAGTCAGCGGTTGAGTTTTTAATGTAAGTCGGTTTGAGTTGGACTGATGAGCACTTGTGCAGGACCTACATGCCGCTGAAGGGAGTGAATTTTGGGTCAGTCTGAGTTTCTGTTTGTTGTGAGGAAACCTTTTCACACAGCTCTCCTCTATCCTGGTCTCACCACACACATGAAAACACACTCACAGACAGTCACACACTCTCACATGAGCAGACCCACTAAACTCACTTTCCTAAGTCTCTGATCATTTGGCCAGACGCTGAGCGAGCTGATTAGCTGGTGCAAGCCCAAACTGCCAAGTCTGCTTAAAAGGGCACCGAGTGGGCAAGACATGGCCTCCCCACACAGCTGTGTGTGTGTGTGTGTGTGTGTGTGTGTGTGTGTGTGTGTGTATGAGAGTGAGAGCTGATGCTCAAACTCAAACTATTAGTCTGTTAATGAACAAACAAATTCATCAGGAATCATTTGAACAATCAATGACGTCGTTTTTCGAACAAAAAAAGTAACATATTTTCTAGTTCCATAATTATACATAACTTTAAATTTTACTATAATTTAAACAAGTTATTAAAAAAGCACTCTGCACAGTTGTTATGAACAGAAAAATTAGCTATAGAGACCAAATCTGTGTAGACTGTAAATATGATATTTATGCTGTTTGGCATTTTCATATAGAGATTTTCGTTTTTGGGAGGCAGCTTCAAGTGGCCACTGGAGGAACTGCAGTTTTTTGGCACTTGTGTGTTGGTTTCATTTTCAGCCTCAGATGTTGCTTCTTGCTGGAGTCCCAAGATAATCAGGATGGCTTAAAATGTAGATAAAATTCTGTCTAAAAAAAGTCCTGAATACTCTCTGTAGATTTTAATATGTCTGTTAATACTTCTCATGTGTACTTTTCAGATGCTGAGAGAGGGAAAAGAAGCCTATGATGAGAACATCCACTATCCTCTCCTCATCACATTGACCAAAGGACCTCAAGCTGTCAGCCACACTCAGTAAACCAAAACATGTGAGCCTTCAGCTCTATGAAGCTCTAACACTCCACAAACTTCTGGATATTTGAGATTGATTGATGCCACAGAGTCGTGCAAACGATGTGATCCATGAATGAGCTCAGTGTGAAGGATGATGTGCAGTGAAGGAGTTGTATTAGAAAACAGAAGGATGGAGAGTTTAGTCAAATTAGCACAGAAAGCAATGCAGTTGTCATATTTGAGATATTTTTCATATCGATCCTGGCAGCTGAGAGGATTTTGTTATCAGATGGTTCATGGCTGTGGACAGTATTTGAGGATGCATCTTTTATAGTTGATGGGAAACAAAGCAGTAAGGATACTTTAACTGCAGCTGAGGAGAAAGAAAAGAAGAAATGCATGAACTTGTGCAACCTAGTATGTTTTCACCATTTGCCATGTGCCAAATAACTACTGGTTCTCTTAAAATAGTTACTGAGTCAGTCAGCCCTTTAATCAGTTGACCTAATACTTAATCACTGCTCTAATCAGCCAGTCACTCGTCCCTTCGGTTAATCAGCCATCCAAGAAAGGGGACCACATTGCCAAACAGGCCAGATAAGGTAACCAGTCAGTATCCAGTCATCATAGCAGTCTGCAAGCCAATCAGCTGTCTGGTCAGCTCACTAGTTGTTCAGTCTGATAGTTACAACAGACATTTCTTCAGTCAATCCAACATAAAGGTGTCAGTTATCCAGTCAGTTGTCCCTCTTTAACCAGTCAGTATTAACCTATGCCACTGTGTCTGGGCCCAGCGTGGAGGCCGTCTCTAATTCATCAACTATCACAGACCGCGAAGCAGCTCGCAGTTTCTTGTGCGTTTCTTTTATTCCTCTTTGTTCCCTTCTTCCCCTGCTTTAATTTCTTTTAATACAACTCATTCATCCCAGTCAGAGGTCAGTATTAATAGCTTCTTTTGTGCGTTCCTTACAACAGTGCATTAACACATTAAGGCACTTTCAGACTAAGGAGCAATTGTTGCTGCCCAGGAACTGTGGCTAGCGTAATTCACAGCGCCGTTGCCACTGATACAAGTAGTCCACTTTACATTACATATTGAAAATTTTATTTTGCGCAGCTTTATTCATGTTGTAATCTGTATTTGAGCTGCAGAAGATGTTCTGACTTTAAGATTCCACCTACATCACCTCCGACTCCTGCTTAAGTGTTCATGTTTTTTTAAAAGTTACCACTGATGAAATTCAGAAATAAGTAAAACTCAGCTCGTTGTGTATGTTATTGTATTGTCAGTGCTGGTTTTAAACATATCTGCTGCTGACAGAAACAGGACTTTTGAGGCTGTTTTAGTTTCCAGTTAAATCCCACATCACTTAATCCACAGAAATGTGAAGTGCTTCAAAGTGACCTAAAGGAGTCAGCTGATGAGCAGCAGTCAGATCCTGTAACAGCCAATAAACACTGTTAAAAGCTGCTTCCCGTTCGGGGGGGGGGGGTCCTCCATTGTAGATCTTCTGCTCGTTAGCAGACCAGGCCTGACACAACCCTCTGCGTTTATCTGGGCTCAGGATTGACAGGAATTCACTGGCTTGTGCATCACCAGTGGTTAATCGACAAGTGACCCAACACTGTGAATTAGATAAAAGGAGTGAAGGAGTAAAGAGCAGGTCCCCCCCCTCCTTTTTTAGTGTGTACCCCTGATGTCCACTGGTTTCAGACTGTCTGCTGCCAATCCAGCTGGTGTGCCAACATCCACTTACTCTGGGACTGCCGTGTCTCACTCCCAGTTCTTGTATGTGGGGTCTATTTTTGCTGGAGCTACTTGCATCTCTGCAGAATTCACATTACAGTTAATAGAAAAATAAATGTCTAATGGTGCTTTAATTTGTCATTGATTTAAGCTTTTATATACTTACAGAAAAAAACTATATGTAATGCAGTTTGTGTCACATCACCAATTAAATCTGTGAAGCATCACAGATGCTAGTTTTCTTTCTGCTTGCAAACACTGTTGAGAAAATACAGATACAAAGATGGCACTCTGTAACCAAAAGTGTGGCCACAAAGAATCTTTTATTACAGTAAATATAAGTTAGGCGCAAACCTGATTTTTTTAGTGTTCATATTAAAAATACAAAGTGCATTTACATGTGCACTAGAATCATGGTTGAAATCAGATTTTTGCTGTATTCGGGTTATGTTTCATGCATGTAAACAGCTTATCAGTATCAGAAACCTAAAATAAGAATAAAAATTTCCGATTTTTGAGAAACCTGGATGTACTATCTGGACCTAGCATGGATATGTTCCAGGTTTTTAAACCATCTTATATTTGCTGTGATGTTGAGAAATTAAGACATCCAGAAAAAAAACAATCAGATCCTGAATGCTGTCATGATCATGTAAAGAATACATCATTTGAATTACCAGTTTTTTTATTTCTCACTTAACACATCTGGAATATAATCAAAAACAGAGGCGGGCCAAAAACCAGGATACTAATGGACATGTTTAACAAAATAAAACAGGAATACAATGCAGTCATATCCAGTGGACATCTGAAGTTACAATATGATTTCAAATAATCAACTATATGTGTTTTGAAAAAAAAATTTACACAATTTAAGCTCTTAAATAACATCAAGAGCTGAAACCTGGACACATTCAGACCGTGCTCCTCTGCTTTCTGTCAGAATAATTAACTGTTTCACTCAGGTCTTCTTTCACCTGCTTGCACCTGTTTGCTGTTTCTGGTATCCAAGAAATGTCAAGTGTCGGTGAGTCACTCGAGCCTGAAGTTGTACCTGCTGTTAAAGTGTTCCCATATTTCACTGTGATCCATTTCTGGTTTATGACAGCCAAGAAGCTATGCAGTATCTGTCAGTGGCTGCTGTTTACATTCCTTGTATTAAAAATAATCCACCTTCAGAATTAAGAGGTATTCCCTGTGTGTAACTGCTCAGAAAAGTAAATTAAGCCAGTTTAATCAGCGATCTTGATGCTTTGAGGACTTAAATTGCATTGCAAAAATGTTCCCTTTTCAGAGGTTTATGAGTATATTTAATTACATTTTTATCTGTAATGCAGTTTGCTGTTTTACCTTTGATATCTGCGGGTCAACACGCAATCACAAACCCAACTGTGACTGCATTACATCATCAAAACTAACAGTGATGTCACCTTGAAGCACACTGTTTACCGCAACATCCGTGCTGCATTGCTGCTTCTTCCAACATCACTGCCTCTTTTTGTGGTAATTAAAAAAAAAAAAAAAAATCAGCTGTGACGTTTTTCACAAGTGATGTCGTCACTTCTCGTTGTAGTGCTGTGGGACTTTCACCGCTTCTCACTGTGACATCGACTGGCAGTCAAGAAAACACAGTCAGTGTTAACCAGATACAGTCATGTGATCTTTATTTGGATGTGACTAATAACCTTAATAAGTAAGATGTTGGACAGTTGTTTTAGATAAAACCACAGAGGAGAATGTGTGCTGCTGCTGCTGCTGCAGGGAAATAACTTGGATAAAAATCAGAAATGCTTTATTCTAACAGATCTCTGTCACTGTGTTGTCTCATCTAGGATGTTATTGTGATTATCAGACAGAGTTATTTGAATTGTTTTGCAGACTGTGTCCACACTAATACAGATCTATTTTGAAATTTATATTTTTTTCACATTTATTCTTTTTTTTATTTCAACTAAAAATTTCCAATTTGAAGCTGCTTCAACATGTAAAGACACAGGACGTATTAAAAATATGAAAAAGTACCATGTGATCTGGTTCAAAGCCTCTGGCTCCAGTGTTTTTCAGTGTGGATGGTGTGATAGAAACACTTTTAGCTTTTTTGTTTGTATTGTTTTTTGGTTTGGCACAAGAGATAAATTTCATTATGTTCTCTGTTGAAATATTTTTAATTTATCCAGGTTAGTGTGGACATGGCCTCATATGGTGAGGTTGTCTGTTGAGTAAATTTAATTCCTTCTATTCCACTGTAATTAAAGGGTTGAATGTTGTACTCTGCAGCCGAAGGGTGGATGATTTTTTTTTTGTGAATGAATCAAATAAATTTTCCTTAAAAAATTCTGAGACTCTGGGACCTTCTTTTTTTTTTTTTTTTAAATGGTCTGAATAAAAATGTACATGTAACACACCAGCAACAACTATTGTGTTATTTCATTGATAAAATCTTGAAAAAAAAGCAAAATTATTATTATTTCTCACAAAATCAAAATCAAAAACGAAAAAAGATTCAATTTATGTTCATTTACGCTGCAGATGTCTTGGGTTTTTCCATCATAATTGATACACTGTTCCTCAGTATAAGCTTATCATGCAGAGCTGGTTGACAAAGCTGAAAAAAAAAGTGTGCTCCATTATTAAAAATCTGGTGTTAAATGTCCACAGATGCAATAAAGTTTCCTTCAGGCCCAGATCGGCCGTGGCCTGTGTTTCAAACACAATGGCCTCCTGCAGGCTAAGCTGGTGCCAGACAAGGTAACACACACAGATACACACACACACACACTCACACACACACATATCAAGCCCAGTCAACAGTCTACCCCTCCACAGGAAGAAAAGAGAGAGGGATAAAGGAGGGAGGGAAGGCAGAATACAGCAGCTAATCCTGCAGGCTCACTCTTCTGTTTATCAGTCAGAAGGAGGGAGGGAGAGTTAGCAGAAAGGGAGGGACCAGCGAGGCCTCCTGATCTGTCTTTTGATATTTTAAAGAGGTCTGTTCTCTCCTCCCCAACACTCTGCTGGAGAAACAGGGAGAAGAGATAGAAAAAGCTGCAGACAGAGGCAAAGAGAGGGGAGGAAGGCTGATATGGACGAGGAGGCAGAAGAGAGGAGGAGAGAAAAGAAATGAGACAGAACATGGTGAATGGCAGGAAGGAAAGGGGAAGTGAGACAGCTGGAAATGAGGTGAAAGTAGATCGAAACAGCGGGGAAAAGCCTCAGAAGTGAAAGAAGAGAGAAGCTGACTGAGAGACTGAGATTGACTGGCCAAGTGAGTGATCGAACAGAGAAAAAGAGAGAGACAGAGTGCTCCCGGCTCGACACAAGGGCCCCATTAACTTGACCACTTGCCCTTTGCACACAAAGGCAGGGCCGGCCCACTGCCCCTCCCACCCAATTATCCACGATTAGGCTCAGTGCACTGTGTCAAGATGGAGAGGGAAGGAAAAGAGGAAAGGGGGAGAGAGGCGAGCACAGGGAGGAGGAAGAAGGGGACAGAGGGAGGAAGGGAGAGATGTGGATGATGAAGAAGGACAAATTTATCTTTAACATCGAAGGGATTTGAACATTTGTTAGCAACCTCCATGCAAATGAGTGTTGAGTGTAAAGAGTCACAGCAGCAGAGAGGCCAGCGTCCTCTGTGGACTTCTGATACTAAGACATGCAACTTATCCGTCGATTCTTATATTGTATTTGCTGTTAAATGTGTCTCAATTTTTCATTTATTCAATTTATTTGCAGATTTGTTCATTTGTTGTTAAATTTTTATTAAAGGGAAAAAGTTTTGTGCTCTGGCCATTTATATGCATTTTCTTGAGTCCACAGTAGCTATTTTTTGCTAATATTTTGGGCAATAAATAAGCTAAACTTGACATACTGTTACCTGATAAAGTTTGATGTATTGAACATTTAAGCAAACAGTTGCATATCTATATACAGAACGCACATTAGCATTTATTTGAAAGCATGATTTAACTCTGCTTTGGTCTCTGCCTGCTCCTGAGAGATTCTCCCGGATGTTTAGCAAACAACTGCTCTGTTCATCAGCTGGTTGTTGACTTTGTCTACTCTCGTGGCTGTGCAGGTAGCACTTAAACAGCTGCTTGTGCTATAAAACCAAAACAATGAGCTGAAAGACATTTTAAAGGCTCAATAGAGCTGATGAGTCCTGCAGAGTCAGGCAATAATTCAACCTCTTAGATGTTACATACACTGTACATTAGATCCAGCAGTTTAAAGTTTATGTGCATCAGATACCCATTGCCACTGCAAATTACAAGTGCATGTATAAAAATGCAAAAAGAGAATGTTTTTACACCTTTTAGTCATTTGGCAATTAACATGGTGACTCTTCTCCATTTAAAATAACACATACACACATTTATAGCATTTAATGACACAATACTATCTTTTCATTTACCACTTCCACACAAACTGGTCACTAAACTCATGCTACACTGCACATAACCCCACACACTATGCAGTAAACACACACAGGCCAATACAGCAACATGATAACAGCTCAGACACACTACAAACACACACACACACACATGGATACACACATCCTTCCTCACTAACTCACCATGGGCTCAGCTGCAGTCCAGCCATGTTGTGTTGTGCTGTGCTTTGTTGATATTCTGCTGCCAGCTAGCTGGCATCCCCAGGGCCTTGGGCTGGTTGCCACTGCAGCATGGAGCACAGCCACTGACAGCAAACACACACACACACACACATGCAAAGGTACATATAAACTGCATACCCTCAGTTTCTCCCTTCACTTTAACTGGCATGTTTTTGGTGCCCCAATCTTTGCAGCTCTCTAAAAAAGTCTTAACACGTCTTAATTTTTTGTTTTTAAGGCACAAGGTCAAAGAAAGTGGTGTTTAATGTGATCTAGGCCAAATGGATTGTTGTTTTTTATGTTCAGACTTTTATTTTATTTACTTTCATTCCATAACACTGAATAATTTCCGTGCCATTGTTTTATATTTTTCAATGCTAAGTAGTTCAGCCTACACTTCACAGGTAATGTGCACATTAACCTAAAATAACACGTTCATGTTTTTTTCATTTTAGCCATATTTTAGCAGGAAAACAGGTTTTTTTGATGGATTAAAAAGGGTGTTAACATTCATTGCATTTGCAAAAGAAAGTGCAGACACGCACTCAGACATGCACACACACTTTTTCTCACGCTGAGTGAGACACAAACAGTGGACGCCAGGTGGCCTCAGGTGGTCAACTCCACCTGACTCTTTGACATGCACACTTGTAACCACAACCACGGGCTGAAATGAGGCGAAATGTTTTAGTGTATATGCTGCGTGTGTGAGCATACGGTGTGAGCATCTGACAACCCAACATGTTTACACGTCCCCTGCTCTATTTTGAACCCCCACCCACCCCCACCCACCACCACCACTACTCCGTCCATCGCCCAAAATCTCTCAAAACCTTTCAAGCCTTTTCCTCTCTCTTCTCCTCCTCAAGGCAATTTGAGGAGGGCTTTTTAAATGATCCGCTCATTATCGGTAGTGGAGTCACTCTGGTTTTTCAGCTCCGTCTGCTTGCCTTCCTGCCCCCCCACCACACCACACCACCCCACCCCTCCCTCCTCTTTATATCTCCCTGTTTTTTAAGGGGCTTTTTCTGCTCGCCCTCCCCCTCCGCTCCCACTCCTCCCTCCAGAATGGCTTTTTGGTCCGTTTGTTTGTGCTCATGAAGTGGAATGCAGCAAAGTCCCTGAGAGCATTTTTCCCTTTTTTTTTTTTTTTTTTTTTTTTTTTATAAATTTAGAAAGCCATCGAGTATGAGTTGACGTGGCAGAGTGGGAGCTCCCCCCCACCCCCACACACACACAACTCCCTCCCACATTGCACACACACAAATACACACCACATTCACAATCCTTCCTCTACGCGCACCTAATGCTGGCCTTGACGACAATAATGTTTTCCATTACTGGAGACGGAATTGGGAAATATGTGGAGGTGTAGTCACCTGGAGCAGGGTTGAATGGGATACTGGCTATACAGAGTGGGAAATGTGTGTTTATTACTGTGTATCTTCTCTAAAAAAAAAAAAAAGCTTTTGTCGCCGTGTAGACACGTTTAACAGACGTAAACACGTAAAATCAATTGTGTGTTGACTCCCATCTGTTCCTCCGGAGGCTCTATAGGCTGTTTGTACTTATCCCCATTTACCTGTTCAGCCCCTCCATCTCTAATACCCATTAAACCTCTCCATCTGGATATGCAGGAGGCTAAGTTCACTGACTGACTTATTCGCTGACTGAGTGGAGCGAGCTGAGGTCAACCTGGAGGCTGGCAGTCTATACACACACACACATACACATGCACATTTACACCAGTACAGTGATGCTTACACATGAGCTTATGGCAATGGGCTGCTAATTAAGGGGGCTGTGCTTGTTGACGAAAGCACTCAACTTATTGCTGATTAGGTCAGGCTGGCTGGATGTGCGAGAGAGACGGAGGGAGGAAGAAGGAAACAATCTGCGAAACATATAGAAGGACACAAGTGGTCTGTGCCGGTCGAGAGTCCTTCCCATAAATGTTGACAGTCTCTCGTTGTCAGTGTTTACCCGGCTTTTTAATGGCAGAGGGCCGACATCAGCCACTGTAGGAGCTGCGCTGAATCAACACCTGCCCCTCTGCACACAAGCAGCTCCTCTCTGTGCCATTGTCTGCCTGTGACTCTGTGAGTCAGTTAATCAGTGAGGCCATCAATCAGTGTGTGGAGCAGCTAGTTTGTCAGCAGGCCACTGAATCTTCACATTCAATGAGTAAGACAATTGGTAAATTTAACAAACAAACAAGAAGCCAGTTGTTTTGCTCATTATTTATCTTTGTAAGTATTTGATTTAAAAAGGGTTTTTATTGATATTAAACTAAATTTGTTAGTGAGAAAACTGACAAATTTAAAAGTCAAAATAAAAATACTGCAATGCATTAATCATCTCCCTTGGTTTTAACACATTTTTTTACCAATACACATAAAATCTACCATGTTGAACAATGTTTTGACCTCTTGCAGGGCCTTGCAGGTTGCAGGCTGTGCTGTTATAAATCTACTGGGCACCATGACAGGTGACACCATTCCCTGCCTCTGACCCAACTTACCTTTAAGCTGCCTTTAATTCCTACTGTCACACACGCAAAAAGGAGATTCCCAGCAGCCTGACCCTGCCTTGTATCTGCCTTGTATCTGCCTTGTATCTGCTTAGGCTGAACTGCAATGGCTTGGTGGCATCTTCTTCTTATTGTCATGGCCGGCTCAGTTATCCATCATGTTATTTAGCTTCACTGGTCTAACAGGCAGTTACTTTATAAATCAGTTTTATCAGAAAACTTTTCACAACATTTTCTGACCCTGCACAACAGAGATGTAGTGCTATTTGTTTACGTAGGAGAGAGCTCACATGCACATGTGTGGAAGTGCACAGTTGTGACTCTACTTGAGGGTTATGTAACCAACCAGTAAATGCTTCAGTCAATCACTACACTTTTAATATTACTATGATATCTTGACCGTTTTCTCTTTTGCTTGAGGTATGATTGAGGATTGATCGGATCTTCAAGCACTTAAAAAAATTAATTACATCTATTGCATTATATGAACTGCAAATATGCTATTTCCTCACATAGAGAAAATAAAATAGTGTCCACTTATTTTACCAGTTAAAATCTCTTTTGTATTATTAGACCTTGATTTTTTCACCCTAATTAAAGAGCAAGGTATCAAAATGATTTTTTTCATGTGTGAAAGTGTAAAAGTGCAGGTAAGTTTACAGAGTTACTAGTTGGGAAACTCTCAGCAGTTTGTATTTTGCAACAAGAATACTCAAGTGTGTGTTCAAGGGACTTAAAACAACACTCTTCTTTACTTGTCCCCAAACGTGGCAGGTAATATATCCCTTTTGTCTACAAAATCACCAGATAGCAGCATGCTAACTCACTGAAACCAGCTCTCAACTCATGAAGCAACAGCCATACAATGACTCTCAGTCTATTTATAGTTTCATTTAATTCCTTTTAGCTTAAACTCTTAATTATTTAAAGAAAATAAATCAGTTGCAAAAATTAAGTAGGTGCAACTTCAGTGACCCTCTTTATCCACTTTCAGTGTGGATGACACCAGCCTGTCTGAGTCACGCTGTAAATCTTGCCAAACCTTCATTTATGATTTATTACCTTCTTGTGCACCCATCTGTCTGTCTGTCTGTCTGTCTGTCTGTCTGTCCGTCTGCCTCCTCACCTCCTACTCTTTCCATCTTTGCATCTATTTTTCTCCTCCTCCTCCCTCCTGCCCCCCTCTTCTCTATGGCCTCTGTGCCTGTGGTCGCCAGGGCAACAGCTCTAACCTGCCGACCCATGTTCCCGTGGGCCAGGGGGCCATTAGGGGCCAGTCAACAAGCCTCTCTTCCTGCCACAAGTGGTGCTGGCGGGATGGAGAGGGCCCTCGTCTCTGCTTTGAAGGTCAACGAGGCCGCAGCCCGGCACTCTGCCAGTGACTCTTGGGCCCCCCAGACCAGAACAGCTAACACAGCTTTGGAACGAAGGTCCAATTCAACCGCACACAGAAATAACCATTGTTACAAGTCCCCGGGTTTGAGTGCATATCCTGGATGTAACAGTAAATTACTGCTACACTTTTACCCCATCCAGTGATGAAATCAGTTAGGTATTTCAAAGTGTCCTGTTTTTTTTTTCTATCACAAAGTGTAGTCTGACAAGCATACTTTGAAAAGGCTCAGGTTTGTATGATCACTTACTTCACCGATAGAACGAAAAATGGACTCAGTCAGAATCTAAAAGCATCACTGTAACCTCACCTCCTCCGGTGGTATCTGAGCTGTTCGGTTTGTGTCCCCTTAATACCACATGTTGTCCACTTGTGACCCCTTGTCTCAGGTTTAATCTGTCTGTGAGTCCTGATCTGTAAGACTGAGCTGTGACTTTCCCCTCTCAAACAGGAATGAACATTTGGAGTAAAAATACTGTTGAATTTCTGGTTTGCTGGTCTTGAATTTTATGTTATGTTTTAATAGAGTTTTAGGTTAGATGTCTATAATTTAAAGTCTGTTGGTTAAGAGATTTTCATGTTTTGTTCTATAACATAAAATATGTAAATTTCCCACTTGTGATCTTTGAAGCTTTAACTGATCTTAAAAAATGCAGTCGCTAACAAGATGCTAAATAAGACTACAGAGGTTTGTGATGTTAAACGTCATTTTGCTGAACCTATCTCCTAACAAGTCTGCCTTTACAGCCTTCTTGCGTTTGTACAAATACAAACACATTTTAATTATTTTTTGTTGGCCTACAAAAAATATGTGACCTCTGTTTGTGCAATTTTTAGATGCCTGAATGTGCAAAACTATTTCAGGAGGAAAAAAAGACGCTTAGAGATCTTTGAGGAAAAGGTAAGAAAAAGAAAACTAATGCATGGAAAAAAAATGTTTTTGATTATATATCCCCTTACATATCCCCTTTTGTGACCCTTCAGATTGAACTCACAACCCTTTTTTGGGGTCAAGAACCCCTGTACAACTATTCTCTTCTTTTAGTATGTGATTTTGTATTTTGCATTTTGCAGAGTTTGATGGTGAAATTGTGTGAGAGGAGCTTGAAAAAAACACACTATAACCTGGAATGAGATTAAGCAAAAGTTTGCAGCATTCTGGGTTAAAAGTATTGAATCGGTTAACATGGATCGGCATTTTTTTCTCACAGTCTTCATCTGTGTCAGCTTACAGGGTGGCATGCACCTGTTCCAAACAATTTTCTGGCATTTCTGTTTGGGGGAGGCAAATACTCCAGTAGCCACTTGTCTGCCTCCTTGGGGGGAAATGTACATAGATTATGTCCACACTAATCCTTCTGTGACAAAAAAGGTATTTTGCTTCAATACGGCGATTGGGTAAGGGTTTCAACAGATACACTCATCCTTACAAACACACACGTACACACACACATACACACATTTCCCGTCCATATGTGCACAAGGACATTGGTGCAATTAACCTTTAGCTGATTCAGTCCGAGTACTCTGTTTGATTGAATAGAGCTGGAGTGTTCCCTAAGCCATAATCACAACCTCATGTGAGTGAGTGAGTGATTGAGAATATGTGTGTCTGTGTGTGT
Source organism: Ctenochaetus hawaiiensis (assembly GCA_029783645.1). NCBI lineage: Eukaryota > Metazoa > Chordata > Actinopteri > Acanthuriformes > Acanthuridae > Ctenochaetus > Ctenochaetus hawaiiensis. Next base: position 18,476,941 of record JAPZDY010000003.1, read on the forward strand.
GTAGGACAGAGAGAAAGTGAGACAGACAAAGAGTGTGTGTGCGTGTGTGTGTGTGTGTGTGTACATTTCTTAAACACTGAATGATGACCTTTAAGTATTGAGAGTTAGGGAGGTGACCTACTTCATATTTTTCTAATGAATTACCATGTGACAATGCTTGTAAATCTCTGTATGAGTGTGTGTGTGTGTGTGTGTTTGTCCCTGACTCGCCATAAGTGCAGCCACTTCTCCAGCCAATGAGTGTGAGACTCTGAGCTTCAGTGTTATGTTCTGGGTTTATCCTGCAGAAGGAGAATCCTCGGCTCCAGCTCGAGTCTAGCCTCTGGCCCTGGCAGACTGTCATCTGTCGAGAGTCTACTAGCCTTGAGTTCTCTTTTCGTTATTGGCTCCAATGGATTGAGCTAAGTATGTGCTGAAAATATTGGAAGCCCTGAAAATATTGGCATGATTCGGAAGAGCCAGCTTATTGCTGCCCTGCATGTGCAGGTTTTTTTAATTGTCTTTGCTCTATTTTCTCATGTGTGTCGCGCAGCGGTTACCTGTGCACCTCCTCGCTGAATGCTAACCCAGCGGCAACTGGATCTCAGCCATGCAGGAGTAGTGAGGCATTTATCTGTAGTGCAGTTTTTGTCCTTCAGTGCCAGCTGATTCAAACAAGTGCCCAGCTGTAGAGACAAAAGCTGAGCACTTTACTTGTTGCAGTTGCTGGCCTGATTCCCCTGCGGCTTTGCTGTGCCAACCAGCCTCAATAGGATAAGAGTGATGACTGTTGCTCACTTATGTCATCAGATAAAAATGTAGACTTCCCACCAACGTTTCACTGGATTGGTTTACAAAATGTCAAAAATATTGAAAGCTGCCTGCCTAAGGTGACATTTTTACATTGTTTAGTCTGGTTGAAAGCCTGAACCCAAAGTTTTTACTGCACCCCTCAGCACTTTTATTGCAATAACCCCCCCCCCAAAAAAGACTCAAGAACAAGCTCTTTTTAACCACTAACTTGTCTGACCGTAGCAAACAATTTCAGACAAGATAGCTTTGCCATAACTCTACCTGCTGCTGGTGATAATAAAAAGATGAGGGACAATATTAAGCTGTTAAACTCACTGATCTCTCAAGTCCATTAAAGAGTCATTGCATTTTTATATCTTATATATCTTACATTTGTGTGCTCTGCAGTAGCTCTGTCTCAGCTGCATGTTTGTAGGTAATTTGGCATATTTACCTTTGTAGATATGCATATACAGCATGTGTTTATGATATGTATCAGTGTGTGCATGTATATATATTTGCACGTGCATGCATGCATGTGACTATGTGTTACTGTATAGCCTCATCTCCCCTGCAGCATAATCAAGCTATAACGTGGCTGCGCTAGCTTAGAGTCATGCAGCGTGCTGTTGTGTGCTACTAACTCACACAGCTCTATTAATTAGCTGTTTGATGCTGTTAATTGGGCTCCCACTGCTGCACTAATTGATAACGCCATTGCCATTGACTACACAAAACACAAACACAGAGAAGTCTGTCAACCTATTCAAGCGCCAGAGAGTGAGAGTGGGTTGGATGAAAAGTGAAGGAGGATGGGAGTCGGCAAGCGAAGGCCTTGGGAGGAGAGAAAAAGGAGATGAGGAGTAAAGATGGGGTAACATGTTAGAGTTTTGCAATGTTTTACAATGCAATTTCTGAAAGTTGTTCTACATATTGATTACTGTTTTGGTATTCACGACTTGCAGCTAACTCTCACAAACAACAGTCTGCATTTAGGTTTCCATTGGATGAAAATGTAAATGCAATCTCATGTGTCAACACCTGGTAATAGCAATATCATCTTTCTATTGCTCTGTGATCTGCATAGCTCCACACCCCTCTCCTCTCTAATGGCACTGTTCAACTATTCATTGAAATGTCTGTTATCATATATAGCGTGTGTTTTTACCTGTCACTGTCTCTGACTCTGAGATGCAGACGCCGAGCATTGGGAGTCAAAACAATATTATATGAGCAGTCACATTAAGAAATTCTTTTAGAGAGAGAATGTTTATATCCGGATTTCACTAATTAGTATTTCACATGTGTGCGGCTCAAATGAAATGTAATTGTGAATTTTTTGTACATGAGGCTCCTGTGATTGTTTGGAAAACTTTCTTTTTATATTTTTGATTTTTGTATTTTAAATATCTTGACAAATGTCAAAATATTCAACATTATCTTCTGTGTCTCTGAAGACCGTTGGTTCCCCCTTTATTTGAGTTAGCAGCTTGATGCTAGCTCTGTTTTTAGCGTCCCGTTTGCAAAATCATCTGGCTGACTATGTGTTTTAGCTGCTGGTGCTAACTTAAACTTATTCACTGCTGTAAATCCTTAGGCAGGAGTCCAGTACAGCACACTGCATTGTGCAGGACTGCAGAGGAGGAGAGCTCTTTCACCTCTGGGCCTTTGGGTGGTGAAAAGGCAGTTTTCCCTCAGTCAGTTGGGATGACAGAGCACAGTTTGACCTGCACTGCATCGCTGAGAAAAGAGAAACAGCAAAGGCAAACAAGGCTGGATTTTTATGTCCCTGGGGACATCACGGGTCCTACTATAGAGTTTATGTTTAAGTTTGAAAGGTGTTGGATTCTGGGAAGTTGAGTTCGGTATTATTTATCTTTGTTGCTGTTAGTCTCATCCAGTGGAAAACCAGAATTCAGACTCATACCAGATTTCACAATTAGGTAAAATATGAATCGAATAGTAATATGAATCAAAAACGAATCCCTTCTCTCCCTTAGCACCACCAGCAGGCAAACATTTTTTTATTTGGGGTTATAGATCTTGACCACTAGTAGATACACTGCCTTGAAATTTGGTCCAAACATAATAAAGTAATACATTTTCTAGTTGACTGACCCTTCATTTAGTGAAATTTTCAAAATATGATGATGGGACAAGATAAAAACTGAAAAGTGTCAAAATGAAAAATAAATACTTGCCCATTTATGTCTTAATTATACTGTTTTTAGTGCTGATATGCACATGTTAGTATGCCAGCAAGCTCAATTAAGATGGTGACCATGCTGGACCAAACCTGGTAAATATTAGTGCATTAGCATTGTCAGCATGTAGCTAAAAACAATGCTAAGTCAGTCCCTCCAGGAATTTGCGATGTTGTGATCGCAACAATTAATGAAAATTCAACCAATCTCCATGAATTCTGCGCGACCTTGCAATTTTGTCCAATCACCGCGACTTTTCTGCAATTTTGGCCAGCCTCCCGTGAGTTCC
>JAPZDY010000003.1:18497368-18512653 GCA_029783645.1 Ctenochaetus hawaiiensis
ATAATAATAATAATAATAATAATAATAATAATAATAATAATAATAATAATAATAATAATAATAATAATAATAATGTCCTATAATTGATAAGAAATTAAAAATGTTGTAAGTCACTTTATTTAAAGTTATTTCTCTTTTTTTGTGTGTCATCTCTTTTCGCTTGCAGTTAAATATGAAGAAATGAGTTACAGCTCCAGAATAAAAGCGATTAAAGGAGAGAGGATTATTTTGAATGAGGTCAGTGTTGATGTGAATTAAAACAGCGTCTCCACTGGAGGCCGAGTCACTCAACCAGACAGTGCCGAGGAGGCTTATATTAGGAGAGGCGTTAAAATCCGTTTTCTCATCTCTCTCTCTCTCTCTCTCTCTCTCTCTCTCTCTCTCTCTCTTCCCTGCACCACCTCTTCTCCATCTCTCCCCTCGTCTGAGAAAGCGGAGTCCTGAAAGACAAGCCGCATCATCATGCCATTAAATATTTAAGCAAAACACTGAAACTATATGAAAGATTAAGGGTGCATAAAAATAATTAAGGATTATCGCAATGAAAAATGCATGCTCGCTGTAACCTAGGAGTTCATGATATGAACAATACAATATTAATGGTCTGGAGTGGAGGAGTGTGCAGGCAATTCTATAGCCTCATTAAAAGGAATGTGTTTGTGTCTGGCCCGAGCAAGGCTGCAAGCTACAGATACCAGATCAGCCTCCACTGTTTACAGGTCGACAAAACAAACAAAGGTAATGAAACCATGCAGTGTAATAAGGTGTGTGTGTGTGCTGAGCTGGGGATACCTTACCACGGGCCGTCCTTAATAAAGCACAAAGATATGAAACCGCCCGGCAGGTTATGTGTAAAATAACATTTTCACATCACTTCAATAACAATGTCGCTGTGCCGGAATCAGCCGCAGAAGGTCATTTTCAATGCAGGTCGAATACCGAGGATATATTCAGGGCTATAGACATTAGAAAGCACCAATACCTTAAATCACATTACCATGAACAGACCCCAGTTCTTTCACTGAATTATAAAAGCGTGAACAGCCTCATATATCTTTTATGTCCGTGGCCCATTTTTGTGGAAGTGTGCTCATTTCTCGCGGGACATTGATATTTTAACAGTGTTTTAATTATTGGACGAGAGAAGCTGAAGGGCCGGCGCAATGATGAGGTTTCCCCACATCGGTGGTTTTCAACAATGTCAGCTCTTTGACACATTTTCAGGTCATTCCGCGATGAATGAAATACAAATGAAACCCATCGCCTATTGGAATAAGGTATCAATAATTGGCGGCGCAGCGTAAAAAGGCCGCGACCGGTGAATTTGCTAGATTTGACCTCTCCTCAAGCGGAGGATTAGAGGCCAAACATAATAATGGGTAAGTCATTGTATCGCCGGATTATGCAACTATCTTTGGGTGCCAGCATACTTTATATGATGGACTGGAAAAAAAATGTGAAAGTTTCAAATGTGTCAGATATCTGTCAGAAAAAAATAGCCGGTTTCGTTTTTGCATTGTGTGCTTAAAATAGCGATTTTTAATGTCAGCTGCATTATCTTAAATGTCTAATTTTCCTTTAGATGTCTTCCATTTGCCAGTTTCTCGTAATTTATTAAAATAAAATTTTACTCCATGTATGACAAATTGAACCAGTCACAACGAAATTCCTGCAACAAACTTAATCATAACCTATTATCCGAATAATTTAACTTTCAAGAAAACAATATGATTTTTAAAATAAATGACGCATTAAGATTGATGTTTTACACACACACACACACACTCACACACACACGCGGTGAAGTGCTGCTGTCAGTGCCTTCTCAATGAGATGCTCCCTCCATTAGTGCGGGTGACCGCACACTGCGGCTCCGCGCGCGCTCCCCCGCTCGAGCGGCAGATTAGACACAGATTCTGCCGCTATTATGAATTCAAATACATCCTCCCGTGATTGAAGGGAACCATTACAATAAGCCACGGGCTGCTGCAGATAATGGCACAAGGTATGCACAGCCTTCAGCCGCCTTGACAGGATATTGAACGGAGGTGAAAAGTTAACAAAATTATCAAATAGCGAGGACCGTGCTTCCTCAGATGTCACAGGGCCGAGAAATAAAATAATAATACAAGAAAAACATGCGGGTTCCCACAACAAAAAAGCCACAGCCTCCGTGGTTTTATCACAGCCTGGCATTCATTCTAACTACCACTAAATGTCCTCAATATTTTAAATAACATTTAAGATTTAAGCAGCTTTGACAAACAGTCATGTGTGTTATAACTTGTCAAAAGCAAGATAATGAATAGTTTACGGTATCACTACTGTAACTAATTTTACATTTGTGTCTATAAAAGCTTCTTCCGTGTGTTTTTCTTTTAAACCAAATGTTGCAATTAAAAGGATGGCCTTGCAGTGGCGGTCTATTCTCTCCGCAGCAAACACAGAGGGGCAGCAGCAGCTCCCTCATCATCTCAACAGACTCCCTGGCTCGTATTGTTCCTCAGTGGCATAATTAATTGTCAGAGTAAGGCTAGCCGGTTGTAACCCGGACTTCTTTGACAAAAGGGAGAACCTGATGAGCAACAACAATAACAAATGACTCAAACGTAGACGGGAGAAAACCAGGAGAGCGTCCTCTTCTACGTCAGGTTGGAGGTAGCAGAGGAGGAGGCCACTGGAGACAAATATTTAGCCCGAGTCTGCTGCATGGAGTTAGAAATGTGTTGCTTTTAAGTGCGCAATTTTGGGGAAAATTCTGCCGCAGTCTGATGGTGAATATGTTTTACTTTGTCATGTAACACAAGTTGATGCTGTCCGTCTTATTCCAATTTTTACATAGCAAGAACATTAAAAACTAGAGCCACGGACTGAAGCTGCTCTGTGTTGTTGTAGGACATGTTTATGCAAATGTGTGCGTGCGCGCGCGCCTCATGGAGTCGTTCTGCGGGGAGAAATGATAGTCGCATTAACCCTTCAACTCTTATTTCATGGCTGCCTCGTTAAGAAGCTTGTGGATTTAATTACCGGCGGTGGAGGCTGGGAAGGTACAAGGCCCCGTGTCGCCGTGTAATTGGAAGCATTTCTCTCTACACCCAACTTAACATTTTCCACCCATCTCTAATTGTCGAGTACAATTCACACTCATTAATAAGGCGAATTATGTAATTTTCAAAACAGGACTTGGGTGTGGATGATGGGGGGATGTTGAGCAATACACTGATAATTCCTGCAGACTGGGAGCCACATTCAGCACAAATACACTACATGGCCCATGCTGCTGCTGCATAGGCAAAGCTATAATTAAAACCACATCAAATTTAAAAGGCTCCTTTTGTGCATACATAGCATTAGTGTTGCTAAAACTCTAAGTGGCCATACATACTGTATTTGAGCTTGTGAACTCAATTTCAAAATAGATGTCTTTTTTAGACTTCATTGTAGGCTGTGCACATGCAAACACACTAATGCACAAGCTAATCTGTACAGCATTTTGAGACTTATACATGGTATGACCCCCTCTGAGAGGTTAAAGGATCATTTTGCTCTAAACAGCAAAGATTTGACGCAAAATGTAGCTTGCATCAAAGTATTGTAATCATATGGAAATGTGTGATTTAAAAAGCTCCTGTACTGAATATCAAGACTGGCTGCAACATTTTTCTTTTTTTCACATTCTTTTTGATAATTCTCATTTTCTTGTTATGGCTCAACTTTGCTAAAAACCAGAGATAATGATGTGTTTCATAGCTAACAGCAGAGGTAACCCTTTTTTTGCAGCATTTTTAAAGTTATTGTAAAAGGTTTAAAGGAATTCAGGAGTACTTGAAAAATTCTGCAAAAAAAACTAACTGCTAAACATATTTGACCTTTCCATTAAGGGCCCTAGAATATAAATTAGTTGGACTATTGTAATAGGCTGGATGTCTTCTCTGTGGCTACAGTATGGCTGCCGTCTTCATTAATTAACTCCACCCATTCTGTCCTTATCAGTTCTATTCTCTTTTTATTCACTTCCCTGCTTTCTCTCCTCCCTGCCTTCCATGCATGCCAGGTATCAGAGCGACGTGGCTTTTTCAGTTTGCTCACACAGTCATATCTTCTCTCTCTTGTTTTAATCACTAGTCAATATCCCCCGATGACTGTGTGAATGGCAACATTTAATGGGCCACACTTCATTTGCTCTTTTAAAATTGGCTTGCGTTAAAGGCAAACAACAACGACAGGCCCCGCCTGGAATAGAGAAATCACACACGGTGACAGTCGTGGCGAGGCGAGGGCCGAATACTGCTGCAAATTAAGTCCTCAGCCACAAGACTCCATTAAAACGTCGCAATGTGATACCAATCTGCAACTTTATTATTGCCGGGGCCCACTTCCCCCACGCCAGCACCGCCGCCACTGTAGGCGCCGCAGTACTCAATTCTGCATTATCAGAAAACACAGTCATTAAAAAGCATTTGACCTTTTTGTAGCGAGTATCGAGAAATTACCTTTCCTGTTTGGTTCTCACCCCCCATCCCCTCCCCCCTCCCCCTCCATCCTTCCCACCATGTTCGACGAATAAATCACTTCATGGCGAATTGTAATGCAACTCCTCCTTCGCTCTGAGTGGCGTTAGGTTAGGTGCCTGAGGAGATACGGCCGTAATTAAATGTTACATCTGCCAATTGTTTCACAGGCACGTTGAGGAGGGAGAGGATGGCTGGAGAGCAAAGGAAGAGAGGATGGGGGGGGAAGGAAGCAGTGGAGGAGGCAAGTGGAGGTGAGACAACGCTTCAGGGTGGACTTCTTGAAAAGAAGATTGCACGGGCCGGCCAAGGAAAAGGGAGGAAGAGAAAGGAGTAGACAGGTAATAGGAGCAGAGGAGAAGAGAGGAGATTGGAGCAAAGACAGACAGATAGAAAAGGCTCTTGGCCTCGCATTGAGCATCTCAGTGTCATCGTCCTAGTCTGTATTGATCTGATGTGTGTGTGTGTGTGTGTGTGTGTGAGTGTGAGTGTGTGAACAAGACAGACAGATGAAGTGTTAGAAGTGTAACAGCGTATCCTAACACTTTGAAATCCTCTGCTCAGACAGCATCTATCTCAGATATCTTGGCCTCGCTGCCTTCACTGACACCTGGTACCAATCGCCTTGCATAGTGGAAAACAACCAAAGTGCCTGTGGCTTGTGTGTGTGTGTGTGTATCTGTGTGTGGTAATGAATATTTATTGTCTCACGATGCATCTCATCATACACCTCAGCATCCACTGGCACACACATTTGGGCTATATAGCCCCACCCGCCGCACATACATACACATACACATCCAGTGAGACAGATAAACCGTAATGTAGCACGCATGCACACAGCACCGCCCCACGTCAGCAGAGCGAGCCTTTGTTTGGTCCCGGTGAAATGAAAACTGCGACGGGAGTTGCTCTAGATGTTACATATCACCCTGTGAGCAATTAGCAAACTGCACAGGGGGTGGAGGAAAAACATACACCATCCCGCATGATGGGATCATCTATGTGTGTGATTTTTTTGAAAGTGCAAGTGTGTATTTCGTTGGTGTGTTTATGTTTGTATGAGCATTTTCATTTTTTAAAGGATTATTTGATATCATAGTATAAACATAAAAGTAAATACGGTGCATGATCTGCATTTAAAGGGTCAGTTACAAAAAGCACATTTTGACAGTTTACCTTCACAGTATCAGTCCATGCAAACAGTTTCAGTTTTCTTTGCCTTGGTTTTGAGATATCCTTCCATAAACTTTCTTCCGGCAGCCCCAGAATAATGGATGTGTGTGAAACTCACAGCACTGAGAATGGCATTTAAAAAATACAACGATATCTCTCAACAGATCCTGTGTCCTTGTTAGTTTTCATTAGGACTATTTCTTCAGTAGAAAGTAGCTCTGAGTGAAAACAGTTCACTGTGAGGTCTGTGGATTATTAAAAAACTGATTCCGCAAGGAGATAATGAGTTCTTTAAACAAGATTTTTAAATGAAATACAGTTCTATTCAGCTCTTCTTTCATTGGAGTGGAGGCAGAGAGCTGAAACTCTGAGTATAAGAGCAAACTTATCTCTATAGCCAGATACTGCAGGGTGAAAGTGAGAAAATATGCTTTTCTGGAGCTTTTAAGCAGTCGAAACAGTTTATGGTGACGAGTAAAGTAATTATTTGACTGCTACAAACTGGTACATACCACCAATGATGAAAACTCCAGTAAATACCCACAGTATCTACAGTAGTATGTAAGAATTGTTCTGTATCCTCGGGCTGCTGTTACATCAACCTAAGCTGTGCCACCGTAGCAAATCAACAAGGGGGATGAGGAATGGATAAATGGAGGGGTTATGTGGAATAAAGCCTGTGCCTTATGTGCTGGAGGGTGGAAATGCATTTCCATAACAGCGATAAATTGGATTTAACGGCAAATCATAGACAACAATGGCTGAGGACGCTAAAGGGCTGCTGTCTGTCCCCACCCTACAGCGAGGATCTACGAAGACCTCCGTGTGTGTCTGTGTGCCCTAAACGGTCTCGTCTCGGTTAAGGTATGAAATCGCTCAGACCGTAAGCACCCTCTCTTCCCAGCCGTGACCTGTTATCCATTTAGTTGAGGATAGTCGGGGGAGTCCTTGTGTCCGCCCGCAGGCGAATGCCAGCACAGACTCAATCCGAAACAAGCACCGCCAGCCAGATTTTGAGCTGCGGGGAGTTCCTACCTGTTACACCTGCATCCAAGGCCTACAGGTGCTATTACAGAAGAAAAATGATTGATTGGGGAGAGTCAGGGGGTTATGAATTATATCAGTTTGATATATAAGAGTTTGTGGCTCCTGGAAAGCATAGTTCACTGAATTAAATCTACATAAGACTATAAGTTGTGAAAAGATGCACAAACTATGAGTATTCTTATTATTTTAAGTCAGTTTCCTCCTACATAAGAAACATAGACAGAAATTAACCAGAAATGTTCTCTATGATTCTTGCATCTTTGGTGTAATTTTAGCATTTTTTAAAATCTTAACTCCTCATTTTAATGCCAGTTAACAAAGAACTGCTTCTCAACTTGTGAAGTCTGAGACATGTCACTTAAAAAAAAAACAAATTAACAAATAGGAGCCCTCACACTCCACACTGAACAGGATGGACCTAATTTTTATAAAGCAAAGAACACAGAGGATGATCACACACACACACACACACACACGTTCACACTCACACACAAATACGCACACCTCCCACTGACGGTGATAACAAACAGTGATTAGCATGTGAAAAACAACACAGACGGGGTGTAAGCAAGCAGATGCCTGTTCCCCTATTAGCCATGTTGATTAGTCGACTGCTTTAATATCTTTGTTTTGGTGGATGTGTGTCTCTCCCACTCTATCACTTCCTCTCCCTCGACGACACACCCAAGGCCACCCGGCAAAATCCAAACTCATCCTAAAGCCAATTCCTGCCTCTTTTTACCCAGAAAACAAATACACAATCAAACAACACTAAGCCAATTTCCTCCCTTGCTGAAGCTTATTCACAGACACACACATGCACACACATACACACACATACACCTCCTCTAATTTCCTGGGGCCGTGGTACTGGCAGGGAGTGTGTTGTAGCGCCAACAGAGCTCTGTGTTTGGGGTAATTGCTCTCGCTGCGTTAGTATGGAAATCTGCAAATGTGTGACAGGGCCAGATAGCTTCCTCCAATGTTGTTCTGATCCTGCCTCTAGGCCCGCAGCCAAACTATTTTATCTCTTAATGCATTAGAGTGATCTTCCAATTAGCCTACGCTCATAATACTCCCCCATTCCTGGTGGCTGCCTGCTCTGGGCTGCAGAGAGACGGGGAGGGAAGTGGCGCCTATGTAAGCGCGTGTGCAAGTGTGTGTGTCCGTGTAAAAAAGTGTGTGTTCAGTGGTTTGATGGGATGGGGATGGAGAGGAGGTGGTGGCGGTGGTGGCGGTGGGCGGGGTTGGAGACCAGGAAAAGTGAAGTGGATGAGGATGCGGTGCGTACGTGTGTGTAAGTGTGTACGTGCGCGCAGGTGTACGAGGAAGGGCGGGTGGGTAGTGGGTGGTGGTGTGGCGATAGTTCTGCTTGAGAGGTGAAATGAGGTGCTTATTGTGCACGGCGTGGGGGTTGCGCCGTTAGTCCGGGGCTCCTGTTGTAAAGTTTGCTGATAAGGGGAACCCGGCCCTTGAGCATCCATTCTCCTCGGTGTATTAGCGCTCCCTTATCAGGGGCCCAGATAAAAACCGGCATGCCATTTGCCTTCGGTGGAATTAAGCCCTCCTCCTCCTCCTCCTTCTCCTCCTCCTCCACCTTCCTCTTCCACCCTCCTCCTCTCTCCTTCCCTTGTCTGCCTTGGCTAACCGGGCAGGCTGCGATTAACCTCGACACTGTCCAATATCCTCGGCCGACTCCCGCCCGCAGATTAGCCGCTATTAGTTATGACCAACTAAATTAACCACTGCCGCTTCCCTGAGAAGAGAGGAGGAGGAGGAGGAGGGGGAGGGAGAGGTGGATGGAAGGAGATGGAATGAGCATGAGGAGGTCCATTTGGGAAGAGAGGGACAAACTGGGGGAGACTGATGGAAGGAGGGTGAGTGAGGGAGAAAGAGAGAGGGATAGAAAGAGAGGCCAAGTGCTCTGAGCAGTGTGTGTGTGTGTGTGACTCTGAAGTGGCTTACTCTGTATCGCACACTCCTGGATGGACGTGTTGTAAGCCATACACACACTCTGGTTGCGCTGATCTCCTCACACTTAGATGATTCGTGCACGTGGCATCGTCAGGAAATATTGTAAGAAATCAGAGAGAGATGGACTGTTTGAAAAATACATCATTATTTTATCATATTGACAAAAGCAAACAAAGCGAAGCAAATTTTTTTTCCTCTAACTGTTCATGTAGACTCTCTCTCATACACACTCTAAGCTTAAACATTGCTGATTGCCACAGCAATTTTGTGCATACTATGCAATTTCAGTTATTTACTTAATGTCATTTCACTTGACTCCATCTCAAATTATAGAAAATCTAACCATTGTCTCAGTGGACTGAGCCAATCATCACGATAACTTTGCCTTTGAGTAAAGTGCTCTCCTTTTCAGCAGTGTCAGCGCTGCTGAATAGACTGTGAAGTGAAAATAAACACAATTTTCCAGCACTGCTAACTGTCACAAACACTCTCTGGCTGACAGCATCTCTTTGGTTCATGAGCCAAAAGGTTTGTAGCAGTAAACATTCTCACATTATTGGCATTTCTAGGTTCAATTTGTTTTAATTGCTGCATGCAGCACCTTGTCGAAAAACATCAGGGGATTTAAACAATAAACTCACTGAATAAACACAACACACATAAAGAAGCTCTAGGAACGATACTGTATCGTATTAAAACAGCTGAAGGTAAGTTTTAATTATTAAAGCAATAACAAAATTTAAAAACAGAAGGAAAATCCTTTTAGTACACTTTCACATGATATGACTCAGGGGCGTCACTGGTTTTTATAATTACAAGAAAGTGATGAGGAGTTGTTTAAGTGCTCATGTGTGCGATGAATGAATTCATACAATGTGCATTTACATTATATAAGTCTCCATTCAACTTGTTAATTATTTTTCTAATTTAAGTGGCTTTTTCATTACAAAGTAACGGCAATTAAAAATAAATTATATAAATACAGTGTTGTTTTTGAGTCAGTGTATAAATAGATCACATATAAATATATATGACAAACATAATTAATTGTGTTTGTGATCCTGTTTATTATCTTCTTGTTTTTCTGTTTGTTTTGCTCTGGTTCTCTGTGGATCTTCAGACCAGCCTGCCTGCTCTTGACTGAGGGTCACAATATAACTGGCACAACACAGAGGGCCTTGCTTTGCTAAAAGTGTGTGTATGTGTGTGTGTGTTTGGGGGGCATTGAGCACACACACAAACACAGAGACACGCACTGCCGGTCTGTTTGCATGAGTTGACCTTTCATACACACACATCCTTACTAAAACAATATCAAGCCGTCACATCTGGGCTGTATTCACAGGTTGTTCTCATTCACCTAAATGAAATGTTTGACCAAAAAAGCAAATGTTATTTCCTTTATTTACAATATTAAATAATAATGAGAGTTGAAAATCAATAAACACAGAAAAATAACATTTAAAATGCAGTTTTTAAGAGTAACCTAAACTCCTAAACTAACAAAAATTGTGTTTTTTGCACAAAAAGCTAATTTCTCCTCAACTTCTCCACCAGTGTCAACATTTTAAATACTCATGGTACTTTGAAATGTAGTCCACCAACAATACAACCTAAGCTGGCGTGAAGACGTGCTCTAAACAAACATGTCAGTGTTGTATTATGGGAAAACCGGGACAACATGTGAGAGTGCTGTACACATGCTCTCCTCGTGTTTGATGTTGGCGGTACAGTGGTGTGTCTGGTTCACAAGATTGTTCGGTGACAGTGTGCCTTCCCAAACCAGTCTTCCCTTTTCCTTTTGTACTTAGCTGTCACTCAGAAGGCTCGAGTATTGGATAACGCCATTGAAAACGGTAGCTGTAATTTTAATGGGGAACCAGTGGGCTTCAAAGGACAAGAGAACATGGCACGGTTGATGCCCTCCACCATGTAAAACGACAACAGGAGAGTAAAGCCGCTAGCCCCCCGCTCCCTCTCCCACCGCCACCCTTGTCCACAATGGAAAAACCTGTTTATCTCTGCGTACAATTAAGAGTGTGAAATCCGAACATGCCGAATTAACTAAGAAACCCTGCTTTTGTTACAAAGGAAACAAAGCCTCAGGAGAGAAGAGAGGAGGGAGAGAGAGAGAGAGAGAGAGAGAGAGCAGGGACAGAGGAAAAAAAAGGATTTCTCAGTCATGAGAGAGAAAGACAGCATGGCTCACTGATATCCAGAATAATCACATTTCCCTCAAATAAATCAGACTGGTTGGCATGTGGTGCAAACACACACACACACACACACACACATGCACTGCAATGCATCTACACACACAACAAACAACAAACACATGCAGGTTTACAACCATCCACAGGAGAGTGTCACATTTTCTATGACTTTGCACACTGACTTTTTATTTTCACCATGCTGTTTAAAGACACACACACACACACACATGCACACACATACATGCACACACACGTACACAACACCCTGAAGCTATATGACGACGTGCCAACCCCACCCTGTGTGCTTGCTCATTCACCCACTGTTTTGGCCCGCTAACAGGCCCCTGGCATCGGTGGCCAGCCAGACCACCCTGACCGCCCTCCTTACACCATCCCTCCGTCTTCTCCTTCCCCCTGAGCCAGCGATTCAAGCAGTCAGGCTCAATGTGGCTTTACTTACTACACCTCGCATCGCCCCACTTCCACCTTAAGAGAATGAGCAATCAACAAACCAGGAGCCAGTAGCCGACTGTCAGTCAAATCCGGGCCTCCGCTACGCTATCAGTCCTCCGCCCGTCACCAAGCCCTCCTTTCCTTCCCTCCTCTCCTCTAATACCAATTTAAATCGTTCAACGTGCCTTTCCTCCCGCTGCCATTATTCAAAAAGATCATAATAGTTTTCCCTGTGCCCAAAGCACAAAAATCAATTATTTCCCCACAAAGACTTGAAAGTACTTAGCGCGGGCCTGCGAGGGGAAAAGCTGTGGGTTATATCAAATTGAAACTGCACTCATTACACAGGCACACAATTAGTTACCTCTGGTCTGCCTGCCGCTCTTTAATTTCCGAAACGGCATATCTGTATTATAACAGAAACAAGCATGCAAATGCTATTGTTGGGGATTTAGAGAAATCAATAGGACGTTGGGCGAGAGGCGTTTGGTGGCGCTGTCACTCAAAATCTGCTGCCGGCGACTGATAAAGGTCTGAATTCAAATTAGCGCCAAAGCCGGCCAGTGACATCAGAAGTGACATCCGAAATAAAAGGGACGGCTTCATGATATATGTAATTATTCTCCTCGCATTTGCCTGAATTTTTTTTTCTTCACTCTCCCTCCCCTCTTCCCTCCCCTCCCTCATTCTCTCTTTTTCCTCATTGTGTGTACTTGTGTAACTGTGTTTTGCATAAAGGGATTAGGAGTGCCTTAATGAGAAACTGTAATTGTTTTTTCAGCCTCGCTCTATGGATATGTTCACGTGTGTGTTTGTGTGTGTGTGTGTGTGTGTGTGGATATTTGTGTGAGAGACACAGACTGAAAATATGTCTTGAATGAATGTGCCTTGTTTAATGCAAAATGAATACAGTATTGAAATAATATGTTTTTTTTCTTCCTCTCTTGCATATCAGAGGACTATTGGTGTGAAAGCTAGGAAGGTTCGGGAGAAAAAACTATGTTATGAAATACATTTCCGCACAATAATGAGCCAAGAGCTGATACTGAACAATGGAAGCACAACCAGCCTTGGCTTCAGTTTTTCTCAGATACCAAATTATTGACATCTTTTCATTTTCTGTGTTACCAAACTGTTCTGTTTTGCAGGAATCCTGATAAGGTATAATAGCCACCCACACAACTTCAGCAAATACATGAATGTAGTGAAGCAACATGCTTAACAATGAATATTACAGACTGGGAACCATTTATGTATTTTTTTTTTTAGTTCTATTAGTTAATGTTGATGAGCTGAAATGCTGAACTGAAGTCTCTCACAAGTATGAACTGCATTTCAAATGTCGTGAAAAACTGTAATTGGTTCCATTCAATGTATTCATCTGTTACATGACATATCTGACTACAGTAAGTATATACCAGAAATGCCTCTAAGTAATTTTTTTGCAAGTCCAAGTCAAGTCTTATGTCTCTCATGGTTGTAATGAGCCTCCTGCTGCCTGCTGTTTGCCATCCGCTCTGCTCAGAACACTAGATAGCTATATCTAAAGAAATCAAAGCATTTGTTTGGTATATTTAATACAATATGAGAAAAAAAACTATGGCTTCTTTCCTTTAAAAAATAACAACAGAATTTTGCCCTTTAACATGTAACAGAGCTACAGTATCAACAAGTATTGAGATTTTACTTTTAAAGAATAAAAGACTTGTTTGTATGTTGCTGAAACATTAAACAACTGACATGTTTTATGTCATTTGAAACCACAAGATCTGAGAGAAACACTGGTTTTAAGCTAATGTCGTGGTTTATTTCAATTCTTTATCTGAATATAAATGTAATAGATTCAGAGTGGATACTGATTAATGTTCCTCAGGGTAACTTGACAGTAACTGTAACCTGTTATTCTTAGTTAGAACTGCACATTTACAACTTAGAAAATATTTAGAAAATTAGAAAATACAATTCAGGTGGATGTTGGCACTTTTTGTGTCCATTGTAGGAGTTAAGTTACTGTATTTTTCAAGCGTTTCAAGAGTTTTCAGCAACTTTCAGTGATGTCTTACATTTCCCAAAATGCTCTTAAGCAAATCACTCTGAAAACAACAGCATTGTAGCTTTTTCCACTTGAGGGAAATGGAGAATGGAGAGAAATGCTTTAATTTGATGTTCGTTCAACAATGGCATAATTTTCATCTTGTCTTTGGATGAGACATCTAGTGGGAACTCTAAAAGCCTCTAAAATTATGTTTACCAACAGGAGTGTAATGTTCTGAATGAAATACTGTGCATGTGAAAAAAGCTGTGTACTATATGTCACCCTTTTGGGAATCAAAGCAACATCTTGACCCACACAGTGTGTTTAGAAATGTTATTTTAGCTGTGATTCAAATTAATTTAAGTGCTGGACAAACTATATTTTCTCTCTTTAATATAAATCAGATGTTGAAATAAAGCAAATTAATTAAAATATGACACTCAGATTCTCACTTAAAACTTTTTTCAGCAGAGTTGTGGTTCCTAATGAAACTCAACATCCCGACCTGCAGGATCTCACCAAACTTAAGGGGCAAAAGATTACTCAAACTTTTCAAACAGACTGTTTCCAGAAGTGGGACAGGCCTAAAGTTACCCTTCTCTTTCAATGACACTGTGTGTGTGAGTGAGTGGCATTTGGTTTCTTTTTTATATTTTCAACATAAAAAGTGCATCAGACATGACTTTCACCAACATTTCCTCCATCTGTCTCCCTCTCTCTATCCTACATCTTATTGACACTGAAGTAGACACTTCGCATATTTCTTAATCTATGCATTAAATGATACAGACTACATTTTAAATCCAGCATCAGATGAATTTGCTGATCATGCTAGCTTGATGAAGGCACATGCCACATTGACAGGTTGGTGCCTCCTGAAGGCAAACTGAGAGTCTGAGGAGGCACCGCAGTCATGTCAGTGAGTGTCAGGGTGGAGTCTGTATTTAGGAAACTGTTATGGTATCATAAACTCAACTGAAGAGAGAACTTGTCTCCCTCCTGGATTTGACCTCTCCTCCTTGCTGTGACCCCACTTCAGCAGAGTGGAAGGTCTTGCGTTACATATATCTGCGTGTGTGTGTGTGAGGGGTTACAGCAGATGCTTTAGGTTATGAGTGCTTTGTAACCAGTCAAGCACATTATGTTCATACCTTTCAACCCTTCACGACGGCATTTCTGCATTCCAGCTCCTCTCCCATCCTCTCCCCTTTGCCCTTCCACCTCTCTTTCCGTGTCTTCATGGAAGAAAAGGGGTGGATATTGTGATGCTCACTTTGGGAGAGCAGAGCAATCAGCCATATTTCTGCCTTGTCCCGAAAACAAAGCCCTCTGCTCTGAGCCGGGCCAGAATGAAGTGGGGCAAAGTATGCAGCAGAGGGGAGAATGTGCCCTTTGTTGCCCCCATGCCCCATTCTCTCTATCTATCCATATCCTGCCCTCACCCCCCTCTGCCCCCCCTCCCTGACTCCCAACACTGAAGGGAATGGCAAAGGAGGGAGGGAGGGGGGGGGGGCGGCTCTGTTCATTCAGCATCGGTTAAACGTTTTCACAGCGGCACAATGCCGGGGCGGAGTAGGCAGGTGCAAGCCAGGAAGAGGGAGGAATGGAGGGAAAGGCAGAGGGAGAGAGAGAGAGGGGGAGAGAGAGAGAGGGAGAGAGAGAGAGAGAGAGAGAGAGAGAGAACAACAGGTTGACCTACAACAGACCGTAATCATGTAGCACCATTAACCCCCAGAGACCCCCCACTCTCTGTCTTTCTTGCTTTCTCACTCTTTCTTTCTCTTTCTCTCGCTCCCTCACCAGTGTACACAAGCTTACTGCCCTGGTCCTTGTCAGACCAACCAAGAACACACACACACACACGCAATCACACACA
>JAPZDY010000003.1:18512753-18527704 GCA_029783645.1 Ctenochaetus hawaiiensis
CCAGTGTACACAAGCTTACTGCCCTGGTCCTTGTCAGACCAACCAAGAACACACACACACACACGCAATCACACACATACACGCAATCACACACACGCACACACACACACTGGTGGAGCATACAGGCACACTCACACCTCAATGGCACATTTGCAATCATTTCACATAGATGGCTAGTCAAGTGCGAGTAAAACACACATTCACGCGCGCACACACACCAACAACAGAACGGGCGTATAATACATCAAATCACACATGCTAAGATAAGCACTCATGTCATAATATGGACACACTTGAGCACGCACACACACTGGCTTTCTCCTGGCCCAACCAAGTGTGTGATGATCAGTAGGAAGGCTGCAAGAGAGGAAGGAGTGTGTGTCGGGGTTTCAGTGTATGTTTTTGTCATTCATCTGTTACCAAGGTGCAAATCTTACTCACCAAAAGCCTGTTAGAGGTTATTTTTTGTGTACGTGTTTTGAACTCGTGTGTATAGTTGTAAGTGGATGTGCGCAAGGCTACGAGAGTGTGTTCAGTGCATCTTTTTTGTTTTTTTTTTTAAACCTAACCAACTTATAAAGATTTCACTCCCTGACCTTGCAACAACAAAAATGGAGTTTTTCTATGAGCGCACTGTGTGATAATTGATTTTTTTTTTTTTGCAAACAGACAGTTGATGGAAACAGTTTCCTGTAGAAAAAAAAATTGTTTGGAGAATTGAATTGAGATTTTTTGTAGAAAAATATCTTGAAACATCCACTTTTCTTTGAGTTCCTCAAAGATGTTTCAACTCTACATATTTCTGTTTGGCATAATCCTTGACAGTTTATTGAGAATGGGAATAAATCTTGGATAAGATGGAACAAATTAAATCTGAGGCACTGAGGTTCCTTGTTATGTAGCTTTCAAATAATTTTGAATGTCAAAAATATACTATTGTATGATTTACTATGGGACTCGCCATTGAGTATTCAGTAGCATATATATATTGGCAAGGTCTCAACCCAAGTCTGTAACAGCCCTGTCTGTTGATGTGAGGAGCTGCAGCTCCATCAGCACTTTTAAAACCAACTTAAAATGACTGTTAATAGCTGCTCAGCTCTGCACTCACAGAATCTGATTATCTATCTTTTGATCTACATGACTCACTTTTTATTTGAAAAGCATAGCAGTCACAGAAACGGACGTCTAATTTTTATTTAATGCCGTTTTAGAAGTATTATTAAGTGTCTGATTGTAAAATAAGTCACTTTCACATGAGCAGAGATGTGGGCTTTTCTGCAAAAAGCAAGCAATAACCTGATTACTTACATGCATGTAAATGCTCTTGATGTCTTTTGCTCTCATAAAGCCCTTGAACATCGCACTGAACATCCAAGGTCTTTCTGTGAGAGCTGATTCTGTATCTGAGTTCCTTTAGATCACCTCTGAAACACTTTGATTATGTTGATTTAGTTCATAGAAGGCTGTTCAGTGCACTTTAAAGATGAGACGTTTAAGGTATGTGGACTTAAATAAGTCTATATGAACAGTACACAGAAAACAGCAAGTATTTGAAAGCTTGAATTCATAGAGTTATGATATTTTTACATGTGAAGGAATATTGTTTTGACAGGAAGTCTTAAAGTTTGTGAGTTCTTCACTGCATCCAATCAAACCTCAATAATTCCTATGATATCGCTCCTCTACTCTAGAAAATTTCTCTTCCCCATACACTATCCCTTATCCTCTTTCCTCCGCTCTCTCCTGTACCTCACTCCTCCACACCTCTTTGTTCCCCAAACACACCTCCTGCTCTGGATCCTTTCCTCCCATCCATCTCCCACAGGTGATCGATGACCCTGCGAACATGAATCTTCCATTAAAGCTGGAGCAATGAGGTCAGGATACACTTCCCAGTTTGCTGTCAATTGCTTTCCTTATCTTTATGTGCTCCCTGTGTTTTTGCAGATGTTTTCTGTGCATTTTCTCTTTCCTATCTTCATCATCTCTTCTCCTTTCTTTCTTTCTTTCTTTCTTTCTTTCTTTCCTTACTGTATTGGGACAGTGTAAATGTTCTACTTTACTGGTCTGCAGGGTTCATGTTGCACAGTGTAATACAGTATGATTAACTGCATCATACAGAGAATTATGGAGAACGTACAGACACTGTACTCTTGCACACACTTGACTACACATCTATGCAAGCACAGATACATCACACACACACACACATGCATGCAGACAGAAGTAGTGCAGTACCATTAAGCAAAGCAAACAGTGGCTGGAGTCCCATGTGTCCGCCTTGCTAATTTTGAAATGCCATGTGATATTAACGCAGGGAAATCAGGTCGCATCTAACTCAACTCTGATTTGACAACTGCACAGTACACTTGGGCTGCTTTATCTCCAAAACTGCATTACCTGCTATCCTACTTTCTCATCGTCTTCATTGCTTGCCTCGCTATTCCCAACATAAAGTGATGACAGAGGCTGCACTCCAGGGACTGTTTATTTAATCCAGGATTCAGTAATACACGGCTGGACCACTAGCAGCTGATGTAAGCAACCCATTAGCGGGCATGTAAAACCAGCTACCAGCAAGAAGCCACTTTGAAAAGAATTCACTGGTTCCAGTTGCTGCACTTCTGCACTGTTGTCAAGGAGACTGACCACTGTGTTTGCTCACTGGAAAAAAATAATTGTGCTTGCAGTTTCATCTCACATTCACCACTTTGCAGATTTTTGCATTTGGAGCTTTATTGTTTTAATGTTGATATCCTTTCCTGGATAATTTGCAGGCACTTAACTCTTGTTAGCTGCACAAACTGACATGAAATCCAAACCAGATGATGGATGCTAGTGGTCCAAAAGTGTTCATACGATCCAAATGCATCGACTTTAGTCACTGTTAACCCTCCACTGAGGAAGGAAATATTTGAAACTGTTAAATATTGTTGATAATAATAATAATAGTAGTAGTAATAATAATAATAATAATAATAATAATAATAATAATAATAATCTTTGAACATTAAAAATTTCAACAAATGCATAATTGTTGCATGTCATATGAGCATCTCTTGACTCATTGTGGATGTATGGACATATATTGTCTCTGTATAACAGACAAGTGAAGGACATCTCTTTGTAAAATGCTTCCAAATCCGTTTTAAATATGCCTGGTTGGTGTGAGTTACCCTTTCTATAACCTCAGTGAGAATTGTTGGCAATGTACTGTTGATACTGTTGTTGACATTGTGTTAAAAAGTTGTTTTCATGTAACATATCTCACCTAAAACATTAAACACGGTCTACTGGACCCGTCTCCAATTACTTATCTCTGTTATTTAGAGCCAACTTTCTTCAAGGATGAGCAGAAAAGTCTTGATTTGAATGTCACACATCTGAAAAACATGTCCGGACAGCCACAACACACTCAGACTGTCAGTTCTTCACATCTGAAAAATATACTTTAATTGTCCCAGTTAAGGGGGGATTCCCCTGCTTCTCAACCCCATGCTGCTCGAAATACAATGCGTGTTTGTCCAAAGTGGGGAGTTTTAGTTTTGGATAGGCATTTAGAGGATTAGCCGGGTGCTTCCAAACATTCCTGTGTAATTAGACACCGCCGCTGTCAGTCATGCAGAAGCAAAACGCTGATTGGCTGAGTTGCCTTTGGGAATGTCCGTTGTGTCAGTAGTTAGTCCTTGAGCTCTTGAGTTCACTCACCTCGTCTGCTTTATTCAAAGTCACTGGAAGAAAAAAAGACCTGGGGGTAAATGCTTGTTTGAGTGTGTTTGAATGTAAAAGAGACAGAAAAAGAAAGAGAAAGACAGAGAGGTGAAGAAGACAGGGACAGTAATGGAGAACCCTCTAAAAATAGTTCAGAAGCACTGCTGTGGAAAAAAAAGAGGAAAATATTTGTATCATCTAAATCTGGGATGGGTGAAAGTGAAAGTGAGGAGAGGCAAAAACAAAGGCAGATTCAGCAGCAGAGAGAGTGAAACAGATGGGTCAGAGCAGATACAGTGATGAGCCTGTAGGTGATGCACACCTGAAAGACTCACGCCATCTTTCAATCACCAATAATCATCACTTAAGCTGTTATTATGCAAGAAAGCCAGAATGGTAAAAGTTATCATATTAACATGTAAGTTGTGTTGATTATTTGATAAGTTAATAGTTTATACCTCATAGCTTGACGATAGCCTGTCTGCAGAACCGTGAATGACATTTTTTTCTCCTGCTTATAGCTGCTAATGCTAACTTGTACAGATGATAGGGCAGCAAAACATCTTTTCATTTATCATTCACTCTCCTGATGCGTTTTAAATTGCAAATAAAAGGACAAAACCAGCCATTTCACGCAGACCTACATTTGACTCTGTTACTACATCTGCTGCAGCCTTTATTAACGTAACAACACCTTGTTCTCACATTTTTGCAGCAAAATGAGGTGGAAAGAAAGCGCAATATTTCAGCCTTGATCAGGCTCCATGAAAGGTGCTACAGAGAGAAAATAGTGGGATGAAACCAGAGTAAGTAAAAAAACAACAAAAAAAAGGCAGACAAAGGGCAAGAGGTTGAGGGAGAAGGGGAAGTGTGAGGACGTGGGGGGGGCGGGGGGGGCTAAATGTGGATCGTCTGATCTGGATCATATAGTAAGCACTGATGAATGATAGATGAGCAGAGCATTACCATCCCTCTGCAAACGCAGAGTGGAAAAGAGGCTGGAAGAAAACCAGCACAACAACAACAACAGTCCCGCTCCCTCCTGGAACCCCATGTCCCACAGATGACCTAAACAGAACTGGGACGTCTCTCTCTTTATATATCTGTCCATCTCTTCATGTCTCCTTGTGTCCTCACAAGAAGGAGGACAGAGTTCAAACTTGTTCAAATGGCTAAAATAAAGAAATGTTTGCAGTTGTGTGAAATATGATGTGTTAATGTTGGAGAACAAAGACTGAGGAAAAGTGAAGAACATCTTTAGGGAAAAATGGTGGGACCCTGGTGGGTGTGTGCTTTCCATCTGTGAAACCCTGTTTGTTTGTACAGACACTGTTGTTTTGTTTTAACCATTAACCATGTACTCTCTTAATCTCAACCAAGTCATTTTTGCACCTGCCAATACCACCGGCTGATCAGACAGCAGTAATTTTGCAGTAATTAGTAACCGAGTAGGGATGAATGATGTCCTGCTGAAAGGGGTTTCATTAGATCACAAACTTCAATGCATGATTTTGACTTAACACAACTAGACTGGACTTTTACTACAACTGCAGCACACTATCTCCATCTGGAAGCTCTTTAAGATGTTGCCTCCTCAGCTTGGATCCAAGTATAGCTTCCCCCCTCTTTTAGCTTCGCTTTGTTATTCTGTTATAATTAGCTGCAATCATAGAAAAGCTTTTTAGCCTTTTGTTTTTGTGTTGATGTAAATACTCACCTCTGGATTCAGCTCTGGACAGGGAATACCCAAACCTAAAAACAAGGTTAGGATTAACTGCAGACAGGAGACTTTTATTCACTGACTGTAGCTGTTAAGGCAGTATCCTGGGAAAAGGCATCATCTTCAAGAACATACTGAAACAGAAGTATCGTACCAGTTCAGTATACTTGCATACAAAGCCACCACTGCACCACTAGAGGAATCAGGATGTTGACTGTTGATTTTTGTAAATGTGTTTTCTCAGTGCTTTGCATAATGTTGAGGTGGAGTCAGAAAATCAGAGCCAGATATATAAAAATCTTGGCAAATAAAAACCAGAAGTGACATCTTTTTTTTTTTTGTAGTTCAGCTGGACTGACTCTCCATGAAAGTTCTCCAGTTCAGTCCATGACCTGCATGCACATCATCAAAACTCAAGAAGAAATTCCTACCAATTCAATATGGTAACTGAATATAAGTAGAAGTGTAATTAACATCTGTGATGCTGATTTTATCGTGTTTTTGCCTCTTTCTTACATTCTTACAGTCATTTCATTCATTCCTCTAACATTTTTTCTGATTTTCCTTTGTCTCTTTTTCATTCTTCTCTCTGTTGCATTCGTCTCACAATGCTCACAATGTCTTTACTGTTTTGCTCACATTCCTACTGGCAGAATTCTTCTTATCTCATAATTAAATTATTTCTAACATTTTTCTCAACAACATATTTGATGTTAATACATTGCAGTGAATTTTTCCTCCTCTATTTAAGCAACTGCATAAAAAAATGCACACTGTAGTCATATTTAAAAGTAGATATGAGTCAGTGATGGTGAAACAGAGAGAGAGTAGGAGCAAAACTGTCTGAATGATCGTCTTCTTCTTCTTCTTTTTCTTAAATGTGGCAAGGTTGCTTCAGACATGCGTGCACAATAACACACACTGTGCTCCAGCACCAAGGCAGTGGAAGGACAAGAGAGGACAACACAAAGCGCTATTCACCGATAGCCTGCACTTAATAACATTCAATTTCCACCTCTTAGCAAAATATTATCAATTCTTAACAAAGTTGTGGACCTCCATTCTCTCTATCAACAGTTACAATGGCTGGTATGCACCTCTCAGGGTGAGGAAAAGACGATATTCCTGTGGCGACATCAAAGTGCTTTGGAAGCAGCACTTTACAATGAAAATGTCACATCATCCAATGAAAAGAATAGTTACCTGTTGTATTTTCAGCAGCCATTGCTGTTTCTACAATCCTTTTCTGAATGAACATATCTTCCCAACCTTGAAAAACCACAGATATTACAATGCATCGTTATTCTTTTAAACAAGAAACAAGTCCTGTGAGGTGCTGCCTAATAATGTAAGAGGAGATGGAAGTATTTTGAAGCATTGTGCATCTTTGTAAGGTTACCATGAAGTTTCCAGCTTCAAACGCATCAACTGTAACTTTGTTGATGATTAAGTGTCATCATTGTTTAGTTTCTTTGCATATAAGAAAATCTGTGCAAAAAAAATCATCAATGATAGACCTATTGAAATTGATGAGCATTAAAGGTGTAATTGAGGTGAGAAAAACAGGCTTTGAAGCATTATGTAGCTGAGTTATTGATATTTAATACTGCATCGAACTGGATGAAATTAATTACAAAACACACCTGTTTTATTTCAGTCAATGCATGAGTCTTGGGATGAGAGCACATCGCTTTGAAGGAAAGTGTTTCAGTTTGCAAGAAATTTCATTGCTTACAGGAAGGATCAAGGCTTTTAGTTTCCACTTAGTCACCCCCTTCTCCAAAAAAAGAAGCTCAGATGGCAACATTTTAAGACATGTTATCTTGCACTTTGCTGTTTACATTCGGTTCAAACTTTTAAGCTGCAGCAATGTCTTTTCACTTATTTTTCTGTGCTCCTTTGCTAAAACTTTGAATTTCAGGCTGAGCTATTTTCTCAGGTCTTGTTTACTCGCACACAGCCAGCAAAGCTGCACTGCCACTCAACCATGATTTATTAAAGGAATTTGACCTTCAACCGAGCCTTGCTGCTTCTCTTTAGCAGCCAAAAAAGTACATTGAGTCCTTGATAGCAATTCAGTATGGAACATTAGGACCAAACTTATGGCGATGTTACTGAGAAAATAATGGAGGACATTCCTGCACTGACCTACTTCACTAAAAGTAGCAGGATCACTGATGATTTGAAGATGAATAGGCTGAATTCAAGTGATGAATTAATTTTCCACTGCTCTTCCCTTCACTCTCCTCTAAGCCCAGTCTGCTCTGCCTAAGGCGAGTTTCCTGCTCCGCTCGTTCAACTGAAGAAAAGCTTAAACTCCCCCTCAGGTAAGGATGTCTGGGAAGATACACACACACACACACACACAGAAACACACACACACATGCAGAACTAAACACACCTGCGGAGCAGCAGTGAGGCTTTAAAAGCCTGTGTTACATTAGCTTAACATTAGCATCTGCTCAGGCAGAGCTAATGAGGAGCTAATGGTGAAGTGCTGTGATGTGTGTCGTATAGTGTGTGTGTGTGTGTGTGTCACTAAATAGTGTTGACACTGTGTAGATAAGAGCTCAGATAAGGTGAGCTAACAGATCAGCAACTGGAGGCTTAACTGTCTGCTGTTACAGATATGGAGATCAACCAACTTATTCTGCTAATGTAGGTTTGCACATCTAACATTTATGGAAATACTATTTTTTTTCATTATTTAGAGGGATTTCAAAGGAAATGAAAAGACAAAACACCAACCAGTGCAACTTCAGTGACACTAACCTTTTCTTAAGCACATTGCAAGATCTTATCTGGAGTTTTTTCATTATTTTGTATCTATGAACACAAGACAATTACTTCAGGCAGCCTTTTTACATTCTTATAAATAAATTTACAGTTACTTTTTTGCTATAATTTCGAATAGAGGTGTCAAAATGATGCTACAGATGATGCTGCGGAGGTCACTGCATGATCCAGCAACTCCACAATACAGCAAAAGCTATTTCTGAGCTTCTGATTTGACTTTATGTTAAGGTTATATCACCATCTGATACACGGATATTTTTGGAAATGATGAAGCAGATTGACGTTCTCAGTCTTGTTCTTTTCTTTGTGACTTATGGAACAGCTACAGCTCACCATTACTGCTTCAAATATATGAATTACTTTTAGTGACAGTTTCACCTCATTGTTAATTAAAAATAAAAGAAATCTGTGGTCCTATTTATTCAATATTGCTGTTCTTTTCTGCAACAAACAACCAAAATTTTGATTTCTGTTTACTAAAGAAATCAGCACAGGCATACACAGCCAGTCATATGAGTTTTCAGGCATTTTAGTCTGGATGGAGATTATGACTGAAACAATGCTTAATCATTTTCGTTTTAAAATGTCATTTTAAAAGAAAATGTAATCATGTGTATGTAGCCTACGTTTTGAATCTAGAAACCTTTTTCTCAACAGGTCGACTGGTCAAGAACAAACAAGCTGCACGCAGTCATGCAGTTTCCTGATGAAGAAAAACCAGTGTTGGCTGACAGATATGCTCTTTTCTTTTTCTTTAATATTCACCATAAAGATAGTCCTTCAACAGATTACATTCAGTCAAGTGGATTCACTGAGGGTCAACAACATTTTTTTTTTATGTTTAAATATAATACCATAATCAACAATGTCTTTAACGTATGCTCTCCTGTCACATTTATGAAAATCCCTTTTTGAAAAAATGCCATGTAGTACTTGACTGAAGACCTCTATATGGAGTATATGCGACCCAAACATGGAGATATGTGTAACCTTTGACAAACACAAGGTTGCTTTAATTCCAGCTGTGAAATAAACATCATATTGCTTCAGCTGAGTGGCTCAGACAGTTTATTGTTTGTTATACCGTAAATACATTACTGAATGGTGTTTAAGCAGCTAGTTAGATTAAAGATGTGATTGTGATGAATGTAAACGTCAACATGTTTCAGTTCTCCCAAATTACAACAAAAGCATAAATTGTAACTTTCCTCAGATGAGTTCAGCGGTTTTAATTTGATATGTTGAGTTCTGGAGATACTTTCTGAAATGAATACTTTCGCTTGAACACAATAACAATGAATAAATTCATATTTGAAAAAAACTCAAAAGCAGCACATGTCAACACATATATTGTCTACAGAGGTGTCATGGGTTAATTTAGTGGCTTCATTTCAATAATTGAAGCTTTTTTTCTATAAGAGGACACATTTCCTCAGTTCGTAGATGTTACATTGAACTGTGTTGACGAGGTTTGTCTCAGTGATGTAAAAGTGTCAAGCATCACAGTGAGAATAAACGTGGAAACACACACCTAACACTGTAATAGTGGCCATGGTCGGCATTCAGAGATCTGAAACGGTGTCATGGCTGACACTTTTTACATCGAGTAACAACTCTGGCTCAGCGTGAAAAAGAAAATTTAATAACTTCATAAAATCTCATGGCCTTTATCACTGCAAACCAATCAACTGCCATTATTTTCAAGTGTGACATTTACAGTGAAAGGCAGCTGCAGAGTGAAACTGTCTGTGTTATGTTTTCAACTCCACTTGGTTAAGAATTGAAATGGAGAAATAAAGTAAATGACTTAGACAATTACAAAAGACAAAATTTAAATTAAACAAGGAGAGCAGATACATCTTCATACTTCATGCAGTACATTTCATGCTAAAAATGCTGAAAAAAAAATCTAAAATTCAAAATAAATTAATAAAATAAAATTTAATAATAATTGTTATTATAAAACGCAGTTTATAATTTTAACATATTGAAATCTTATTTGTCATGCCCATCTTTATAAACACTGAAAACATCATTCAGCACATCATAAGATTGTCAGTGTTGACTTGTTGTAATCTTACCGCTAATATGCTCCTGAAATTTATCATTCTAGTTCGCTTGCCAGCATCTAGCAGGCTAGTGCTAACTCAAAAACATTGATGCATTTTGTAAAGGAAAAGACCTGACAAGCAGACAAACAGCTCAGTTTAGCTGCAGAAAATTTAAAAGAACTAGTGGCCAAATAAAACTCACATGTATGAGGCAGCTTACATAAAAACTGCATTTACAACAGCATATATTTTCTTACATTTGCCAAAGTATTGTCAGTGAGTTTTTAAAATACATCTAGTTATAAGCTAGTGTTATCTGGAGGCATTGGGGTGTAAAGGCTAAGAAACCTCTGTATTAGGATCCGCTGAGCTTATAAATTTGATTAAATGTGTTTTTTTTGACATCCAGTTTGAACATTCATCACTAATGGAGGAGTTACAATTTAAAGTCATACATTTTTAATTTACAAAGATATATTAATAAGAATGGTTATGTTTAAAGATCAACATATCAAGAATTTAATGCAACAACTTCTTTACCGGCATTCTAGTTGATGGAGGTTGAAGTTTAATGGACACAATTTGTCCCCTGACCAGAGTCTGAGTCAAGGATGCTTCTGGCTTACCTGATCAGGTATGATCAGGTCACATATTTATTCCTAATATTCATATACTTATATGCATGTACAGAATTGAAAAAGATTTATGAAACCTTAAAAAATATAAATGACTTTTAGCAGATTCTGGATTGATTTTCCATTTGAAGATGAATATCTGGGCGACTGCACCTGACATTCTCATCCAGTCTGATAATTACAGTGGAGAGCAATAGACGGGTAGCGAGAGAAAAGATCACTGATTGAATAACAGAGGAAAGATGGGGATGAGTCATGAGATGCTGATTATTAGAACAGTGGCTAAGATGTTAGACTTACAAAAGGTCATTAAGATATGGCTGCAGTGAGATATCACAGATGAGAGCGGTAAAATACTCAGACAGAATGATGTGCAGACAGAAAGAAAGCGAGGTGTGTGTTTAATGGCATGTGTATTTTGTGACTCTCCATAGCCCTCCTTGCATCTTCTCCTCTTTTTTACTCAACCTTTTCTTTTCTTTTTCCCTCCTATGCTTTTATTCTGTCACTCTCTCCTCTAAATCTCCCTATGAAATCTACTCTTGCCACGGGTAATTACAATGAACAACTTCATATGGCTGCTCCTCCTGCTGCAAAGATAAGGCACACACACACACACACACACACACATACACACACACGCACACACACACACACCACGATCCCCTATCTTATCTCCATCGTCACAGAACAACCGCCTTCTGCCCAATTCTGCCCTAATCTTCTGCGTAAACAATACTGATATTTCACAACCGTCCACAATGAAAGGAGGAGGAGCAGAGCAGGAGGAGGAGGAGGAGGACAGAGGGGAGGAAGGGGAAGGAGAAAAGGACTGAGGCAGGATAGATGGAGGAGAAGGGTGCTAGGTTGATAAAATCAATCCTTTAAAAAAAAAACACCTCCCTTTTGCCTGATTCAGCCTCAGTTTGGCTGCTGTCCTCTCTGCTGCAGCATCTTGCTGTCTTTGCTACAATATCCGTGGGAATCCTGTTAGTGGTCTTTTATGAGTGTATTTAAAACTGATGGCATTTAAGACCTAGAATTTTACTTAAACTATGGCTCTGAGTGCACATTTACCAGCCCCTTATATGCAGCCTGCTCATACTGTGCGTTATTGCTCCTCACTGTTCAGAATAAAAGATACTAAAGTGAAATCAGGAGCCGTTGTTGTTTCCGACTCTGAGCTGGGAAGGGAGAAAGTAACAGCACTGAATCTATTTCAGTGTAAAGAGCCATGGTGTGTACATTTTGATGATATGTTAAGTGTGCAACCCACCAGCAGGAGACTTAAAGACAGCAAGTAGCAGTTAGCAGCTAGCTCAGAGAAGAAAAGCAGCAACCAAAACTATCTGTGAAAAATATCCATTATATGACTGCCATGTTGTGCCATTTTTAGATCTTTTGTTTAGAAAGCACTGCCTGACCTGTACATTAAATATCACACCAAACACAATAATGTCACGCTATTTAAAATCACACACTGAAGCAGTATCATGGCAACACTGATTGGTTCAGAGTGAAAAAACAAAGGCAGTGTGATAAAGGGACTTTTTTGCAGTGTTGTTGATCAGTGTCCACAGATAGTAAAGCTGCTCGAATGTCATTTACACATCGATCTTGACTTACTGTAAAGACTGATTTCCAGATCTAAAAGTACTCAAATCAATCTGAAAAACTGCAGTTTATGTTTATTTTGACAAGGTTGTGGGTAACTGAGCTTTATGTAATAAAAAAGGAGTTGATTGATTTAAAATAAAGTACTTGGACTCTATTTTGATCATTTTGACCTTAATTATTATCTGTTATGATAATATTAATGATAACTGCACTAACAGAGTAAATGAAGAACAACAAAAGGGCGAGAAAAAACATCTTCCTTCACGCTTTATTTCCAAATAAGTTGTGCATCTGGCTACATTAACCTGTTTATGACCCCTCTGATCCTTATTATTTGCTCAGATTGTCTGACAAAGTCTCAGCATTGTCATCAATTAATACACAATACAAATGTCAACCACAAATCTAAAAATATCACCCACATAGTTTTATAGTTTTTAGAATCCAGTTAAATTTAAAATATCAGGTGACTGAGTGTCAAGCTGTGTTAATGACATGCACACTATATTTTTCCACCAACACAGGCCATGTCGCTCTTTTCAAACAAGCTGGTTTGCATCTGTTTCACTCCATCTTCTTTTGTGATTTATAAACAGAATCAAGACACCAAACGAAGGATAATGATGGTTGTTTTAAAAAGAGTGACAGGAAACCCAACTTACATACATTTATTAGCTGTTGTCACAACCCAAAGAAGTAAAATGAGGCACTTAAAGATGTTCAGTATTTCTTTACTGTAGTGACAATCAACATATTACGGTGCTTTTAGATGCCCTGAGTGAACAAATCCTGGCTTACACCTACATCAGCTTTGATTGACATCTCACTCCACAAACTTAAACAGAGGCTCCTGTTGTGAAAACAGTATTGTTTGCTTTTAGTGACCTCAGTCTAAACCTCAATGTATAACAGCCTGGATCCTCCAAAGTGTCTTGGCATTTAAATAGTTTTAGCTGACCTGCAAGTCCGTGGGACTGAAGCGATCTGAACGCTGAGGCTTTTAAGAGGATGCCCGGCTCTGCGGCGGAGCAGCACAAACTGACAACAGACCAAGGTTTATGTATATATTTAGATTTATAATTCAGCTCCTGCACTCAGACACTTTTCTTCCCTGGAGCCACAACCAAAAGAACAAACACACACACACACACACACACGCACACATACACACACAAGCTGCATGACCTTTCAGTGGGAGATTGAGGGGAAAAAAGAAAGCAATGTCAAGAAAATTAAAGAAAAACCTCTTTTATGACTAAAAGCCCCCCATCACGCTTTGTGTGTGATACTTTGCATGTATATCTTGTTATTTCCATCTCCATTAAAGTACAAAAGCAGCTTCTAGTCGAAGCAGTTGAATCTCTCCGTCTCTTTGTCATCCTACCTCCGTCACCTCCGCCCTCAGCAGTGATGGTGCAGGATAACCTCGGGGGAATCTGAGGAGAATTTGAAATGAAAGTTGATTCAATCACATACACCTCCTCCATACAGGTTTGAGAACGGGGGGTGGGGGGCAAGGTTGTGTGAGAGTGTGTGCATCCGTGTGTGTGTCATCAAAACACAGCAGCTCACGCCAAAGTCCCTCAATCAGCCAGAACATTTCTATTGTCAACACAACACTAACAGCACTGCTGAGGCCATCTGTTTCAATGGGAAACTGTCCAACAAGCAGCTTTAAAACCTGTTCGTGCTCACAAACATGTTGTGTCTTCTTCTGTTCGTTAACACGAGGGGAAACAAATCTAATTATCCTGTGAAAAATAGTTCTGGCCATTTTAAGTCCCAAATGTCTGTTTTGTGTTTTGCAGCTGATGGGGTGGGAGTTTTGTGTCAAAGTTGAAGTTCAGTGTCATTTGTGTTTTTTACTGATCTGAAAAGCCCCCTCATGATGAACCTGTACTTGGTAAAGTTGTGAAAAATCAAATTTTTTCCCAGGATTTGAGGGAAAAAGTCTTATGGATCAAATATAAAGATGCAGACTGTCATTTAACTTGAATGCATGTTTGTCATAAATGTAGTAAATACATAGAATATGACTGTAGTTCCCCCAAATAATTATAATTCCCCCTCCTAAAAACATAAACATCAAAACAAAGTCAGAAAATGTGTCAAAGTTTATGTTAATAATCAGTTAAAGTTTACTATATCAAAACCTTCTCCGTGAATACAGCTTCATTTGGAAAACACCAATCTTTTATTTATTTTTATTTGTTTTGTTGCTATGAAAGTAACACATATTGAGTCTAAAAATACGGAAACAAGCTTTTAAAAAATGCCACCAGGTCTAAGTTTGAGTGGTTGTAGAGATGAATATCTTGCACCGGTCCCTAAAATATCCTCAAAAAATATAAATAAAAAGGCCTCAGTGTCCTTAGTGCTTCTGACCTGATCTCACAGATAAAATTCAGATGTTTTATT
>JAPZDY010000003.1:18536354-18551976 GCA_029783645.1 Ctenochaetus hawaiiensis
TTGCATTTATGTACTTTAACCATGAAGTTACTTCATATTTAGAAGCACACAGAAGTAAAACAACTGCACAAATGTGACTCCTGATACTCTGTCATCTGTCCTGTAGTTTGTTCTGTTCTTTAAACTGAAAATATTTTTATGTATTTTTAAAAATGTGTCATATGTTATAGGGTTAACATTATAAGGATCAAACTTTTAATAAATAATATGTGACTTAAAATTTGTGCTTCCTTGTGGGCATTCATTTACAAGGTATTATTGATCAATACTGCCATACCCCTGGATTTTGTAAGTGTAGTAGCACTAGTTAGTCCTTATGTAAGTTTCTAACAATTTTTCTGCTGAAATTCACATTAACCAAAATCCTGGACCAGTCCAGAAAGTAGTGTGACAACACTGACAACGATCTTCAAAAACCTTTTGTGGTTTTTTGCTGCTTAACTGTGCACTTTAGTTGTCATGCGTCTAAAAAATCCTGACAGTGACGTTTCGAAAACGTTGTCATTGAACCTAATCCAGGGTTTACATAATCATCTGTGATCAGTGTTGTTTGACTGGTGACTATCTCCATGAGTTCTCAAGCAACAGGACGTTTTGACAGCTTTGGCCTCGGGCCTAGATACTCATTTAGACTATAATTGAGCTATAAGCTAAAAGCGTAATCAGGATAGCCTCTATTTAGCACCTGACTGTCAGTGTGTGTGTTAATGTGTGTGTGTGTGTGTGTGTGTGAAATCCAAACCTTGTCATTGTGCAAGAGGTGGAGCGAGGAGCGGGCTCTGTACAGACATGTACACAATCTCTGGAGCCAAATTCTCACATAGGACGGAGGGTTGCAGGGCTAAAATCAGACACACACATAAGCACATACAAACACGAGTACACACACACACACACACATACACACACACATTTGGGCTAATTGCATACACTTGAAAGCGCACACTCAGAACACAATAGTTTTTTGTGTTTGTGTGCATGTGTACATGTGAGTGTGTGTGTTCTTCTTTCTGATTCAGATTGACAGGATGCTTAGGAGGCTGTGTGCTCACTATAATTACACACACTTGAGAAATGTCGGCTCTCGGTGTTGGAGAGGAGGGTGTAATCAACGCTCTCTCTGTCATACACACACACACACACACACACACTCACGCACACACCTGACATTCTTGCAAAGATTAGCAACACACCTCTTTGCTCTGGAATTCAATCTGAGGATGAAGAAAAAAAGTCAGGTACACACACACACACACACACACACACAAAGGAAGCATCACTGTCATCATAGTCATCATCAGTGACAGCTGTTGTCTTATCATCAAATCTGTCATCATCATCACTATCATCATCACCTTCATCATTGCACGTAGTTGGCAGCTATCTTTGTTTATTACTTTAGCCCAGAGTAAAACATGAATGCATTTGCATGTGCACACACACACATATATACCCCACACACACACCCATGCACACACACATACACACACACAAACACCTACAGGGAAATAACACTTCAAATCCTTGTTATGGATATTTGGAAATGCGAGTTCATGCTAAGGT
Organism: Ctenochaetus hawaiiensis; assembly: GCA_029783645.1. NCBI lineage: Eukaryota > Metazoa > Chordata > Actinopteri > Acanthuriformes > Acanthuridae > Ctenochaetus > Ctenochaetus hawaiiensis. The sequence goes on from JAPZDY010000003.1 coordinate 18,537,918, forward strand.
TGCATATTAAGGAAACAGCATGAGTAGCCAAGAAGTGAAAAAAACGCTTCAGTCCAAAATTAAATATGCATTTTTAATGTAAGCTGTAGCTACCGCAGTGTGAACCTGTTGAGTTTTTTAGAATTTTGTAGTTACTTTTTATATTTCTTTGAAAAAGCAGTATGGTGCAAATCTTTCCAATGTTGCTGCACATGTCAGGTGTCTATATTGTATCATTATGAATGTTAATACTGTTGAAAAATACCTTTTAGTTCAAAGTTCATCAAGTCCTCATGTACTAATTTCTAAACCTCCATGCATGTGTGTTTACTGCCAGAAAATGGAAAGTTCATCATGGCTTCAATGTCAAAGTGTCACACTTTGTACAGCATGAAGCTACTGAGAGGTCAGTTATTATTGACATCACTGAAACAAGAGTTTGTGAAAGATATAAACTGTTAATATTATGAAACAATCAAACAAATGAACTGTTAATATACATCAAATATCAATTATGGCATCTATCTTGGCTGTCAATTTCTAAGGAAAACATAAAGCAGAAAACCTTCATTCGTCACCCGTTCAAACTTTCTTGCTAAAACAACTTTCTTTCTTTCTTTCTGGAGCTGACTAAAAGTGTCTGTCTTTTTTCTCCAGTCCTCCTGGGTACCTTAATTACCTCGGGCACAATTTACCAGAGGTTATTAAGGAACAGCTGTCCCCTCTCTATGTTTATGTATGTATGTCTCTGCCCTCCCATCTCAGCCCTTAGGCTACCAGTCCTGCCTTTTAGCATAACAAGCGTGCACTCTGCAGTCCAGGTTCCATGGTCATTATTCTGCACCCTGTGGTCCCTGCATTCCCAAGTACTCCCCCAGGTCCTGGGCCTCCCGCAGGGGAGTGTTGAGGGAACACTGTTTTCATTAAGACGGTCATTTTCTGCACACTGTGATTTGTGTGCGTTCTTTTAAATAGTTTTTAAAAAGCCAGGGCCCCCTTGCATTAAATACCGCCGCAGTAGAACTATTAAGTGGAGAGAAGCAGCCGGACAAACTGTCGCTGTTATGGCATTTCAATTCCATCGCAATGGGATGGCGTTAAGACACACATATGCACACGCACACACACACATGCACACACACACACACACACCACCTTGACCCCTGTTGTGGACAGACGGCACGTAGTTAAACATCTAACATCGCTTCGAGCTTCTTTATTCTGTCCTTATTGCTTTTGCACAGCTTTCATTATTACTCAGGCGCTCTGCTATGAACTACAGCCCACACACACACACAGACACACACACGCACACATGCACACAATCACACACATACATTTACTTAAACACACTCACATACACACAACCTTCCTCTGTCTTCTCTTTACCAGCAGCCATTTCCCCCCTTTGCTGAACTTCAAGACAGGCAAATTAATTATGGCCTTCTTGATCTAGAAACAATTATGATTGCCGCTTGGTCTCCTCAGCGGAGCCTCATAGTGTCATGGCTGCCACTCCCAGCATCTTTGAAGCGTTGTGCAAGTGGATGGCACTATTAGTATGGCACTGCAGCTTATCACAATGGCCCCAACACCCTCCTAAGAACTCTGAGACAGTGTACCCTCTAATAATTAATAATTATCAAATCTAACTGCAGATATGCTTTTTCTCATTAAGGAGGAACAGAGATACTTGATCATTTCTTTCTGTGTTAGTGTGAGTGAGTGTGTGTGCCTCTGTGTGTGTATTTATGTGTGTAAATGCATGCCGTGCTGTCTTTGTCTTTGCAACCACTTAACCTACGAAATACAGTTATATGCTTGATTGTATTACTTTGCTTGGCCACATATGTTTTTAAGGAAGTGTAACTGTTGCATAAACTACATTTACTGACAAATCCAGGAGGTGTGATGTCACAGAGGTCATGACAGAGGGGGCGGGGCATCCTACATCCTGCTCGTTGCCAGATTTAGGCGACTAAAACAGGTGGTTTACTTAAGTTTTGGTTAAATGTTGAAAATGTCAGCACTGCCTGTCTTGTGCTTCCAGTCACTGTAGAGTTTCTCCAACCTTAAACAAGAGTCTCATGTTGCTCAGCATAACCAGGAAAATGTTAATCATGCTTTAGTTCACCAAATTTAAAACATGCAAACTGAGATTTGAGGCATTTACCACTTTCACTTTATCTTATTTTGATACATTTAACTATTTAAAACAAAAAAAAACATATTTTTGCAAGCTACAATCACAAAACATGAGGCTGTTTCCATTTATTTTTACCACTACTGAGACTATAAGCATCGAAAAAAGTATTACCTTGGACTCATATTTGCAGAGGATTACCAAGCAAGAACCTTCTGTACAAGCTGCTACCCTCCTAAATGTGAAGGTTCAATGACCGTCACAACCAAATATCCTTCAAATGGTTAATAGAGTCAAATGCATGTAACTAGGGCTCAAAGAGCAGTTTTCAATTAATCTACTTTCCTAAATATATACTGACTACAACAAATTATTTATATATGAAAATAGTTAAAGGAGTATCTGTTTAAACCCTGGAGATTTTTCTGTGAATGGGAGTTTTTATGTGTTTGGTGTTTCTGATAAACATGAATTGCAGATAGAAACAGTGTGGATATAAAAACTATGCAGAGACATGAGTGTGTTTGTTTGTCCTGAGTGGACGGAGAGGTTGTGTAGGTAGACAACATTTTATCAGCCTCCCCTATCATAACTGAGACAGGCACTTAGTCATGTTCACGTCAACTCACTGTCGGTAGCATAGCAAAGTCTGCAGGTGGCATGCTCACATACTCTTTCTCTCTCTCTCTCTCACACACACACACACACACACACACACACGCATACGTCCTACATTCTAACACAGAAAAGCACTTCATGGACAGGCTGTCTGGGGAAAGGTGTGGACAAGATATTTTGTGGCCCTTTTTCTTGGACCTGCTGAGCTGCACTAATAGTTCTGCATGCATGTACATACACATGCACATACACACACACACAGGGCCCAGAGAGACAGGTCTCACTCTGCTGTGTGGAGATGAATCCCTGACAGCACGTGTGTTGCACAGTAAGAGACCCCTATTTCTGCCACCCATAAGAAGTGCAGGAGAGACAGAAACCAGCGAGAATGATGCAGGAAGAAAGGATAAAGTTGTCCCCATGTTTTCGCCTCGTGCTCCTTCCTGCAATCATGTTGTGGTACAATACACCAGCAGCGTGAGCCCTACATCTTTGGCTGTGGAAAAAAATAGAATTATTCCTCTCATATGATGTGTGACCACAAAGGTCGTTCCCTGTTCTCAAAGTCTTTGTATGTCTGTCTATGTTCGCCTGAATGGAAAACCTGCTTATCAATGAAAAGGCCAAACACCATGAAAAGACAGAATGTGGGGTGGAAGAAAGGACTGACTTTTAAAGGGTTTGGTCTTCTGGAAAAGGCAACAAACAGGACTGACAGAATAAATGGCAAACTGACTGATTCTGGTTCAACTGCAGAGCTGAAAACAACAATAAAAAACTCCAATCTGGAGACTTTGACTGTATGTGTGTGTTTTAGATACTTGTGTGACTGTATGTGGCGGTGATGCATTGATGTGTATATATGCTTATGAATCTGGGGATTCTGTGCAGATTTACTCTCAGCCCCATGTTGCTTTAATTTGAGTTGCATTATGTAAGTCCCACTCACAACATGCAAACATTTCTTTGGTCAATCAAAAGTGCAACAGCAAACATACAAAGAAGTACATTTTAATGTCCACAATGTCAGAATGTCAACAGGCTTGATTTTTCATAAATTTCCTCTTTGAAAAAATCTCCCTTTATCTGTTTTTTGTGTTGTTCTTTGAGAAGCAATACATTTTACATTATGGTAATTTATGTGTCAAATCATATATCACTGGATGACCAGATGTCACAGTCTTGACTTCAGGACGATCTTGACCCATGAGCAGTTGACCCAAATTTCAGTTTCTGTCCTGTTTTTCCTGAAAAATTATACTTAACCCGAGTTTTTATTTCATATTATAAAACATTTGTTACTAAATGTTGTGAAACTGCCTTTTACATTGGCAGATTTGATGGGCACCACACTGAAAGTTTTACTCTTCATTGAGATCAAATATAATGCAATGGATCACATGACCTCTTCCATCACCACCTCCCCTCACTCACTCTCCTCTGGTCCCTCAAATCAAAGATGCTATAAATGTGGCAGATGAACAGAATGTAGTTTTAAAAGTGGCAAATGGTTCACCCAGGTGACAACATCACTGACCTCGACTGGTTTACAGCCATGCAGATAGTTCATACAGGCTGTTCCTCCAGGAGAAACTCATTGCAATGAATCAGCCCACAGTCTGATGTTGATCTTCTAGAACAACATGGACACTGACTCTGAGAAAACAAGTAACTATTTTGATTTTTACTCTTTTTTTTAATATCATTAGCACCACAAGCAACATTCAAACCACATTCATTGCTTTGTTTTTGTGAGCAGTTTATTACTTTAGGAATGCATCACAGTCAATACATTCATCATATTTCAAACATGGTCTCACCTCTGCTTGCTAATTTTGGTGTAAAAATGGTATTAACTTGCTTTTCACAGGAGGTTATTTGATTGGCAAAATGTCACTTACATCCTGTCTTGGCTTGTATTGTTAAATTTGAAGGGAGAAACAGAAAGATAGCTCCGCTACACAATTTATTTATCTGGAAAAAAATATGTATCAAAGGATTCTTTAGGATGGAATGCCAAGAAAAGGTCAAATCCATCAGTCCATCCCTCTCTCCCTTTTTTCACTGCTCGTCCTTCTTCCTGTCACTCACGTCTCTCATGTCTCCTTTAGCCTCATTCCACCCTCATCTGTTCCTTTGCATCGTTTGTTCCTACATTGTGCCTCGAGGAACATAACAGTACACCCAGCTCCTGAATGGATGCTTTGCATGTGTGAGTGAGTGTGTGTCTGTGTGTGAGTGTGTGTGTGTGTGTGCACATGTGCATGCGTTCAGATGCTGGCAGGCAAGCGGTGGTAAGGGCATGAGTGTCTCTACCTGTTTCTGTTCATGCTGTTTGCTTTTATTTGCTCTGAACATGCTCATGTGTGTATGTGTGTGTGTGTGCACATGTGATGGGGTCTGGTGGCTCGGGTGTGTTAGCTTCATGGCTGCCCCTGACCTCCACACCTCTCCCACAATCAACCTCCCCCTGCCTGCCTCGCCGCGCTGACCTGGGCTATTGTCCGGCACAAAGCACTTTAGAGAGCAGCACCTCACCAGTCATTAGCATTTTAATCACAACACATACACACGTAAACATTGTGGTGTCGCATAAGGCCAGGGATAAAAAAAAAGAATGCATCACAAAAGAAATGATTTTATTTGCCAGAAAAAAAATGATCTCAATCACAATGGGAGCAAAAAAACAGAGAACTTCCATCAGAACAGCATAATGATGTTTTTCTCTGTTAACGAAGAATATGTACTGTATTCCTTTCTGCTTCGGCTTGTCTGCCTTATTTTTCTCACAATGCTGCGATTAGCTCTCCAGTTCCTGCTGATCCACAGGTGTTTTAACAGAATAAAGGCTTTCGCGCACTTTTGTCCAGAGGAGGACGTTGATTAGATTTTCTCCTCATTGAGTTAAGCGCATTCAAAAGCTGTTACATAAAGCAGTAATTAAAGATACATTAGAAACACCAGCCTTGCTCTTTCAGAAGGAGCCGACTCAGTGTGGAAAACAATTTAAAAGGCTTTTTATTTGTTGCCATCATTGCTTTTGTTGCTTTGTCATTTCGTTGTGTGCGAGTCGAGTGTTTTCCCACCGGTATGGAATTCATGTGCACATGACACTGTCTAATGTCAGTCATCTGACACCCACAGGGAGAAATGGAGGATCTCTGCCAGGAATACATGTCACTTTAAACATCATCATAACATGCATGTTGGTCATTTAGTCAGGATACAATGAGAAAATTCAAGTTAGTTACTTACCCTTTGTCAGTTTTTTTCTAATAATGACATAATAATGTTTACTCTACCTCTAATTAGACAACAATGTGGGACAATTGCATTTAACTCTAACTAGAAGGGGCCATAAAATACCAAAAAATGTTACTTTTTCTATCCAAGAAAGTACCAATCAGTAAAATTTAGGAACAAGATTCAATTTCAGTGTGCAGTTTGGTTCAAGCAGTGACTAAACACAGCCAACATGTTCACTAGCTAGTTGCTAATTTTGTTGTTTATTGCTAAGCAGGTAGACTTTGGGTTTATAACAGCATTTTATGCTGGAACTGTTGCCTGCTTATAAGAGCAGCAAGACTGACCTCAGACATTAAAGTAGCAGATTGTCAAATAAAACAATTAAAGATACTGTAAAATGCTGCAGAACTAAGTGACCTTCAAAGTCATGTGATAATCATGTGCAGGTCTGCTAATACAAGCAGCAATTTCCACCTTAAATATGATGATTAAACTCAATGTTTGTAAGATAAAACATATTTGTTCAGTTTTAAGCATATCTCACATTTTACATATTTTTGCTGACTAAATATTTGGGGCCATTCGTAATTTTTAGCATTTTGATCAAATTATTAAATGCAGTATGTTTACATATAACATGTTAAGTTGCATGTTCTGTCTTCTATACGTCACAGTGTAAACCCTCCTGAGAGAAACGGTGCCCATCGGTGACAGTGACACTGGTTCCTGCAGGTGTGGTGAAAGAAATCCCCTCAGTTACATGAAAATCACCCACTTATAAAAAGAGGTGTCATGTTCCAGGTGACTCCAATGCCACAGAGTTATGCCTTGGCTTAATAATAATAAAAAAAAAAATCATAACCAGGCTAAAAATATGCAGCCTGTCTGAATGAAGGCGATGAGGAGGAGGATGAGATATCCTCCCGTCTTAAAAGCAGTCTTCCTCTTTCATGCCATCCCACTCTCCGATTGGTATAACAGGTAATTAGTGGCGTGTCATGGCCCCGGGGAGCCGAGGAACGAGGAAAAGGTGGGTGAAGAGAGAGACAGAGAGAGAGTGAGGGAGAGATTTCTGATTACCTGACAAGTTAGGGCTGGAAAGGCTACACTTAGCCCATTAAAGATTTTTTCTTCAGCATGACATTTGAGAGCAGCTGCGAAGCCGCGCGCCACCTTGCCATTTCCCTGTACACTGGGCATCCATTTAGGGACAGGGATGGAGGGGGAGAGAGAGAGAGAGCGAGAGAGAGAGAGAGAGAGAGAGAGGGAGAGAGAAGGAGAGAGAGAGAGAGAGAGAGAGAGAGGCCACCAGGCCATCTCAGCGGCACAAATGGATTTCATTCACCAAGGTGAACTGTAGTACACTGATAAATGCACTTCCTTGAATGTCAGCAAATGTCACCCAAGAAGCCATTTGCCACCGTTTTAATAGCTTCCCCAGACTCACAGAGGGAGTGACAGAAAGTAAGAAGGTATGAGGTAAGATAAGGAAGATGATGAGTCACATGGAGCGAGAGAAAAAAAAAACAAATGCACACATGCACAGCGAGGTAACCTACAAAACGACAGAGGGATTAAGGCAGGGAGAGAGAGAGAACAGATGAGAACAAGGTTGGGCTATTGTCACTTCCACATGATTAAGCAATTAGCTATTTGAGATGTCTCCAACAAGGAAGTGCAACGAGACAGAAGTGGCTATTTAGAACATAATCCTTCCCTTGCTTTCCTTCTCTTTCCCTCATCTTGTTAAACTCACCTCCACATCTGTGCGTCTGTCGTTGCACCTGCGTAGCCTTCAACCCATGAATGTATTAAAAGTATGTTTCCGTCCGCCTGCTTGCATTTGTCTCTGTGTGTGTATATACATTCTGTTTAAACACACACACACACGTATCTTCGTCTGTTCTGGCAGGAGTCGACATCATTAAGTGTAATGTGAGAACTTGCAGGAGCGGTTGACGCCTCTGCTTCCTGAGAACTGTCACACAAAGCATGAAAACACACACACAAACATACTCATTAACACTCACACAGACAACTTTTAACACCCTCGAATTAAATGTGTCAGTGAATTCAAGACAAAGCAAGTCAGTCAGGGTTAGTCAGAAGTGGAAAGGTTTCATCTTGTGACCTGTTGCTCAAGGTCTCCCTTTGATAGACAGAAACAACAGATAAACTGAGAGGTTAATGGTTTGATTTTCATCATTTTTCCACTTCATTTTGCTTCTCTGTGACTCATGCAGGACTTAATCCTTTTGTTTTTCTTGCTCTTATTTTACTTTTTCACTTTTTTTTACTTGCACATTATGTATGAAACCTCCTTTTGTGCCCGTGCCCAACTTTTCCAACGCTATTATGCCTGCATATGTTGCTCAGTGTGCTTGAATTTAGTGTTAACAAATGCTGTTCTGTGTGTGTGTGTGTGTGTGTGTGTGTGCAGGTCGTTTTTACTGCATGAGGACAACGCTGGCTGCAGCCAATCCTAATCCCCCATTCATTTCCACAAGCAGTTGCTAAGGTTACAAATTACCTTTGGTGCTGGTAAGTGGTTTCTTTTATGACACTGGACGCCCTAATCCTTTTACTGAATACATATTTCATTTAGGATTAGCACAACAACGGATACAGTTGTTCTTAGAATATTCCAACTCCAGCGCTCTGTTTTTGTTCACGCTCATCAGGCACACCGCTTGCATATCAACGCCAGACTGTCCTTTAAAATAAGTAAATAAATTAATAAATCTGCTTTTTTTAAAAAAAATTTGTCTGCTCGCTCTCTGTTTCAAACTAAAGTTGTGGGGAAGCCTGAGGGAAGTGAAACTCAACCAGGCAGGTAGTTTTAGATGGTTAACAACAGAGCTTCTATCTGTGAAACAATCGATTGAACCACATTATTCTCTTTTTTGGTTTTATGGGTTTACTCTGTGTTTTTTTTTTTTTTTACAGAGGCAAACAATGGAAACTGTCTCTTTCCTTCAACGTCTTTTAACACAAAGTTACCTGATGGCTTTGAATGAAAAATAAGGAACATTTTGTTTTTCAGGAACTAAATTTCACCTGTAAAAAAACTGATTTGTGCTCATAACCTACTGATTCAGTGTATTTTGTTGCACCTGTGATTTCACCCTCAGATGACTCATTGTTTCTGTCCTCAACAATGTTAGGACGGGGGTTTTTCCTCTCAAACTCCACCTGCTCCTTGACCTGAAAACTTCATTTATCTCCCCATGTTAATTGAAAACACATCAGGTCTTTCTATTGTGTAAATTTATTTGACATTTCATCCAGCGGTCAAAGTCACCCTCTCTCTGCTAACGTGTGAAACGATCTGATCCTGAACAAGCAGAGTGAACACAACTTCACGGTTATGTAGGTAATAAAGAAATGAAACAAAGCTCTAGATTGTCTTCTTGAAGGCAATATAATAAAAGTTTATTTATATCATATTCTGTTCACACAGGCAATTTATATCAGTTTACATAATACATACAGACATCAGACAGAAAAATATAGTACAGTGTATTTAAAAAATAGATTTTAAGGAAAGAGACAAATGAAATCATTTGATTAACCTAATTAAAAAATTAGAATAGGAATAAATAGTTCATGAGGTAATTACTAGTTGGGTGATTGCCTGAGTAAAAGTCATGATGCTTTTTATTTGATTTTAAAGTTTAAAATCGGGTCTAATCTTTCTAATGTGATGCAGTTCTGCACAGTTTAACTCCATGTTTTGTTCTGTTTGTGGAGACAATTGACACAACGCTAACTGATGACCTGAGAGACCAAATGGCTGCAAATCAGGAAAAGCTATTGGAAACTGTGTTTTTGAGGTTTCCAGCAGAGATATTTCTAACTCTGCATGTTCAATGTTCAGGTTTTTCTTTTTTTCTGTGTTGGGATCAGCTTCAGCCCGAGAGGCTGAGAAAAGACTTTTTCAGCTCAACCTGCTGGAAATAAAACAACAGATTTTTCTGAATCTTGCCTTGACTTGAATGCTCTGATTCTTCCTATTAGTTAAGTTTGTTATTGACTTAATGTGGTTTTTAGAACTTGTATCTGAGCCTCATTTACAGCAGGATTTGTCACAAGATTTGTTGATTTTCAAGATTTTAATGTTTTTCTTCTTTCCATTTTTCTCATGTCTGATCCAAGTTGCTTCCTTGTAGAAGAGGAGTTGCAGCAGAGGAGGAGAAAATATCTTTCAGGATGATAAAAGCTGAATACAGACTTCTAAAAGATGCCCCTGACTCAATAAGAGACAGTGGGGGAAGAAGTATTTACGTCCTTGACTCAGATAAAAGCACAAGTGCAATAAAGTGCTGCACTTAAAATACTACTGAGGTAAATGCACATAAATATCATAAGCAAAAAGTACTTAAAGTATTGATGATAAATTTTCTTTATGGAAATCAATGTCCCCTGTGATTACAATATAACTGTATATGTCTTTATTAGAATTCTCATACTGATGCATCAGTGTGTAAGTAGCACTTCTAGTGAAGTTAGAAGAAAGTAAAAACTGCTATTAAAAATGATTATGATTATTAAAAAAGGCCTCAGATTGCTATTAAAATGACAACAGCTGAGAAGTTTAGAGGAAAAGGCTCTCAAGGAAATTTAATAATTATCAAAGTGTTCATATATACATATCTGTCGCAGGCCAGAAAGGTCAGGAACCATTGGCCTGTAATTTATAAACTTGTTACATTTTGTTTTAGGTCAAATCTCCTCTGAAAGAAAAGTAACGAGTAACTCCGACTGTTTTTCAGTTGCAGTGGAGCAAAAAGTGCAATATTTTTCTCCAAAATGTTATGGACCACTGTAGAAGTCGAAATGATCAGAATATAGGAAGACCTCAGGTTAAGTATATAAAAATTGTAAGTATCCATCCTCTCGTCCATCCATAATCTGTAATCACTTATCCTTCGAAAGGTCTGAGGAGGCTGGAGTCGATCTTGTGGGAGGAAACCGGAGAACATGCAGAGAACATGTGGAGAACATGAGGAGAACATGTGAAGTCCTCACAGAAAGGTCGAGTTCAAACCCAGATTGACATTGTTAACCGCTGTGCCACCATGTCGCTTTGTTCCTCTTATGTGATGGCTAACTGGTTACTCAACTGGCTGAATTCAGATGATTAGCTGCAACTAACTAACTGACCAACTGACTGTCTGACTGACTGACTGACTGACTGACTGATGGGCATATTGACTGGCTGCCTGTCTGCCTGCCAAGCTGACTGACTAGCTGACTATTGTGGCTTAGTCCTGCTATGTGGTGAGATCATCATCACTGGCAAGCACAACAAAAGACTGATGGGAAGAGGCTGTCAGCTTGTGTGTGTACGTGTGTGGGGGTGTGTGTGTGTATAAGTGTGTGATGGCTTCATTCCTGTATCAACACAGTTCTTTCTGTGGATGAGTCAGTAGGCCAAACCTGACCATCATCCTCTCTCATTTCTCTCGCTCTTTGCATGCACACACACATACAAAATGTGAGCTTGGGGGGGAGGGGGGGTGAAGTGGTGCTTGGATGGAGTGAACTTGGAGGTCAGGGTGGAGAAAGACAAGAGAGGGACAGATAACACTTCTGTTGGAGACGCCATGTTTCATTTTCAGCGTCTTAAACGGCTGATTGTGTTGACTAATACCTCTGTTTTTAAACCTCAACAACTCCTCTAAACTATTCATGAACTGCTCCACATTTTACAATCATATCATAGTTTTATTCCTCCCAAAGAAAGATGACTCCCTTCTCTTTTAAGCGTGAGGCGTGGAATATAAGAGAGCAGCAGAAAGGGAGAGAGAAGTGACAGTAAGAGCGAAGCCCTTGTTAGGCAGGACACATGGGGGAAGGGATTTAGCGTAACACCCAGCTGTCTACCTGTCTGTCTGATTGAGGGGAAAGTGGGGTTTTTCAGTGTAACACAGAGCCAAGCTGTTCTCCTCTGTGGCGGCTGAAAGAAAGTGTGTGTGTGTGTGTTCTCTCCCTGCTCGCTTGGTCTCGTGGGCGCCATGGCGAGGAGGAGATAGGCAGACGACCAAAATTTCTCTTTCCCTTTCCTCTCTCTCTCTCTCTCCTGTCTCCAGTATAGATGTCTCTATATGGACACAAAGAGAAAGGGAGAGGATGAGAGACACTGGGAGAGAGAGACAGAAACAGAGGGAGGGCAACAACACAAACAGGCCGTCTTCATGCCAACGCAAAGCCGCACTGCTCCTCTGTTTCCCCCCCCCTCCCTCGTCTGTTTTGCCTTGTTTCTGTCAGGTGAATCTCAATCACCTGCTTTGAGGATATATGACTTCTCCATTCTTCCCTCTTCCTCCCATCTTTCTCCTGCTTCCTGTTTGTAGTGGCAATTTTGTCACAGTTGCTTCATTTTCTGTGTTGTTGACTGTCATCAACCGTATAAAAACAACCATGTGACACCATAAAATATTTGCTGCTTGCTTTTGCAATTGAGAAACAAATAAGCACAAAACTGAGTTGCATAATAACTACTTTAAATTGTAACCAGTCATCGTAAAAGTTTTGTTTGCGTGTTTATGGTATGTCTGCATATCATAGTGTGTCCAAATTAAAATTCTACAATAAAGTGCAACTAAACTGCCTTATTCAAAAGTAGAAAAGTGAATATTTTAACCAGCCTGTCAACAATTTACACAATTATCACACAGAGGGAAGAGATTTTACAGGACTTTACACATGATGAAGTATGAAGTGTAATAGATCAAACACTCTGTCTGCTTTTTTAAGTGTGTGTGCTCCATGTCATTTTATTCAGTAACACACAATAGCTTCTCCATATATGAGTCAATTTTAGAGTTTTTTAAACAAATTTTATTCTTTTTCTTCACACAAACCTGTAATCTGTTTTCTGCTCAAGTTTAAACTCAAGTTAAAAACAAGCTGCTGCATAAACTTCACATAACTAGAACCTCCTGCATGACACAGAACACGATACAGCATACAAAAGTGTTATTTTAAAGATCCCCAGCCTTTAATGATTAGTATTTCACTTGGCTTTTTTAAAGGAGTAATCTACATCACATGATAGAGACATAATTTCCATAATGTAATTCTCATTACATTAGAGCAAAACCCAGTAAAATGGTTAAAGGCCGGAACAATGATGCAGTGGCAATTAAAATGGAGGATAACCCACATAACCTGCAGGCGGTTATCCCTAATGAGATAGTAATAATAATCTCTACTAAGAAAAAAAAGAACATCTATGTCTATTTCCTTTCAATAACTTACATCGCTCTCATGCTGCTTAAGCCTGGTTTTTACTGTGAACTCATCAAAGCCTTGATGCAAAGGACAGAATTGGTAATTTGTTAATTATTGGAAAGTTCATTGACTTCTTTCTGATATTAAAAAAACATTTATGATCAAATGTTTTTTAAACAAAGGGCAAAGAATAAAAAGTAAAACCATTCAATTAAATCATAGGTGCTTAAAAGTTGCCCTTGATGCTTTATTGTCAAAGTTTCCTGTAGAATTTATATCCTTTTTTTGAACTACAGTATTAAAACGTTTTTATTTTCTATTTTTTACCTCTAAATTTTGTAAAAAAAAAAAAAAAAAGCTTCCCTGACAAAATATTTTTAAAAAAGCCTTGATGGGCTGCAGCAGCCTTGAATGCTCAGCCTTCGTGCGAGGATATAAATAGTCACCAGACTTCACAAGTACAAACACAAAAGATTTCTCAGGGAGCAGAGGAGGGATGCAAAGTGCTAAACTCACCAGCACCCAGTGACGTGGTGATATTGGTCGTTTTCCTGCCGGGGGAAGATTTAATAAACGCAGAAAAACAAACAGGGTCTGTGCGGTGGCGGGGTTGTTGCGAGGTGAGCACGGTGGCACACTGGACACATCCTCCTGTAGGAAGGAAGCGGAGTTGTGGAAAAAAAAGCAAACAGGAGCCACGGACGGGTCTCTTTAACCCCGCCGTGAACCCGCGACCTACCTTCCGACTACTTCCCATTACCTCTGCACGACATTTAGCCCGCGTACCGCAGAGCGCACACGCACACGCGGCATTGTGTGGGGCTGTTTGGAAGGGTG
>JAPZDY010000003.1:18559812-18571537 GCA_029783645.1 Ctenochaetus hawaiiensis
TGAGAGAGAGAGAGAGAGAGAGAGAGAGAGAGAGAGAGAGAGAGAGAGAGAGAGAGAGAAGGTGTTAAAAAGTTTTGTAAAAGCTTTTAAAGTTGGCGCCACATTTACAGATCATTACAACAACACTCTGACAAATATTGTGCGTTTATCCAGTCTGTTTGTGTTTTTCTTCAATTCTAAATTAAGGCACCATGCTTTTGTTATTTTGTGTCTGCTTCCACAAACGTGAACGAAAGAGTGACACACTGAATGAGTTATAACAAATTCCAAGTGGCAACTCAATAATAAACTGTTTTGGCACATTCAAGTATATTAAATCATATGCAAAAAAAGCATCAGGAGTTTAGCCCTTAAATCTTTAAAATGAAAAATAAAATAACACTGTTACAGCAGCAGTGCGAATGTTTTTATCTGAGAGCACGAGAGAGTGCACTGCAAAAAATATCTGAACACAATCGTAACTTTTTTATTTTATTCTCCTCAAACAGGAAAAAAAATCGGCCGGTGCTTGTAATAAGCTAATGCCACAAACATTAAAACATGCAGGACTTTTTGTAGAACTCAGAGTTAACCCTCTTATTGCAAAACAGAGCACGCCTTACAATTCTCCATTGCAGTTATGAGAATTGCACGGATTTAAATTGATCAATAAATAAGTTGTAGTTCAGACCGATGAAATGATCGTGTGCCTTTGCCTGAGCTTAAATTCCTCTCCAGCAAGATGCATATTTTTAAAACTGAGTGCGACAGTAAATGACTTGTTTAGATTGGTACTTTTTACAGTGTACACACAGAGTAGAGTCTCCGTACCATGGCATGGCCAGCATGGGACGGAGGGGATTGTGCGCCCCGCCCCGACAGCATCACACATCTGCTCTGCAAAGGCACAGACCTCCCCGGTGCTCGGAGGGTAAAAACGGCAAAAAAAATTTGCAAAATTAAAAACGGACTTTCAGATTTAAAAGAAGCAACCTAATGAGTAGCCAATTAATCCTACTTCAAATAAAAAAAACGGATTAGCGCATCATATCAAAAACATTTTTTCAAAGTGTCCGGAAAAATAAAATTATTCGCACTTAACTGAATGTCGAAGTCAGAAAGCGGCTCTGCTTGGACAAAACTTACAGGAGCAGCGACCGGATTTCCATCCTGATCTTGGACAAACTGACCAGTGAAAATGCAGTGAAGCAGTGTCACGTCCAGTCCCAGTCTCGAGTGGTGACAGTCCGTGGACTGGACTCAGCTCACGGCTCTGCAGGGGACGAAGAAGAGCAAGAAGAAAAACAAGAGCGAAAAGAAGAAGAGGTAATCCCTGATTTGATCAGAAAAAAAACATCAGCGTGGATTTCCCAGATCAATAAAATAGTGCGATTCGACATGTGAATTATAATTTAAGTTTTAATGCGTCAAGAATAAACGCATGTGTGCAAGTGTACATGCATTTAAACAAATAAATTAAGGAAAAACGAAAATAAGGAATATTATTTTTTGTTTTTTTTCTTTCTTTTTTTTTTTGGTACATACCCATCATTACTCCAAAGTCTCGTCCTGTGTGTTGTTGAGATGCATCCAGGATGGAGCAGCAGGCACATGAGTCTCTCCTGTGTTTGCTATAGGGAGGGGTGAGCTGCCTTTTCTGGCCAGCCTCTGCCAAACCGGGGTCAACGAGGGAGCTAAAAATAAATAAATAAATAAATAAATAAAACAAGAGCCTTTCTTTTGTGCCTTCTTTCTCTTTCACTCTTACCTTTTACAGTCAACACCTTTTTCTTTCCTTCTCTAATCCGGTCCCCTTCTCTCTCTCTCCCTCTCTCTCTCTCTCTCACTCCCGTATATGACGTAACATCAGCTTTGTTTATTTGCTGCTCTTATTGGAACAGACTGATATGAAAATAACTCACTAATTGGCAATTAACCAATATGATAACTAACATTTAAGATTGATTGCATGCTGCAAAAAAAAAAACTACATGAGCCAAACAGACAAAAGCAACATTTCAGTAACAGAAAAAAAAAAAAAACTAACTTTATTTTTGTAAAAGTTTTCTAAACAAAGTTTGACAAAGTGCCCTCTAATTAATTAATCAATAAAAAATAAATAATGTCACACAGGAGAGGAGGTGTCAGTGTGAAGCAGCTGACGGGCGTCTCTGCTTGACCAACATATTATCTGTGTATTAGCGTGCAAAATACTGTTTGTGTTGTCGTGTCTGGAGGTTTAGGCTGTAAGTAAACGGAGAAGACGCTAAATGCTCGATGTGCATTCAGTGCTCTCGTCCCCCGCTGCTCAGAACATTCAGCAAGCCCTCGGATAAACACACAATTAGGGCAGGTGAATAAACTTGTTTGGGGGGTGTTAATTACATGCTTAACGTAAACAAAAGCCATGTAAAAGAATGTGAATTACCAGTGGCTTTTTCTCCTCAATCCCCATTCAGGTTTTACATTTCACTTCTAGTCTCTTCTAGAAGTGATTTCCGAAGTGCCTGCGAGGGCTACTCCCAAACAAGGCTCCTGCAAAACATAATGCTGGATAATACCTGCAGCCTTAGCTTGAATGGTGATCACCTAAATTGGTGCACCGGGAACCAGGGCAGGTAGGAGGCTTTGCATATTCGGAGGAGTGCTGCTAAGCCTGCACTCTTAACTTAATGTTGGGGTTGTGCGTGCGTGTGCATCTGCATCTGTGTGTGTGTGTGTGTGCGTAAGCGAGGGACAGGAGGAGGTGATGGAGGAGAGGGGGTGTAGGCTAGGAGGTTAGTTTTAACACCAGCATGAAAATACCAGCCTTTACTTCCAGTCCACGGAGCTTTCCAACGGGACCAATTCAAGTGCCACTTGGAATTAGTGCTCCTGAGGCTCGTGTAGCTGCGCAGTGGACAGGTTTGATCCCATATACTACGCTACCCCCGCACACACGCGCACGCACACCATCCCTAAAAGCTACGCACAAACCAAACGCCTGACCCTGCAACAAGATCATCACAAGTCCTCCTCAGCATCACATGTGCACCTACAGACACTTGCACAACACGCGTGCACGTACCTACGAAGCACGTGAAGTACCCCCTTTTTGCTCTAAAAAAAACGATGCGCAAACGCGCGCAATTGTATGCTGGACTCTCACATTATGTAATTAAAGTATGACAGTTAAGGTGAAACGCTGAACATAAAGAGGTAGTATTGACCACACATGCATGTCGAGCTGATCTACTCACTGTCCCTCCGAGCTTGAAGTCGGTGGTCTATCTGGCCAGCCCCGGAGAATGTGCAAATCTGAGAGAGGGAATGAAAAGTTTTGAATTCCTGAATGATTTTGTAGAAAGGCGGCTTAGGATCATTATGTCAGCTTTATTGAGGGCGGATTAAGCGGAGTCTAGATGCTACGCCTTGTACACGGCCCTTTCACAATGTGAGCACTGTTCGTGTTAGAGTGAACTCACACTATTTTAACACCCTATAAGCCCTGTCTAAATATGAAGCCGTTTTAGGCATAAACATGAAAATCACACCGCCGTGGCTACTGCCATAAGCCGAATCCTGTGACTGGATGTGGACATTGATCATGTCCTTACCACTAGATCAAATGCATGAAAACTGCTTTTATGTCCCCAAGAAGCTTTCATGTTGCCATTTGATTGTAATTCCAATACTAATGGTATTAATTAGAGGGCTGGGCTGTCACAAAAAAACCCCGTGGTAAACTGGTGGCATTAAAAGGAGGATGCCATTGGCGAATTAGTTTTCAAACTGAAACGCCGTGACATTTGTATAATCATCAAAACGCTGCGTATCGATATTCATTTTGGAACAATAAATTTTGTTGGTTGGAGAGGAGGCAGCGGGCAGGGGGCCAGGACTGCGCCCAGCGTCCCAGAGGCAAGGCCGGGGACAGCGGGAGGGGGAGCGGCATCACACTGCAGCCCACACCCGGACCAGCGCCCAGCGAAGACAAAGTGACCACACACACCATCGAGCCGGAGTCAAGTCATGCTCTGACCGTGACATAAAATTGCGAGCATGGATTTTTTTTTTTAAATAATCGACGAGTCCAGGGCAAAAGTCAGAAGATTATAGGATTGTGTCATTTGATGTTTTAGAAAACAAGAAAACGGAGAGTGATATGAAAAGGAAAAAAAAAACTCGCACAAAAATGAATGTACTGGTTTGAAAAAAAAAAGATAAAAAAGTAGCTATTACAGGAAAAACTGTACGAAAAGAATGTGCAAATTGACTCGCTTCTATTCAAAACGTGTATTCCGGAGTTGCAGTCATTGGTTGTCCATTTGTCACCCTTTTAAAGCTCCCTCTGCCTCCCACCCTCCCTTCCCGTCTCTGCTAAGCATCTCCAGTCTACATATCTTCTTTAGCTTTAACGAGCCTCGTTAAGATCGCAATAATATTCCACCCTCTAATTGCTCATTCCATTCAGCAGATAGGCGAGCATTGGCTTGTGCCTGATGCGCGCGGTGCGGTGGGAGGTTGCTGTGGAGATCGGAGACTCTGATAACCCCCCGTGCGTGCTGCACAAGTGGTGAAAGCCTCGCGCTACGTACTGGCTAATGATTGGCACGCTTGACAGTGATTGGCAGGGCTGCCATGACAACGCTACAACGACACCAAGAAGACCAATAGAAAAGGGAAACAAAATGTTTCAATGCTACACTCAACGGCGGATTTAGGGGGGAGATATTATGAGGCTGGTGTCATTAGGCGATAGCCATTGAATCATTCAATCTTTTTTACTTGCCGTATTTTTTCGGTTTTTCCCTTTTCTCGATAATTTTCTTTCTCTCTCAGGTCATTTCCATGGTTTTCAGATCCCCTTTAGAGCTTTATCCCTCCCATTTCTTCCTGCCAAACTTCGCTGATCGCCCTCTGCTCCTGGCGAACAGCGCTCCCACCACCAGGTCTCCAGAAGACTTGTCCATGTTTCAACTACCGACCCTCAACTTCTCCCCGGAGCAGGTGGCGAGCGTCTGCGAGACGCTGGAGGAGACCGGGGACATCGAACGGCTGGGCCGCTTCCTATGGTCCCTGCCTGTGGCTCCGGGAGCGTGCGAGGCGATCAACAAGCACGAGTCCATCCTGCGCGCCCGGGCCGTGGTGGCGTTCCACACGGGGAATTTCAGAGACCTCTACCACATCCTAGAGAACCACAAGTTCACCAAGGATTCGCACGGCAAACTGCAGGCCATGTGGCTGGAAGCGCACTACCAGGAGGCCGAGAAGCTCCGCGGTCGTCCACTCGGACCGGTCGATAAGTACCGGGTGCGGAAGAAGTTTCCGCTGCCTCGGACCATCTGGGACGGCGAGCAGAAGACGCACTGTTTCAAAGAGCGGACACGGAGCCTGCTGAGGGAGTGGTACCTTCAGGACCCATATCCAAATCCCAGCAAGAAAAGGGAACTGGCTCAAGCCACTGGACTCACTCCCACACAGGTCGGAAACTGGTTTAAAAATCGGAGGCAACGAGACAGAGCCGCGGCGGCCAAAAACAGGTTGGTGATTATCCGTCTTCACTGCCAAAACACACAAATGCACGAAAGTTTGCTTAAAGCAAATTTAAAAGAAAAAAAGTGGATGTTTTAATAAACATGTAGTTGTGCTTTACGGATTGAGACTGTCTAGGAAAAAGACGAGTCTGTCAGGCAGGGGGAGGGAGCAGGCTGCGGCGACATTTTTGTTGTGAAGTGAAATCAGGATGGACATCGAAAACACGATTTTTGCTCTTGTATTTATCCAAAACTGTCTTCCGAAAATAAAAATGTATTTATTTGTTCACTTAGATGAGCTTTTTAAGACAATTTCTCGCAGATATATAGTGCAACTTTACGGAATTTTTAACAGAATACAGAAACATGGAAACATCTGACAGGAAAAAAAAAAAACAATACTAATGTTAAAACTCAAGCAAGATGCTGAAATAAACTGATTTTTTAAAATAATAATATAAAGTCAAACTAGACAACTGTTAAACGGATGAAGCGATTATCGCGCTGAGTTCTTTTTAAAGAGAAACAGCTTGTTTATCTTTTCCGTGAGAGTGAAAGTGTTGAAATAAAAGTCAAACTAATGAAATCAAAGGCTTATATATTTAAATATTTTACCGGACTTCAACTATTTATAATATGACCACTATTTTTCATTGATTATAACGTGTAAACCTTATTATTTTTAACCAGTGAAAAGTCGCTATAAAATAAGCAGAACTGGATTCGTCTTATTATTTATTTGTCCATCAGTTTAAACTCTATATCTGAATCTTTATATACATTTAAAATTGTCAAATATTTTTGTATATTTTTGTGTTTGTTGCCAAAGCTATCCAATAATTTATTTCAGCTACACAGCGTATAGTCGCTATATTTATCACGTACTGTACTGCATTTATATTTTTAATATCACATGTTTCTCATCATTGTTGAAAAAGATTATCTCAAAGGATAAAGGGGATATTATTGATATTACTTGACCAAAATGAGCATGCGTATTAAAGGGCATTTGAAGACATAGGCTGTATTCATAACATTAAGTGTGGTATCATTCCATTGAAATGCTATAATTGATTAGAAAATACCTCACAGGGTCCTAAGCCATATGAACACTATTCTAATCTTTTTGCTAAATGAATAGATATATTTCCAGTGTGACATTATCCCGCCGTGATGGAGTTATTATCATGAGTGGATTGGAGATAAACATTTAGGGAGATTGGAGTAACCTGGATCTCCACGTCACTCATTCATACACTTGCACTTCCATCAGCCTGGAATACATCTGTGTCAAAGCCTCATGACATTTTACGATTGAACAAAGGCTTATATATATATTTTTAATAATATTTTTGGTTATGAAACTGCAGAGTCGCTGCGCTTCATAAAAGAAATATAACTTTGCAGAAAGCAATACAAATAATGAATGTAGAGAGGAGGCACACATGATTAAATTGTAAGAAAAAACAAAATAGCTACAGACTCTTGCTTTAAAGAATGTCATTAAACTACCTTTATAAAAGACATCATGTTGGATTTAAAGCTTATTTTTTCTGTGGTGATATGACTCGTAAATAAAACCCCAGACTGCTGACTTGCGCGTTGACCATGCCTACTTTAGCAGGGAAAAAATAAAACAAAACAAAACAAAAAGAACCCATTACATTTCTTCCAACATTTGGTAGTCTAAATAGTGCTGTGTTTTGTCCCCTGAAAGCTGGCTATTTGATAAAAGCATGCATGCATGGCTGGGGCCGGCAGGGGGAAAGAAAGGCGAGTTTGAACCCCTATTTTGCAGGAGGAGGAGGGGAAGGGGGACATTCTCAGGTCTAATTGCCATTTCTCTCATTTTTTCTTCTTTTTTTCCCCTCCCCTCCTCGCTTCTTTTCTTCTCCAGGCTCCAGCACCAAGCAATAGGACCGAGCGGTATGAGGTCCCTCTCAGAGGCCGGTCTCACCCCTCACAGCTCGGCAGAGTCGCCTTCGACCGCGGCCAGTCCCACCACCAGCGTTTCCAGTATGACAGAGAGAGTTGATACTGGGACGTCCATCCTGTCCGTCACATCCAGTGACTCGGAGTGCGATGTATGATACGGAGGAAAAAAAACACAAAAACAAACAAAAAGAGAAATATTTACAGGGAAAATGGACCTGAGAGGAAGAAAAAAAGACTTATGAAATATCGCGGATGAAAAAAGGACCGATTGATATAAATATTAAAATAAAAAGAGATAAAAGCCCGTCGTTTTTTTTTTTTTTTTTTATTAAAAAGCGCTTTCAAAGGACCCACGCCTCCCCCTCCTCTTCATACCCACACACCACCACCACTACTACTACTAGACTACTTGCATGATGTCTTTTTTTTTATTTTGTAATCAGGGAAATTACCTGAGTGCAAGATTTTCCATCAGGAACATCGATCAGAGGGAATAAAAACAGATCGTCTTGGTGTCTTCGATGCTTTTTTTCTCCCCATTTCCGTTTTTAGTCCAAGTGATGATGATGATGATGATGACGGCGAAGCGGCCGCCATGCAGACAAGATGCAATCCTGTTTTTACTTTGTGTTCATCAGACAATCATTTTAAGTCGTAAGCACCTTTTTTGAATACACTTCTGTCACTGCCTGTGTGGGGTAAACATGTTCAAAAAAAAATGTCGAACGGGATCGTTTATGACTGTATCAGATTTTTATTTTTATTTTCAAAATTTTATATTGAATTATGTATATCTCAAATAATGCGATCATTCTCCCGGTCTGTAATATAAGTGTAGAAATATGCTTGTACATAATTATTGCTCTCCCCCCGTCTCATCCTCTTTTCTATCCCCTCCTCACTTTTCTTGACTTGGTGTTCCTACATAAAATATTTGTCAAAACTTAAAACTGAAGTGCTCTAGGCGTTTTTGTTGCTTTCGGTTGATTTTTTTTTTTATTTATATTTTTTATTTTTATTCTATTTTTTTTTTATCTTGTTTTTTTGGTGGGGGTAATAATGATACATGTTCCAAACAAACTTATGCAAAAAAAAAAAGTTGAATAGTTTGTCATAACTACATTTATTCGAGCCTGCTGGCTGCCCCCTCGTCACCTCTCTGCCGCCCCAGGGTCGCTCAAAGCGCTTATTTACATTAGCCTATTCAATGTTTCTTTCTTGCGTGGTTATTATGTTAATGTACCATACATTTCTAAATCAAATACAGTATTCAATTTGCTATACCTCTTTGCATGATGTCTGTCTCTCCATCCGATTACAGTTAAGGACACTGATAAGTGGCTAAACACATGTTCATATTGGGTCATTATTGGATTGTGGAAGCATTAATGCTCATCCTGGCTTATGAGCTCCCGGACCAGGTTATGCTGTCAGCGGGCTAAAGTCGCCTAAAATCACTTTAGTTTTATTTTCGGAACAGGGTTGTCTTTAACGAAATGTATTTATATTTGTGTAAATTGTTTGCTTCTTAAAGTGCCAAAACGCAGGCTTTACCATCTATGATTAAGTGCTATAGATATAATTTTTCCGGATAAGTCATATTTTGCCTATTTTAAATTTATCACTACACTTCTATAATTCAAAACCTTGTGATGTAGGTAAATTCACCCTATTCTGTATACTACACAAATTCTGGCAAACGTCAACGTCATGCAGCACTTAAAAATGTGAGTGCTATTTCCCCTTTTGTTTACCGTTGCTAGTGAATACAGAAATTAAGTAAACGCGCCATTAAATGGTCTAATCACGATGGGACTCCTCCCCTGTCCCAATCTCCCATTGTGGCCCGCTGAAAAGAGCTTTTCTTCCTCGGACGAGAACCATTTCCCCCTCCAAAAAAAAGGCTTTCTCTCCTGCAGTCCCTTTCCATCTAAATCCCCAACCAATTATGCTGCAGACTAGGGCAGATTTGCTATAGGACACTGTTGCAGGAACTGGAGTTTTGGTGGAAACACTTGCGCAAAGATTTTTTGCTTCCTAAAAGCAGCGCTGAGGGTTTTCCCCCATGTAAATACGGCGCTGTATTAACTGCAGACAACTCTGCAATGCGCGTCGTTGCTGTGTGAGTGTTGTAGTCATGTCTTTGGCAACAGAAAGTAGGACAGATGCTGCTGTTTGGCTCAGGGAGACCACAGGACGTTTAGAAAGTGGAGGCTGACGTTAAAAAAAAAGCTATACGGCGGCGATGACAACAGTGACCTCCTGAGTTCTTCCACAAGGACAGATTTGTCATCGACCTTTGGTTTTTAACAAGACAACTGAAACTGAAACTTAACTGCCTCCAACAAGTGGAGCACAGGTTGTTTAGGCCTTCTGTGGTGTCAGCAACGAACAGGATGTTTTGATATTTTTTCCAGAATGTTTGGCAATTTGGGGCAAAGTCTGAAAGTGTAATTACAAAAATTCTATGCGCAATGTTTGCGTGTACAATTGCGCATCCAAAAGGGGTCAAAGGGGTGTATTTAACGTTTAGAAAAGAGAGCAGGGAACTAATCCTCATACAAAAACATGTCTAATTACACTGCATAGGTAACTTAACATTAATCAAATCTTAGAAATGTAATTAAAACGTGCGTTTTGTTGTTGTTAAGTGCAATCCTCTCCGCTTAAACTAAGACTCAGTTTGACAAAAGTTGAAATCATCATAAACAGTAAACTTAGTTGCAGATACTTAAGATCTGACCGTGGATTATGTTTTTTCTCTCCATAAATGTTATCAGTCTCCGCTGAATGAAATGTGCGCATAAGCTGTCTGCATGCATAAGTCTCCCTCAGACAGATACCAATCAAAACACAAAAACAAGCGTGTCAAAAGCTTCAGTCATACGACTCAATAGGCCTGTGATCCTGAAATAACCGAGGCCATAATGCAGACAAACGCAAAGCTCAGCTCCCTGCCTGGCTGAAACAAACCATCTCCCGCCGCATTCATTGGCAGTCGACCGCAGATGAGGGAAATCTGTATCATATTTTAAACCCATTCCGCGTCTTAAATCGGCCTGCCAGAGACAGATAGGCCCTATCGAGAGCACCGAGGGGCCATGGCACCGCCGCATCATCAGACCTTATCGCACACCCCCACCTCTCCATTTACGCACTCCACAAGTTTTATTGGCTGCGACAAGTCCCGGCTATGATTGAGATTAAATTAATCGTAAACTGAAGAGCATTTCTATCGGCAAAGGAGGACACGAGGATTAGAGCTATATCTGAATGATTGAGCCACAGATAAGGGCTCATGAATACAAAACAAGCGATGAATGGGCTTCGTTTGGAAACGTTGCGTTCATTATCCCAAGGCTCTGGAAATACAGTGTAAATATGCATATATTCAACTTAACTTAGTCGAGAAAAAACATACAAAAACGATGTGTTTGTTTGAAATTATGTGGGGGGAAAAAGGTCAGCAAAAACATTCAAACTTTTGCAGTCACTTTTACACCCTTTCGTGGGTCTGTTGCGCTTGATAAACACACAATAGAACATTAAGGTTTGATTTCCATAAATGCTCCAACAAACTATGTTTTAAAGAAATATCACAGTAATTCGACACTAGGATATAATAAAAGAGGCACAATAAGAGTCAACATTAATTAAATATCACAGTGATTTTCCATTAGAGCGTGTTTAATCATGTAAATGAGACGCATGTAAACTGGTATACGGTTGTCCTCGCTGAAAAACATATGTAGGCCACAGTGGCGGTAGTAAAAAGTGTTGGAAGTGTGAGTCTATCTGTTGCTGGCTGGGGTCATTAACAGTGGGGAAGCTCTTGTTCGTGATCTGTCAACTCAAATATGGATCACAAGACAAAGGAACTTAGCGAGGAGTAATCTCTGTGTGTGATACTTCAATGAGAGTAAACGAGAATGTGAGACAAGTGCGGCAACAATGGAGACTCGCATGTTTTTCTCTTTTCGCCGCCTTAAGTTGTTTTGCATTTATCTGTGCAAGTGCATCTGTCAAACAAGATTTTCATGAACATCAAGCTGAGCGTCAACAACATAAAGAAGATTAGTTTTTTTTTTTAAATTTTTAAATTTTTTTGGTGACTTTCAGATTTGAAGTCAAAGTGATTTAAAGTGTCGTTAAGAGGAGAAAAGCCCCATGCGAATGTTTCTCTGAAAAATATTACGGATTTTGTTTTGTTTTTTTTTGGTTTTTGGACTGATGGATGTTTGCGTCGTGATGATCCGCTTAGAGGTCATAGTTTACCTTCCTTTTCATTCCCAACC
>JAPZDY010000003.1:18571637-18585628 GCA_029783645.1 Ctenochaetus hawaiiensis
TTTAAAGTGTCGTTAAGAGGAGAAAAGCCCCATGCGAATGTTTCTCTGAAAAATATTACGGATTTTGTTTTGTTTTTGGACTGATGGATGTTTGCGTCGTGATGATCCGCTTAGAGGTCATAGTTTACCTTCCTTTTCATTCCCAACCACAACATCTTGTATACCGAAGTTAATTCAGGCACTGTCAGTCCACCTATAGGGAACAAGAGGAAGGAGGGGGGACTATTAAGCCGGAGTCTGGCGGTGAGAAATACTTGCCCTGCCCTGTTTTTTCTCGGATTTCACCGGTTAACTGAACACAACTTTCCTATTGGTGTGTATTCATGCAGCACCCAAAGAGCACCGGTTTTATATAGCCTCACCAGCGCGGCTGTCAGTGCAGGAATGAGCGGGGCCCTTTGGACTAAACTTTCTGCTCTCACTCTCTCCTTTCTTCAATGGGTAAGACACAGGCCTGCAGCATTCCTCTTGACTGAGTGGTAATTTATACTAAGTTATATGACCACGACCCGCAGTTCTGCGTTTTGAGACGGGGAGCTTCGGTTATTCTGCTTCCGGGGTTATTATGTGAAATATTAGCAGCAATTAGCTCTCATTGTAAAGGCCAAAAACAACTTAGTCTGCATTAATTTCACATTATATTTTCAACTTAACATCAATCTTATATCACAACTATCCTATAACACGTTTTAAAGAAATTAGAGCAAATAGTAGCAGCTTTTAACACAAATTAAGACACAAAAGTCCTATAAAACTGCGTAAACACAGGTGGGATTATATAAAAGTTAGGCTATGTGGTATAGTGATGTGTGTTTATGGGGTGAGGTCGCTAGTTTTGTTATTTTAGCGTGTTTGCAAGCAGCTAGATGTGTGACATTTTGACTTTTTGTGTTAATTTCGATAATGTGTGTCCGTGTCCGAGGTGCGTAAATTATGCGTGTTTTTACCAATGCCAGGCGCCGTGCACCTGCTGCTTGTTGTCAACTGATCAACCCCCCCAACCCCATCACACACACACACATAAAACACACACATACACACATGAACACACAGTCTCTCTTTCACACTCACTATTATCACACGCACACACTCCCTCTAAGACAAGGGCAGCGTTTGAAAGTGTCCTTCTATTAAATTGTAATTTGGAGGTCACGCGAGGCAGGAGGCAATGATACAGGATCAGCGGTGTATAAGCTTTCATTATATGAAGGCTACCGTATATAGACAGATGGAATCATACTCCCTCTCTTATAGTCAGGTTGGGAGGTGTGTGTGTGTGTGTGTGTGTGTGTGTGTGTGTGTGTGAGGTGGGGGTGTCAAGAAATACTTCAGTCTAATGCTTATTAGTGTGGACTGCCATTGCACAAGCCTCATCTTTTTAAAACAAGCATTACATGAAAGCAACCCAACTCTGGCTTACTCAAGCGAACATGACCACCCCCCTCTCTCTCTCTCGCGCGCGCGCAAACGTGCACGCATATAGCCCTGCACGGACAGCACATATGGAGGTTGTGTGTGTGTGTGTTGGGGTGGGGGCGCTGGGTGCAGGCTGTGATCTCTCGCCTTGTGCACACCGAGTGGACAGAGGGCTGAGCAGCTTAAATAGAGCCCCAGCACCTGTGTTTTCTGCCGCCGTTCTCAGGCTTTCTTAGCATGGCACGGCACTGCACAGCACTGATGTTTACACCGAGAGCCGCGGATGTTATACATATTATTTGCGAGAAAAAAAAGGAGGATATGGGAGTTTGTCTCCAGAATAAATGAATATATAAAATGAATTCTCCATTGTTAGATGTACATGCTGCAGCTCCTTTATGCAGCATGTTATGGTATTATTAACCAACTTTAATTGCTAACTTTTAAATAATTGTGCTCAAGCTAAGTCATCTGACCCGAACCACAATCACAGTTTGGAATAATATCTTGATATAATTTAGGAGGTATTTTAAAAATTCAAGTTATTATACCTGCTGCAATGATCAATATTTTGGAATAAGATTTAAAACAGCAGATAAAATGACCTAATAAAAATAATAATCCTTTTTAATTTGCAATCTGCGACTTTATTGAGTCTAAAATACTACTGTATCCACAAGCACTGAGTCACAAATCACTGGATGTTGGCTTTTTCGCAAAAACAAACCCACTAAAACAGACTCCGTCCTGCGCTCGGACTTGATGTTTTTTGGTGACAAGTCTCCTTTTGCTCGCCCTTTTCATCCATGAATTGGTGTTTGTTCCCTGGTCTGATGCTGAAGGCTATTGTCCGTCCGCTGGAGCTCCTGCCTGCTCTGGTAGCTACAGAAAGCACCGGAAGAACCTGCACACACGGTCCCGCTGTGCCCACACACACACCTCACACAAAGGCTGCACTTCTCACCTTTTCTTTAAACATTAAGATTTTGAACGATAAAGCTTAAAACTCCCGAGGTTACAAGTCAGTTCAACATAATAATACTCAAGGATTTTTGCACTAAAGATTGTACAAAACTCGACGACTGTATATCCCAAAAAATAAAGTCAAAGCTTAAATGGGCAAACGTTTTTTTGTCGGAAGGGCCACTTACAAGCTTAACTTGAATCGTTTTTACAGAAAAATAATTTCCAAAATTTCAGATTTTGCTTTTAAATACTTCAAAACGGGTGTGTCATTGTTATGCTCTGGTATTTCTGATAACTTAATTTCTGATAACTTAAGATAGAGCACATAGGCCTGTGTTTATGGCATAAAGGCTATTTGGTGTAAATGGTAGAAAGACAAAAACGTAAGCATCTGTTTTTATAAAGCCTCTGCGAAGATGAATAGAGATTTTCTGTTTGCAGGACAAATCAGGTCCTCTACATTTTTGTTTTTGAGACAGCAAAGGTTGAATTCTAAATTTATGTATTGCACAACTCAGGTTTTGTAAATATTCACAGTAACTGACCTTATATCTTATATGTCGTAAAAGGTCATGACACACCTCATTTTTCTGCACATGCACTTGAAGTAAAGGTGACGTATGACCGAGGCCTTGGTGTCCGTATCAGAATCAGGTTTGTTATTGCCAAGTAGGTGATCAGTAGGAGTATGTCATGGTGGTGCGTTACGACATACAATGATAATAAAATTTAAAAAAAAGGATAAAAGGCAAATACTGCAAATTGCTTATGTTAATTTAAACTTAATTTTCAAAGCGGTAGGATGTATGAGGGGCGGATGCCAGCCTTCCTAAGCTGAAAGACAGCCGTGACCAGAGGAAGGACCTCACTGTAAAGGGACAGCGGCGGGCCAAGCAGGTGCAAAGCCGTTCAGACTGAAGGCTGAGCGGAGCGGAGAGTCGAACGTGTTCTTTGACTGCCATCTAGAGGAAAATTGTGGAAAGACATGACCCCACAGTATATCTTTCCAAAAGGTTCCTTCCATGTAAAGTGGTGCAAAATGGGAAGCAACGAGGATCCAAACTCAAGGTGTTTGACTTTTCTCCTCAACCTGTTAAGAGGTTCAGTTATAGCTGCTGTTTAGCATTAAATGGAGACATTCTGTGTGTCATATGCATCACTTTATACACATTTCCACGAATTTTATTATGACATGTTTGGTGTCTTTGCATGTGACTGATGTTTGCCTGCTCAACATGAGTTTGTACTGATGGACTCATCACTGTTTCCAGCAAAGTGACAGAACGATTCGGACACAGTCAGCGGCATAAAGGCCTCTGTTTGAGTCTTACTTTGTTCAATCCTCCATGCACTGTAGTTAATGTTAATGCAAGCACGAACATACATATACAGGCCTGCACCACAGAGACAAGTGCATGCAAGACAAAGTCCTACTGCCCACATATACACAGACTGTATACGCACTGTACAGAACGCAGTCATTAAAGTTTCATTGCATGAAAGTCAAATGATGTTGGAACACTGAACCAGCTTCTCCATTTAGTGCTAGATCAAGGATTCAGACGCCAGAGAGTGTAATGGAACCCCTGATCCCTGGTTAATTTTTAAAAACTGATACCCAGAGTTTTACTGAAGCCGCCAAGGAGCCAAGTGACTGACTGATGTGTGTGTGTGTGAGAGAGAGGCAGAAAGAGAGAGAGAGATAGATGATAGAGCTGCTTCTGCTGCTGGTGGGGGTGAGGAGGGAAGGCATAATGGTGTCCGTTGGAGCGCGGCCTTTTAGAGTTTAACTTGCCTATTATGGAGAGCAGGACAAGGGGAGGAAGAGGACAGAGAGAATGCAACAGAGAAGGTTTCACTGTAAATGGACAGTAAAATGCTTACGGCAAACTTGGCTTGAATCCCACCATTAAATCATTGCAGGGGGAAAAGGGTATGATGGCATGTTATATGCCATAAGCAACGGCCCTTTCATTTTCCACTTTGCAGCCACTCATATGTCCTAAACCCGTTTCAGTTTCACATGAGCGTATGGGCAGCCTTTAATAGGGTCACTAGAGTCGATGTACAGTCTCAGCAGATCAGTGGTTGGATGGAGATACATCCAACCTTCAAAGGCTTATTAGAAAACAAAGCCTGGAGGTAAAAAATGCACTTTGCAAGAGAAAGATCTGATTCATAAATTTTAAATTCGCCTTTTAAAAGACTGAACATGAGCATAAGCAAACAAACACACTTTAGCTTGTGGCATCATTTCAAGACCATACCGTTATTCAAATTATGGTCTCCTCATTTTTAATTTTTCCGTTGTCCACCTCCTTACTCACATATTCAGCTCCCTCCATCCATCTGAAAGGTTTTGCTTGTCACAGCTGCTCTTAGATGGAGATTAACCATCTGGAAAAAAAAGGGGGAGAAAGTTTAATGAAATTCCTGTTTCAAAGTCACCCTTTGCAATTCACTGTCTATGAGAGCATCTACTTAAGCGGTGCATGTGAGATGTACCTTACCAGTTAATAACCGGCTCAGGGCTCCGGAGGCCCTCAGCTGAAGCGTGCTGTTTTGTCCGACCACTTTTTCTATTTTTAATAGGTTCCTGTACATGAGTCGGCCGTGGAGTATCTTTAAAGCGCCTCTTTAAAAACGGCCTCTGTCCCGAGGTGGCCTCCAAAACGCATGCATTATTGAAGCATGCATCAGCCTTGTCCTCCGCACTCCCTCCACTCAGTCCAGTTCAGCAAGCAGCTACAGCAGCTACAGAGCTCCCATAAGAGCAGGGCGAGGAGAAAGAAAACACAGCCCGAGTGTTCAGAGCCCAGAGACCTGATGTACGACTGTGGAGGTGGATGAAAGAGGAGCAAGTTACAGGTCAAAACATCAAATATCCTTCACCAGTTCACCTTGGTGCAGAAGTTCAGATGTTTTTTTGTTCAGCTCATGAATGTCATGAAGCTCTTCGGTCAAGTGTTTCTTTAGATTATGGTAAATATAATTAAACAGAAAAATGAGTGAACTAAAGGGAAAAAATTGATATATCTCATTTACATTACTAAAGAGGGGTTCCCACATTTGAAGTGTTTGAGAAATAGAAGCAAAAGTTAAAACATCTAAAGTATGTTTCTGAACAACATAATAAATATAACACTTAATATTAAATAACAGCTTTCATAAGACATTTTTAATTTATTATGTAATCTGATCATGAAAAAATGATTTAGTTTCAACTGAATGTTTTAATTAATTCAGCTTTTTATGCTTTGCTTTATGTCTCTCTGCTTTGCACACACACACAGAAACACACACACACACACAGAAACACACACAATATCAAAACTGAATGCGAGCAGTTGGAGAGAATTGAGAGAGGGCAAGGGGAGAGGTTGAGAGCTGTGTAAATGGTCAATTGGCTTAACTCAGTGGTGTCTGTTCTTGGTGTGACGATGTCAGCGGGCAATGTGCAAATGTGCACTCTTTTTGATTTCCCTGATGTAATCCTCTGCAGCATACTGGTCGCCCATAAAGCCCCAGGGAGGAGAGATGAGTGAGACGCTGGACACTGTTTGTTCTCGGATTAAGATCACTTCCTCGCATTTATTCATTCAAATGTCACACGCATGCATGCTGCAGAGTGCAAACACTGTATGTGTATGTATGTATGTGTATGAATACACACACAAGAGCGTATTCTTGCACACACACACACACACTTCTATTCCTGTATTCATATTAGATTATATGCTTGTAGAGTATGCAGCTGTCTCATTATGTTACACTGCCATCTAGTGATTGTGAATAATTACTCACTGTTGTATTACATGAACTCATTCATGACACTGCAAAGGAAAAGATTGTTTGACTGAGGTCAAGTTTCACTCTGAGGTTTTTTTTTCTCCTTTTTAATATTCAAGCGGCTGTGCAGGTTTTGCATCACTCAGCATCTCATAGCTCAGTTATCAGTTTACCGTGGTGTTAATGAGGAAAGGTAAGGGCAAAATATTCCATGAAATGATTTGTCATGAAAAGAAGTAAATTTAACTTTTCAGTTATAATAAAGATGTTAATAAAAATTATAATAATAAAAAAAACTTCACATGACAATGACTTATTATGATCTCATTATGAGTATCATCAGTATTCACTGTTGTTTCTACCTGATAAATACTGATTTTGATATCACAGCAGGATTGCCAATAGCAGTGTCAGAACTGGTGTCAGAGTCAAAGTCAGAGTCTGTGAATGTCATTGATATTGTTCACTGGATGTGAAGTCACATGACCACAGAATCTCTCATTTTTAGAAGGACTTTAAATGCAGCTGTGAGAAAGACAGCAAGTTACTATTACAACATCACAGAGTTTGTTGAGCATCGCAGTCACCATGACAATCCCGGCTTAGTGTGCATAGAGTAACTATCAGCATAGTCTTTTCCTGTCATACATATGACCCCTGTGCCTGTGAGCCAGGCATAGCCTCCAAATTAGCTTTTAAGTGGCCAGAAAACAGATCACGTGGCTTTTTTATCAAGAGATTGTCAATTCCAGAGTAAAATGGACAATTAGTTGGCAACCTCTTTACAAATAAGTTGAGATTTGTAAATACATACTCAATTGTTGCCTTGATATGTGTCCCTTTCTATGCACAAGTCTCTCAGTGACCAAAAATAAATGTCTTACTTTGACCACAAGGTGTCATCATGAGCTCAAGGTGGAAAATCTGACTTCATTCATGAAATCAGCAGACGAAAGTGAAACAAAACTGAAGAACAAATATATATATATAAAAAATTGTGACAGCATCTGTCATGTTTTCACTCAGAATGCATCACATGGAAAACTATTCATTGTGTGGCTTCATACATGCAACACAAAGAACACACAGCCTTGCTTGTCTGTACAAGCTGCTAATGGCATTCATGGCTTCCAGATCCATTCCAGTAGTTACATGTGTGTGTGTCAAGTCAAGTGTGCAATAAATTACAAATGGTGTATACAGAAGCTTTAAGGTCACTGACACATACCCCCCCCCTCCATGCCTACCTCTCATTGTGTGGTGAAATTATACCCGTGGCATGTTTTCTGCATTTCTCACTACAAAATTGCTTTGGCTGAAACCCAGGAGCGTTTGAAGTGCAGTGGAGAAGCTAATCAAGCAGCAAGTGAACGGCAACAAAGCAAAAGAGACTTCAAGCAGCTGCCACTGCTATGGGTGAGAAAAAAAAATAACAACAAGAGGAGTCCGCAGCTTGGAAACCAGTCTAGTGTAAGTTATCAGGAAGAGGAGCAGAGGGGGGAGGAGGAGGGATGGGAAACACAGGGAAGGATGGAGAGAAATGGAGCTATTTTTTTTATATTTTTCACACTGACTGAACTTGTGTATAAAAACACAGATTAAACAAAAAAAGGTCTATTTAAGACTGTTGTGCTGACATTATATTCACCAACACTGATGCATCTGCTTCATGTGTCTGCTTCCCATTTCACTGTCTTGTCTATTTTTGTCGACTTATAAACTATCAGTTACTTCAACTGCAAAGTCATATCATATGCATGAGAGAAGTGTGTGTTCAAGTGTGTTTTTCTCTCTTATTTCTGCCTAAACAACAGTCCATGTATGCAACCAACAATCAATGCAACCTAAATAAGTTTCCTGTTCTAAGATACTTTAAGTTCAGCTTTCTTTAATCTTTAATCTGGACACATAAATACTAAATATTAAGTTCACATTTTGAGGAGATTTCAGCTAAATAAGTATGTTTTTTGGATAATCACATTTATTTGTAATGTATACCATTAATTAATTTCTTTATCAAGTGAGAAGTTCGCCTGATTTTATTATAAGCCTTACAGTTTGTTTTGTTTTCTGTCTGCTTTTATTGTCTTTTGCATTCACGGACCTCAGATTCATAAAGAACCACCCTGTATCAAAAAGTTTGGATATATCAATTTAACTCTTTGTAATTTTATTGTTATTGACATAATTACTTCCTATATCACTTAGTGTAAATCTTATTAAGCTGTTGTGTTAACATGTTGTGTATTTTTTCTAGCCCATAATTTTAGTCTTTTACAGGTCGCTTAGCCCTTTTGATTTGTTTTGTTTTTGACAAATCACGTCCTGCTTTTTTGACAGTGCAGATGTGGATTTTCCTCGAATGTGTTTACCTTCCTTCTTCTCCATAGTGCACCTGCTGCAGTGTCAGAGCCAAGGTTGTGCAACCTTTTTGTGTTTTGTAAGCATCTTGGGTTTGTTTCCTTCTTTACACACATACAGTTACACGCTCTGGTCACTAGGTGGAAGCAATGTTCAGCTCAGACAGGTTCTTCAGCTCAGAGTCCTGCTGTCTTCCCATAAGTTATGGAGAAACCAAATGGTCACCTTTCATCACGTTCGTCCTGAGGTTTTGTTACTCTTTAAACAAATCTACACAGCACTAAGAGGAGCGAGTGCAGTGCGACATGTGTACAATATGTGAATGACAGCATGTGGTTTCATGGGCTTCTGCGTCCCATGTCGCTGTGTGTTTATTAGTATGATGGGATCATGTGAAGAATATTTATCATACAGAAGCTTTCACTCACCTTGTCATCCCTTTTTCCTCCATCTACAGATGGTTGCCATGGTAACAACCTTTTTACCTCCAATACAAGAAGTACAAGGAGCGTCTGTTGGAGGAAATATTTGTAAAAGTTTTCCTGTCTGTGCTTATTTCTTTTGTTTTCCTCTGCCTTGACTTAATTTTACGACTACTACAACAGAATGACAAGAGGTGCAGACATGGAAGACTAATTATTTTTATGGTCCACACAGTTAACAATAGTGTTATGGCTCATTTCCTGGGCAAAACTGTGGAGGTTGTAATTTACAAAAACCATTTATCAGCCTGCAATATGCAATTTTTGTCTTCACTACTATTAACAGTAAAACATAAATTACACAATGACATCAATAAAGTGTGTAAACACACACACCCACACAAACACACTCACACACCCATACACACACACACACTGTATGCTGAGTCAACAGTCGGGCAGGTTGAACCTGTTGGTGTGTTTAGCTGGAAACAGACGAACCTGCACTAAACACACACAGACAGGTGAAGTGTGCACAATCAACACCAATACTGATTGATTGAAATTAGAAGGAGGTTCCCTTCGTCTGCTCCGGCGTTGAGACAGTCAAGCCCGGAGCAGGATGTCAATGAGTTGCATAACCTTGAATCGCTTAAAGCAATACATAGTTGGTTAATGGCTCAAGACCTCTCTTATTTTATTTCTGTCATAATTATATTAGGGATGTCACCTTTTTTTGTGAAGTACTTGGGAAAAAATTAAGAGCAGGAATTCATTGCATTTAGATCCCATGGGGTAATGTAAAGAACGGTTACACGATGCAAACAAAGGCTGAAAAACAAAGAAACAGGCTCAATTAGAACATAAAACTAAATGCAAGAGGAAATATTATCAAATTATATACAAATGACATATTTGCAAGCTGTATGTATTAAGTGTGGAGTTTATTAAAAAAGAATAAACCTGAATTTGTTTCAAGTGGAACTTGTTAGGACTTCTGAGGACGTGCTGACAGAAAAAAACCCTCGAGGTTTCCTTGATCACAATCACGTCAGACCAGTTTTTGAATTCTACGACATAAAATTAAATAACAAAAAATAACAGAAATGTGTTGTTCTGATGAACCTAATCAGTCAAAAGTTAGTACAAACTTTCCAGCAAAACTTTATGAATACTTACATCAGTGACCATTAGTGTACCAACAGTTTAAATGCAGCTCTGTCTGCTTATGTGACACATCAGGAATCTTTTGTCACTTTCCACTGTCTATAAAGCAAAAGCATAAATACTCTAAAAAGAACCCATAAAGTTTAAGCAGTAAAATCCACTATCATAAAATCTGACTCTGTTGGTAAAATTGTTGTAAAAACAGTATAAGTTTCCCAAAAGTGTTTTCTATACCACAAACTGGAAAGTCCCATCATCACCCATAAGAGCTCCCTTCACAAAGAATAGAAATTTAAATTCATCAGGGAACTGAATGCAGCAACACATCTGAAATTTATCGTCATGAAAACAACAGCTTTTTCTGAATGAATCGCTTAAAAACAAACTAAACAAACAAAAGTCACAGAAGGTAAAGAAAAAAAAGTTTGACAAAAGCTTAACAAACTGCACATCTTCATCTGTATGTTCTTGTGATATCAGATGACTTCTCCTAACAATAATAAAAAAAGGGGGACTGAACTGATGAATGGACTAGTTTTACAACAATTTATCTGGGTGACACTCTGCACTGCTAGTTGATATAACATCAAGTAAAAGGCTGGATAGGCCGAACGTAAAATACAGCGCACTATGAAAATCTTGTGCATGATTTAACCTGCCCTTTGGTGTTTCGAGTGAACACCCAGTGAAAGCATAAAGAATGGTGTAGTTAATCTTTACGCTGGACAGATTTAATGGAGCGGTGTCAGGTGACAATAGCTGGAAAAGCCATCGGAGTGAACCTAATGCGATCAGAATAGCCCGTGTCTGTCTCCCATCATGGAATTTACAGTAGAGGGGAAAAAGCCCAGGTGAGCCTTTCTTAACCCCAAACACACATGCACACACAGACACACAAAACACACACACACACACACACACATTCACAAACATTACAACCCTTTCTGTTTTACCTTTTACACTAAAACGTGCAGATAAAGACACTTTAACCATCTAAAAGCCCTGCAGTTTTCAAAGCAACACTTTCAATTGAAACTACCTTATTTAAACAGCATATAAACATGTAATAAATGCAATATAAAACACATTAATAAGGTAATTATGAGTGTAACTTAATGTAATTGTCACCAATTAGCCTATGCCTCTTTTTGTGGGCACTCACAAGCTTAGACTGGTGTGTGAACAGATAATTAATGACAATAATGTTAAAATAGCTGTATAATATTCAAACATCTTCATAAAAAAATTTAAATTTGCTGACAAATAGTGTAATGTAATAAACACTGCATAGAACTAAAGTATAGTGTGTAATAAACCACTTATGTACTGATTGTAATGTGCGTATAAACAGTTTATAGGGGGACTAAAAGCAGTTTTTTCACTGTTGCACTTTTTTAAAGTGAAAATGAAATGTGTGTTTCTGAGGCTAAAGAAGTTAAGTGATCTGCTGCAGCCCTCTGATTTGTTTCTCCTTGTCTCGGGTCTCCAAAGCGAGCTGCAGCGATGGAAGTCAGGACTTGGTCTGCCCGACGACCTTTCACTCGAGCAAAGGGCGCCCGCAGTGTGCTTATGTGTTTGTGCGAGTGTGTGTTTTGTAACAGTACGCGTCCAGCACACAGGGAGTGCATTAATGCTCACGCTCCCCTGGCCATCCCTCTCTCCTCTCTCTTTCTTTTTTGACCGTAACTCTACACCATGCACCCCCCCATCAACCTCCTCCCCACTCCCCGAACCCCCTACTGTTTTATCCTGTTTTATGGGACACACCTGATACACCACAAAATGCATAATGGCGAAGGGGATGTTGAAATCGGTGTGCTCATCGATAATCACACTCCTGCATTTGACCTCAGATGGTTGTAAAATTAAATACAAACCAAAAAAACGAGGCCTTCTAAGTCGCACAGGTTTGTGTTCTGAAATCGTTCCCACTTGTACTATTTTGTCAATATGTGTTTTTTATTTGCAGTGCTGGTATTCATGTTGTTTGTCTGGGCTCATCATAATCAAAAACACACACTGATTTGTTTTCCAAGTATGTTGATGTAAACAACAATGGTGTGTTTTTAAATGCTGGTGCTGCTGGGGAATGTCTTTTTTTCAGCTTGTAAGTGACCTTTGAAATTCACATGTTAGGTTGACTCGTGTCAGTGATTTCTCCAAAAACAAAGGGTTGATTTTGTGGGTTGAGGAACTAAGAACAAGTGTGTTTGTAATACAAAGCATTTTCCTCTGATGAACTTTGATTTTAACCTTCTGTCTGTCTGGGTGTTCCTCCTGGTTCTTGGCCTGGACGTGTGCACTGTTTCATCTCATCATCTACGCCTGAAAACGCTGGCTCTCTGCTGCCTGTCAGCATTTCTGAATCAGCCAAGAGCAGGCTGTCTGTGAACTACTTTTATTCAGATATTTTTAATCTGTGTTGCATTTAGGTGCAGCCATCAGCTCAGCAGGCTCTTCACACAAAATCACAAGGAAGTTTTTTAAAATTATTTTCATTACATGAGTAATTTACATCTGTAATATTTTTACAACATTGATTCCTCCTAGTAAAACTGTGCATACATTATTTTTGATTTTTAAATACTGTAACATGTTTTTGCAGAATAAAGGAAGAAGTTAATTGAGTGTGTTTTAGTATTTAAGATGATTTTTAATATGCAGCCTTTCCTCCTCTTGGCAATGCCAGTACAGCTCTTATACTGTCCAGTCATGGCTTTTAGATTATCAAAGAGGAATTTTTGGTATGAGACATGTTATTTCCATTCAACAGGAGAGTTTTATCTGTGGTGATGAACAGTAAACTGCAGACAGAGGTGGGCTGTGCAGTTCATGTCAGATCCAGTAAAAGTGAACATGCTAAATGCATTGGATGGAAAGGACTGAAGTTTGCTACATGCATACATGCATTTTGGTGCAAATGCAGGAATTTTCAAAGTAAAAGTCCAGGCTTTCATTTTAAAAGTAGTACACACCTTTTCGTGTTGCTGTGTAAGCTTGCAGTTATAAGTCATTTAATGGTAGTGATAATGCAACCAGCTGATATTCCTCTCTGTCGTCAGACTCAAACAGTTTCCACCTTGCAGCAGCAGCAGTATATCAGTAATGCAAATCCCAGCTGTATCACTCCCTGGTTAGTCCAACCACCAACCTCTCTGAGCGAAAAGTGGCACAAATCATTAACTGTTTGCACTAAAAGTCTTGATTTGTTTCAGAAATTTCCTCAAACCAACTAAATCTTTATTTTTGTGACAATTAACTGGGTCATTGCCTGGAATAAGAGCTTCATCTGTCGCCGCACATTTTTCTCAGGTCGTCTCAAAGTGTATATCATCTTTGAACTGGGACAGTAGTTTGACAAACCATCCATGACCCAGTGAATCCCTTCCAGCTCTCATGCTGCTGCTATAAAAGTTTGACCTCTGACCTCCCTGAAGGGGCTCTAAGTGAAATAAGAATTTCCCCACAGGGACCAGTAATGTGTCACATTATAACTATCATCGCTGTACCTGACATTTCTAGGAGTGTTTTAGCTTCACCTAACAACCCGGATTGTGTGAGTGATTCTTATCACGTTGTCACTTTTGATGAAAACATTATATCTTAATATTGCGCCCCTTTTTTCCCCAAAGCAGAAGCAGAATACTTCTTAAATTTTGTGGACAGCATTTTTACATTGTTATTGTGATTCGCCTTAAAAATCATATATTTTTCTTACTCTTCCCCAAATAATGTTTGTAATTTATGCCATAATAATAATGATCATCTACTGCTTTTACAATAAGATAAGATATGACAAGTGTTTTATCGATCTTTCTTGCAGTTTGTCAATAAACCTCGGCGCAAAAGTGAAACGGAGCTTCGCTGTCA
>JAPZDY010000003.1:18589783-18594783 GCA_029783645.1 Ctenochaetus hawaiiensis
AGCAGTTATTTTAAGTATATTTCGAAATTTTCTTAACTACTCCGCCTTACATACCTTTTATTAAATCTTTTTAGAAAATCCCAGAAATAAAGCGGATTTTTAATTTGAGGATAAGTGGAGTTATTGAGCCCACTGGCAGATTTTTTCCCACTTGTTTTAAAAAAAAAGACTTAAAGGTTGAATATGAGACTAAATGATTTGTTACGGTGGCTGTTTTCGCAGTGTTCCAGTCTGTCTGCGTTGCACCTTTGCCGCAAGTGCTTGAAGCTTCACGCCACCTTGTAGGCTAAATTACTTTTCCACAAAAAAAGTAGTCTGTCCCCGATCTGTGCCAGTTTTTTTAAGAGCCAAGGTCCACTAGATTAGAAGACATAGGGTTCAGTATGGTGTCATGGTGCAATGAGTGATGATGGTGCACCGAGTCTGCACCGCTGGGTACCGGGATTGCGCTGGGTCCCGGCGGAGGCGCGAGGCCGTGCAGGGACTGTAAACCGGTGTTTGCGCCGAGGAGCAGAGCCGGGCTCGGAGACGTGTGATCCGGTGTGCCCGCTGGTGTTTTATCGTCGTCCGAGCTTCCCAATAGAGATTTATTTCCATTCATGGAGGAAGTCAATGGGTTGTGAGTATTGCTGTTCTCGTTGTTTTCTCTGTGAAGGCAAAACAAAATCACATATCAGCGTGATGCAGCAGGCAACACACAGACAGTACACACAAACAGCCAACCAACAAGCAGGACGAATAAGTACGAGGTGATTATGTTTATATTTCAAAAACAAGCCACAGACATGATTGGATATAATATAAACTAAAAGACCAAATATGGGAATTAACTATTTGTGAATAAATATTTTAAACTTTAAGAAAAAAAAATCACAGTCATTAAAAGAAGCACATAAATACAAACTGTAAACAAAAATAGTAATATCCATGCTGCTGTGTGTAATGGACAATTAACAGGCCACCCCATAATAACAACAGCTATAATCAGCATAATTAATATATAAATAGGCCTAATCAATAGGCACTTCTGAATTAATAATGATTTATAAATGTATAATTTAGGAGTGCATTCATGCGCACGCGTGCCAGGATGCAAACAATAATAGAGGCCATTGAGATAATTAGAGGCCATGGTTCAATTTAGTTCAGCAGTGCTGGGAGTTAAATGGCTTCAGTGGTGAACAGTGACTAAAGACAGTAAATCTATTTGACTATTGAACCTGCATTAAGATGCCAATCAAAGTGGACAAGCTCGAGGCCTTTGCCACGTCCGAATAAATGACAGGTCTAATTATTGCCAAACGTGTGCTTGTTGCGTATGGCATAGTTCATATGTTTGCAGTGTGAGTGAGGCGCAGTGGGGAGATATGATTTACGTGCAGCACTCAGCCCGAATTAGTGGCCAGAGGGTGAAAGAAGACACCAACCCAGCTAACACCTGACTAAAACACGTCTCCCCGTCTGCCCGTGTGATTTCCAAACTCTGAAAAGTACAAACTCGACCTAATGAAATGTTAACCGAGCTGATATACAGGATACACGGCCCGCCACATCAATTACACCGCAAAACAACTTTTAAGCGTGTTCTGAGATGTTTTCCTATATCTACTCTTGGCTCACTCCAGTATCTGGAGGGTTAGGGGAGTAGATGTTTTTTTTTCCTCTCTGATCCTTATGTGAACGTCAGATTTCATGATATAATATGTGTGATGTAAACATAAAAGTGGGTTAAATGCAACTTTTATAACCTTGTAATTTACCTGACAACAAGCCTTTAATTTTCTGTCTCTCAACTTTTACGCACAACTTGTACAATTATCACAAACATACAAACAACAGTGAGTTGCTAAACAAAAAAAAAGCTCAAAAAGTGCCTGCTTCTAGTGTCATTTGTCAACAGTACACACAGATGCGTGGACGGGTCAATTTACTAAGAATTGAAAAATTATGTTAATATTTAGTCAAGTAACTCAAAACAACTCAAAAAATCTACTGCACCTTCGCGTCAGAGAAGCGCTGGCTATTTGTGCTAATTTGAATATATATTTTCTTGATGTCCCATTCATAAAAACACTAAAAGAAACAGCTGGCCTGAGACATGTTCTGAGTGTATTCATCCTCACTCTTACCTTTCCTTTGCCTCCGCCGCTCGGTCTCGCTGCCGTCGGTTTTTGAACCAGTTGCTGACCTGCGTGGTGGTGAGTCCCGTGGCCTCGGCCAGCTCTCTTTTCTCCCGCGGGGACGGGTAGGGATTGTGGGTGTACCACTCCCGGAGAACGCTCCTGCTCTTCTCCTTGAAGCAGTAGCTTGTCTCTTCACCGTCCCAGATCGAGCGGGGCAGGGGGAACTTTCTCCGGACGCGGTACTTCCCCACGGCGCCGAGCGGGCGGCCTCTGAGCTTCTCCGCCTCGATGTAGTGCGCTTTCAGCCACAGCTGCTGCAGCTTCGGGTGGTTGTGCGGCGAAAACTGGTGGCTCTCAAGGATCTTGTAGAGCTCTCGGAAGTTTCCCCGGTGGAAAGCGACCACGGCTTTCGCTTTGAGGACGCTCTCGTTTTTGTGGAGGTGTTCACACGCCGGGAGGGACCAGAGGAAGCGCCCCAGACGCTCGATGTTCCCCCCTTGTTGGAGGACCTCGCAGACACACGCCACTTGTTCCTGCGTAAAACCAAACGTCGGAAGCATGGACATGGCGACAACGTAAATCAATACAGATTATATTGTGCCTTACTTCCACGTCTCTCCACTCAGTCTCACATTAAATCAAAACGCATTAAGTCCATAAGCGACAAAAAAGTCCCTAAAAGCGCAGCTTAAATCTTCAAACGGCCAAAGGCGAGGTAACATCCAAGTGCGTACTGTGGAATAAACTCAAGTCCATTGAGCCATGCAGAACCCCAGGCAACAAAATCCTCATAAAGTTGGTGAGAAAGAGAGAAAGTTGCTACTCCTTCCACCGCTCTCCTCCACCTTTTCTATGCCGTTTCAACATAACCTACTCCCGGAGACCGGGCTCGCTGGCTCGTTTTAATAATATTATTCTAAGCTGGCAAGACAAGCGATTATATGAACTCTGATTGGTCGGTTATCTGACCCGGGGATGGTGAGGATAAGACAATAGCCTTAGTCAAATTATTTGCCATGGTTACGCTGTCACTCAAAGTAACCTGATATGCTTTGAGGTGGCTCCCTGGCAAAGTCAGTCCGATTGTTCCCTTCACGACCTGCCCGCCTACTAACAGAAATATTGCTCAGATTTTTCTTCTAAAACAGTTTTTTTCTCCCCCCCTCACTTTGACAGACACCTCGGGCAGCCATAGAGCGCAGAGCTGGGGGAGAGTGGGGAAGGAGAGCGGCGCTGGTCCCGCAGCTGGGGGAAGGATGGCGCCAGAGCGCGCAGAGCCTGCTGGAGTACGTCTTCATGCCTCGAGCGGCTCTCACAAATCAATCAAGATTCCCTCTACGGTGAAACTTTAAAAGTTAATGTCATCATCATTTCATACAAGTGAAATAACAACCACTGACAAAAAGAAATGCTGCACTTAAATAAAAGTTTGCAGAATCTTGTTAATGTTAGTTGCCATTAAGCAAAAAATAAATGTATATAGAGAAAATATAAATAAAATAAACTGGGACATTCTGTCAAAGAGCGTTTTTATGTTTTCTCACCTACAATGAATTTAATTGTATTTGACCTGAAGCTAAAGTTGTAAAATCTTGGCAGTCATTTGTTAGTAGGAATTAATGTAAATAAGAATTAATGTAAAGTGTGTTATGGGAATAGCTAAAAGTCGTAAAAGAGCATCACATGAGAGCTGTGTTACAAATAAAAATAATAAAAGGATAAACACAGGCAAAGATTTTAAACCTCTTGAAAAGTGAGCTACAAAAAGTTTGGCTTAAAGTGCGTCCGTTTGCTGGTCAATGTTATTTTTATTACTGTCAAGTACAAGTAAAATAATATTTTAATCTAATTCGGTATAAATTGCACTTATTTATTATATCTTAAGAACTATTTTTTATAAGAACATCTGTTGTTTTATAATGCATTGTTTTATTTCCGTAAAAAGGTTCATTGTTTTAACTAAGATGATGATGAATCGTATCATAACGGAGGGTGAGGCAGTGACGGCACGAACGCGCAGAGTGACAAACAACGTCAAGGTGTGCAGCCGGTCTAACGGTGAACTCGAGTCCTCGTGTGTGCTGTACGGAGAGCAGAGGAGGAGAGTCTGTCAAGCAGCAGCGGAGGAAGAAACACGGCATCAACCGGCAAACCGGTGAGACAAAGCTTTCCGTTTGTGTTTAAAGTCACGGCTGACGCGGTTTTAGGGCAGCAGCGGAGGAAGCTGGAAGTCAGAGATCATCAAAATCACAAGGAGGATTAGAAGATAAGTTTTAAAGACCTGCCCTGAGTAATCACTGCAATATGATAATTAAGATAAATAGTGTGCAGACACAAAGAGAGGACGCAGTGAACGGTGAGAGGATGGATTTAGAGGAAAAATGAATGAGAGTTTTATGATTATTCATTG
Organism: Ctenochaetus hawaiiensis; assembly: GCA_029783645.1. Taxonomy (NCBI): domain Eukaryota; kingdom Metazoa; phylum Chordata; class Actinopteri; order Acanthuriformes; family Acanthuridae; genus Ctenochaetus; species Ctenochaetus hawaiiensis. Next base: position 18,594,317 of record JAPZDY010000003.1, read on the forward strand.
AGGAAAAATACTTTCTGAGAGGGTTTTCTGTCGCTAAAAGGCTCCAGACTGCAGAGATGAAGCCCAGAAAAAAATTGTTACAGCGGCATGATGGGCAACAAAAACAGTAATAAGGTTTATTGCGAGGAAGTCGGGTACATGTGACGTGTGTCACGCGGACGGACATGGTGTGTTATTGACTGCTGGACCGAAGATTGACCAGTCGGTAGATTTCTATCGCTTCACCATGGGACCTCTTCATTAGAGATACGATTGTCAGCTACACCCACATTCAGTATCACATCACACGACACTGCTGCCTCAAAGAAACCACACACACACACACACACACACACAAACACCTGCTTCAGAAGCTTTCCTCCTTGAACTTAATGATACCTGTTGACTAAAAAAAGCTTAAACAGATTTCACTTCACAGAAAATTAACTGCTGACGAATCTTTAAAGGCAGAAAAGCAAAGAGTGTCC
>JAPZDY010000003.1:18599783-18606060 GCA_029783645.1 Ctenochaetus hawaiiensis
TGTCTTATTATAAGTCGTACTACATGGTGTTTTCATGCCATGACGATGACAGTTTGGTCATGTAATTGATGCTTTGTTTTACTGTGTCCTGATATACTGATTCAAGCTTTGTAATTAGCCTCAGTGTGTGTGTCGGTTGAAAACAGATGCACAATTTGCTATATCTTTTAACATATTAATACTTATTAAAATTAATTTTCATACTTCGTCACTGTGTGATATAAAATTTATTGAGTACAAACAAAGAGTCTAGCAGCCCTCATGTATGGCTGCAGTTAGGCACAGAGGTGTTTCAAGCTAAAAGCTAAAGCTAGCTTGGCACAGTCTGATAATGCTAACATGCATTATCAGACTGTTTCCCAATTCTGATATTTTAGATTTGCACGTTAGCATGCTAACATTTTCTAATTAGCATTAAACAGAAAGCACAGCTAATGTCTTGTGAATTTCTTATTATTTTAGTTAAGATTTAGTCAGAAATAAAAATACTGGACAAATTCAAAATTTGACCTGTAGGTGGCGCTAGAGGAAAAGCTGGGAAAACATCAAAGTTACTACAATTTATCTTGAGGGGAACACAAACTTTGAGTAGCTGTTGAGACATTTCACTCAAAAACACAGATGTCATCCAGATGGTAGCATCAGAAGAAAAGTCAGAAGGATCACTGAAGTCATGATAGATCATTTGGGAGCTATCAGTGTAGACAGCATTTGGTCTCAATCCATCTCGTGGATGTTGGAATATTTCACAGGATATAACTTAGAACGTTTAAGTGCTTGTAGTGCTAGAGGTCAAGTCAGAACGACCACCAAAAAAAAACAACAAAAAAAAAACCTGCTGGTGGTGCCTGAGGAAGAGGTAAAAGAACTGATGAATTAATTGGGATTTATCCTCTGGGGACAATGAACATCTTTACAAAAATCTCAGATCAGTCAAAAGTTGTTCAGATATTTCAGTCTGGACCAAAGTGGTGATCCAAGCAGCAGACCAACATTCCCATCTGTTTTAAAAATTTGAAAAATTAAAAAAAAAAAAAAAATTAAAAAATGCCAATGAAATGAAATTCTGATCCTTGTTTCCGAAGAGCACAAATTTGCTACTTCATCATTAATTAATCTAATGAGCCTGCCGTCTGTTAATTAATCATTACCTCGATTGGTGACTGATTTGTGCTGGCATTACAGTGCAGACCAGCACAGAAAGTGAAGGGGATTCAGAACATAGCTTGTTAGCAGTGATGCCTCATTTTTACAATCAGTTGGGGTTTTTTAAGAATTGCAGGATTTAGGAAACTGTAATAAAATTTAATCTGGAAGGTTTGTTTACACTGGAAAGTTTTTTTTTGTGACACTCAGCAATACAAAATTACATGATTGACACCTGTTTTCCTGGTTCGAGTCCAGTCTGTGGTTGGTTTTAGTTAACACAAGCACTTTGGTTAAGCTTTGGAATACGTCCCTTCAGTTTGTGAAATAATCGCCACATTTAATGTGTGAGATTCACTGAGGAAAGGCAAGATTGTGATTTTAGTTACATGATGATGAAAAAAAAAATGATTGTCAAATATTCATGTGCTCAGATAAAGATTTTACATTTGGAAATTGTGCTTAATATCATACAAAAATGGACAATTCATGCCAATGTACACAAATCCCAAACTTTAAATTTTGTTACAATTCCTTTTATCTTTCACAGTTTTTATGCGCTCAATATATCCACAATCTAAGCTCTGCAAACCCCATTTCTACTCTGAAGCCTTCAAGAAATCCCATTAATAATGTGTCTGCTTTCATCCTCTAAATGACTTCTCTCTCATTCAACCAAACCATCCATCAAACTTTTGCTGTATTCTGCTCACTATTGGCCATAATATGCGATACTGTGAAGATGAAGGCAAGTGTTTGCTTTGTAAATAGAAGTGTGGCACGGCGTATCGCTCATTTGTTTTTATATGGAAGAATTGGATTTCATGATTGCTATTTAATTCTGCCTGCAGGGTATATTAAACGCCTGCAAGCCTCTGAACACTTTGTCCAGGAAACTAACAATTATAGTCGATGTGAGCATATGGCAACCACAGCTATGTGAGAGAAGAGATGGTGCTTATGCTGAGGAGCTGCCTCGTGTGTAATTATACTTAACTTACCATACAGTGTTGCTGTTTATGTGATTTAATATAATACTTTTTAAACTTTTCTCTCCAAACTAGTGGAGAGATTAAATTGTAGCATTTCCAAATGATATTTTGACTCTAACAGTATATTACTGTAAACTTTTTCCCCTCTTTCTCTAATATAAGTCTATGTTACAGTTGCTTTTATATGAAGCTGGTGGTCCTCAATAGTTCTGTCTTTATTAAAAGGCCTGAAAGCGAAATGAGAACCGTATTACTGCCATAATTGTATCAGCAAGGATTCATTTGTGCTTAGTTTCCCCCGAGAGATAGCGCAAGGGTTTGCTTTGAGAGGCCTCTTCAGACCACCAGGAAAAAAGTTCAAGACGAGCTGATAATGATATACAATATGAGCTACGACAAGCCCGGAGCTCTGCGGACCAGCGCTGGAGGTCATCTCTAGTGAAGACGTGCCAGTCGGCGTGCGGGGGGGATGATGAGCTTTCACACAAGCAGAAACAGGGGATTACTGTCAATTGGTCCCAAATTGCAATAATACCCGCTGCTGGGCCACCCACACATGTGCTGAGAGACAAGTGATAAATTGCTGCACATGTCCATTCCACAGTGGCGACTCTCCGAGCACGCTGCTCACAACGATCTTCCTTCTTTCACGCTGCGTGACAGGTGGAAGCAAGTGGACGGGCTTTTACTGTAAGAGGCATTGAAAATCTAAAAATGTTTACTTGGATATGGAGGTTCGATACAGAGAGCTGTTTCATTAGCAGAGTGTTTTTTTTTTTAAGTCAAATATTTTTGTAAACATGGTATATCCATCACTAAATCAGCACTTTTAGGGAAAACAAGCTGAATTACACATGTTTGAATTCCATGATCTTTATCTTGTTGGTCTTTTCCTTTTGGCTCAGTCTTATTGACTTATTTCATCATTATTTATCAACAGTAATATATTAAAAAATTCCACTACATGTGGACATTTTTGAGCCACTCAGAATAATTACAGCGTATCGTGTTTTAAAAACTAAATCCCTCATTGTGTTCTCATGTCGAAATACTTGGTAATCACTTTTGATCGTATCATTCCTCCACATGAGAGCCAAGCAGATGGCTAATCCAGTCACAGTGTCTAATCAGAGCAATCATTTTAATGACAGTTTAATTTCATAAGAGGCCTTTTGTCTCCGAATATTCAGGAGCAGATCGGAGATATTCATCATCAGCACAGATTGGAAACAGGCCCTAATAAATGACACATTTGCTTCCTGCTTGTCTGTGTTAGAGGAATGGCAGAATGCAATGAATGTGGTACAGTGTGTGTATATGTGTGTGTGCATGCATTTGTGTGTGTGTGTGTGTGTGTGTGTGTGTGCATGCATGCGCGTGTGTGTGAGGGAAAGGAATGACATGGTTGGAGTGTGTGGGTGGATGGCAGCTGCAGGGCTCTCCATGTGCTTGTCTGAGTGTGTATGTATGCCTGTGCGTACTGTTGCATGTGAACGTGTAGGGCCAGTTGTTTGTGAGTCTGTATGTGTGTGTGTGCATGCATGTATGCAAGCATGTGTGTGTGTATGTGTTGTATCTTTAGCAGCGAGAGCACCGGAGCTCAGTGAGGTTAATAAGCAAGGCATTAATGCAGAATTTACACCTTCAGGTCAGGTCACCAAAAACCCTAATGAGTGCTAACAATGCAACTGGAGGCTCATGTGTGTGTGTGTGTGTGTGTGTGTGCTTTAGCCCACTCGTATATCTACACTGCTCTGATCATCAGTATCTCTAATTTCACTATCTCCTTTTGTTTCCATGCAGTAATCACAGCGAAGGCCTGAGACTTTTCTAACACAGACACAAAAGAGGAATGAAAGACAGACAACACCCATAAAATCAGATGTGGCAGTAAAATCCAGCCATGTTTCTCTGTGTGTGCACCACATGGAGACACCAACCCGTGAAAAGACATATTATTTACAGCACCGCGGGAAGTCACAGCCTAGCATAGACAGACAAAAAATATATAGGCACACGAGGGCAGGATCTTCTTTTAACCAACTTAAGGCTGCGAGCCGTTCATCATGTTGGATCTCGGCTTCGCTGTTTCCTGTAAACTGCGTTTAGCCTGATTTTGTACTTCTACCTTGGGAAGGAGTGTCCTGGGGTCAGGAAGTGAATATGACACACATGAACACAGATACACAGTGAATCTTACCCTGAACTCCTCACTCGCTCTCACATGTAAACGTTAAATTCATTCACTCACACACACACACAGAGGCAAATCCCACTTCGGATCAGGGGGACGGAGGCGGGCAGGCAGGGTCGTAGCGCCTATGCAAGTTATATTCACATCAGCCAGAGTAATATTATCAATAAAAGCCAAGAGGACAGCAGCTCGCCATAACTCACGAAAGGCAGGGAGCTCCACAGCTGCTCAGAGTTCATCTTCCTCTGAAGCAACGGGGGAGACAAGGAGGGATGTTAGAGCAGAGAGATAAAAAGAGAGACAACGGGGAAGAGAAGAGGCAAGCAGAAAGAAAAATAGAGAGATGAAGACACAAAAGAGGGATGTGGGTGACAATGATTAAAGACAGAAAGGCAAGAGAAAACTGTTTTATCAGGCTGAAAAATATTCACATAAATGTTATTATTATTAAACTGCTGTTTAAGATTATTTTCACTATTGGTTAGTCTGTTGATTATTCGTTTTATCATAACCAGCTGACTGAAAAACCTAAAATATTTCCAGAGTCCAGGGTAATTTTTTCAATTATCTTGTTTTGTCTAAGCAAAATTTATTAAAATATTGAATTTAAAATTATACTAAACAGGGACAAACAATGGACAAGCCAGACTCAGGGGCTGTTTCGCATTTTGTGTGATAAACATCTAAGATGATAAAAAGATTATCAAAATAATTGTTAATTCAATTAATTTAGAAATTGTTTTATCCCTATTGATGGAATGGTATTGGAAATGTATGATTATAAAGAATAATTGTCAAACATAATCTGGATGACCAAGGTGATTATTTTAAGCTCATTGCAACTAATAAGTTACAAGCAGATGTATAAAAAACATTTGTCAGCTGTATAAATGTAACACAGGTCACTCTTGCATCACTTTATATATGACTTTGCACATATTTTTCACAATTAATTGAGTTTCTAGATCAGAATGAAAATTTTTGTATCATAAAACTGACTTCATCTATGTCACCAAACCTAATATCCCATTTAAGAGCTTTTCAAATACATCTCTGATAATAAAACCTGGATGAATTTAAGTCATGGACTGCAGTTGTTTGATGAATTCAACCATAATCAATGAGTTCTACCTCCACACAAGCCAGTAATCATGTCTTTTTTTTTCTTTTTTTGGTAAAATTAGGTGTCACGGTTCATTTTGGAACGATGCTCTCTGAATACTTCATCATCGGCCCTCTCGGTTTCCCTGCAGATGCTGGCTGACCTCATGGAGTGACCTCACCAATCACAGATCAAAGTCATCGGGTTTCTGGCTAGTCAGGTTAATCAGAGGACCACCCTGAAGAACCAATCAGGTAACATCTTACTTGACTTAAAGGAATTAGGCTGCTTTTGACGAGCAGCTACATATGTTTCCTCCTGTAATGTGCTGACACACGTTTGAGGCTCTTCTGTTTTCTCTGAGAATCTCAATGAGTCTGTTTGAGGGGATTCAATCTCTTATTACATTAGTCATTTTGATTTGTATAATTTGGGCTTTAAAGGACATTGATATGCATAGAGAACAATAGTGAGTGAGTCAACTGTATGAGGGGAATAATTAGAAGTTTATATGTGCAGTAATAAATTTCTGAGGCCTGAAACCTCATTAAAATATCACATACGATTATTGAAAAAACTTTTTATTCTTCCTATTAAGATCACCATGTATTTAAACACAGATTTTAATGTTTAATAACAATTATTCTTATCAAATTGGAACCTGAAAAGGCTGTGTGCGTCTGTGTGTGTGTGTGTGTGCGTGTGTGTTGCTGAGAATAGAGAGCTTGTATCACTTGCCCCTTTTTGAGGGGAAGTGACATGAGATACTTAAAGACCAAAATTGCCTCACTTAGCCAAACAAACTAGCTCTCTTGAAATACACACTCTTTAAAAAACACACAC
>JAPZDY010000003.1:18606160-18617853 GCA_029783645.1 Ctenochaetus hawaiiensis
CACATCTAGAGCTCTCTAATGGCCAATAAACTCAGGATGTTCATTCCTCCTCTCAGGCTCACAAAAACCGAACAGCGAAATTATTGAGAGAAAACGGATTCCACTGTAGCTCTGACTAATGACCACACACACACACACATGCACACACACATACACACACAGGCACACACAGTTTGGGGGTCAGTGAAGGCTGAAGCAGATAGGATGTACATAATAACCCTAACATGGCTTTTATAAGCCTTTAGCTCTTTTGAACCGACATCGGCTGGGAGAGAACCCAGGCCTGCATATAAAAATACTGAGCTCTCTGCAGAGAGACTTTGAAGTTTTTTCTGCTTGATCTCAACTGAAGAGACACTGTGGGCCACCATAGATATGTGTGTCCAAGCGTACAGAGAGACAAATTAATTGTGAATGAGAAAAATGCATGTGGGTTGAACTTTTTGGATGCGATCAGAGTGAATAAGGTCAAACACATAAAGAGATGGATGAGAAATTCAGATTATTGAAGACAATCCAAACATCGAATCTGTCTAACATGTTTAAAGATGAAAGTCCTCAAGAATTCAGGAAATATTTTATCTGAGAATAAAAATGATTTGTGTCACTTAACAGAGGATCTTAATAGGAGGCCTGAGCTCTGAAATGGATTCTTCTGCACTTTGCACATAAATAACCATACAAACTTGAAACAGCAGTACCAGTCGAGAGGGTTTTGATGCAGAGAAAAAGAAATAGTTCTAAAAAAAAAAAAAAGTTAAAGGGCTTTCCTTCTTTTTCTCGATACTCCCTTTTGACCCATTTGCAGATTATTGTCCCGTCTCAGCTGGTAAATTCACTTTTCCTTCCAAAGGACAATTTTTGCTCTAAACTCTCCACAAATTTAAAGAAAGTCTGTCGTTTTATAGGGATGGCTAAAAGAGGGGAAATGGGCCATGTACAGTGCAAGTGTGTGTATGTGTATGTGTGTGAGAAAGAGGGAGAACCCCCCCCCACACACACACACACCCGCACACCCGCACCCCCACTCCACCCAACCCAATACTTCTAATGGTTTCTTTCGGGACCATATGTCCTTTGCGTCAGCACAGCAGCAGTATGGCCTCTACGGTTACAGTCGGGTTCGGTGTGAAAGACAGACATGTTGTATAATAGAAGGTGGGAGGTGGAAGGTGGAGGGCATTAAGTTGTGTGTATAGAGTGTGTATGTGTAGTGTGTGTGTGTATGAGTGAAGCGGAGGGGGGGGGCAGCTGTGTGTTCTGAAAGAAGCAGATCTCCGCGTATTGCCTTACCATCAATAAATCTAGGAGCTCGCTATAGTGCTGACATAAATTAGCCTGCTCCACCTACCTATCTAAATCCCAACCACAACCTCAAACTTTTCTTAAACACACACACTCACACACCATACACACACAAACACACTCACACGCAGTGCATACACCCCTCTTCTACTCCTAAAACCCATGTTGGACCTTTACATCATGAAGTGTCATGCTCTACTTTGCACAGAAACACTCACATGCAAAGTGTGCAGGAACAAGCAAAGACATGCATGCATGCACACTTTGCACACACACATTCTCACACACACACAGCAGCAGCAGAGGCTCACACAGAGTTTTGGGTAATTAGCAGTCTTCCTCGGCGGTGAGTATGTTTCCTCCTCAGGGTCACTGATAGCAAAACGCCTGTTAAACTTTATATTCCCTGATGGGGCGGAAAGGAGAGCGAAACAGAAGGAGAGTACACTCTCATTAACACTGTGTTTGTGTGTTTGTGTGTATGTGTGTATGCCTGGAGTTTAGCATATGTGTGTGTGTGTGTGTGTGTGTGTGTGTGTGTGTGTGTGTGTGCAGCTGTCTGGGTGGTGTTTCCATGTTCAGGCCAACTCTTGTAAAGGTGAAAGGATTCTCTTTAACCTCAATTTTGAGTGAGCCTTAAAACTCAACACTGTATTTGTCAAAAGAGACAATGTGTGTTTTATGTTTTATATGATTTCACAGATGGTTTATTTCTTTTAAAATCAGAGTAATTAAAGATTTGTTTGAGGTTGATTGCCAGTAAATAAATAAAGTTGAATTATTTTGTGCAATTTCAAGCAAAAATTAATGAGCTAAATTTTAATCAATGAACTAATTAGCAAACGTCTGATCTGACACAAAAATGTTGAAAAATTATCAAGAGCTTAAAACACTAAACAACACTGATAAAGTGACACAGTTGATTAATTGATTAGTTGCTCATCAAGTAAAGATGCAAAAAGTTCCTCAGAATTAACTCCTCAAAATTGAGTCTTCATCTGTTTTTCTTTGTCTTATGTGACATTAAAATGAAATTGCTTGGATTTTGTGGCGTTTGACAGGCAAAACAAATGATTTTAAACTATTTAAAAATTATGATGTCTAACAATTTATGCACAAAATGATAAATAATTTAATCAAATAATTATAAGATTAATTGATTATGAAGGAAATCATTTGTTGCAGCCAAAAAACTATCTATGTAAGTTAGATTTAATACTACAAAAATATCCCAGTCAGTAAAGTGACAATTTTTTATATGTTTTTGTTCATATAAAAGAGTCTCTAACGTGGTGTAAATTTATTCTGCACTACTCACAACACTTGAGCAGCAGCCAGGCATTTTTTCAGCATGTATTAAAATACGTCTTGGAATGAGACTGAAATTACTTTTACTGAATGAAAAATTGATATATTTACCATTAATATTTTATGTTCTATTAATATATAAGTTCATTCTGTCATAATAAGAATAAAATTGGCAAAAAGTGTTATAGTAAGAAGAACTTCAAAAGACGTCAGGATTTAAATTGATTCTCTTTCACTATTCACATCGATGCACACAGTTTCACTCCACGTATCAAATAATTTGCCTGTTTACAAAAAAGAGGGATGTCGGACATTTTAATGGACTCAGCAAAAACAGGCGCTCTGAGGCACTCTGACGTCTTCAAACACGCACACTTTGGGTGAATTAAAGAGATTCTGTAGATTGGTCTGAAAGCTTATCCTGTGCACCTCAGCAGATTCTGAAGCCCTTTTTTCTTATGTGATCATTTTCGGTAATTGAATAAATTCCCAGAGCTCTGTGTGGAATTAGAAGAAGCTAGACTTCGGTCAGAGGAGAGCTTTTAAGAAACCAGCGAACACACATCAGAGGCCCAGCAGTCAATGTTAATGTAATGAACGTTTACATTTACCTGCCTCTCACCTTTCCTGTTAATATAAATCCACCAATCTGAGTGTCACTCGTCAAAGCACCCAGCCAGTTTGTTTTCATAAATATACTGTATCTCTTTTTTTTTCATCTCTTGCTTCTGCCCTGCCTTGGAAATGAAATATTTGGTGTTTCAGTGAGGGACTTGGAGTTTGGTGTGTGTGTATGTGTGTGCGTGCGTGTGCATGTGTGTGTGTGTGTGTGTATGAAGGGGGGGCAGAGGGGTGGTAACGATGCCAGAACTAGCACTTCTGGTTGGAAAAAAGGGGTCTGAGTTTTCGTCAGACGTGCAGCGCAGACAGACAGGGCGAAGGAAAAGACTTTTTGAAAATGCAGTCCAAGAGCAACAGAAAACACTCCCTCTTGACCGTGTGGTCAAAAATGGGTGTAGAGAGAGAGGCGGCATCTGGCGTGCCGCCCGGAGAGAAGGGGGGGAGCAAATACACCGGCCTCGGCCCGCAATGTGCCTCCTCTGCTGCCAGCTGCAGGCTGTGGGTGTATGGTAGGAAAAGAGAGAGATAAACAAAGAGGGAAACAGGTAGAGCGAAGAGGGAAAGACAGGCAGACAGAGTAAAAAGAGCATCAGGGAGAGAGACAGGTAAAGAGAGAGACAGAATCAGGTATAAAAGCACCGGGGAGGAGGATACTGAGAAGCGTGAGGGCATATCATGAACAAGGTCAGAAAGACACCGCTAGGAAGAACAGGAAATGATACAGGATATATCCTGTCTTTCTGTCTCTGCCTCTCTCTCTCTGCACTCTCTGAGGCCCGGCTATAAGTGACAGCGCCGCAGAGGGAAGTTGACATTGCTGAAGTATGAATTTCACCAGTTTGTGTTTTGCGGAAAACACAGAATCGAGGCTGTCTGTCTGGATCAGGGGCCGGGCCCTTGACCCCTGAATGTCCCCTCCAGAGCAGACGGCAGGATTTTATTGGCCAGTCAGGTTCAATTTATGAAACACTGCACAACTTTATTTTCAACTTTTGAGTTAGTTTTTCCAAATGTGGTTATGATATGTGTTTGGACATGGATATGAACTTACTTTTGCAGGTTTTTACCTACAACATTTTTTGACAAATACTGACGATTGTACGTGAAGTTTAATACAGATGCTTATATGAAAAAGTACATGTTTATAACCAATATTTCACATTTGGTGAGGTAAGATAAGTTGGTAAGACAGACAAAAGTGACTAAAGGGGAGAGTTTCCTGATGTACTGCCTACACTGTCAGCTATGGCAGCTGTTAGTTAGCCAGCTCAGCCAGCTGTGTAGTTAACTTAATCAACAAAACTTTCTCGTTGCTTGCTGCTCTTAGTCTAAGCTAAGTCTGCTAAGCCGCACAGCTAACTGAGCTAACCTGTCAATCACAAAAATTAGAGGCACTTTTACTAACAAGTAATACTATCTGTCCATCATGAAACAACACATGAAACCCAGTTATTTTTTCCATCAGGAACTGAAAACTAAAACCAACACCTAGCAGCCAAAAAGTGCAGTTCCATGAATGACCACTGGGGACTAACTAAAAAACACAAGTTGGCTCTCTTAAACCTCCACATGAAACTGCCCAAATTTGTAGTACTTATAGCTAATTTTACTGTTCAGGACAACTGTAAGGGCGGTAAATTTTTATATACCTCACTCATTTAAATCATATTAAGACTCAAAGTTACTCATATTTAAGGGCGTGGCTGTTTTAGCTGTTTTAGTGTCACACAGTCATTTGTTTGTCTGTCCTTCCCTGCTCCATCCTTTTCTCCAAATATTATCACTTTTGGCAACACCCCTAAATGCAAAAAAAATGGTTTTGGTGCTTCAAAACTGTTCTCTACAAACTGATAGCTGACCTCACTGTGGCTCTTTACAGCGTTTAATGAACTGTCTACAGTTTCTGCCTCTCGATAAGCTTCAATACGTTGACCAATGACAAGGAAATGGGCTCTTGGGGAGGAGGAGCTTAAACAGACAGAGGCTAGAATAGCTTGTTTCAGTTTCCTAAAGGGCCGATGTAAAATAAATACGATTTTTTTTCAAAACTGTGAATCATGTATAGCTACTCTTGTGGAGTCTCCTAATAAAAATATAGAGCTGGAAATAAACATAATAGGTCCCCTTTAACAGTGCAAAGTACAGACTGCCAAAAAAATTCATGGAAATATGCTACTTATGCAGCCTGACTCACACAAGACAAGACTTCAATCTGAAACATAAGCAATACACGTGTAGTATGCAAGTGAATGTATCAGTGTGTACACATGTATATTTACACACTGATACGCACATACTCACAGAACAGTGGGTAACATGATATGCTCAGCTATGGAGTGGTGGGGTAAAGTGAGACCTTCCTGTAATCAAAAGAAACAGTGTGCTACAAGAAAGGCTGTTTTGAAACAGTCTGTGGCCTGAGGGATGGATCCCTCTGTTGGAATGAGGAAGAGAAATGGACACTAATCTGTGTGTCGCAGAGAATAGAAGAGAAATAAGTAGAACAGAGCAGCGGAAAGTGACTCTCTTAACGTGTTGCTGTGAGTTGAAATTTCTGTCTTATTCTTCCTTTGTCTTCTCTTTTCCTCTCTCGTCTTTTGTCCTCTCTTCTCTCCTGACATTGCAGGTTACAGTGTGTTTGCGAGTCTCTTGGGGGACATTCATCAGTCAAATGGACAGAGGCTACGCAACAGCGGGACTACAGCGAAAGGAGGGCAAGCCGTATTCCCTTTCCAAAAATTCACTGAAACACCAGTCTGGAATCAATCTGCTGTGACACTGCAGGGCCTTAAAACACACAGAAAACACACGCATTTTAATCTTTAACCCTGGTGTGACTGGCCCCTGCTATTTTTCATCCCTGTAAGTTTATGCGTTGTAATGTTGTATCAGGTCTGGGATATGGTTCTCTGCTACATCTCTGACTTCACCTGCTGCTGAAGCTCTTTACCAGAGCACTGGGAGTTAACTGCTGCCATAAATAGTCACAGGAGTGTGTGCAGCGATCTGCAGGGCAGCGCAGGGCAAAGATATATCTGACAGGAAAGGAGCAAATCTCCTCTCCATGCTACCTGCTGTAAAAAGTCACATTTCAACGCTCAAAGCTTCAGATCAGAGACAAGTTGATTTTTGAAGAAATAAAGAAATGAATAAAAAGACTGTATGTGAGGTGTCAAAGGTAGACTCAGTTTGATTTGCCTGCAGCTGTCTGAAAAGACGATTGCACATGGACGCAGCATTTACAACCCGATATAAAATAAGTCAGTCAATGTAGAAGAGTATCAAAAGTGACTTACAATAAAACTTTTTAGGCTGTTTGATCTTTGAAGACAGTTTGATTTGCTATTTATTTTTTGCTTTTTTCACTGTAGGCTTGGTTTTTACCTGGAGCTTCATTTTCAGTTTTTAAGTAAATCATCTTATAATTGCTTATAAAACAAAATGAGAAAAACTCTTCTGGTTCGCATGTAAATTTTACCAAAGTTTGTGCAGAAATTGCTATGCATGCATATACACTCTTACAAATGAGAGAGTCACAGGTCTAATGATCGCAGAACTTTTTATAAGTAAAAAAGCTGTGTTAATCTGATGAAATACTGTTCAGAAGCACTCCTTTGAGCAGAAGCAGAATTTAAACAAAAAATAATAACCTATTTGTATTGGTTAAACGGAAAAACATAAATTTGTATTTGGTTAAAAAAAAAGATCAGTAGTGTCACATCATTAAGCTGTTTTTACTGTTTTTAATGGAAATATTAGAGAAAATACTTTCAGTTCATGTTCTGTGAGCAATATGTTCCTACAGTTTATTATAGGAAGAGTCTGCTTATTCCAGATGCAGGTGATTCCAGTTCACGTAATGTTTGAGCTGCTGATGCAAAGTAAAAGACCTCACTGCTTTCATGTGCAAGATGCCTTTGTCTAACTCATAAAGAGGAATAATTCTTTAATTCTCAAGTTCCCTGAATCAATCTGGACCAGATTCGTTTATCAGCAAATCAGGTTCAGAAGCAGAGATCATTAACACTCCAGTAAATGAACAGACAGAGTATTGTTCCTCTGTGACTCTTTGCCGGCTCACCTCTGCCTCTGCCTGCTTAATTAAAGCTTAATTGCACAGAATAAGAATGCAGCTCCTGCAAATGATCCACATTTCTCTTTCCAGTCCATGCTGAGTCGAGTGTGTGTGTGTGTTGGGTGGGAAGGATATCTGGAATTTATCAACTCGTTCAGGAAATGAGAGCCAAGCTTTACCTAACTCAGTGTGTGAGCAGGTACAAAACCAACATATGGGAGTGTGTGTAGCGTGTGTTCACACATGAGTGTATGCACACTGCAGACACACACAGACACAGAGACACACACAGAAGATTTCAGCCCACCGTCCGTCATTTTTAATCAAGAATATGATCCTTCATCCCATCTGGGTTTTCTGACTTGGTGGGCTGCAGCTTGCACACAACAACACATCCGTTTATGAACACACACACACACACAGATACTCGCACACACATGCATATGCAAGCAGGGACAGACAATCTGTGGGGTTTGCTGAAGCTGAGACCCCCAACTGTATGCTGGGAGATTTTGCATTAGCCATCACAAAGAGCAGATGGTGCTAAACTTGCACATGAATATACAAGTTTTATCTTTGTTTCCAAAAAGGATTTTTTTCAAAATAAAAGCACAAAATTGATGAGAATGAATAAGGAGATGTGGTGTATTTTTATGACAATAAATCCTCATAATTAACACTATCATGAGTGCGTGTCTTTGTTCTCGTTCAGGTTGATTTTGTCATGAAAATCCTTGTTCTGCTGTCAGAGGTCTCCTTATCACATCAGGATCCCCTCCACTCACTCATTGAATTGGCTGCTTCGTGTGTGTGTGTATCCATGTGTATGTGTGTGTGCGAGGACAGAGGTCAGTAAGATAACATTTGGTGGACCACCTGCCGGGAATCTCAGTTTGCCAAATACAAAGTCTCATTTAACATCTGTATGCATGTGTGTGTGTGTGTGTGTGTGTGTTTAGGGTTTTATCGTTTACCTGAACAACTGAGGTGCAAAAGTATTTGATTACTGATAATGTTATACGACAAGGAATTGTGTGAAGAGACACAAAACATGGCGGGAGAAGAAGGTTGTGAGTTTTTACCAGCACAAGTAGATCACACAGACACAGAAAAGCACAAAAACACACTCTTTACACACACACACACACACACACATCCTCTTATCCCACTTAAGATTATGTTTCACTGCCACAACACAAAACCTAAAAACAGGAAAGATCAAAAGGAACCAATTTAAAGAGGCAAATTTCTAAAAGCGATCTCCATTCAAACTAGTTTGTCATCTTTCCTTATGACAGGAACACACACACACACACACACACACACACACACGTCACCTCTGCTTTTCATAAGCTCAGCACTGGAGGGAAAGTGTTACTATTGGACTGGACATTAACAAGTTTCACTACCAGCTCACTGCCTCATAACCTGAAGGAGGCGTGTGTCTACATCATTAGCTTTACGCTAACACTGATAGCATCTCACAGGGTGGCTCATTCACAAAAACACATACATATGAAGAGAAGAAAGAAGTAGAAATGAAGAAGATGTTAAAAAGATGAAAGTTTGGAGTTCTCATCCACAAAAGATTAAAATAGACAGTGTATTCGTTCATTTGTGTGTATGCACTTGCAGTGTGTGTATGTGTGTGCACGTGCCTCGAGACCAGAGGAATTTTAATTGTCTGAGACAAAAGAGGGCTTAATTTTTTCCCAGTACATCTATCTTTCACTCCTTCACTCTCTGTGCTTCTTTTTTTTTCACCGTCTTCTCTTCCATGAAACAATAAAATCGTCTGGCCTCTAAGTTATGGAGAGCTTTTGAAGTGGCTGGAGGAGCCAGTAAATTTAGTGGGCACCTTTGGGAGCCGGTTCAGTGGTGCAGTGGCTGTACCTATATTTCATGTGCTCACGTGCACGTGCCTGTGCGAGTTTGTGTGTTTGCATGCGCACGTGTGCACACAAAAGTCCTGGCTGTGCCTTTTTCTGTGTGACACAAATGGGCTTGGTTGGATTTGGATTTGGTGCGTACACGTGCATGTGTGTGCGTTTAAATGTTCGTGTGTCTTTCTGTTTCATAGTCATGCTGATTTGTGGCCGCCTACATCAGGTTTCCCAGGACGCCGTAAATCTTGCTAGACAAACTGCATTAGAGATAGATACGCATGCATGTGTTTGTGTGAATGAACTTGCATGAGGCGTGTGTGTGTTGTGTGGCTGCGGGTCGTCTGGGCCGTCTCAGACCATCTGTGGCAAACCACTGCCCCTTTTTTCTGCAGTGTATCTGGTAGCACTGATGCTGGGGGCCTTTGTTGGAGATCAGTCTGTACACTGAATCTGTGGTGATAAAACCAACTTTTATCTCTCAACTTCTGTGTTTTTCACCAAAAAAACCAACATAAGTGCAGAGGAAAGCAAAAGTTTACATTTAAATGACATAATATTGATTTGTATTGCATGTTATGAGACAGATTTAAGTGGTTTTTAAACTGTAAGTTGCAGAACATACATTAAACGCTTTGTGGTGTTTTAAAGTGCAGTGTCACAAGGCGAGCAGATAACCTTTCGTTTTTTGACGGCATTACTCTTTTGAGGTCAGCTCGCTGCGTCTGGGCCCCGGCCTATTTTAGACTTGTGACTTGATCCTGTCTTTAACCCCCCCAAACCTCCATATGGCCAAGTCATACAGGAGTAATGGCACCACCAAAACCTTCTACCTCACTTTCTAGACTGTAATACTGTAGCTCCAAACAGCGTTTTTAGCCATAGCTAGTCTTATTATTGTTAACAAAAACAAGCACTTGCTAAACTAAGTGACCAGTGTGTCTGATGAAGGACTGTGAAGGCTCATCAACAGCAACATGAAAGTTAAGCAACCCAATACCATTTAGTGACAGAGGATCCCAGGTCAGCTCTGGGATCATGTTTCTAAGAATAATGAGGTTGGAGTTGTGATCTCCATCTGAAGAAAGAAAAAAAAAGAGGTTTGCTTTTAATCCAGAATCATGTCGCCAAATATGAAGAAGACGTTATTGTATCCTGTCACTCAAGAAGTTATTGTAATGCAATTCAAGCCATCCAAATTAACCAACACAACAGCTAGTAAATCTGTTCACACTTGCTCAGTGGCACTGCAGCAAAGACATATGGTTGTCTTGGTTTACTGACCCTTTGACCTTTGGATTTAGCAGTTTTCCAGTCTTCCACCCAAACTATTGGCATCCACCAGATCCACATGATAATTCTGCTGCACTGCGCAAACCAAAAACCGAAAAAAAAGTCCCCATCCATCCATAATTTTAACCACCTGAACAACCATCTGCTGCTTTCTCGATCAGAATTGCTCCCCCTAGATCTGCAAACCCAATACACTTGCAAACATTTGTGCTGAAATAATGACAAGGCATCTTTTAAGCAATGCTGTTTTAAATCCTTCTTCCATCTCTCTGCACCTATCTGTTGTTTTCAAGTTTACTAATTCATGTACAATCAAAAAGCATTGGTAATACTCAGCAGCAAAGTCAGTGTTTAAAGTTAGATGGACAGGAAAGCAGAAAAGATGTGGACACACTGATATAATAAGCAGCAGGAGGGAAATTAATATCTTTTTATAGGAGTTTTTTCTGCCTCTTTCTGCTCCTGTCTCTCCTTTTTCTTCCCCTTCACCCCCCACCTCTCTGTCTCTCTCTCTTTCTTTCTCCTTTGCTCTCTCAGTTTTCCTAGACACCTGTGCAGGTCTAGTGTTTCAGCCGAGTCCCTGAAAAATAAATGTGGAGCTCCAATCTCTTAATCCACTCGGCTCCACGCAGCCACGTCACATGACACCGCCACGGCCGTCCTGATGCCCAGACAACACTGGAGGGAGAGATTGTTTTGTCTGTGTGCGAGTGTGTGATGTGTGTGCACGTGCATGTGCGTGTGCATGTGCGTGTGTGTTTGAGGCAGCTCAAGAAAGAGAAATGAACATGAAAGCACACGAGTGCTAGCGTAAACTGGGGCCTGTGTTTGCATGTTAATATAAACCGGTAGTTGTTCTGAAGTCGGGAAAAAGGAGGCAGACTGATCGTTTTTCATTCAAATCAAGGTCTTTGGTCCACTGTGTGTGCATGTGTGTGTGAGTGTGTGTGCGTGTGTGTTTTGGGATGATACCCTATCCACAGCAATCAGTCTGACCTCCACTCTGGAGTGAACTGCTCTCAATGATTAATGGATCTGCCTCCGTGCTCGGTCGCCAAGGCAACCCGAAACCTGATAGCCCTCAGGAATTCGCTAGCTCGCCCTCAAAGTTAGGCTGTGTGTGTGTGTATATGTGTGTGTGTGTGTGTGTGTGTGTGCGTGCGTTGCTAGGCTGTGGGTGGGAGACAGAGTGAGGCTAAATGCGACTC
>JAPZDY010000003.1:18617953-18634372 GCA_029783645.1 Ctenochaetus hawaiiensis
TGTGTGTGTGTGTGTGTGTGTGTGTGCGTGCGTTGCTAGGCTGTGGGTGGGAGACAGAGTGAGGCTAAATGCGACTCTTTGGAAAGATGGAGTCGGTTTTGGTTCGGATAGCAGAGGAGGAGGGAGCGAGGTCTGATGCAGTCAATGAAACAGAGCGAGGAGAATTAAACGTTATTTAGTTCTTAATTGTTTTCTTGCAGTTATGAAACATTTTGAGGACCTGTCAGTCTAATCATTAATGTGTCTAAAGCCTTTTGTCTTACATAGTGAACTGTGTTATGTGTATTTATGTGTGTGTATCAATACGTCTCTGTTTGCAGAAGCTTGTCTGAGACCCTTCGTACATCTGAACACACTGATGAGTAAATCCATGTTAACAAGATGGCGACTCTTCAGCTGAAGCGCTGCTGCCCAGCTTGTGGACTGAAGAACTTAACACTACGATGTTATTTTTAAAGGGCCACTTAACACCTTATCGATCCGGAGACTGTGGGGGCTCATCAGACCAAAGCTCAGGGTCGGTGTGGTGTACTGTACATGCAGCACCGTCTGATACAAATCTCAGAAAACTTTTCACTTTTTAACCCCTCCTAGTTAGCAAAGGAAGTTTCTGCATTGGAGGCAAAATGGTGCAGCAGCTCTGTGGTTGTGGTGAAGTTATTAAAACCCTCAGACTTCAGGGTTTTTAATCTGCAGAGCTTTATGTGTATGATGTTTGACATGTTTGAGGTCTCAGGCTGTTAATCTGTTCTTCTCTTAAATTAAAGTCTGAGTATCTTTGGTGTTTCTGGACCTACAGAGAGAGAGTGTGTGTGTGTGTGTGGACAGTATCTTGTATCACAGCCATTGTGATATTTGAAGGATGAATCTGTGGCAGGAAACCACACAGACATGCACAAACTCTGCTCACTGTACCTACCGTGGATGGAAATACCATCCTTGCAGTGTGTGTGTGTGTGTGTGTGTGTGTGTGTGTGTGTGTGTGTGTGTGTTGAAGATTAAGAGAGAGAGAGGGAGAGGGAGAGAAAGTACTTAACATATGTGCATCTTTGTGTCACTGGATGGAAATCCTATAAGTGTCTGAAAGTCAGGTACTTGCATCTGTGGTTTCTGAGTTTTGTATCATCGTGATGAAACACTTCCACTGCAGGCTTGTGAATAATTTCCTCCTCTTTTCCTCCTTCTTCGTCTTTTGAAAACTTACCCCGATCTAACGCTGTGTGCAACCAATTTATCTACGGAATTTTGGCTAAAGGAGAGAATTCTTTAAAACAAAGACATTCGGTCATTAACGTGGTGAGATTTAAACTGGAATAAACTTCTCTTGTTTGTACACAAGTCACATCTCTATGGTTATAATTTTAGGGGATTACAAGCATGCATATTTCCCAAAGAGATTAGAAATTTCTTGTAAAAAGTAACAAGCTAACTAAAGCCGTGTGATTGGGATTACTTTGATTAGTTCAACATGTTTAGTGTGTTGTGTTTTTGAACCGACAGATGCTGGTCGGACAGTGGTGGTGTTTAAAGTGTGTGTGATTTTATGTGTCACTGTCTGGATTAATGCGTATGTGCTGCGTTACGGACGCAGCGGGGGTATCTGTGACGGAGGGTCAGGTGTGTAAACCCAGCCTGACCTGGTCTGCTGTGGCCCTGCAGGTCCCTGAGCACACACACACACGCACACACACACACAGTGCTCTTATTCCCTGTTTCTGGCGAAGTTTCCTGTGTTCTCACACTGGTTAAGTCTGTCTGACAGGCTGCTGCCTCACCAAAAGGATGCTGCTGTTAGTGCTGCTTTTGTTAATGTTTTTCTAATGAGACAAGTCATCAGGCAAAGTGATGTAAAGAATTATTTTCTCACATCAGTACCATGCTGAAACTGAGACATATGGATTTTCTTTAAGTGTTTGCTCTGACTTTAAGCAAGTTTTAGCTCAGTTACTTTTCAGTTAAATTTTAAATCATGATTTCCCTCACTGAAAAAATACTAAAATAAAGTATAATTTCCAGTCACAATATAAGCATCCAATATTAAATGCTAGAAATATACCAATTTTTATTTATTTACAGAAAATGAATTAATAAGAGATTGTTGTACAATAAATTAATCTCAGTATAAATAGTCTGCAGGAATTCAATTTTTTCAAAAAAATTAAATTTATGAAAATGATTTATTGAGTTCAGAAGTTTTCTGTAACAGGTTGGGAGACATTCGGTGACTTCTCATATTAGAGACACCTTCAGTGTCTCATACAGTGTACACCGAGCAGTAATACAGACATTCAGTAAAGTTGACACATCACTCTGATGAAGCACAGCTGTAAAATTCAATATAATTTCTTTAAGGTTCTGTGGATGTAAGTGCTCAGATAGTGTTTGCCAGATTTAGCGCCAAGAAAACATCCAACATCTGTAAAAACCTGCAGTCTACAAACATAGAAACGTTCTTAATGTCTGACCAAGTGACCTTTAAATTATCTTCTAATGTTGACATGCTTTTTTTTTTTTTTTTGGGTGTGACTCTTGAAGCAGGTCTTTCAGCCTGATATATGTAGTGACTGTGTGGGTGCATGCAAGGTGGCCTGTGTGTATGTGAACCAGAGTCAGACAGAGTTCAAGCTGACATGCTGTCCAGTGTTTCCAACCAGTGAGGCAAAAGCAGCAAAAATGTTAAATCATGATGGAACATCTGACACGTCCTCTCATCTAACATAAAGACATATTTGTCTTCACTAAGGAAAGAGCTGAGACTCTAAAGTCCAGTGAAAATGTTTGTTTGGAGGTGAGAGTGTGTGTGTGTTTAGGTATAATATGATAATTGAATGTGACATTAAAGGTCTCGGCTGTTTCTGTAAACTAGAGGTTCTCAAACTGTGAGGCTGCGTGGAGCCGCTGCAGGTGGGGCGAGGACGACCGAGGGAAAAACATGGAGTGAAACTAAGTTAAAATAATACGATTCATGAAGGGAAAAATAAACCAAAAAGAGTTTGGTGCTATTTTGCTGACCTTTATTTCAATGAAATTTAACTTGGATTAGAAAACTCAACTTTATTTATTAGCTGTTGGAGTAAATGATTGACAGTCATTTTTAAGTGGGGGGTGTAAACTTTTTTGACTTCTGAAGGGGAACAGGGCAGAAAAACACTGAGAATTGCTGCTTTAAAATGATAACCAAAGAATTTGTAACAGCTTAGCGGACGGGACAGCGAGTGAGGAGGAGGATGAGTTTGTGTTCATGAGTGTGAAAATCAGAGGAAATAAAAGAAAACATGAAACTCACGTTATCTGTCACAGCTCACTCTGACTGCACGGTAACGAGCCTGAGCCAATCAGTGATTGGACCTGTCATTTGTCAGTGAACAGCAGAATGGTATTTAGTTCGGTGGTATCATGTTTAACTGCGTCTGTCAGTCTGTCTTTCACACTCTGTGGCCTGATGAGCGGCTGAAATTAGTCATAATCACAACACTGACGTCTCTGTCTCCTATGACACCGCGGCCCTGTGTCCTCCCAGTTCAGGGTGCCGTGTATTTATGTCAGTGTGTACTTTGTGGCATTTTGTATAATGTGTGGCCATACATACATGCCTGTGGGTGCATACATATATGGGTGCAGTGGTGAGCATGGGCTCTTAAAGAGGCAGGCGGAGGGGAATTATGAGCACCTTTTACCTCTGTAAGGTCACAACTACCTTCACCTTAAGGAGTCTGAGTCACTGCTTTATGTTTCTTTACTAATCTCATTGAATAAACAGATCCAACAATAAACTGACCTCACTAGCAAGTAATACCAGTTTATGCAAAGACTACCTGAGCTTCTTTCTCTTTTCCTTAGAGCTCTTGTAATCTCGTAATCCAAAAACCACACCAGTAAGCCATACAGTTGTACCAAGTGACATGATCATTCACTGTGATTAATGAAGGCTCTGTAGTTTATTTAGAGTTAATCCCATTTAACAGCCGTGCATCATACATTGCCACAAAAACTGCTGTAAATGATCACTAGAAAAACAAATGACCGCTGAAAATTGTCCCTAGTAACTTTATATTTTACTTCATTTTAGTAAAGTTTTCACAAAATTAGTGTCCAGCAATTTAGTCAAGTATGTTACTTAGTTTTTGTTTTTTTTGGTTATAAAATTATGTATATGTGTCCCATTTTTTACGTCTTCAGTAGAAATGACTGGGCTTTGAGTGCTGCAGACACACTGGAGACGAGTGCTGAGGAAGAGGCTGACCCATCGTTTGTTTCTTTAATAAGATTTGTTGACAGTGACAAGAATAAAAAATAAGTAAGTCACAAAACATCACTTGAGCTAAACCAAAGGAACATTTTGGCCAACCACAAGTACATTTGTGTCAACATGGAAGTCACTTGGACCATTTTAGTGACTCTTTATAGTGAGACTGCGGAAAAAATAAGCGCTGCATTGTCCCTTCATGTACAAACAGATTCTCACTAAATAAAGATTTTATAAAATGATCACTTTGATTAGAATGTGAAGAACAGAGGTATCAGCTCACTGCACTGTGTGCACATCACTGTATGTGTGTATGCATCAACTGTGTTAATACATGTACCTTTAAATGTAAAAAAAACAAGGATGAAAACATCTGCATGCATGCACATGTGTATCCTTGCATGTGTGTATAATGACAAGCCTGACAAAATGAAAGGCAGCGAGCGGAGCAGGGTTCAGTGCAGGCCAGACCTCTAGCCCTAATCAGGTTACATGATTAATGAGGGGGGGAAATGGGCTCATGTTGTATTAAGAAAATGTGTGTTTGAACCCAAAGCGGCGGGTATCAGCAGCCTAATGCATCAGCCATCGACTGGACACCTGAGATCTACGGTCTGCTGCGCTGTTAGCTCCGTCCCAGCGGAGAGACGCTGCATCGATTCTCCTAAACCTCCTTCTCGTCCACTCACTTTCTTCCTGTTTCACTTTTTTCCCCTCATTTTCTTTTTTTGTTTCTCAATTTATCCTCTGCGTCCCTCCACGTCTTTCTTGCATTTCTTTAACACCTTCTTTGTTTCATTTAATTACACCCTTTCCTGCTTCTCTTTTCACTCTGCTCTTTTGCAGATCCTTAATCTGTCTTCCTCCTCTTTCCTTACGTCCGCTCTCCGCTGCCCAACACCCTCACCGGGTTTGCACACACTGCACAATAGAATCAGTGTTTTCTGTGTCTGTTTTTTGCCACTGTGTGATTTAAGTTCATTTCTGGCATTAGAGCGATGGCCAACACTCAACCCTCACAGCATAAACATTAAACGGTCATTTAATCTCTGTGACTCGTGGCACCACAGGCTTGTCCGATATATTAACTAGCACTGCCTCCTTTAAAAATGACTCACGTCCAAGCGTGTGAAGCAGTCTACAGCAGCAGGAGCGCTGCATCCTGGCCTGGTTTTCATTGCAAGACAAAGGTTTATATATTATTAATGTCAGCAAGTTTTAATAAAAAAAAAGAAAATTAAAAATTATTTGATGGTTTTCATGTCAAAATAAGGCTTCACTCCAAAAGCAGAGCTCCAGTTTTACACAGTGACTGACACATTTTCACTGTTAGCCAAGCCAAGTAAAGGTAGCTGTTGTGTTTTTTGCTGGGAGCCAATTAGACGGCCTGTGCGGCTCTTTGAAGCTGACTGTATCTTGAAACTCTCTGGGGAGGTGAGTTGTTATGTGCACAGTAGCTGCAGAAACTGATGAGTGATTAGTCTGGATTCAAACACAAACACGGCTAAACCAGAGTTCTGCTCATTTTCCCCTTAAAACAATATTCAGTTTTTTATCTTATCAACAGCAGCAAGGGCTCTAAATTGCAGTGTTGCATTACTAATGTTTGGGTTTATTTTTGTCTCTGCTGTGTTAAAGTGCCTGCTGAGTTTTGTACAACACAACTGTAGTGAGCAAAAAGGCCAAAATGTCACTTCGATCAAAGTTTCAAAAAATTTCCTTTAGGAAGCATCAGGTGCATTTTCTTTGACATGAAGAAAAAAAATACTTTTTCAAAATGTAAACAGCGCAGAAATATAGATTGAAAACAGGATACAAAGATGTTGTGAGACAGACAAAGTTGATTTTTTTCCTCCTTGCGGTGTCATTTTCTCTGAGTTTACTCCCATGTGAATAAGCCAGATTTATGAATAATCAGAGCGCAGTGTGTGTTTGCTCTCCTCAACTGAACCATCATCTCCAATGAGATCGTTTACTCTGAAAAGTTTAGTTACTGACTCTAACAAAGTATAAGGCGTTCATTAAAACAAAATACCCTCCGGCTCAGACAATCAAAGCAATAAAGCAGACTGGATAAATAAATAAATGAATGAAATGAAGATCATGGAATCTAGACAGAGAAATGGTGGAGAGACCACAAGAAACCCCTGAGATATGGAAACAAACCTGCAATATATAGACAAACAATTAGCCTACCAAGTCATCAGTAAAGATGATTCACTGTTGCAGCGCTGCGCCCTCGTGCACACACATACGTGCACACACACTCACCCACTATGGACTCTGCAAAGACAGCAAGGAAAATATCTGTGTTTTGAAAGTATTACCAGTCATATTTTCATATTTCTTTCCCCCCGCCGTTATAATTTTCTCCCCTGTCAAACAAATCAAAATGCCAGGACCAAACGCAGGCTGAGGGAGCGGCTCAGATTTTCCACTGTCAGGTTCACAAACGCGCTGCTCTTACAAACAGGCTCTGTGCGAGGAGACATGACCTATGCACATTTGTGGATCCGTGCACTCTGACTGTGCATGTGTGCATAAGTGTGTGTGTGTTTTTCAGGTTAGTAGGAACAGGATGGCTGGTCCTCTTTGAACTGTTCTCCCCTCAGACAAAAATAAAACTGTTAGTTTCAATCATCGTTAAATTATTATTTGATGATTTTGTGATTTTTTTCTCAGCTCAAATTACAGCATTTCATTCCAAATAACTCAAATTATTGTGATTTCATTACCCATTTAAAGGGCAGCACTACTGTAAAGAAAACTGTAGAATGAAGAGGTTAATATTTCTGTGCTGTAGATTGACACTGCTGACATTTTTAGAAATCCAGATTGATGCTCAGTGTAATGCTGTGTGAGTGTTTGTATGATGTGGTTGAAATGTAGTTTAGATTTCATGACAAGTGATTGTGTCTGGGCTGCAGATGTTTAACCACTTCAATATCGGACTTTTTCAACCCATTCAGACGCTGCAAAGAGCCAGTGTGTAACGAATTAGACATTTAACATTTAGGTTTAAACATATGAAATGAAAAAAGGGGGAAAGAGATTTTTGAATCGCAAAACTTTGTAATTCATGATATTAAAAGGCCAAATTAAATCCTCCACACTGTATGTGGAGGACTGAAACTGAATATATCATGGTGAAAAAAGAAAAAAAAAGGGGTGATGAAGCAAGAGTCCATTTCATCTCCCAAACAGGATGGCCAGCAATCCGCCGCCTTCTGGCTACATTTCCCCTCGGAGCGCCATCCGTCATCAAAGGGTCAGGGGTCGGGAGATTCATCAAAACAGTTTGTGCAGTGTGAGGTACACAAAGGAGCCTCTCAGGATTAGAGATGGCCTGCTGTGTTTATGGCTGTCTACATTAAGACCTATCCCATCGTCACCCGGCCCTGCTTGGTGTGAACTCATCAACCATTCCAATGGGCTGACATGGCAAACCATCACATACACAGCTTTGCACGCTGCACTCCCTTTCACTGGAGTTTCACACGTGCACAAGAGGTGGGAAACAGTAATAAGGTACTTCTGTTACAATCTAAAGTCCTGCTAATTTTTATGCACTTCTGTTCTGTTTTTCCTTTCATTATTCGGTATTAACACCTGCTGAAGTTACTAAAAAGGGCCAGAGCTGAAGATTAATGAGATTTTTGTAGCATATTAGAACAACACATAACCTCAGCAAGATGGCCATCATTTAATTACACTGATACAATTTATTACAATTTCTAAACTCCAAAAGTGATCACTTTGTATCGAGCTGAGAAACTAAAACGTTTTCTGAGCATTTCATGCTTTGAATAAACTTGCAAGGATTTTTTTGTCTTTATTTATAAGATTTCAAACTCTTTGTTTTTCCGTCTCAACAGAACTTTATTTTACTTCAAAACCAGCTCTTATTTATTGTGGCTAAAATGATGGAAAAGTACACAAAAATGTGCAAATCCAGCTTATTGTCATCAATTCTTTTGGCAGCGTTTTCCCAGTGTTATTATCAAAGTGAATGCAGTAGTTGCTTTATAGTTTGGCCAGGATATCTAATCACATGGTACTCATCCACAGACTGTAGTTGATGTCTATTGTGTTTGACGTGCGTTGATTGCTAGACAGCTGGTGTTGGAAGAGGAACTTGCCCCGAGCATCCGAGCGGCCTGTTCAGCACATTATTTCAGTTTTCATATTTTTCTTTAATATGACGTCTGTCTGGGCTTGTGCATCAAACCCCACAATGGAAGTTCCCAAAACCGTCTTCATGATGAATTTTATGACAAGCTTAAGTTTGGTTCACATGCCGCTCAGCAGTAAAAAATCTGCCTTTGACAAAATGGAGTCCATATATCTCTCTGCGTCTCCTTCCCTCTGCGCTCCGACCTAACGATGGTGCTGGCTCCATTAGCTGATGTTTGGACACCTGTAGGGGCTCGGGACTCAACGAGGAGGGCTGTCAACGAGGGGCTTTGGTAAATCGAGAGATTATCCAAACAGTGGGACACTGGTTAATAAAAACAAGCCCCCCGTTCGCTGCATTAGCGCTGCATTAGTGCAGAGGGTACAGGGAATGGAGACCCCGGGGGTCTGAGTGATGCACAGTCCAAAGCTGTTAAAGGGATCTTCTGTAAATTATTAGTGATTTATTGCGGGCTGTATTTATTAGATTTGTTATTGGAGTGTTTCTTTGTTTGGGGAAGCTGAGAAAAGGGTGCAAAACTTTGAGATGGAGACATCCGTAGGATTGGAGAGACAAAAGTTAAATAGGATAAAAAAAAAGCTTATGTAACGTGGATGTACTTTATATACAAGAGAAGTTCATGTAATTGAATTGTTAATCAGCTGATTAATGAGTGTTTGAGAGCTACACGGAGGGATGTAACATAGCAATTGGTTAATATCTGTTACAATTAAGGAACTTGTTATTTATTTATTTCTGTTAAACAGCTGAATTTATGTCTTTGTGATATTTGCAAACACTTAAAAAAGGAAGTTATTTTAACACAGTTTTCTCAAAAATGGACACACCTGCATAATATTTTACTTCGGTTCATTTTTGCAAACTAGCAGAGTCTAAAACAATTCTAGTTGAAACAGGACTCGGTGTATAAGAACAAAAGATACAGTATATCTTTATCATACAGATGCATGAGGAATTTTAAAAGCCAACCGTATCTCATTACAAATGCAGAAAAAAATCTTCCACAGAAAGTGACAAACTAATTATTAGGAAGCAGCTTGTTTTACAGCCGGCTGATTATTCAGAGTGTGTATGTGCACTGTTGGTGTGCAGGGCCAGAGAATACAGTGAGCGCAGTATATTCTCAGCCGCTGTACAGCAGCCTCACTCAGGGTGTGTGCGCCGGTCATGGGCATAAACTTCAATTTCTGGCCATGACATTTATTAACTCCTACAAATACGACAGCTGCTGTTTTTTTTCTCAGGGCACGGAAAATGAAATCATCTAATTTCCTTCGCATAACCTTGGGTTTTTTGTGAAGTTTCTCAGGGGTGAATTAAGGGAAAGGTTTCAATGCATTAAATCATTTATTTACACAGTAAAATGCCTCCTTTTCCACCAGTGACCAACACAGTGTGGGTGCCTTAACACACTGTAATCCATTTATACAGTCAGTTATAATATGGGCAAGGGGTTAAGGGTTTAATTTAAAGCAAATTAGATTGGCTAAAATAAATCTGCTTCGTGTTACGGACTAATATATGCAAAGTTCTCACTGTCCTCACGCTTAAATTTTAAACATTTTCAGAGCTTGTGTATCAG
Organism: Ctenochaetus hawaiiensis; assembly: GCA_029783645.1. NCBI lineage: Eukaryota > Metazoa > Chordata > Actinopteri > Acanthuriformes > Acanthuridae > Ctenochaetus > Ctenochaetus hawaiiensis. The sequence goes on from JAPZDY010000003.1 coordinate 18,627,977, forward strand.
ATAAAAAGTCCCCAAAATAAATACATTACATAAATGAATTTATTTGAATATTTAAGATGTGCAAATAATACCTTTGCATATATTGAATGAGCAGTTTTTTAATGCCATACAAAGCGAGACAGCATAATGCCATTAGGGTATAATAGCTGGTCTCTGAGGTGGTGAGGACACTGCTGGCAATAAGACTCAGAGAGAGAGAATTTGCCTTTTATTAAAAACTGCTTTGGTAAATTCATTATCTGACTCTATTAGCTCACCAGAGTGGGAATAAACTACTGAGGAGGTACCACAAAATGCCTCAGGCAAATGTGTTTGTGCGCTCCGTGTGCGTGTGTGTCCTGTTTTTTTTATCATGGCTCATAAACAACAGAGTATGTTTAGATTGACTGCTATCAGTTACCTCAGCAGTGGCTTCGTTTACGCCCTTTTAAAACCAAGAGATGATGGCTGCGAGATTATCCTTAAAGACAGATTCACGGTGATAAAAAGGAAAGATAATCAATTTGTCTTATGTTTGTAATAAATGACATTTTCTTTGCCCGTATTGAAACCAAAAAGTCATAAACTTGATGACAGAACGTTTGTTTCTCACCGCAAACAATATTGTATGATACTAAAATACTCGTATCTTGTCTTTTGTGTTGTCTACAGTTACATGAACCATATGTTCAGACACACACTCACATACATCGTGGCCCTTAGTGATCATTCATCAAAAATACACATCCAGTCATTTATATCAGGGGAAACAGGCAATCCTCGGCTCATCTTCTCCATCCTCCCATCCTGCTTGGATTTACAGCACAGAGTCCATCTCAGCCGCTGTACATCCACTCATCTCCCACCACTTTACACTCTACCAGCCTGTTTTTCTTCATAGCCCATAATAATCCCCCAAAAAGCCTCTCCGGGTATGTGTTTCCCAACTCTCAGAGCTGAAACACAATGGCAGCTCAGCAAGAAGTGCAGGCGAGCAGAGGAGATCAGTCAGTTTGATGAATGCATACACATCTGTGGGAGATTTCCTCTGCAGATAACATGTACACTTACTGGTTTTTACGTTCTTTCTTTCCTATTTTCCCCCCGCTGCTGCTGCGAGTTTAAATGTATCTTAAAGATGGCATTTGCAAGGGTTTTTAGACTGTTTTGTTTTGGAATGAAATACTGCCAGACTTCATGAATATTAACAAAGAAACCGGGTCAATCCTGACATCTAATGTGCACATTTCCCTGATGTGAGCGGTGATAAAGGTGTTGACACGCTCGCGATCTGCGGCTTGTAACAACACTGATCTAGGAACTTAGAGCGTATTGCTGTTACAGTCAGCTTCAGAGTAAATGCAAACAATCCCTCAGTAAATGTAAACTAAAAGGTTACGCTTTTAACAAAACATGTGTCAGGTTGAGTTTGTTTTGTCACGGCATCCAGCAGCACATAAGAGACACCCAATCATTTAATAACACAGACAGAACAATGAAAGCCTTGTCTTTAAAAGTCACACCAGCCGCAGCCCCGACACAGAAACAAGGCTTTACGATGCTTAATTTAACCTCATCAACATGTCTCTTCTGCGCTACTTTTTCCTCCTCTCTCCTTCGCTGTGACTGTGCTGCAGAGACGAGGTGAATAATTTGTTGGTGTGTCAGTGACAGTGGAGGTAGAAGCCCACAGGGGTTTAGGGACCAGACTGTGTGGGCCTATCAGGTTGCAGTATTGACCTGAGATCTGGCTTGAGTTGTAAGAGAGAGCTCAGAACGAGAAGAAAATCCATGAAATTTAAAAAAAATCTCAGTCTGTGTGTTTGAGAAGGATGGAGAGGAACAGAGAGAGAGAAAGAAAAGTGTGATAAATATTGTAATATCAGTCTTTATATTTGAGTGATTAAATTGCTTTTGTTTTTGTTTGTGATGGTAAGAGCTAAAGAGAAACAGCAGAGGAAGGAGAGAGAAGTTTAAACCGTCAGAAATACTTCTGCATTATAAAAAAAGAGCTCTTTGTTTTATTTATTAACTTGTAAAAAAGAATTTCCTTTTCATAAAGGGAAGCTGCAGATGATTGTGACAGCTGGGCTTAAATTTCTGCACCATGTCTATGCAAAAGGTTCATTACTATTCTGAGGTAAATAAAACATTAGTTTACACTCACAGTGACAACGTCATGAATGATATAAAAGAAATATGCTGCTAAGAATAAAAATGAGATTAAATATAAAATATTACAACTGCTTATCCTCTGTGCAAAGTAAAGAAAGGCCAGGAAAGAGTTATTAATGTCTGCTTTTATGGCTGCAGCAGCACTTTGATTTTGAATTAGTATTCTTCAGATTATTTAATACATTTTATGTCTGATAAAGTTGCAAGAAAGTTGCCTGATGTTCTCTCTTTCTGCATTAATTCTTACTGCACTGAGCTAGAACAAACTTGCTCCTCCAGGATGACGTCGCACAAATCAACATGTATGCTGTCCTCCTGAAAAACGACTGATAACATAAGATTAAACAGAGCTGTGAAACATCTGTACCTGTGTAACAATGATGTAACATCAGTCTACTAGAATGCAGATTCTGCTTCATCGTCACACTCGGCAAATTTATGGTTGCAGTCACTTCCTTGCAAGATGCTCACAGCTGAGTCTTTATCTAAACCTGCCCATCATTCGGTGACACCTGAGTGGCATCCCTGCTGCAGACGAAGGCAGGACACTGTCTCTGATGGCTGAGAGACCTGTTGAGCCAGATTTAAAACTGCCTGTTCTGCACAGCGGTCTTTCCCCGCTGTGCTCTGCAGCTCATTTGACCCCAATCCATCCATATAGCTGAGTTTCTCTGTTCTGATGTTTTACATTTACGTGAAGTTGTGAGACTTTAAACTGCGTCCAAAGAAAGAAACTCAAACACTGATTTCTACTTTATTTTTTCCTCTTTCTTTGGTGTTTTAAAGGACGGGACTTTGTGAGGCGACCGCCTTCCACGTCGGGGGCCGATCAGGAACAGATGGACGGGGTGACGACCCCCCCCCGGCAGGGCAGAGCAGAGGCGCAACTGCCACTCAAAATCTCAGCGTGTGGATGTGTGTGAGTGTAGATTTGTGTGTCGGAGGACGACGGGGGGTTTTGTTATGGCTCTGAGGGTGCTACGGCAAACGGGGTCCCCATGATACGAGTGAATGACACTCAACCAACATCTGTTCCTCAGAAAACTCTTTCTCACTCTCACTTCTTCACTAACGATCTCCCTGACTCGTTCCTGTCGTCTCCCTCTCCATCTCCCTCCAACACACACACACACACACACACACACACACACACACACACACACACACAGCAGAGTTAGATGATCTTTTCATTTTACAGTAAAGCCGAGAGGAATGAAGAAATTACATTAGGGCAGAATAAGATACTCCATTTATGATGTGGCTCTTTGTGGGGTTCTCTGCATGGTTGACAGAGGAGGCTGCAGACGCCATTGATGCCTTTACCCTTCTCCTCTCCTTCCTCCCTCTGCACCCCCCCACCACCACACACACACACACCTCCACTCCTCCCTAGACGATCAGGTTTCTCTCTGTCCATCAGTGGGAGAGCGAGAGGAGAAGGAGGGAAGGAGGTGGGTTGTTCTGATCAATGACAGGAAACCAGACGATGGGAAGGGAAGACGTGAAACAGATAGGCCCCATAACCTGCCTACCTACCAGGATACCGCAACCCCTTCTCCATCTCGCTCCCTCTCCATCTTTTTCTCACTCACATTCTGTGTTTCCACCACACATACAAACATGCGTCTGACCGCAAACATGCTGCAAAAGACACACGGCAGCACCCAGTCTGTGACAGGCCAACACACAAACCCACACACATGCACACACTAAGCCTTCTTTTTAGGCTGTAAGCAAACCTATTTACCTGCTTCTTATGGGAAAATGACTAAAAATATACTAAATTAGAAGATATTTTGCTCCCAGCTTTATGCAAATTTCAAGCATATTGTTTTCTGTCTCCTGGGAGTTACACATTCCCACACATGAACACACTCAAAGGCACACAAACACAAACACACAGCTCATCCCAGATGCGTTCATTTAGGGCAGACAGACACAAAAGCTGTCTCGTTTGAGTTTATTAATTTGTGGAATTTTCATTGCTGTTTATCGCTGGCATTTTATGGTGGACAACACTGCTGCTCATTCCTCAAGGCACTTATTAGCAGAACGAATGCTCGCTGGTTATTTAACTCTACTCTTCTGGATCAAATTATGCAGTATTAGATCCTGGCAGAGTTATGAAACTAAAGCTGATAACACAATGGAAAACAGTGGAGACCTCATGATATTAAAAGGCTCTGCTTAACATGATCTCACTGTTTCATGAGTGAGAGATTTTATTTGAAAATATTCCTCCGTGCTTATGATACGAGTGTGCTGTTGCTGGTTCGATCTGGATGCATTATGTGTGTCCTTGTATACGTGTGTGAGGGTACACACAGAGTGTGTGTTTCTGATCTGTACGGTGCAGACTACTGAGCTTTCTTGCCACCCCGGCTAACTCTTAACTCCTGTCAAAACACAGAGCTTTAAATTGAATTAAGACTCCATGCTGAAGTCCCCACTGAGCCCCCCAACCAACGCCTTTTACACCGTACACTGCCCTGGAACACACACACACACACACACACATGCACATGCATTATGTCTCACAAACCTTTTACATGCAAGTAAAAAGATGCACATCAACACCAACCTTGCAATTTACACATAAACCATAATTAATGAGGACTAATAAGAATGAGCATTGATTTAAGAATTAGCTTGAACTTGGTGAACACACACATGCACACACACACACACACATAAAGAGGGGAACTACCAGAGAATATTTTAAGTAGGATGAGGCCAGCTCAGCCTTGAAACTCTGTCGCTGTTAATTCGCTGCAGCTGAAACAGAGACAAAGATACTGTACCTTTTCAGCATCTATAATGTTGCCGAGAGCTTTTGCCAAATTCAGTCTCTGGATTATCACCACTGTGATACAGTTTTTGAAATTATGTTTGGATGGTTAGTTGAAAGGAAATGTGTGTATTGATGGAGTGCCCAGGAAGTTCAGATTAGATAAAAATAGGTCATTTTTTCCCTTTTTTCTTTTTTTTCTTCCTTTTAAGTTTGTAATTTTAGCCCAGGCTGTCTTCAAATATGAATCTGTACTGGTGATAAATTATGTTATGTTTTTTTTTTTATTGTATATTTCCAATTAATGCCTTATTAGCATCCATATTTGCCACATCTGTTAATGAAAAATTAGCCTCAAAACTAGGTATTTGGAAATAAAAGCGAAAAGTCTCACTGTAAAGCTACAACTAAGGTGAAGTTATTATAATTTTTGAATTACAAAATATAACCTGTTAGTACTGGATTCATAAAACAAACTCACAGAGCAAAAAAATCATTGCTGATATTTCACATGACAGTATCATACAGTGACACAGACACACTATTTAAAAAGCAGAGATATTAGTCAGTAACTTTACACACACTGAGCTGCTGTGTCTTTGTCTGTGCTTTGTTAACTGCACTTCAGTTTCTGCTGCATAGGTGTCAATGTTCTGTGTTTTATCCAAAGACGACCCTCCAACCTGTTCTGCATGTTGTTGGCAGTCCAAGTTGCTCTATTAGAAATCATGTTAAAACAATATTGTCTAAGTGAGAAGCTCATTAATCATCAAGTTGACAAGAGCTCTGGACATTGTTGACGAGTAATGAGTGTGTTCCTAACCTTTAATACGTTTGGGCTGCTGCTAGTCAGGTGGATAATTAGTGCACAGATGATTGTAACTAAATATCCTGTATGCATTCAGTTCTGGTGGTGATGTGGCATTTATTTAGCTCAGAGGAAATATAAAAGAGGAGGGTTTTGTTTTAGTTTTACAGTTTGAATATTTGTGTGATTACAACTGCACACAACTTTGGAGAACCTGCCAGGAAAAAATTAAATCATCCCCAGGAATTTGTGTGTGTGTTTGTTAGTATCCTTATTTCTTACCTCTGGGTTTTAAAATGTTAATAGTAATTGTTTTTAAAAAATGTAAAAACTGTAAATTAATTTATGTTGAATATAATTAATAATAATAAAAAAACATAGTGATAGGACAGTTAATTTTCCAGCAACTACCCTGCTGTTAACATCCAACAACATATAAAACAACTTTTAATATTTAAGCATGAATTTTTCTTTGTGTTACACGACGTGACACATTATTAATGAAGGTTTGTATCGGCTGCATAAATTTATGAATGAGCTGCTGTTCTAGTCTGGCTCCCGCAAATGAGAGTTAAGTGGTGTGTGGGACGTAACCTTTGCTTGGGGGCTGAGTGAAAGGTTACTGCAGGGCATGTGTGTGTGTGTG
>JAPZDY010000003.1:18645239-18668680 GCA_029783645.1 Ctenochaetus hawaiiensis
ATGATTTTAGCAAGATTTAAAGCATGTCCAACAGGGGACCGAAAAAATGTCCCCTGTCGGACGCGGGGTCCACTGTTAGTGAATGTGTAACGACGCCTTGTTCCCCTGTTAGATAGAAACACAAGTGCACACTTTCACATGCAGTCATTGCTGAACACGTTTTGTTCAACAGCTGCACTTCCTCATGGCTCCGACTCAGCACATTTCCATCAACCACCTCTGCCAGACCACAACACTCTTCAGCAACAGCCCACTTCAACACACACACACACACACACTCACACACACAGCTGAGTGCATTAGCTGTGTAGATTAATGAAAATGTCTCGCTGAACAAGGAAGAGAATACCTTGCAGTGTGAAATTGCTTGCAGACTTTGAGTGTGTGTGTTTGTGTGTGTGTGTGTCAGAGGCGAGAACAGCATGTTTCATCTCAAACCTTGTTTCTCACTGCTACTACCACTCCTCCTCTCTCTCTCTCTCCTTCCTTGTCTCCCAGTCCTTCACGCTCCCTTGCTGGCCATTCATTTACACTTGTCAAGAGGTAGCCATTAAGGCCAAAAGCCTGCGCCCAAATTTTATTACAAAACCATTTGTATTCCTGAAAGAAAAATAAATCCAAAGTTCCCTCCGACTGCATTAAGGCCGCGGTTTGGCGATTTGTTTAGGTTGATAACACTCACAGCCCACCAGCCACTCAAACACTGATGTGACTGGAAAATAACTACACTTTTCTTTTTTTTTTCTGTCTTACTTGCTTTCTTTCGAACTTAGAGGCCATACAAGGGCCCTTGTCTGAATGTTAACCAGCTGGCTGTAACATAAAGTCATACTTTATTTGACTTCTATTAGGAGAACAGGACATCTAATGAAGAGGGCTGTTTATGCACTGTGGGTCTGTATGGTGAAAGAGAGAAAGAAAAGGAGGTGGGGAACTGATCGCAATAAAGCAGTTGGATTTGCTCAGAGCTCTTGTAAAAGCAAGTGGGCCCAATCAAAACGACCGGGAGGGAGACGGCTAACAGGGAGGATCGAGTCCCAAAAGTGTCCCACCGACTGTTTATGTTTGTGTGCTAATAAGTGTGGATTTTGTTAAGTGTGTGCAGTGGCGTGTGTGTGTGTGTGTCAGTCTGCGTGTGCCGTCATACATGTGAGTATCCCGACCTGGAGCCGGTAAATCATCTGATGTGTTTCTCCATTGAGCGTTTTTCACTCCGGTGCTACAAATTCTTCCATCCCCGATTCAAAAAGTTGAGCCCGATTTCCAGACTATTTGTCTGGCTGTTTCACGGTCTCGGTGATTTCATGACAGTATCCATACGCAGGCGCAGGCAGATTTTGGGGGGTTTTTATCTTCCTGACATAGTAGCAATTGTACAATGTGATGGCCTTGGAAAAGTAATGGCTGTTCACATCGAGCTGCCAAAATGAAACCCAACTCTGGATGACTGGGGGAGTGTTCCCACATCTCTTGTTAAATTGTCTCGGTCTGCTCATTCATTTTGTGCAATTGTTTTTACGTTCTTTCTGTCTTTCTCTCTTTCACTGCTTCTTTCTTTTTGCTCTTGGCTCTCTCTCTCTCTCTGCTCCATTGGGCTTTGTTTGAAGTCTCCTCTAGGCCAGTAAAGGAGCCCCCCCCCCCATCCTTCTCGATGCAGTATAAATGACAGCTAGTGAAACTCGATACACCAGCCCACCATTAAAAAAAAAGGGAGCCATGATAGCCATGCTGCTCGCCCTGTTAATCAAATTCACCAAAATTGTCATCTGAAGATTTTAAAGGACACAGAGGGAAAACATAAGACGGACCTCTGAACCTGCAGCCCTGAGGTCAGCGTGTGTGTGTGTGTGTCTTCAGGGATCGTCTGAGAGTTTGTGTATGGTCATGCTGAGTTAAGGAGCAGTGTCTGAGTTCTGGATGGAAAGTCTCCTATGGGAGCCTGTTGTCCACCCACTCCTTCTCTCTCAGTCTGGTTGTCTGTTTCTATGTCTCCCCATGTTAATCCTCCCACCCATTCTGTCTGTTTTCACTTTCTCTCTCTCTCTCTCTCATCCTTTGACTTCCTCCATCATTGCCCTCATTTTTAAATGTTGTTTAAAAGCAAATTTTACCAACACAACTATAAGACGGTTTCATGTTTCGAGCTATTTTTAATTCTAACTAGTGACACAAGAAAATAAATTTTCCTGCTTCATAAAGGCTGATGACTCTGATTACAGGAATAGAGGAGAAAAACTTGAGACAGTCTGTGAGAAAAGTCACTGTCATGCTGATTGTTTTATTCACATGCATTTATTTATTCCTGAAGTTTTTTTTCCCATCCATTTTAGACAGAATGCTTAATTTGTTTACATTACTGCACATACATATGTATACAACATACTACGTAAATAAAATAAACAAGGTTCTCTAAGCCAACGTTCACATATTTAAGTGGCTGCTTAGGTTTTATATTTTTCATTTAAGAATAAAACTCCAGATTTTTTGTCACAACGCCACGGCAAGATTTTACCATTTCTCATTTCCCAACCGCGATCCCAGACCAACATGTGGCTCTTCGATCAGCTAGCGTCTGACCGGTTCTTTAGTGGGTGGGAGGCGGCGCGTGATCTGAGAGCCATTAAAAGTCTTTCTGGACGGCTCTAAATAGCATCAATTATTTGTATATTTTACTGCACGCCCAAACGTGTCAATCCTGCAGTGTTGTGTAGCTACCTAATAATGTGTCAGCACTAATTTACCAGGTCGAACTTGTTATACACCTGCTGAACAGTGATAATCTGTGAGTGTTTTGACACCGAAGACAATGCAGAGGTGTCCCTGCAAGTTTAACTGTGACAAAAGGAATGGATTAAACAAAGAGGATGACAACCGATCGAGGTTATGAAACACATGACGATGCCAGTAAATGACATGTGGTTAAGCTCTTTCAGTGCCACCAGGAATCCACCCAGCGAATTAAGTCGAAAGAGCCGACTCCAATTGGACAACCTGCATGACTTCACATCACTCAGTGCAAATTTCACATGGTAACAGACCGAATTACAGCACCGCGCAAATATGCACTTTATCGCCTACTCAAGTCTTTGATTTCCCTCCCTGCTCCATTTAGATTGACATAAATTGTGCAATATGGTAGCCTTGATTTCTGCTCCAGGCAGCTGGTCTGGAGGGGGGGGATGAAAGACTGGGAGAGCAACGTGGGGTCAAGTTAGCTGCAGAAATTGAATTCTGTTATGCCAAATGAAGCATCTGAATTTTGACTGTGTTTATGTCTGTGTATTCGCATGTCGATTCACACCCGTGTGCCGCTGACCACACGTTTAACAAGGTGCTCCAGTGATCCTGCAGGTCAAAGTGTTTAACCAAAGCTCTGACCTCCCTGCACTGACACTTTCACTGCTGATATAAATACCACACACACAAACGGCAGCAACGATGCAGGTAACTCAATCCTCATTGTCCTCCATTCTCTCCATTGGCTCACACCTGTCACATGTCCCCGCTCTTAACCAATCAGATCCCTCTATCCTTAATGACACAAAGGATATTTTTATAACAAGCACTTGTTGTCGAGAGGCCTCCTGTTAAAATTGCGTAAGGGTGGCAGTGGGATCATATTGGGTTGCGGCATATGCATGTGTGCATATGCATGTGTGTGTGTGTGGTTTGAAACAGGATAGGTCAGACAAGCCTGTGCTAATATGTCCTAAAGAATCCTTATGATGAGGTGCTAACTCACAGTGATTGCAACTGGTGGTGGCATAGAGAGAGAGAGAGAGAGAGAGAGAGGGAGGAAAGAGAGAGAACGGTCCAGTTTTATTTGGGTGGCTGTGGAAAGCTCCCATCATGCTTCATGTTGACAGGACATCTGTCAAAATGGAATGAGGCGACTGCTTCTGAGTCTTCTCTGTCACGTTGCCTGGCTCCAGTTAACAAAGTATATTTTTGTTCAATTATTTCAAATATTTTTACAGCCTGAGGTTCATTTGATCAGGGAAATAAACTCTGTTAGGCCCCCTGCACATTAATCTATATCTGTTGCTAATATTCTATTTAGATTTCACTTTAACTAACATTATTAATGATTGTGCAATCTTTTATATCATCTTGATGGTGTAAAATATCCTATTACTACTTGCCAATTTTAACTGGGTGTAATTTTTACCATCTACTTAATTTTTTTCTCGATCAGAGGCTGCAAAAAGGCGTTATCGGAGTTGGATCAAACCATCGCCCTTCTGATTAGTGGACAGTCTCCATTTCTCCATAAAACTCAGCAACTCTCCTAAACTTCTATAATATTTTTCGCAGTCGTGACTGTTTCTTGTCTAAACCTGGCTCCTGTCTTATACCTACAACTTAACTCAACTGCTGAAAGTTCACTCCAAGATTTAGGTGTGTTATTGCTTGTGGTGGCTCATGGGGCCTTGAGCACTTCTTTTTAACACGCCAAGACTTTTTCATCCTGAAGGCTGTGGTCTTCAGCTCCAACTGATGCTGACTCCAGTAACATAACTTCAGGTAATTCATCAGATTTCGTGCAGCTCCCTCTGGAGCCACAAAATGCTTCATACGTCTTTTTTTTTTACATAAGTAGTGGTGCTAACCCAGACCTGTAAACAGACCTTAATATATGTAAAACCATTGGAGTCCCACTTTTACACACATGTTGACTTTTACACACAAATCACTCTGGTGAAAAACACACTCTGGCATTCTGTGTGAATGTGTTTGCAGCAGATTTTTAAGATTAAGTAAATAAGAACTCTCGAAAAAATGCGTTCAGTGTCTTAAATAATTATTAGTTGCTTTACAGCTGTAAAATTGCTCTAAAACTTCAGCACTGTGTGCTGGGAAAGTATCCACTCTCACTAATCTCAGTGATGGGTTAACACACTCTGAAAGGCTCCTTACAGTGCTGGTAATTGAGGAAAAACCTTCATAGCAAACTGCCACCACTGTGTTAACCGCATGGAAACATGTGTGTGTACAGTATATCTGTGTGCATTTGCATGTCTGTGTGTGCCAACAGCGCAGACCGACCTGTTTATTAAGAGTGGAATTTATGTAAAAGTTCTCATATTCAGCAGCCATTTCCTTCTGATGTTCAAGATCACTGTTTCCAGGCAGGAATTTTTGAACTCTTCAGAGAGAAACTGGGGGGGAGGATGGAGTGATGGAGTGGAGGGGAAAAAGAAAACAGAAATTGGTCATTTTTTCATGGCGCTGCAAAGGCAAAGCCTCATCACAACGACACCCTTTGTCCTCACCTTCTCTCTCTCCTAACCACTCATTTTTTGATTTTATTTTCTTCTTTTTCTTGCTTTCAGAGCTGTTAACCACTATAACGCTTACTTTATTCATTGTTAGAGTTAGGTTTGTTTATGAATATTCTCCTCTGTTGGCATATGCAACATAGTTAGACTGGCTACTGTAACAAAAGCATTTTCGGTCTGTCTGTCAGTCAGTCTCATTCTTATGTTTTCTTCAAGTTTGGTTAAAAATTCCATTTGGACTCAAAGATGAACTGGTAAGAGTTTGGTGGTCAAATGTCAAAGGTCAATGTCACTGTGGCGTCACAAAACACATTTTTTCAGCCACAACTCAAAATAAAATAGGATTAAATGATGAAGTGATATCATTTTATATCCAAAAGGTCAAAGGTCGACTTCCCTGGGGCGTCATAATTCTATGTGAAACCATTTTTCACATTTGGTTACATTGAAAATTGGTGACACTAATCTTCTGTGTCCACCTGGTAACTGTGCTGATGTTCAGACCTTCTATGCGTCTTAGCAGCAACATCCATATTTGAAATATTGTAGTCGACCAAAAGCTTACTGGTTTTGCTGATGAAGAACTTTAGGGTATTGTCATTGCACCATGTGATGGCGCTCTATATCGGACTCTGTACTTCTCTGTCAAAACAGAGCGAAAACAAAAAACAGAACTAAGTGAAAATACATGTTTCTCACTGGAATCAAACATTCAAGCACTGTAATTAACTTTGTCAAAATATATCGTTAATACTTTGTGTTAAATTCCCTCAAGTGCTTCAAACACATATTATGACTCTAAAAGGAAAAGGGTGTGAACTGCAGCTTCACTGGTTCATGCAGCTCTACAATTCTATTTCTGTGTAGATTCTGATTTACATTTATTGACACAGCTAATGGGATAATGTTGATGTCTGCAAAGTTTGCTGGTTTATTTTTTAATGTATATTTTTACATGCCTGTTAAGTGTCTGCTGCTCACTGTGAGCATGTTTGCATTTGTGTGTGTGTGTGTGTGTGTAGGAACGTGACAGTCTTTGTGTCCTTGTGTGCATACATGCATTCATGCGTGTGTGTCTGTGTTTATCGATATAGCTAATGGATTTGCTGCGGGGCCAAAGTTTGTTTGTTCAGTAACCCAATATGGCAGACGGTTTATAAGGCAAGCCTTCAGAAGAGAAGCATGACTCATGACTCTGTCTGACACAACCATCAATGACCTGACACCCGGATCAGGTAGCAGAGAGAGAGAGAGAGAGAGGGAGGGAAGGAGGGAATAAGAGGAACTGTGACGATCAATAGATCATCAAAGAGGACACATTTTAACCTCAAGAGAAGAGAAGTTGGAATGATCGAATTGAGGAAAGAAAAGCAGAAAAATGAAGCAACACAAACAGAGAATGAGAAGAAAAAAAGGACATGTACCAGTAATATGTGTTTCTCAATCCTCAGTCCAAATAACAGATTAAATTTCAGGGGAAAGAGGATGAAAGTCCTTCACATCTGGCTGCAACTGACACTGACAGACACACAAACAAACAAAACTTCTCAATAATTTTTGCTCAGATGCAGTTTGATCAGGAAACATACAAATTAACAGGCTGGCCGCAGATAGAGCCTCACGTACACAACCCAGGTAGTCATACTGTCCTTCCCTTTCTTCCCATTCTCTGCCCTCGCCACATGAAAGCAGACTGCAAGGCTTTTTTGGCTCACGAAAGGCATCTGAGTTGAGCCTTCTGTAAAATTCTGGATGTCTGATGGTGAGTGGGAGTTTAAAAAAGAGCTCTGCTGACTAAAAGTGACTGAGATGAAATCACGGCTGCTGAAAGCATGAAAGCATCTGGATATGTACGCAGGGAAACGGCTGTGAAGTGAGATTACACAGAGCTTTATGGACGGACATATAGATATCCACGGATCGACTGTTCACAGGCTATAAAGCTATTGGACGCCTCTGTAATGATGACAGAGGCACTGCTGAAATGAGCCACAGCACGGTGTCATACGCTGATTTTCCAATGGTTATTTGGATCATAGATTTGAACTGTATATGAAAAAATCTCAGGAAAAGTAAAAACTGAATCTCTGCAAAGCCACATCCCCCAAACGCTGCAGGCTAAAAAGGCAGGATTCTCATCGCTAGACTACAACCAGTGTTTTGTTAAGTTAAAATTCCTGTCACTAGTAGATTTTATCACTGAAGTCGACTTACGTAATTGGCGGTACAGCACAGGTATCTCAGGTATTTTCAACTGTCTGTGGCTGTTTTTTTAATATGTCTCAGGCTTTAAAAAGGAAACCTGTAGGGTCTTTAATGTGTTTCTCATGACTACATACATGACATGCTGCAGAAAAAATCTAAGGCTGAAGATACCAGGGATGAGGCAGTCAAGTCACATGACTTGACACAACACACTCTTGCATAACATTCGCTCTTCCGACTGCACATCACGTAAAACCGATTTAAATATCTTTATGTTAAAGGAAAGAAGTTCTAAGTTTCTTTTTAGCAAGAGAAATTTAATGTCTCCACATGACCAAAGTAACAAACTAAGCTAACAAAAGTACACAATTAATTTTCACAACATACATTTACACTTACAATTATACACTCAGCACAGCACTTAGGAAAAAAAAGAGTTTTTGGGTCATCGAGCTGCATTAGTCAGTGCGCAAGACAGTTGTTTTGGTCAGTCAAACTCGAGCATCTCTGACTGCAAACAAACCATCTCCAGACGATCTCGGCCTGCTTGTTTTGCTCCACATATGAGTGCGACTGATGTGTCATATGTTCCCAAACAAACTGAGCCTGGAGACACATGTGTTACATGCAACTGCAACGCTCAGGCCAACATGACAATACACGATGTATCATTTGGATGCATAACTGAGCCATGGCGACATATAATAGGAGGAACAATGTTTGGAGTAAAAGACAAAAGGTAAACAGGAGACAGACAGACAGACGGCAGTTAGCAGTGAACAAACAACTGAAAGTTAAATGAAAAGAGCACAGTTTAAACAGAGGCGAGCTGATTTAACAGATTAAAGGGAACAAGGAAATGAATGAGAGCAGATTGAATAAAGATAAAGCATCAAGACAGAAAAAAGGAACAATAAATTGATGATTGCACAAGTCAGGAATGTATAGAGGTTAATAACGGCCAGGAACAAATGAGCCTAAAAATAAAACAAAGAAGAAGAAATTAAAGCGAAAAAGTCAACAAAGACTTGCTAAGCTCACTGAGAATTTGAAATATGTACCGTCTCGGAGGTTTGGCCTGAGCTATGACACATCATACTATGATTGGTTTTAACATTTCACAGCTAACTTCTACATTTATTTTCTCTCTCTGTCTCTTTCTCTGTCTCACTCTGTCCTTCTCTCCTCTCCTGAACCAGCTCCAACCGTCCCCAAGCATTGTTCTGAGGAAAAAAAAACAAAAAAAAACAGAGGATGGATCGTCTTACCTTTTCAGGAAGGCAGAAAAAAAAGCAGTCAGAACCTAAAACTCCCTAAAAAACACAGGGGAGAAAAGGGGGAAGTGGCATGAGGAGGGAGCGGGGAGATGGGTGTGTGGAAAGACTGGAAATTTTTGATAAAGGGAGGAGAAAAGCAGCCAAAATAGGCTCTTTATAATCATCACAGTCCTCTTATAAGAAACCATTAACAAACACCAAGATATTTGGATACAGAGAAACCTTGCAGGTGAAGGTGTTTATACAAGAACCCGAGGTTGAGATGAAAAAAGGAGCGGTTGCAGAGAGACACCTCGTAAAACATCCCGACCCACATTAATGCAGCCGATAAGATAATTTTCCATACAGTTCTTGTATACACATGCATTCCTACACAAACACACCCAGACATCAGCCTGATTTATGACACTAATTATGATAGTTGGCACTAAACAACCCTAACGACTTCTGAAATTACTCACTCGCTATCAGTCTCTCACCAACCTGTTTGTACATCACGAATACTTAACATTTTCAGGTGAACCGAGGATCTCAGGAAATGTTGCACTTCTCAGGAAGTGACTCCTCAGGTATGATAGTGAGCACCGCTGCCACAGCAGCAGTTACAGGGTGTAGTCTTTTAGTTTCAGGTGTGTAACATGTAATCTCAGTTACCAGTTAGATTCTGGCTGGGAGTTTTTTTTTTAATTCCTCTCCTGTCACATTCGCCCCATGTTTCCTGCCAGCGTTTAGTGTGAACTTTCAAAAAAGCCAAGAACGTCCAGAAACAATCTGAAAGGTTAGATTTGCTCAATAAAAATGGAATCTCCTGGGCTTAAAGTGTGAAACTGTTTAAAAAGCTGTATTAGCTTAAAAGCTTAAGGCTGTATTTTTCATAAAAGACATGGAAATTCTATAAAAACTCGCCATGTTCTACTGTCTTCTGATCCACGCAGCACATTTATCATTTGCGGCTACAGGGATTTTCACATCATCATCCTGTAACATCTCAAAAGTTACACATTAGATTGTTTTACAAAAACTGCAAAAATGCATGCATATGGAAGTAATACTACGGCTTCTAAATATCATATATAACCATTACATGAAGTTCAGAATGGAAAAGTCATTTATGAACCCACTTTATAAAACACAATACCCTCAATGTTTTTCAGTGCCGCTGCTCTATTATTGTTATTCTGCATCTATATCGACCTTTAAATAAATATGTCTACAAGATCAATCAAGTTATTTTATTGAATATTCTGTATATTTTTGTATCGGCAAATGCTTTTGATTTATTTTACAATATTCAAGTTAACCCTTTAATTTAAGGTCTGGTTTCTTTGTTGTCCACTGGATTGAGTTTTGGTGAAAAGTGCCAAAATAAGAGTTCAGGCCCTGCCTCACCCTGCCTTTAAGCAACAGGGGGACTTTACAGAAAGCTGAGACTTCTCACACACACAACACACACACGCTGGGTGGATGTTATCGCTGTGATCAGGTATGTATGAGAAAAACGACACACACACACTCACTTGCCCTCTAGATAAGGAGGTACAAGTTTCCAGCTTTCTACTGCAGCCATATCCTGTTACTAATACTCTGCCCTGGGCATGCACGCCTACACACACACAGACACACATACACACGTGCGTGCATGCACACACACACATGCACACGGAGCCCTTGGGCACAGGAACATCAGCTTCCACTGTGAGCCTCAGTTTCTCACCCTTTTCTCTGTCTCTCACCTCTCCATCACCTCTTTGCTCGCACTCTGACCTTTTCACACCTGCTCACATATAACTGCTTAGAAAAAAACACACACTTATGGGTGTGAGAATGAATTGCTCACAAAGTGTATAATACACAGTATCGAGTCTCAAGACTAATAAACTATCACACCAGAAAACCAGCAAGATAGACACACAACTGCCATGTTGGAGGAATCGACAGGCAGAATCGGACGGTTTGATGTGATTAAAGGTGCTTTATGTAACATTTTATCATTTCTCACTAAAATCTCATTACTTAATGTGTGGCTTAAAAATCATTCGACCTGAACTTTCTTGATAGGTTAAATGACAAATACACTAAATCTAATTTAAGTAAATAATTTGATTATTACTTAATAAATTAATTTCAATATAAGTTATTTGACCTGATAATACTAATTTTACTGCAGTTGATGCTAAAATGCTACATATAGCACCTGTGAACTCAAAATTTGCTAACATACAATTCAATGGTAAATAAGGGAAAGGTATATTTTGACATGTTAACTGCAGGTCAGTGCTGAAATGATAACAATATGTCAGCTTAGATATTATAAAAGACAGTGAGCATTATTGTTTTAATGCCCATTACAAGTCACGCCTGTTTGTTGTCCTTGACATCTAAAATCCTTAAGTGTTCGAACACCTAAACATACAGAAACATTTATATTAAAGAAAAAAAAACTGGACTGTGCTACAGTACAGACAGTTTTTAATAACTGTCTCCGATTGATTATGTAATGCTTTTATCAAATATTTAATCATTCCAGCAAACTGGGCAGGAGAAACTATTCTTCATGATTTAACCCGAGGTGAGGTACAATAATTAAGTGGTTTCCTTTCCCACACACCTTCCTTGAGGCTGCATTTGCCCTTTTGGCTCCAGTAAATCAAAACAATAAACACAAGACTGATTTACAGCCAACACATAAAGGTGCAACAGGATTAGAGGCTTTGCAACCTGACGCTAAATTGTGGGCAGATGTCGCTCGTTATGCATCATCCTTGTCTGTCTTCGTCTCTATTGCGCCATGACGTGTTAATTTGCATGAAGGGAGAAAGATGGCACACTGACAGATATTTGCAGGTATAAACTTTGGTTGTTCCTTCCAACTACTGTTCCTGACAATTACAGAGAAGTTTAAACTGAGACTAATCAACAAGTCTTAAGGTAGAAAGCACTCATGACAGTCAAAATTGAGCACAGTTTAATTTATAAGATTAAAAATTGTCAAAAATTTTGTATATTTTAAGAGTCATTTTTAAAAACATTCAAATTCTTAAATCCTTCTTCAATCACATTTTAATCGCCACCGAAATGTGTCAAACTTTGTGCCACTCATTATGAATATTGCACATTTCCTGGCATTTAAAAGTATGTATTAACAAAGTTTTATTGACAAGTAATTTTGGGTGTTAATGAGCCAGAGTAGCAACATTTAATCAACTAGTGCAACATCTTTAATGTGAAAAGAAAAAAAAGATGCAGAAGGATGAACATGCAAGTGACAGTGAAGAAAATGCAGGTGAGCTCACCTTTGGCTGAAAACACTGGGGAATTTTGCTTTTCTGGAACAGGTGCGACTCACTTCCTCAAGGCCAGGTTCAAAGGCCGTGAACTGAGATGCAAGGTCATAGCAGGGATACGTATGTTTGACTCTGAAACCTTATATTTCCTCACTTCTGTCACACCTGTGTCCTTTTGACTGTCACTTCCATCTTCATCTTACACCAACCAGCTGTCTGTTTGCTTGACTTTCGGCAGGTAAATTAAATTCACAAGTAGTATGAATGAACCTATTGTTCTGTTATTAAGTTCCCTTACTGGTCTGTTGCACTGCAGCACTACTTCCTGGTTTGTCTATAAGTAATAAATCATTACACTGACATGTGCAGACTGTGGTAATTCAGTTTAGATCTTCATTTGTAAATTCAGATTAAGATTTAAATCAGATTAGAACAGCTTCACCACAAATATGATAATCTAAACAGTCATCTTTTGCAGGTTTTTTTTACATAAAACATTTTATAGTTTATAAGTAACAAAATGAATAATAACAATTACAGTCAGTAGTATTTTATTGTTGCATTAGAGAAACTAAGAAAAGACACTTTGAAGTTTCACTTTCCTTTATGCTTCTGAATAAGTGTTTTGGATAATTAGGCCAAATATAACTTGCTCAAAACCTGTTGAGGCGGTGTTGTTTGGCCAGAGTAGTTTACTTGCTAAATGTTTGTCTAGTGAAGCTGCTGTGTGTAAAATATTTGTATAAAAAGTTGGTAAGTAAAATGTTTTTTGGAACTAAAATGGACAACGGGAAAAGGAGAAGTGTTGTTAGTGTTTCATCAATCAAGCCACATAAATAAATCGCTCAAACAGGCAAAATATAGTCAATGACTATCTAACACGAGTATATTCAGACTTGAAACCACTTCAAAAAACACCAACAATGAGCATTCAGATGATCTGATACAGATTTTTACAAAATTACAACATAGCAGGTTTTCTTATTTCCATTTTTCCTTTTCCTCAAAGCCGAACATGCCTCTCCTGCTGATAATGTCAACACTGAGCTTAGCAGAAGCACCTGGATAACATGACAACCTGTCACACACTTACACAGAAATACACACACATGTACACACAACTGAGTAAGGTCTTGACATGTTCACTCAGAGCTTTAAGAGTGAGATTAGATGGGCCTATCGACAGTTAGCACACACGCACAGTGAGTGGCTGGATGGACGGCTCCCACAGCACTAAATGGTAAACAGCAGGTTTTAGGTGACGAGCCTGGAATGCAGAAAATGCTCTTTCATAATAAGCTGCTCTCTAACACTGCAGGGCAGGTCAATCTCTTTCTCGGATTGTCAATGTGTGTCTGCATGTGTGTGTGTGCTGTTGATCAGGCTTTCAGTGCGAGCGAACCTGCTCACCGACAGCTCTGTGTGTGTGTGTGTGTGTGTGTTTGCGTGAGATTGTGTGTGTTTTTAAGTGGTGGATTAGGCATAATGAAGTGGTTTAAGCTAGCAGAGATTAGATGTGTGAACAGCTGAGGTGGCAAAATGGAAAAAAGGCGAAACATTTAACTCAACGCGTCGGCTCAGAAGCACAATTGTGCACTTAAAGGCAATAAAAAACAGCAACTTCACAAACTGATTTCAGGTCAGCTGTGCAAGATGGTCCTATGTCAGATTTTTCAATGACAATATTTATGTCAGATGGTGCAATAAATGTCCTGTAAATCTTGGAGAAACAATAAAATAGAAAACAAAAACTGATGCAGGAGAAATGTCATCATCCATCAGCTCTTATCTTTTGAAAATGCAGCAAAACAATAAACAAGCTTTGGCTGAAATGCTAAGCTTAAAAGGAGGAGAAGAAGAGTGTGAATGCGGTCACAGCTGGGGAATATTGTGTAACATGAAAGCGAGTATTTAGCTGTAGCATAATGCTAACTCTGTACTGTATTCTGTGTCATTCCATGTTATTATGGGCTTTTGTTAGCACTCATATTATGCGGTTTTGGTCACAAATTTCTGCAACTGACAGAAATCGATATACACTGTCTGAGCTGGCTGACGTTTGTGGACATTTCACCACATTTCATCACCATGAACTGTTTTTCTGGACAGCGCAGCAGCTTTTAGGGATAATAAAATGTACATCAAACAACACAAACCCTGTGCATACGGCACAAAGACTTCCTCTCATTCGGCAACGTGCATACTTACAATTGCAATTGCAACAAAAGAAGATTGACAGCTGTGTATGTAATATAATACATGTGCAGTCTGTGGGTTCATTTTATACACTCACACACACACGTCTCACACTCTGTTAGTAACAATTGTGCCATTCATCTCAGTTCATTAGATAATCAAACTGGTGTGACTACATCTGTCAATTCCAGCGGCTAACAACGCTTCCCCTCATTTTCATATTCAGACTTAAAGACTGACACCCAAATGTGTGACAAAACCAACACATTGTCCACACATTTTTATTTCCTTGAATGGTTACCTGTTTGTTAGTCAGGTGAGACTCGAGTCTGTACGTGTGTCTGCTACTTGAGTAGTGACACACTCACCAGAGTCACAGAGAGTTCATCCAACAAGAACAGGAGGATCTGCCAGGACTGTCATGTCCTGACAACTTTATAGAGAGGCTCACACACACACAAATACACACACAAACACACACACACACAAACTCCTACTCACACACGTACAAAGGAAACAATGCCCTCTGTATTCTCAATGTCGCACTTAGAGAGATTTTTGGCCGTTAATGACTTAAGGCAGAAAATTTGATTTTCAATGGGAGTTTGGTCTATGAGGAATAAAACACAAACTTCTCTTAGTGCGTATGAATATCATAATTTTGTTGCTTAAATTTATTCCCTTTCTATTCTGTCTAGATTTCCTTGACCTGTTGGAAAAATATATATTATAACCAGGCTAAGCATAAATCCAAACAGAGAAGGTTCAAGGTCACATATTTGAACAAAACATGAACTTATTTCCTGCATCTTCTTTATGTCCCTGGAGTTTTCTGGAAGTCCCCATGTGTAAGCTGAGAGGAGCTGGCTCTCCTACTCTGGTTGGCCCTTCATTCCCCTGGCCCATCCCCATCAAAGGTCTTCTGTTTGGGGGTAAAAGCATCCAGTTTCTGGGCCTCCCACAACCGGGCCGCATGGTGGCATAAAGAGCAGGGCCTGAAGTGGGGAGGTGCTAAGTGAGCGGGGGCCAAGCGAGAGCCTGGGGAGCGAGTAGACAGAGCAACCCGACTAATGGTTCTCTCACTGGGGAGAAGAAGAATGTTTGGGTGGGGGAGAGGAGGGGAGACAAGGCCTAAATGTGTGCGATATGCTCATATGAGTGTGTATTATCTGTAGATTTGGGGGGAGATTAGTGTGTGTGTGTGGACTATATTTCCCCATAGCACCACCATTAGGGGGACCCTGGAGAGAAATACAGTCAGCACTTCATTCATTATACTCGGTAGTCAGCTGTCATCTGTGTACTCACATTTACGTGCATGCGCAGAGACGAACACATGTACACAGTCAGGCCTGTATGATCACAACCATGCACAGACTCTGAGGCAGAGACACACTCCAACATGATCCTTCACACATTCATAAGGAGGAAAATTAACAATATATCAAGAATAATTATGATTTTTTGAACATATTTATAAAGAATCTTGCGGTGGTATGCAGGTTACTGAAGACTCTTGCCACTCTGAGCCTGCTAAAGTATAAACGAGGAAAATGAACAAATCATGTAAATTTGTCAATACGCTCTGACTGCAGTAGATTCAATCTTTATGTCTTTTCAATCCCTAAAATAAAGCTGTATCTTTCTGTAACCATCACTATAGATTACCCACTGTGTGTCTAAGTTAGAGAAGCTCCTAAACAGAATGATGTTCTGCTCTA
Organism: Ctenochaetus hawaiiensis; assembly: GCA_029783645.1. Classification (NCBI taxonomy): domain Eukaryota; kingdom Metazoa; phylum Chordata; class Actinopteri; order Acanthuriformes; family Acanthuridae; genus Ctenochaetus; species Ctenochaetus hawaiiensis. The sequence continues at coordinate 18,661,202 of JAPZDY010000003.1, forward strand.
AACTTCTTAAATATCTTTAAATTAAACTCTCATTATTTGAATATTTGATCAAGGCCTAAAGTTTTAAAAATATCCATTAATTTTATGTAAAAAAGAAAATCTTTGCAAAATCAGAAAAAAAAAACAGTTTTTATGTAGCTTAACTATGTTTTGTGCCTTTTCTACTCTGTTTTTTGGTCTTTGAGACTGAAGATCAATTTTTCAAACCCTTGGTGGTTCCTTACACCAACAAGAACCCTTCGCCACAAAACAAGCTACCGATCACAATGGAGCCACTCATCGGCAGACAGTGAAATGCACTAGGGAAACAGAGTCTTGTGTTTTGGGGTTTTCCCCGTAGCTCAGGTGGCTATAAGGCAAATACAATACATCAAATGTGAGGTGTCACTGCCTGTCTCTGTTGCTGTTGATCTCTACATTTAGGAAAGATGAGATTTTATCTCTAAGGAACAGTACAACTAAGAATAGATAGAAAGATCTCGACAAACAGTTTTTTAGAAGTTCTGTTAAAAGCATTTACTGAAGTAAAGATTATTAAAAAATCACTGTAACCTGATATAAATGATGATCAAAAAGTTCCTTCATTTGACGAGGTTTCACAGAATTACTAATCTAGTTTACAATAATTATAATAATTTTCTGCTAAATGCTAATAAACATGTACAATAGGCATGCAGCATGATATATAAGCATGCTTTTAGATACAGGCAATGCTTTTTCCACAGAGTAATTACATCTATACACAACAGATGTATATGCACGCACACACACACATTTTTTTATACTTGATCCCCTTCTCAGCCCACTCATCTCTGCAGCTCTGTGCTGCAGACAATAAAAGACGGAAGGAGGTGGAAGGATGGAGGGGAGGATGCGACTCTCCTGTGAAAATAAACATGTGAAACAAACACCCAGTGTGTGGGGGTCGAGTTTCGCCGCTGTGACGACATTAAACATGAGGCAGAGGACCATCGTAACTGGAGCCTGAACCAAATACTGTAAAGGGATGACTATTGGAATACCCACACTGACACACTGACACACACACACACACGATTCAGTTCAAAACTCTTAGTTTCTCTGAGTCATTTTCAAAGATGTTTAGTGCAACAGACAAGACAAATGATGATGATTGTGCACATGCAATCAGACACAAAGGCACAAAGACATGAATGTGTGTTCAGCTCATACAAATACACACAAAATCAGCACAGACTAGATCATTTGATGAGAACCCACCTTGGAATAATCAGCCATATGAGCAGGAAAACAGACACTGTCCACACAGTTCTGGAAATCCCCTCAAACAAACAAATGTAGTACATGAACGAGAAACGCTGAACTTCCGCGCAAATGCCTCAATCTGTTGACTGGACGAGTGTTCTTCCTTCACACTCTAGGCATTTTTAAATGATGATAACTAATGGGTCATACTGTATTTTTAAAAGCAATAAAAGGCTAGTAAATAAATATCTATCCCTAAAAGTCATACAGGAATGTTTAAATCATGTTAACTGCTTAAAACCTGCCAGTAAAAGAGAAATTTCACACGTTACTTACACAGTGAATGAGCATATAGACAGCTGAGGAGGAATTTTAAAATGTGACAAATGATAGCGGATGTAAGATCAGGTATCAGTACTGCATGAGTGGAAATACATCACTCTGTTTCTCTTACTATTTCCTCTCTTATGCTCGTCTTCTCTGTCTCACCTGAGCTAAAGGTCCTGGGAACAACACGCTTTCTCCTTCAGTGAGTGACAGCTCATGGCCCTGAGGCAGCGAGCTCCACCTCCAGGTGAGCGCTGATCATCTCAGGTTTCCATCTCAACCCCACCACAACCCCCTCAGTTCATCTCTCTCATTTTCTCGTAATGCACCTTAAGGCTCACTCTGCCACCTGACAACACCGAACCGACACACAAATGCAACGCTATGCAAAAGTTTCACAGAGTCACAATTAGAGAAAATACACAAGCGAAATGGTAAACTGAGTTCAACTCATTTACACACAAAGACACAAACATATGTTCAGTGTTATAAAATGGTGTGTGAACTAAGACATTCACATGCAAATGTATGGAGTGACGCAAAATCACACACTCACAAGGACAGAAATGCAGAAACAGAAAAATACACCTAAAATGACGCCTCCCAGCCAGGAACACAGTTAAGAGGGCCAGAGCTTATGTGTGTCTGATGTGTGTGTGTGTGTGTGTGTTTTCAGTGCCTCAGGTAGTGGGGTGTCTATTACAGTGCAGCTTCCTTTCCCAGGTGAAAAAGCCAAGCACAGAGAGGCAGTGTAAAATCACGCAGCCTTGAGGGGACTAAAGCACCGCTCACACCACCTCATGTCTCCACTAGTTTGCACCCACCTGTCAAAAAAACCCCTTCTATGTTCACTCTGATGATCTGACTGTCATGAAGACACCTGAACTAGGTCATTTTATTTGTATTAAGGATAAAATAAAAGCAAGTGTAACTGAAGAATCATGTAATTGATTTGTTTCGTTGCTTTGTTTAGTTTTGTTCGGGTGACGCTAAAATTACAAACAGATCCAGAAAGAAGCAGCTTCACATGAAAACTGGGTCTCAAATATAACACATATAATAAAAAGGGCCTCATTTTAACTTTGTTTATTTTATTATAAGGTTTTAGCTACCATGCATTAGCAAGTAGATACTGAGGACATGGAAATCTGGGTAGTTTGATTCATGCAACATGCTTTTACAAAAAGCCTCAATGGACATTTTATTAGAACAGGCCCTGTGGTGATAATTTCACCGTACTCTTCTTCCCCCAATTTATTGTGTAAAGTTGTCTGTCTCAAGCAAAATAAATATACCAACATTGTTCAGTCATGACTTATTTTAGCTCTATAATGTCTCAATGTCTAAAATGGCTAAAACGAGATCACTTGTTTTTTGAGGGATAGGGTACGATATGAAACTGAGTGTGTGGGAGTGTGACACTCTCTTTAATCCAATTGGTGTGTCGTAGGTATGTCGAGTGGAGGGGTGCAGAATGAGCTATGAGAAAATAAAACAAAAGGAGACAGGGATAATGTTCTCAGCCATTTAAACGAAAGTGCCAAAAAATGAGGTCTGAAGAATGTGTAAATCGAAACGGCCATACTTCAGGCCATTCATTTCCTGCAGGATCTGGATAAATATTATGAACTCTGCACCAGAATACTGAGCACACTATCCATCATGACTTACACATGCCAAGTTCGAGCTCACTTTTACCCTACTACCAACATAATTAGCTAGAGAATTATAGAGTCTTTACAATTGAGAGTGTGGGAGTGTGTGTGAGAGTGTGTGTCTGATGATACTATTATGCCCTTGGCAGGTTTAAAGTATAATAAACAAATATCCTCAAACCAGGATACTGAATTCTACAACAGGAAGACAGTAAGTTAAATCTGTGCACACACATAAAGACACACAGATGCATATTCTTACAGAGACTTCATAATTCTCTCACATGAGAAGTTACATGAGAAAATGATGGAAAACGGTTAAATTATTACCCACTTTTTTCATTGTGGGTATATAACAGAACTATTCTACTCTTCTATTTTAATTTGGAAAATTAATTCACATGTCATACAATCGTTGTGCTCTTTACTCTGCCAGTTAGTGACCCAAAAAAATGGGCCTGTTACCCATTTTTCATCTCAACCCCCAGTTTGAAAAATGCTGATCTAATCAGTTTCTCGCTCCATTTGACTGTGGCATCGTGCTGTGTTTCAACCTTTCAGCCTTTATCTTGGAGAGAACAATGTAATCACTAGAAATAGAAATTATGGCCAAAACAATGACTATGAGACCATGCATTTTTCCATTAGGATGGGTAATTTAGTTTAAGTGTTCAGCATATGCAACAGAGAGAGAGAGAGAAATGGAGAGTGAGTGAGAGGGCAAGAAAAAGATAAATAAAGAGTTTTCATACGAGAGGATCAAGCATGAATGATTTAAAAAGTATTGTGATTATTTATTTGTCTTGTGTAAAGTGTAGTCATGCAATCACATAAACTTAGCTTTGGCAATTATGTAACTTGAACTTTCATGCCAATAAAGCTTATTTGAAATTAAGCAAGACAGAGGGAGAGAGGGAGAGGGGGAGAACTGGGAAGCCAGTTCTCTGCAGGCCAGTGCAAATGGGAGACGAGGAGAAATAACTGGATGGATTTCTCTCCTCATTCCAGCGCCTCCAATGCTACCTGCCAGCTGGCCTGACAGGAGCAAAGGCTTCTGGGATAGATTTATGTGTAGTGGTAGGTCTAAATTGGCCCCACATCAGGATGGCCTCTCACTAAAGAATTAATAATGATGGTTCCTGTTGGAGTGTGTGTGTGTGTGTGTGTGTGTGTGTGTGTGCAGGATCCTGGCAGCCATTTACATGTCTGGCTTGCCCTCTCTAAGCTGTTCTCCGTCAGCAATACCACACAAGCACACTGCACACAAAGAAGCACATTACCAGAAGCACTTGCAAAGACCAGCGCACATGCATGCATGGCACATGGACACACATACACACACCTCCTCATCCCCACTTGGCTCTGGATGAACCAACCACAACACACAAAGAGGCTCAGGAGATCGAGCGTGATGACTAAAACTGCTTCTCATTCATCACTCTTTTCAACCATCTCTCTCTCTCCCTTGCCTCTTTACTCGCCCATCATAAATACAGCTAGTGCGAGAAAATCTATTTCCCCCATGTCTTCACACATGCACACTAAAATAGTCATTCGGTGCCTGTCTAAACAATCATTTTCATGTCTGAGGAGAGTTGGTTGATACTGGGCTGAAATGTTCTTTGTATGCCCTGCAAGCCAATGGCTTCTGAGTTGAAGTGCCACAAAAAGTTTTCTTTTTTTTCTAGCAGAGGCTGGATGGTTTGAAGCACACTGACATTAGCTTCCACTTGCAACAAATCTTTGAGGCTTTTGTAACCACAGCTAACCCAGACATGTAAAACTGTCTTACTGAGCAGGAATTTGTCTACAGTTTTAGGGCATCCTGGGGCTTAAAGGCCCAATCTGTCATTTCTTATTATATCATTTGAGCTCAATGTGCATATGAAAATAATCAGTTAATATAATAAGATTTTGTGTATTTGACAAATGATCATAACTGACAATGGAGGCCCACTTAATTGCAAAATTTATCAGACCTTAGTTGTATCAGAATTAATAATATTAACTATTTAGTTTTGTCTACTGACACTCCTCATAAGTAAACCACAGGTGGCGTGTCACACAACTGGTGTATTCAACTACAAAATACAACACATTGCACTGTGGGATTGTTAGCAGGAAATAGCAAATGTAATGAACACTACCTTTTCTTTCCATTGCGTGGAATTTTTAACATAAAGTTAAAAAAAAAATGGTGGACTGTTATTTTCATGGATGATATAATAAATATGGAGTTTTCTCCTCCTTCTTCTTAGCTGCTGTCAGGGCACTCAACAAATACTGCATTATAGTAGTGATCGACCCCTCCTCAAAAGTAGTTAACTAGTTAATAAATTATTTTTGATATATGATTTTTTTTAACCCAATAAACATGATCAATTCTGATCAAAGTGGTCTGCTGTAAAACCAGTAAAGGGTTAACCAGTCTAAATTGGACCACTTTGGGTGTAGGTGAAACAGTAATTGGCCCAAAGAGGCTGTTTACAAATCAACTGTGATCTGACTGGACTAAACCCCAAGTCAGCTTGTCTGATGTTGTTTGACTGCTGTAACAATGCAACTGTTTTCTCGCAAGAATAGGAGTCTTTCCTTCTCTGAACACCTAAAATTATGTTTATTTAATATGGCAAAACACAGAAAATGATTGTTCAAACAAATTTATGTCTGCTGAGGTGGAGTTTTTTTTTCACTGCTGCTTGGAGTTGAGTTTTGAGATTTGAGAATTGGGCATATCTGCTGCAGATACATTGCCAGTGTTTTATTACTGCACTGAGCGAAATCCACCAATGAAAGACTATTCTGCAACTATGCACAGTGCTGAGTCGACTTGATAGTTGACTTTTTTATGAAACCCCTGCTTGTTCCTCCAATTTAGCACCCGCCTTGCTTTTTCTTCTGTAGCCGACCATCTTTTCATCTCCATATTGGTCGCATTATGCGGTTCTGCTCTTTAAAGAACAGCACGGTCGCCCGCAGTGGCAGCCTGAGAACTGTCACTGAGACCGTTAGAAAATCGTTAACAACGGATCACACTCCTCCACTGCAATCACAGTCTGTTTGCTTTGGAAATGGTGGGTGAAACAACAGTCAGTTACATGGAGCGCAACGGCCCAAAGTTTTGATTATGCACATTGAAAAGAATCAGGTGCGAGATTTAAGCAGTGTTTGTGCAAAAGATCTGGGACCAACGACATAAACTGGTGCATACAGGACAAAAAGACAGAGGGAGAAAAAAACAGACTTTAAAATAGAAAGAACATACTGGCCTTGTAGTTGGAAAACACTTTTTTTTTATTTTGAGCAGCAGCCAACCCATCAACAGTGGTCCAAGTGCTGATTTACATGACTTGGATGTAAAGATTTACATCCTTTAAGCATCTGCACTAAAGAAGAGCATCAACTAAAGGTCATTTTTACTGCAATCAATCAAAATGGAAACCGTGTCATTCACTTATAAATAAAGTTGGATGGAAAATCAGATTCAACCTAAATACTATATGCAAATATGGTCTGAAATCAACTGTAATTAAACTATAGGCAACACTGAATTACAGTGAATCCACAGTGACAGACAGATATTTGATATAGTTTGTGTGCAAACATATGCACAAACATACACACTCTGCACACAAACTGTGAACTGTCAAAGAACATCAGAGCGATCCTGAAGAATGCAGGGTTAATAACCACACACACACACACACACACACACACACAAAGAAATTCTAGTGGTTTTCCAGCGGAGTAAAAATATCATTATACAGTTAACTGTACATTACAAATGGGCTGCCAACTGTCTCTGGAGTATCACATGACCACCGACGGCTCCTACGATTGGTTGGCTGGCAGAACGGCATGAGTATCAAGTTAGCGATTGATTGGGTGATGTTTGGGGGAACAGATGGAGGAGAGAGGAAGTGTATTCCCAGGAAACCACACCAAAACCATTGGGTTTTTCCACAGGCAGGTGAGGTGGACACACACACACTAACAAGACAATTCCTGAGCCTACACCTCTCTCTCTCTCTCTCTCTCTCTCTCTCTCTCTCCCCCTCTCCCTCTCCCTCTCTCTCTCTCTCTCTAACTCTCTCTCTCCGACTGGCTCAGTCTCTTCCTGGCTCTCTCTCCAGCCCTCACAGGCTATTTGGTTCTGCATAGATCTTCATTATGTTTAATTACCTTCTCAACTTTCACTGGAATAATTCCACATGGGAGTGAGCTGAGGGGGGGGGGGGGGTTGTTTTACTTTCCTGGTTTGAGAGACATTTTT
>JAPZDY010000003.1:18668987-18684429 GCA_029783645.1 Ctenochaetus hawaiiensis
GCGGGGGGGGGCGGCGCGTTCTTGTCCTTTCCTGGTTTGAAAGCCATTTTTTATCCGCCAAAGAGGTACAATGAATCAATTAAAGACAAAAAGCAGAATTGACATACTTTCCATGACAAGATTTACACTGGAACTAAGATTCATGTTGTTTCTGGCTAAACACAGAAAACAGAACATGGTTGGAAATGTTAAAAACAGGGTTTCAGTGAACACAAAATTTACTCAGGAGAAACTAAAAAAGTCTCACATGTAAGCAAAAATAACCTCATTATGTATGAACAGGACACACATTCATAAAGCTGTACAGACATCAACCAAAACTGTTACCTTTACTATTTATTGAGCTAATCTACCTGATCGACCTAATTTTCTAAAAAAGCTTAACCTGTAATGTGACATTTTTACATTTTTCAGCCCTCTATTTTACTTATCGGATTAGTTCATCAGGTAGTTGTTGTTGTTGCAGTCAGACTACAAAAAGAAGCGTATTAACACAAGACTGTAATATAACGGTACATAAGGTAGAGTAACCGAGCAACACACTGCCAGCCTCGATATATAAACAACCTACTCAATTAACACACACGGAAGAGCTCATACAATAAAAATAAATAAAAAAATTTTAGGATGGATTACTGTCAAGAGGAATTTGACACTATCAACGGACCTGTAAGCTAAAAGTTTTTGTCTAAAAGAGGCTGATATAGCCTTTGTTGAGCACCATCAGCATCCCCAAGAAGCTTTCTGAAGGTTTGAAGGTCTTTGAGTATCTGGAACGATTTTAGGACCACTACAAATTGCAGCACATTAAGGGGGGGCAGTATTTTTTTCAACCTTCATCCCATCCATTTGATAATATACCATAACTGCTTCTTCTCTGCTCTCTTTACAGACAGGCAGGAAACTTTGTCTTGAATTGGTATAAATAACAAGAAATAAGATTAAATCATTTACTTTTGCCTGCTGACAACAAAAAGATTTTTTTTTCCTTAAGAGAGCTTGTGTTCACTGTAAGTTTTGACTTCATTAACAACGAAGTTTTGCTGTCTGTAGAGCATCACAGAAGCCAAATGGCCAGAAAGTATTCCTTGTGTGTAAAACTGTATGATTCTCTTGGACACGCCTGGTTGGGAAACACTGTGGGAGGCAGCAGAATTGCTCAGGAAGATGGCAAGCTAGTGATTTTATTTACCAAGAGCAGTCTGAGCCAGGCTTCTGAAAATACTCTCTCATTCCTCCTTGGTGAACTATACAGTATACATTTCAATACTAAGTTGGGAAAAAAAAGACTTAAAAGAAAATCCATGTGCATAGCTTCCCTCTCTGGGCTCATTCAACAACACTATTTTTCTTCTGAGGGAAAAATAAATTGTTCAATATTTCTCCGCCATTACACGGGAACCGAAAGGGGGAAAAATAAACAAAAGCAACTGGAAATAGCCTCAGGGGCAAACAGCTAAACAAACTCTTTGTGGAATATTCTTTTTGCTGATTCCTGTCTGGTTTCTGGGTGGTAGGAGGGCGGCTCATGCACTCTCTGAAATCGGTAACTAAACTGTGCCTTTTGGAAAAGCTTGCCGTTGGGTAGCAAAGCATGCAAGTGCAAAACAATTCTTTCTTGCAATTTGATTTTGCAACCAGTACCAGTCTTTAGTTTAGTAGGACAATAGCATGTTCTGTTGTATTTTATTTCATTTCACAGGCATTTAATCTTTTTCTTTCAATTTTTAAATAACCAGTACCCCTTGTCCTTCACCTGTTAGGGATGTACCAATGTACATTTGGTTTAAATTGAATTTATTACATTGGACTACTACTTTATGCCTGTCCAGTGAATCAAAAGCATCTAGTCTCACCAGAGCTCATATCTTAGCTGTTATGGCACATCTGTGAAAAATGTGCTTTTTTTATGTAATAATGTGCTCCTCCTGTACTCCTATTTTTGCTGCCCACTGTTTTGAATTCTGCTTTGCTACAGAGACCTGTGGGGGTTTACAAAATATCCTGTGAAATTTAGCTGCTGTGGGCAAACCAAATATCTCTCAGCAGATAACAATACGTATCTGCGCTGTTGGTGCACTTACAGCCTCACGAACGAGGGAGCATTTCGTGTCGTGCTGCAATACGGACGGGATGAATTCGCAGGTGTCAAACCGTAGATAAAACGGTTAATTTTATGGGACCTGGGCAGGCAAAAACTAAGAAATCAATGATGGATTGGGAGAAAAATCATACAAGAAAATCTGTCCCATTGTTACTCAGTGCTGTGGTTGTTTGACTCAACACCCCCTACACCCCCTTCACAAAATATAGAGTGATTTGTTTTAAAGGGAAGATTATTTTTTAAGATTACTTGAAGTTTCTCCAACCACAAAGGAGACGGTGCTGCACCATGTGTGAAAGAGCAAGGTCTCAAGAGGCTTAATCTATATGACTACTTGAATCAGAACAGTGCATTCAAAAAGTCATGCATTAATTATTTATGTAATAGGGATGAAACACATGAGACATCCACAAAACATCTCAGAGCCTTTTTAGGTAGGTCTCTTACCAACAAAAGCCTAGAAAACAGAAAACGATGTGCTCTGTTTTGAGCTATGCAAGTACGAAATAGGGCCCCTTGTGCCTGCTAGCTTTAGCATGCAGGACAGATTACCAATTATAATCTTAATCACTGCGGGCTGATTTACAGGCCTACATGTCACAGGTTCAATAAACATCAATATCTGCTGAACTGCATGAGCTGTACGAAGGATGCAGGACTGGTGATTGACCCTTAAGAATGAAAACACATTATTTACTCTTAATCTACTGAAATTTCGATAAATAATAACTCACCACATTTCATTCATGTAAATGCATTTCAGAATCTTGTGCTTAACCCATAATTAACTTAAATGTAACAGGAATGCACATTTGAGAAAACCATAAAGGATAATATAAACTAATAAGGTGTGAGAATTTCCCATCAATTATTCTTCTGAGTCCTCCTAAAGTGTTTAGTTCTTCTTACAGGCACAATTATAACAAATCAACTGGGAATTTGCAAAATCACTTTCATGGGTTTATCATGTGTGTTTCCCTTGAAGGAGCACCACACCCTTAAGATTTTAACTCCTGGTTAAATCCATGTTCAGGAAGCACCACTTTGGTAGACTAAATCCATGTGTAATCTGTGTCAAGGAAATTGCTCCCATGTGTGTTAATGCTACTGACAGAACTATTAGGCTTCAGTATTAATGGCTTGCTGAAACACACAGCTAAACAAACAACAGCTAGCTTACCCGCTCTTTGCCCTGAGGGGTCTGTACAGGCTGGAGATGTTACTTGCCCTTTCATACAGTAGCAGCTGTGCTAACAGTCACTGGCTGACTGATCCGAGTGCTAATGGTTACGATGTAACGGCGGTAGCATTCTCACTAACATGCCACAGTTTTATTTTACCGATTTGGAAAAAAATGAACAATGCATGCATGTGAATTAGTTTCCAGGACGTAAACACTCAGGTTGACCTGCATTTGTTGTCTCATTGCTTGTAAAAGTTAAATTTAATCTCGTCTCATCACATTAAGCACATTAGCAGCACTGGATTGGTGGCAGAAACATATATGTTTTTCAGGGGAAAAGAAATCAGTCACATTATTTCCACTGGTGCTGAGTAGAACGAACATGAGATTTTCTCAGTCTTCTCATCTGATGCATTTTAGCAGTTTGGCCCAGAGTGCAAAAATGCTTGGAACAGTTCATTGTACTATGTTTTCTTTTACCCATCAACTAAATTTATTCCCACTCAGGTGGAATATGTTCATGTTATGTATATTTCAGTTTTAATAGGAGCTATCTCCCAGTCCAAAAGAGCAAATGAGACATGAATCTTCATTAACTTTCTCTGTATGTCCACAGACACCAAGTTGTAAACATGAACTTGTTCCTCTTCTTCAGCTCTGAGAAAATGTTGCTGAACATCTTGGAGGACAAACTACTTAAGCTACAGTGAGCTACAAAACCTGGATGTAATTAAAAAAATTTTCCACCCAGCTCCCCATGAAAAGAGAGAAAAAAATCATAATCCAGAGGAAACATATAAAAAACAGAGGACTTTTTCTAAAATATTCCACAACTGAACTGTTTCTAAGTGTAAGTGAGGTCTGAATTCCCTCAGACCTCCCACTTCCTTCCTCCACCTGACACAAAGTTGCCATGGTCTCAGATGTGGCTCCCTGCGGGATGAACATGAGACATGTTGACGAGATACGCTCATACACTCTCTGTACATGTATATGTGTGTCAGTGGTGGTTGGGGGGTGGGGGGTTATGACTGTATACTATATCTATATGTGTTTGTGTGAGTGTGTAATCTTTGACACTGTAAATCTGTGTGTGTATGTGTGTAAAGAGATCTTGCCTGTGATCTCTATTGGATGTGTGTAAAGGCTTTGTCTGTTGTAAATCCCCAGAGATGGCAGACTAACCCAAACACTCAGCTGTCAATCACGATAAGCCACCAACCACAGTCGTGACCTGGGAACAGGAAGAGGCCTCGCTGTCCCTGAACGGATCTTTACTCTGCTACTCTGGCGAGTCATCTATGTTTACAGGATTGTGTCTGTGTTTTACTAACTATTCACTATTGTGCATGTTTGTGTTTAGAGTAAGTTTAACACAGCTTCTTGCATGTGACTTCATTCAAATTTTCAATTAAGATATGCATATTTACCTACAGTAAAAGAAGACTAAGCAGCACCACATATATGTGATATACATCTCTTTGTATAATTTGCCCCAAACGCTTTCATTTACACATGATAATTGGTAAAATACTACACTTATCAATCAGTTGACTCAGCCATGCTCGTTATTTTTGTAAAACATAAGATGATAATGGGTAACATTCCTGGTATTCTTTAGGATACATTTTGGATCAGGTATAGATCCTAATATGGATTTTATTTAGTAAATCAGTCATTGGTTATGACGTAGAGGTGACCAAAATTACATACAGTTTCTCTTTCAGTGTCATTTCAAAATTCATTTGTGGTGCAAGCTGAGTTTTCTAGTTCAGCTGGCTCAATGTTACATAAAATCAAAAGAGCAGCAAGTGACAAGATAAGTGACTTTCACACATTAACAATCGTTTGCAAAATTCAGTATCAGCAGAAACCTCAAGTTTAGGTTTTGGCATTGCTATTAAGAAAAACAGAGTTGGATTTGTGCATCCTACTAAAAATAATCACAAAGCTATATAGTATTCTTGTTTCATTAGACATGTTTAAACTGTGTCCATGTAGAAGAATTTGTATACTTTTTGGCTACTGTGTCTTTTCTGTCTCACTAAAGGAAAGAAAATAAAAGCAGGTGTTATAAACAGTCTGGCTTCAGTGAATGTGTGTGTGTGTGTGTGTGTGTGTGTGTGTGTGTGTGTGTGTGTGTGTGAAATGACTGATATTGGCTAATGAAGTTTTAAAAACTTAAAAACACAACTGTCCCCTTCTCTCCATCTTCATCAGGTTGACACCAACATACATGTCATCTCATGTTTTTTCTCATCCTGTTGCTGTTTCACTTTCTCTTGACTTTTCTGTTATTTAGTTCCTCCCTTTTTCCTTTTCTTTGTAACTCTACTGTATGTAAAAGGGGTCAATAAGTACAGAAAAGGGTTAATTAAATGTAATTTTTCTATATTTCGCGTATGAGAGTGGATGATGGCTGCTGAACACCTGGCACCTATGAAAATATTTACCCAGGCAGGGATCATTGCAAAGGGGACTTTTCTCTTGAAGTTACTCAATCCTCTGGTTCCCTTTCCTTGCTTTTTCATTTCACATCCAAGAAGACCTAATTCTGATTAAAACAAACACGCAGTCTAAAGGCATTACCAACCTTGTGGAGATAAGCTGCAAAAGCGCTAAAAACAGGGAATTGTAAGTGACGTACTATTGGTTTAAAAAAAAAAAAAAAGAGGTTAGCAAAAAAGTTGGGAAATGAATGTCAGCACAGGCCTGAGGGAAAGAAAGGCAAGAGGGAAGGAGGAAAAACACATGTGCGCTGGAGATGCTTTGAAAGGAAAGGAGCTGCGTCTTTCCCCAAGGAAATTTCCCTAACTGCTACTAATCAGATGCTTGCTTATTCGCTGCCATTCATCTTCTCACTGGGGAAGCCTTCATAAGCTCTGTCGGTGAGGTGTAATGTAAAAAGCCTCATCATTTTCCCTCAGGCATACCTGTAGTGTTGCAATGTGTTTATGTGCTTGGAGAGCTTTTGCTGTAGGATATGTAAATGCTTTGGTTCTCATATATTTTATCAGCTTTGTTTGGTTAAAAGGTTTTATTTCATTACACACTCATACTTTCCCTGCAAAGGCTAATGCAATCAGTAATAAAGACAAATTTCTTCTCTCTGTCAGTATTTGTGTGTCAGTGGCTCTAAGTGAGTGTCGGCTTTTTTTTCTTCTTTTTTTTCAGCGTGCTGGTGTGTGATGAAGTATGTGAAAGGTTGACAGAGAGAGTGTGAGAAAAGGAACAGACAGAGAGACAAAAACACATGTACTGTGTGTTTGTCTCTGAGCCAGTCAATGAAAAATATGGCCTGAAGAGTGTGTATGAGTGTGTGTGTGTGTGTCCTGGCACGTGTGAGGTGGTGTGTGGGCGTCGAGAGGGAAAGCTCATAAAACCCATGATCACACTGATGAGGTCACGGGGAGTGAAACCGGAGAAAGCCTTTCATTTCCTGTCTCATTCCATCCCTCTCTCTCCCCTACCTCCATTCATCCATCTCTCCTCTTTACTCCTGTTTTTCACCAGTGATGCCAAAAGCCAAAGTCTTTCTCACCCTCTGCTTCTACGGAATTTTTCAGCATGTGTCACCGGACACTGGAAAACAAGAATATGAGTGTTTTTGTGACTGATGTTTGCATTCAGCTAAACCACTTCTTGGTTCTCACATTAAAACTCTTCTTTCTTCGCCAAGGTTTCACCACTAATGTGCTCACACGTGTAGTTTTAATGTATCAGTTACGATGGGTGTGAATTTCTGTCATGTCATACATTTGTATTTTTAAAAAATATAGACGTGAATAAACAAGCTAATGATTATTTAATCAATATGTTAATTATTTTATCAAATAATCTATTAGGATACTGCATGAGCACAAGGTGACATCTTTGGATAAGAGCTTATGTTTTATTTTCACTTAAAAAATAGAATTAAATTGAGATTATTAAATAAATCCTGAAAAATTGACACACAAACACTCAAAGACACACAGCAAAACATGAAAATGATGCTTGATATTCATCAAACTCTGGAAAACAAAATTTAATTTAAAATTTGCTAAATATCTTAAGATATGTAAAGCTTAAAAGTGGTTAAAGAAGAAACTTTTGAGAAATGTACATCTATTTTTAGTCTGATCAACAAGATCAAACTTCGAACATACAGTACATACAGTATACAGATGAAATTTGAAACAGTTAAAGTCGATAGTTACTGTTCTGCAAGGCCACAATCTGTGGAAGATTCAGGGAGGAAAGATGACTGAACACTTGGTCTGAGGAAAGTTAAATCCCAATTTGAGTCCGTCACCAGATGTTGTGAGTCAACATGTGAGTGCAGTCTTGGCTGATAATATCTGTATAAATGTGTGTAAACCACTGGGACTAGTTTTCTCACAAAATTTACATCTGTAGCCAAAGGGAGACTGGATTGATGTCGGTGGTCAAACCGCTAACCTGGAGTTATTTTCTGTTGGAAGAAGAAGCCAGCACTAACCATTGCAATCATGCTGTGGCATTTATAGCCATGGAACAACACAAAGGAAAGATGACGCCTCAGCTGTGGGGACTGGAGGGGTGATGCTGTCCCCCTTTTTTTTGTTACTTCAGATGGCAGGTATTATAAATTTAGCAAACCTATATACTTAATTTCTTATTGTAAGAACACAATGTGTGTGTGTGCTGTGCTCACAGGACGTTAGAAACATATACTATATAAAAAAACACAGTACAATCAAAACTCAGAATCTGATATCACTGTGTGCCTGTGCCTCAATAAAAACCTGTATATTTATATGCATTGACTGATGAAACCATTTCTGGACACTATAGAACAATATTGGAGCTAAAGCAGCCACATGACAACATTAATAACTGCTAGCACTGACTGTAACTTAACTTTTATTTTTTCACATACTTCTTAATATCATCTTTTATCATCTTATCGTCTTATATCTTTACAGCTTCCTGCTCATGTGACACTCGCCTCAGGGTCATGAGAAGATAATGTGGTCTGTCTGGCCATCAACCCATCCATCACACACTTTGATCTGGTTTGATCCAAGTGAAATTTGTTATGACTGCTCATGATTCCCACAAGACGCCTCAATATCTGTGAGATAATTTACTTTTATATTTGTTGAGCACATTCCTGTTACCAAGGCGATAAATCCTTTTAATTTTATTTCCCCTGTGGCTTTTACTTTCGCACAAATCTACAAAAAAAACTGTTTTACTTTCATATCAGATGGCAAAATCATCAGTGTGCTGTTTGCCTGTCAAGCGCTTACTTGTACCGTTGGTTGTAATAAGCGCTGTTGTCTTTAGGGGTCATTTGCAGAGCTTCAGACGTCTACTCATGTTATCTGACAGGTGGTCTGAGAAATCAGAGATCAACAGAGAAAGCTATTCTCCACTCAATGTTCGCTTAGCAGGATGCATTTACTAGCTGTAAGAACAATTTTCTCTGCTACTGTGTGCAAAAAGTTAAGATGATGTTGTATCAGCCTGCGTCTTCATGGCGGGATGCTGAAGAAAATATGAAGAAAAAGAGCCCTGCACGACCACTTGGGATACTTTCTTTGTTAACATAACTTTTAATAACGTAGGACTTATGAAAACGCCAAACAGCCAAAATGATCCATGAGTGTGTGTGAAATTCATTTAATTGCTTGCTTACCATCAATTTTCTCCACATTTCACCGAGACCTCTAGGCGCACCTGAGCTCACTCCAGAACACAACAGCTGTGAACCGGTGCAGCAGAGGACGACCGAGAACTATGAATTACTCCCGCAGTCACTCTTCGTCTTAACACGGGCTCATTACTGGTCAGTGTTTCACAAAAACTCCAAGGGGCTGCGGTAGCTGGCTGCCAGATTGCCTGTCCCATCTGTGTGCTCACGTTTAGTAGAGGGAGGAAAATTAAGGACAGGAAGAGCAGGAAAGATGCTGAGGGAAGCTGTGTCTACTTGTACGAATACATGTGTTCCCCAGGACGAAAACATTGGAAACATTAGAACAAGACACGCTGCCAAGCAACGGTGTACGAGAACAAAACAAACAAAAGACAACAAAATGACAAAGGGAGTTAATGTCAAATAAAATGAGGCATCTTGATTAGAAAATGGAACTCTTTTTGGAAAAATGAGCGAAAAGAGAGACGGTATTTGAATGAAGTCTGAGTAGTTCTCTCAGATCATCACCAAGCAAACTGCCACTTCTGATTAATCTTGATCGAACATCTCTTTGTGTTTGTGCATCTCGAGTATATTCCATTGGTTTCCCCAAGGGGAGATAGTGAAGCAGCAGCACTAACAACTGATTATGTATTCTGCATTCAGTATATGGTTTAGCACAGGGGACCTCAGGCTTTCTCAGAACCATATTTTATGTATTTTTTTTTATTTATTCCAGTTTCATAAAAAAAACAAACAAATTAGATAATGTGGACGGGGAGTCTGGGATTAATTTTGAAGCAGCTGATTAGTGTGTGTTTGTGTGTCCTGGGATAATTGTGTCTGGGACCATGCCTAAAAAGCCTGCAGGCTTTGCTGGGGTCTGGGAGATAGAAATACTCCCTCCTCCTCTTATTCCCGTCTCAGCCCATCCCCCCTCCAGCCCACTCATTCTGGCATTTTCAATTTTTTCTGTTGTCTGGAAGAAAAACTTGTTCTTTGACGGGTGTCTTCTTCCCTCTTTTTGTCACTTAGCACATCTGCTCTTCTACTTTTCCCTCTTCTTCACTTTCATCAGTGCACCTCCTCCCTGACAGAAATCTGATTTCACTGCACAGAGCACAATGTGTTGAATTCTTACTTTTGATAAAAGGGTACATCAGAATCAAAGTTAAACAGGAAATGTGTTTAATGACAAAATTTTGCAAAACAATAGCAGCTCAAGTGTGAAGCTTTCTCCACTACTGCAAAAGTGCAAATAACTACTGGTTGCCTCTCAGGAAGCGGTCTCATCAGTCCCCTCTAAAGATCAGTAAACAGCGTGTGCAGATAGCTAATCAGGAAGTTGGTAAACAAAAAGGAATGTTTTCATCTCAAATTAGGCAATCTGGTTTAGTGTTTAATCCCAAGCAACGTAGTCTCTCCAGTGATACACAGTGAGCTTTCAGAGGCTGAGATGAAGTGCCAACTCACCAAGTGACTTCAGGGAACAGAAAGTCTCCAAGCCTTTAACATGGCTGCAACGAACTTTGGTTTGATTTCATTTTACTGGACTTGTGCCTTTTATTAAGTTGAATTATTTTAACATTAAATACTTTACTCAGCTCCTCTCATCTGTGATCAGATGACGATCACTGTAACCATCATGTGTGTAACTTATCTGAGCAGCTTTGTGTGTAACTTCTTGTTATAAATCCAAACAAATTTGTAGGTATCAAATATGAGAATTAAGTTACTCTACTGCAGGACCCTGATCAGGTCCAGGCCAATCCGTCCCCTCTGAGGGTCCACATTCAGGACCCTGACCTCCACCCGTTCCCCAGGTCCCAGAGCCAGGCTGCGGCGGCGCTGGCTCACAGGCAGTTTGTCCGGCGTGATGTTGCTCTTGTGGATAAGGCCCGAGCGGCCAACACCGATATCTACAAAAGCCCCGAACAGAGTCGTGTTGTCCACCCGGCCCGTCAGCACCGCACCCACCCGCAGATCACTCATCGACACAATGCCTCGCTTAAAGTCGGCCTGCCCAAAATCTGGGGATGGCAAAAAAAAAGAGAGAGAATATCAAAAAGGTGATGTAGCTTGATGGAAGTGAGGGAAAAAGATCCATGACAAGATCAGGTGTGGATGGGGGCTCGAAGAAATATTTTGGAGAGACAGACAGGAAAAGGGGATGCAGGAAAGCAAGGAGGTAGAAATGATAAACAGATATAATATTTCAAGAAGTAACTCAACACTTGTGTCTGCATACTTCCACATTTCTCAGCATTATATTTTACCTCCCTTTTCCACTTGGCCTGTTCATGAGAGACCTTTTTCCTTTCTGTATCATTAACACAAACAAGGAAGGCTCGCGCCCCAGGAAATAGTCCGGTCCAATTATCCTCCCTACAGCACTGATTTCATGTGGTAGCCTCGGCTCATCTGTTTACTCAGCTGAGCACTGGCGAGAAGGCCAAGCGCAGAGTGCTGCAACCGAATAGGGCCAACCTGAGAATGAACCTTGAAGCTGCGTTCCTTAATTTTGAGAAGAGTTAGCCAGCACTAACTGGGTATCCAGACTTCACTTTTTTCCGCTCCACATAAAACTGAAGCCTGATTAAAAGGCACAGAAACTGATTTGACTGATCACTTGAAAAAATCACAAAAAATGACTTTATATACACCAAAGGTCATTAGTTTACCAACAAGGTTTTCATGAACTTTATCCTTGTTTTTAAATGAGGAAAGCGGGCCAGAAGCTGTGTCCTACATTTTTTTATAATGTAGGAGAAGGCAAATAAACTCAATTAATTTTCAGGATTAATCACTCCTGAAATGCATTTTTTAAGAATCAGTAAGCGTGTTGTTAAACTCACAAATAATCAGCATTATAGTCTCTATTGGATTTTGAAGCAAAAAGACTGTCCCTTTTACTTCCTCTTTATCACTGAATAGAATTTTTAAATCCCACATGTATCATATCTTTTTACAACACATGACTTTGAGCTAACTCTTGTACGATGGGTGAAAGATTATTTGCGTACAGTGGAAGAAGAGGAGTTGCTCAGCTCTCATTAAATGCACGTGAAAGCATAGAATGAAGAAGAAAGAAGGTATAACTTGAATTGTATTTCTGTTTTAGGGAACTGAAGGTGGCAAATTAGCACTGAGAGACTAAGCAACATCGGCCTTCATGCAGTCATCCATTACCTCTATCTCAAGGGCTCAGCAAAGGAGGTACATATAGGTAACAGTGGGGGTAGGCACCCCTTCTTAAAGCATGGTGAAGGGGAGGTGATGCTGAACTGAAACATGGCAGACAGAGATGACTGCAAGAAGGCTGATCTAGTCCATTTTCTCAGAGAAGTGCTGACTTGCAATTTTCAGCCACTCTAAACAGGAATACCACAGAGGTTACTGAAGTCAAACTTTCTGCATAATCGCTTAAAACCCTTTTTTTAGAAATATGGCCAAGAAAAAGAAAATAAAGAGTGAAAAAAATGGCATGGCCCAAAATTCTAGTTAAGAAAACAAATTTCAGCCACAGCAAAACTGCCGAAAAATCTGAAAGTTTGTGACTGTCTATGATTTAAATAGCATGTTTATGTGTAACTGACCTCAGGACTATGATATTAAGGAGAAAAACAGAGGTCTTTGTGTATTTTTGTGTGTCTTTGAAGACATTCTGTCCAACAACAAAATCTGCTGGACCCATCACACCCTGTCAGAAACAGTGCTTGTGCTGTTGGAGCACAGGGATGAAGCCACAGAACTGTCAGATCCTATCGAGTTACACTGCCAAGACATGCCTATTATAATAAAGGCACAAGAACAGTCAGAGTGTGTTTTAACTAGCAAACCAGTCAAAGAACTGGACAAATACAAGTTCAACTTTCTATCAGTCAGTAGGGACCCATTAAGGACATTATGAAGAAAGATGAGAGACTTACAGAAGTTACTGCTACTGCTAAAGATGCAGATATATGCTCTCTATAAAACTTTATACTATGCAAAACACTATTACTGTTGTGTTCAGTGACTAGAGTTTTAAACAAAATATAGTAGCAATAACAGATGCATGACCTCGGGCAAATGCTAAGAAATAAGAGCTTAGCTGTGGTTTTTCTTGGTTTCAGTTAATTGATAAATGAATTATTCATAAAAAAGGGGGTGTGTAATGAACATAAATGCACATAAACATTGTTCAGTTCCTCTCAAAATCTGAAATATCGAACTGTTAAAAAATGTGTCAATATTGATTTTACATTGCAGAATATGCTGGTTTTTTTCGTTGTTTGTTTACACCGTGTCAAAAAATGAGTTGATATCAATATTTCAGAGTAATTGTGTGAGGAAAGAATCTTACTTTGTCGTATGTCAAACCCGGGGGGCTGTGTGAGGCCGTCTATGATGAGTTTCAGGGTCTCTGGTGTTGTCTCCACTGTCCTGGCCAGTTCCTCCACACTGCTGCTCCTCACCTTGCTCTCCACACAATGTCGCAGGCCTTCACTCCCAATCTGGTCTGCACTCCCACCCACGATGGACAGAAATCTGACAGAAGTGAAGTAAAAGTATGAATAACATAGTGCAAAGTGTGACAATTAAATCATTCAAAACTACAAAACACTTCAGTATGCACGCATAAGTTTATGTAATGGGCTGAACGAGACATAATGCACAGAAACAAGTCAGATGTCCATGTTGGGCTTAAGCACCACACTTTTGATGGGTGGAGTAAGACAGAGTAGAAAAGAAAGGAGGGGAAATGTGCCAATAGACTTGGAAGAATAGTAAGAAAAAGATAAAAGATGACAAAAGCAAACAAGCAGAAAGGAAGGGTGGAAAAGCTAAAGCAGGTAAAGAGAAAGGGAGAAGGGGCAAAAGGGGGAGGGCAGAAGAGGTGTGGGACTAATTACACACCAAGCCATGAGCTGCCAAGGCGGGGCTTTCTGTTCTAAAAGCACACACAAGCACAAATACACACATTTATTTTACCCCCTATTAAATCAGGTAAATCCACAGTGGGCTGTAAACGCCGTGACACCTTGTCTCATGAAACTGCTTCCACTTCGCTAAGGTTGGGCTGTTTGTCCATCTGTCAACCGCCTGGAAAAAAGCCCCTTCTATTGCTTTATTCTAGCAGGATGTCCCACCTTCAGAATGTCTAGACAGTCATTCAGGTCGCACCATTTAAAATTCACTGAACCTGAGATTTAAATCCAGACTAATTAGCTAGTCTATGTTCTAAAAAGACTTATTAACAGACTGGAGTTTTAGCCAGAGTAGCCAATAGGGGTTGTGGAAAATGTGTAATGTGCGCATATTGTACTGTATATATGTACATGTTATTTACAGTAGGCATTTTCCATGGCTGCTGATAGATGTGGGTGAATTTGCCTCTGTGCATGTGTTCATGTGCGGACCAGCCGGGCAGCGTCCATGATGGATGTCGCTCACTGGCAGCCTGACGCCAAACAGACTCTGCAGCTGTCCCCGACCCCGCCCCCACCCCCTCTGATGGACAGAACAGGTGGACACACATATACGAGAACACACATACACGAAGTTGATTCATACACAACGTTGCTCAGAAATTCTCATTTGGCAGTGGCAGCGACATTGCGGATGTAACGGGACACGGCTTGTGTACAAACTATGTACGAGACAGCTGTGAGCAGAGAGGCCCCTACCAACGAAGTCACCAACTCCTGTCCAAAAGTAGGAGACAAGCGGAATCCATCCTTCAACACCAGAAAGTCACATCGGTACAAAATAGAAGCGGAGTATGTGCCAGAAATGGCTTAGCAGTGAGGAAACAGCACCTTTGGACCAAAATGGATGCCTTTCTAACACTGGGCTCCTCTCTCCTGTGTCCCCCTCAGCTTCTTAACTTTCCAACCACATATCACGTTACAGGAAAAGAATACTTGGATCATGGTGGCCTAGAGGTCTGAGACGCCACATACCGCATAGCTCCAATGGTTTGAATCCAGCCTGGGTCCTTTGCTGCAGGTCATCCTTCTTCCCCTCTCTTACAAAAAGTATTTCCTGTCTTTCTCTACTGGGCCAAAATTTGTGAAAATATCAAAAAATAACCCATGAAAAATCTGCAATGGAGTATTGTAAGGCTTTTATCTTATATTATAACATTTTATATAGGCATTCATAAAAAAAAAAGCTTATTCTCTTACTGGAAAATAAACAAGTTTATGCCAATAAGACTTCCAGTGGTGCTGAGGCTCAAACTACAGTTCCAATTATGTTCATGTAGATGTGCAGTTTTTTCTCAGTTAATTCTGACTGATAGTAGAACTTCACATCCTTTACAACATCAGAGATCTAAACTTATGAACACAAAGGTCCAAGAGGGCACACGTGATCACTTTCCAAACTGAATATAGGAGCGTCACTTTAACTTATGATTGACATAAAAAATATTCAAGATGGAACGATAGTGGAAGAGGAGCTTAGGAAGTTAAACCAGTGCTGAATCAAGAACAGGCTGCATTCTGGCTCT
>JAPZDY010000003.1:18684529-18697820 GCA_029783645.1 Ctenochaetus hawaiiensis
CCAGTGGTGAATCAAGAACAGGCTGCATTCTGGCTCTGGATCTCACAATGGTTTTGGTGGGTGGTGGGTCTCACTTTCAGGTGTGTATCTGTGTGTGTGTGTGTGTTGCTCATCTCATTTTTCCAAGGGTGTATGTTAGTATTTAAGGGGTACCAGGAGTCCAGAGGCCTCAACCGCTGTTGGGTTCATACTCATATAATTACTACCAACACTATGTGTGTGTGTGTATGCGTGAATGTGGGGTTGGGTGGGCTGGGAAATAGATTTTATCCAGGCCCACAGCAAGAACCCATTCTGTCTTATATTATAGGAATATTGGGCCCCGACTGTTACATATCAGAGAAATATTCGTCATAAAGTGGACCCCCTCTGTCTGAGAAATGCTATTTATTTCATGGAACGGACCCAACTGTCTAACAACATTAAGCCTCACTGATA
Organism: Ctenochaetus hawaiiensis; assembly: GCA_029783645.1. NCBI lineage: Eukaryota > Metazoa > Chordata > Actinopteri > Acanthuriformes > Acanthuridae > Ctenochaetus > Ctenochaetus hawaiiensis. The sequence goes on from JAPZDY010000003.1 coordinate 18,684,968, forward strand.
TTTGATGTGGATTTTTCTAACAGGGTGGATCTTCCATAGCTAAAAATCAACCCTCTTCACTGAAATCTTTCAAAGATATGGATACTTTTAATAATGTTCCACTATTTCTGAAATAAATATGGACAGACTGCGCATGCTTGTGTGTGTGTGTGTGTGTGTGTGTGTCCACTGTATAAGATTACAGACACAGGGTGATGTGTGGACTGCGAGCAGTAATGGAGGATCCAGTTTCACTGTGATAAACATGATATTCCTCATATACCATTAAAGCACACACACACAGAAAGCCTCCACAAAGCTCCCCCCATAGCTCCTGTTCTCATTGGTTGTAGGTGAGGATGTGAGAAGAACAGTGAGGCATCTGAGTGACGCCTTAACATCTAATGTTCTAGACAAGTTGAGACTTTTTCAATTAGAGAGGGGGTTAAATGTCTCCCAACACAATTATTAGTGATTCTACAGGAGAGTGTTTTCCAGAGAATCAAAAAAAGGAAAAAAACACTTTCAAAATGTAAAGCTGACTCTTAAAAAACTCTCTGTGATGTTAAGAAAGTATGGAGGTAAATGTATCAACCTATCTACCTGAGGTGGGATCAAATCCTTGTTGTGAAAGTCTCAAGTAAAACTCAAGTCTTTGCACTGAAGTCTCAAGTCAAGAAGGTTAACAAACAAAGTATCATTATAATTCTTCCATGTGGAGCTTATTACCAATACAGTCAATGTTAGTGGTTTTTCCTGCAATTTGATTGGATGCTGCTGGATTAGTTCAAACAAAGTGGATCTGTGCGTTTTGTTTTTATTCAGATCCATCAGTAGATAAAGCAGCCAGTTTTAACCTGAAGTCCTGACAGAACAAGACAATTAAAACTGAAACATACACACACATGTGACAACACAAAAACATACAAACACACTCTGCCAGGTGTGAGTAATGATGATTGGCATTCAAGAGAGCCCCATTACAACAGGAGCATTTTGGCACCTCGCTGAGTTGTTAAAACAAACACTGCTGAGTAAGAAAGACAGACAGAATGAAAGAGAGAGTGAGCGAGAGGAAGGGAGAGAGAGATAAAACCAGCTGTTAGGATGGATGGATGGATGGAGGTGAAAAGGTGAAAAGGTTTCTGCCCAGAAAGCAAGAAGGAAACAGAAAACGAAGAAGATAATTCAAAGAAACAAGCTGTGTCGATTTGGAGAAAACTAGAAAGTTGAATGTAAAGAAGAGAATAATAAGGAAGAGAGAATGAAGGATATAGAGTGTATAGAAATAGATGAGGGTGGTAGTTTGTCCTTTTAAATCTCTGACCCCTTCTATACTTTATGATGCAGTTTCTGACGAATACACACATAAAAACCTACAAACACACACTTAAGTAGAAAAGATAAGCAAAAAAAAACAGTCTCATAAAAGCAGCATCCATCTTTCTTCACACACTGGCACACAGAGACACACCCACCCTCTTACACACATGTGCTGAGGCCATTACAGGCACATCAACATGAGGGGAGCAATGCTTAGAGCCACTAGTGTCAGAAATTATGTAGACTAAACACAGTTGAGTGACTACAGCTGTGGAAAAGAGGGCTCTCTCTCTCTTTCTATACCCGTCTGTTTCACACTCACTCACACACACACACAGGGTTACGACATATAGGTCTTGTGCAGATTTTCAATGCGCTTTCAATATCTGCATCAGCAGTGCAAACAGTCATTTCTCACACAAGGAAATACACATACACAGGCATATAGAAAAGCACACATCCAAAATAAATGCCTCCTCTCTTGTATTTCATATCTGCGTAAATCAAATCATAGTCCTTTACCACTTTAAGCAGCCCCATATGAGACGGTGTCAAAATCAACTCCATCTAAGCCTGAACATGCTTTGGTCAGTGAGGTAGGCTGCTGTGGGAGTGCTTGTGTATTTGTACTGTACCTCTGTGCCACATGGTAGGACTCTGGGTGTATACAGGTCTGATCCAGGGGGTTAAATGAGGTTGGTATGTTGACAGAAGTTTTTCCTTTACCCTTCTTCACTGTTGGCTTCTCTGGCATTGCTGGTGCAGGCTGATGTGAGGATCTGGTACTGTTTTAACAAGAGAGGAAGGTATTTTAAACCTGTGAAGTCAAAGTCTTATGGGGCCTTCTTATCAACATTCAACTTTTTACCATAGCATCTATTTATATTTTCAATGGACGTTATTTAATTTTGTTTGCATCACTTTAAGCATTTGAAGCTTACATTTAAAAACATTATTTTTCTAGAAACAGTTAGTTTGTGACTCTGGAAAATGCTCATATATCGTAAATTACATCCATAGTATGTATTTATACAGATCTGGCCTGTTCTTATATGTATTGTATGTATATCTTAGTATTCTATCTGGTATCTTATTTTTACCAACTTCAATTTTTTTTTATTTAAATTTTTTGGCTGATGCTACCATTTTCGTGCATTTATCACACATGGTGGAGCAGAACCTTAATTTCTGTTTAACTTTCTAAATCAAATGTTTTATTCTTTGACAACACAAACAAAATTCCACAGAGAAAATCTCAGACATATATATTCAAAAACCTGGCGAAATCAAACCAAATTACCTGCTTGGCTGGATACCACAAGAAAATATGTTTTTCCTGCAAAGTGCAACGTGAAACCGAATTTGAGTCGTATGTGTGTGTGTGCCTCTATATGTACACACGGTTTGCATATGACTGTGTACCTGGTTTGTGGGTTGATCCTAATGAAGCCAGCACATTGCTGGTAGGATTTGGGCCCCATGCCTTTGACCAGTTTGAGTTGCTCCCTGTTGATGAAGGGACCATTCTGCTCTCTCCACTCCGCTATATTCCTCGCTCGGCCTGCATTTAAGCCAGCTATATGCCTGGGAGATAAAACAACAAATAGAAAGAGGGAAATGTCACACAACACATCATTTACTTTTTTTAAAAAAATAATTTCTGGAAGTTTGTTGAGGTCTTTGTGTTTATTTTTAAGGTCTCTGTTCTACTTTGGATGCTTATGAGAAAAACAGTGCAGTGAAAAATAAAACTCAGGGAAAACCGCCGTTTAGTTTCAAACTACAATACGTACAATGTAATTACACACAACTTTGTAGCATTTTCTTTATACACTGCCCACACTAGATTTCTATAATATACAAACAAACAGAGCACATTGTGCAGACTGTGACATAGAATTTAAACAAGCGAGAGCAACGGTCACAAGAGGCACACTTGAGCCAATATCTAGTGAGTATATTTTTCAGTTTTGGCTGAGCAACGAAGAGAGGTGATTTGAAACTCAATTAGGTCTGCTGTTAATGTCCACAGTGACTCACTCACACTAAAACACACAGCAATGTCAGCACTCACCATAATACCTCAGTCATCAACACGTCTGTGTGTGTGTGTGTAACATAACTTCTGGCAAGAGTGGAAAAAGCTCACTTTTGGAGCAGACAGGTAAACAGATGACCTGATGCCTGCCCTGCAGCTGATGCCAACTCATTTTATACTGTTTGTATCCACTGCAAATGTGTGTGTGCATTTACCAAATCTGTGTTTGACACTTAATTTTCACTACTCCGGAATCAAGTGCATGTACTGTAAGCTGTACATAAATGTATATGTGCACAGTATTCTACCAAAAATATTTATTTATTTGTGTGCGTGTGTTTTATATGTGAGTGTTTGTGTGTATTTGTATGTGTTTGTGTGTGTGTCTACCTTGTCTAATCCCCTCTGTTGATTAAGTTCGGCTCAGTAAGTGAGGCCAGGGTGTGATGCATTAGTCTTAACAGAAAGCTGGCAGGCTGTCTGTGTGTTGTGTCTATGTCATGTTGGTGTGTGTGTGTGTGTGTGTTTGTGTGTATTCAGCAAGTATGGGCTGTGGATGTGTGTGAAGGAAGCTTTGCCATGTTGTGACTGCTAAGGGAAAGTATGTCAGAGGTCTAAGCCCTACTTCATCTCTTTCACCCTTTAAATGTGTGTGTGTGCATACATGCACTTGCTTGTGAGCGCATACACATGTGTGTTGTTTTGTGTCGTCTACCTCATCAGTGTCTCTGAGCAGATGTTGATGTCCACTCCCACAAAGCTCACACACTCCTGCACCACGCCATCCAGCGCTGCCTTCAGAGCTCCGGCTGACACATCATGCTAGAAACAGACATGAAGCGAAACACAGAAGAAATCACAGGCTGAAAACTGGATTAGCAGAGAAAACAACATAAAATTACAGCTTTGGAAGAAAAGCCCCCCTCCCTTACGTTCTAAAGCACACAGACATACTGCATATGAGCAAGCACTCTTTACTAATTCAAACGGTTTACAGCTGCACTAGTCCTTTAGAGTTGGAATCACAGTGAAACTCTGTAGAAAGTTGTATCAAAATTTAAATTTACTCTGAAGCTAATACTGACATTTTTGGTTTTTGCAGTGCTGTAAATTTTTGTCATATTTTCAACCAATATGCCCATCTTTTATTGCAGACTTTTAAAGAAAATTTCATAATCATTTTCTGTTTACACAACCCCAAATGCTGTATTTATTCACTATTATTTCTCATCTGGTCCTGTGAAGACACGATCTCCACAAGAGAAAAAGAGAAAAAGAGATTGAGAGAGAGAGAGAAAAGTTTAGTCTGGCAAAAATGTAACTCTCCCGCTAACAAAGTGCTCTCGTTACTAGATCTCTCCGTCGATGAAGATCCTCTGAATGAACTCTTCACATTTTCTGACCACCAGCCAATCAATGATTAATCAGGACATATTTTCCAAAAGGACTGGAATCTTTTTCCTAATAAAGAGCTGGGATGACAGCCAATGACGCAAATAAAGGAAAGGAAAGGAGAGAGGACAGGAGAGGCTAGTGTTGTTACATAAAACAACATGTCAAACAACAATTTTTGGGAGCATCAATAAATTACCACAAAAATAAACTTGATCAAAACAAAACACCAGAATTAAAATGTTAAACATGGTCTATGAGGTCTAGCAGTCGTCCCCAGACACACAGAGGGACTGAGGGACACGGCCAAAAACCAAAGAGTTCAGCTGGACAGATGCCTCGGCAACTGCTTAAGGATTAGCTGACAGTCCAAACTAGACTACTGTTGGGCTGTGAGTGTGTGTATGTGTGTGTGTATGTGTGTGTGTAAACGTGACTGAGACCAGCATTGGTTGTCCTGTAACATGATCAAGCTCTGAACAAACTTTGGCTTGTAAACATATAACAACAACACCAGCTAGCAAATGCACACTTCTCAGTCAGCTATAAAAGGACAGCAGGACAGATGAGGACAGACAGGGAGAGTGAGACAGGCAGAGGTATATAGGGTTGAAAAAATACATGAGACTTTCACAGTAAGATCACAAATTCAGTACTACCCTGTTTTTACAAATACAATGTTATGACATAATAATTTATAACTGCAAATTTAAACTTTAACATTTCACTACCTAAAGACATTAGACACTATGTTTCTTTAATAATCAATAAAATGACCGTGATGAAGGCAGAGTTGAGGAGGAGAAATAAATATTTACCTGAACTCTCCAAAATTTATAAAAATCCAAAACTATTAAAAGACTTATTATATATTTTTCATAAACGTCATACATAACTTAACCTTCCCTGTCACTTAGCTGCAGTTTCTAAATTCAAATACAATATTTTTTAATTATGGCATGGATTATGGCACCTAGTAGTTTGAATTTAAAATTTTTACATTTTCCAACATAATTTACAATTTAATGTGACTGGATGTTTTCATCTTTAAAGATAGATATTTCAATAATTCCTTGCCATATATATCTCAATTTTATATTTTTAAATAGCTTGGGTTTAAATTTTTATTAGTGCTGCTGACAAAATTTCATCAGATAGGGATAAACTAATTATTTTAATATCAGCAACAAAACTAAGCTTACAATCAGCAGGATAAATAACACTGTGATTCAGCAGAAAGGAAAAGACAGATGAAGTAGAGTCAGAGACAGCACAGCGCCCCTGGTGACCACTCATGTGACCTGCAGTCTGATTTTAAGTGTCAACGCTGAGGCTCGACAGCCAGAGGCATTATGGAGACAATAAAAGCTGCTTTCCAAACAACAAGAAATACCCATAAAACAAGAATGAAAGTTTTATGATTTTCAGTGAGTAGATACATAAAGAGATAGGTAGACAGAGATAGTGAGGGAAGAAAAAGAGGAAATCATCTGTAATTCCACACCGCAGAATGTTTTTACACGAAAAAAGTGGAGGTGTGTGTGTGTGTGAGTTTTAACCTGCAGTAAAAAACCCCAATGAATGTGTTCTCACATTCTTACTGAAACCTTATAGAGGTGGGAGCAGCACGAGAAGAAGATATTGCAACACAGGGGTGTAAATGCACCTCAGCACATAACTGTGCTCATTTAGGAATGAAGAAAAAATTAGGTGAAACTGTAACCTTAATGAGCATTAATTTTATTCTATATTTGAAAAAAGTTACTTAAAAAAATATTATTTTACATGACAAGCTTTGAAATTGATCCAGCTAGTTGGTTGAAAACTCATATCCTAATATTCAATTTTATTTATTACACTAGATAGATAGATAAGATTGACTGGCCTGGTCAAAAACCGTACAATCCTATTATTTCAATAGGTGTAAAATGTAAAGAAGCCTTAAGTCAGGTTATTTGGCTCGGTTAATAGAAGTTATCTGGTCTAAGAGATTAAGTCTCTTGCACCAGCAGCAGTGATTTAATGTGTGCAAGAGAATAACTGATACAGAAAACAAGCAAGTTCTGCTCTATTAAACACACATACACACAATCCAGCATTTGTGTGAGTCTGTCCTGACATCCAGAGGCCCTCGTAGTGCTCTACTCAGTTTACAGTGGCACGAACTGCACCAGTGGAGCGTGTCCCCCTGCAACTTTTAATCTGTTTCTCAATCCTTGATGAATCTATTTTTCCTCCCTCTCCCCTCTCATTCATCTAAACTTCCAGTAAACTTGCAAATGGGCAACATAAATCACAAATGCAACTTACAAAATTCAGAATTATCATCTCAGCCATCAATGTGTAGAGCTTATAGTATGTTAAGTGTTTACATTTCAACTCTGTGGGAGTCAATATTTTACTCTAATCCACCTTCCCTACAGTCCTGCTCTGAAATTACAGCTTCCTCTCTCATGTCTCATTTGCTGCTATACTTTTCTTCAAATGCCTTTTCAGTCTCTGCGGTTTTCTCTGACAATTTCACTCTAAATTGTATTTTAAGTGTCTTAATTAGGACTGCAGGGTGGTTTGGAGGCACACAGGAGAGAGTGAGAGGAATTAGCAGGGTTTCAAAGAGATTTTAGACAAACATTTTTATTAAATATACCCCAAATCTTTACCCAATGAGAAATGCATATCTTGCTACCCTGTGGGCAGACTTTTACAAACTGTAATTTCATCAACCTCACTGAAACGCTACCATTCATTTCTGGAACCACCTCCACTTCTTGGTCCCAACGCCTGGACCTCCAAACCTCAAAATCATCCAGAGCCAATGGACTGGATCCCTATGTGTGAAGGTCATGTTTGGTTTGGCCAGAAAGCAGCTGAAACCAGCCAACCAATGCGCAAGAACAAAGTGCTTCTGTCTGCACTTTGAGTACTTAAATGCTGCCATGTTACCACATGTCAATCAGAAAGAGAAAAAGATTGTGGTGTGAAAGACAGAACAGGGGAGACAGACAGAAAACCAAAACAAGAATCTTAGCGAGTCATTTTGCTGAGACATTGAAAAACATTTACGTCCTTTTTTCTGATTCGGAAACACACATGCAGACTTTCTTTGAAACATAAAGCATACATATAATCTAAATCCAGAAGTTATAAATACGGCGAAGCAGAAAGTAGGAGTGCAGGAGAAGAAAGAGGGATGCAAAGCCACTGCTGGGAGTTAATGTGTTGACTGACAGTGATGGAGGAGGTCTTCAGACTGACAGCAGAGAGAAACATCATTTATGAATAATGCCACTAAGAGCTTGGCAACTGGATCCATGCTGGAGCCAGAATGGCTGCATGTACCAGCAGCCCGAGGGCAGAGACTGAATGATGGAAGGATAACTGTAAGATGATTACAAACTCCAGGATCAATCACATAGCACAAGGCCTCACTCCACTGCAATCAGACTGGGACATGAGAAACTTGTCTTGCGGATTCAGCATATTTTCATTTATTGTCAATCACCACCAGTGAATGAGTCTTCAAATAAAATTTAATAAGCAATCAGGATGAAGTAAGTTACTATTTAGTCAACAAGTGTATTTTTAAGACTCGTTAATTCTTAACTTTATTGGCATATTGAATTTCATCCTGTTAAATGTTGTTGTCAAACACTGTAATTATAAAGGAAAAACACAGTAATTTCAGTTTTGGTGACCCGATAAACACTCTCTGCTAGCGGTCTAAGTTCCCAACAACTAGACTACTGATGAGCTACACAAAAGTTAAAACTAGCAATACTAGCAGGTTGTTTTTAGCTTAGGAGACCAAAAATAGCAGAAGTGTAAAGTAAGGCTACAGGGAAATGGTATCTAAACCCATAAAAACCTTAAACACAGCTTTATTCTAATGGCTGTAGATGTAATCCTAGAATTTCACAAAAGTCCTCATACATGAGTTAGCTCTCTTAAAAGAAAAAAAAAATACAAGCCGTTTTTTATTTTTTTCTCTCTCTAACTGTGTTCTCCCTTGTGCATTTTATTGACAAAACTGTATTATATACTAGAATAAATAAGTACTCCACATTTTAAACTCTCTGATAATCATTGGACTATGTACAAACTCACAAGGTACCTGAGGTTATCTGAAGGTCATGTACTGCCTGACTGACAGCTTCTATAAGGCCTCTGAGAGCTTTCTCCTGAACAAACTGTATACTATTCCAAGCACGTAGACTCAGCTTGTACAGTAGTCTGTCTGTGTGTGTGTGCGTGTGTACACACGCACATGTGTGCACGTGGTAATTCGTGTACAGCTGAATACTAATCATAAATCAGCAACTGAAAGTGATATGACAGCAAAGAGATGGTTTTATGTTTTTTCTAACACCACTCATGAATGCCTAATGGCTGTTTCACAACTTCCTGCAAAACAATCACACATTACACACACACACACACACACACACTCATTACCTGAGCGACTGCAAAACAGAGCATGAGAAAATCAAAACAGAAGTTCCATGACACACACAGGAAGTCCAAATTACATGCTGACTGAAGCAGAATGTTTGGCTGAGAATAAAATCTATTTAAAATATTTGGGCAAAACATATTTTGACACACACATTTCATTGAAAACAAAGAGGTAAGTCATGCATTTTTTGTTGCCCAAAAGGAAATAAGTTCTCCAGTAGCATAAACTCAGATCAGCAGATTCAGATCATCATTCTAAACCTTCAAAAAAAACACATTTTCTTCCTTTTCATGGCATTTTTGTCAGTGTGTTTTGCCCTTCAACAACTGATTTATTTGTTTTCCATATAGAAAAGTGACAGCATTGGTATTAGATGGTTTCTGTAAAAGTAAAGGTTACTCACTTAAAAGCCCAAACACATATATCCTCACCTTTTTGTATACTGTGCTAGAAAAGGTAGCTTGACATGACAACAGGCAGTAAATATTTTATAGATTGTTAAGTAGGATTAAAATTAGTATGAGCAAGTTTAATTCCTTTACACTGACAGAGACACAAACTTGACTCATCTCCCAACCTCAATCAACACACCAACACAGAGACACATGCTCTGACGGACCTAAGGGAAATAATTGAAATAGAAGAAGGTATGTTTGGCAGCTTCCGCCACTTATTAAGTCTTCAGGAGCCTGTTTTATTTTTTATATCTTATTTTTTCCCACGCCTCAAAACGCAGAGGCAGGAACTAGCAATCACTGTCAACTCTTTATTTCTCACTCTCCTTCTTTCTCTCAGCTCTGTTCGCTCCTGTCTGCCCTGTAGGCACTACAGTTCGAGAGCGAAAGACAGCACGCTCAAGTGCTCACAAACACATCTGCACAGCTACAACACACACACACAGCGCTACAGGCAAAGCAGCCGAATTGTGAAACATTACATCATTTGCAGTAGCTGAAGGTAAAAACCTCAAATTCAGTCAACTTAATTTTTAAGTTAATGAAAACTCATTTGAAGGAGTGGCTGGCTCTGAAAAAACTCAGCACTGTCAATTGAAAAGAAAAAAATTTAACTGTTGAATAAAATTGAACAACATTTCTTTAGTAATTTTGACAAACTCTTATACTTAACTTACCTTCTTCAAATGATACTTAATCAGTCAGAATCACAATCCGGTTAAATGCCAAGTTTTTACAAACAAAATTTTTCTTACCATTTTGGTAAATATAAAAATAACAGTAATAGGTACATAATAATAGTGGAAGGAGAAAAAAATATGGTAAATAATTATAATGTAGAAATGACACTGACAGGTCTATTAAGTGTCATTAAAGGTATCAAAGCATTTTTTTAAAGGCTGATTTATTAAAAATAAATTAGTACTGGCACAGTCACAAAACAATAATGTAAAACATAGTTCTTTTAACTGAAATATTGCTATCAGGTTTTTCTTGAAACCTCAAATATTACAATTGTTATCGACCTCAACTGATTTTTGCCTTTAATAAGCCACGGTGGTTGCAGCTTCCTTTCCAAACCTCGGCCACATTCAGACTCTTAATTTCCTGACCACATCGGATTGCCTGACATTTTGACAACAAGCAGCAAACCCAGACTTTGGATTCTGAAGTTCCTTCATTTACATCTGATGCTGTGCTCTACAGTGCTTACAGTGTTCATAATACATGCTCTGCCACTTCACAAAAGAGAGAAGACATTATAGCAGGAAAAGAAGGGCAGAGGAAAGGGAGTTATCGGGATACGAGCAGGAAAACTCTTGCAAAACGATTGAGTGGGAGAGGGAGAGCGGTCGAAGGAGGTGAGGAGAAGAGTGACAGTTTCTTTAATATCCGGCTTGCAGGCAATGTTTTCTTACACAGCAGTGTGTTTCTGTGTGTGTATTTTCCAGTAGCAGTTAGCTTCACAGCCCTGGGAATTACCCAGCTGTCAACAGAACACAGCAACTTAAAGAAAAGATTGACAGATGAAGACGCTGTCCAAAGGGCCACACCCACTAAGTGTCCAATTATTTAGGACACAATATTCCTGAAATGTTTATCCATGTGAGTGTCTCAAAGAGTGTCTTCTACTTGTATTGTACTTTGGGTAAACATTAATACTTAAAAAAAAACAAAAAAAACTAATAGCATTGGTTCTCCATACAAACAGATGTTTATCTGGCGAACTCAGTATCCAGAAAAACCTGTCAGCCAGCGGTGCTGTAATGAAAACAGTGTTCCCACACCAATACTTACATCCAATCTGATTTTAATGGGCCTCACTTTTTTAGCCCTCAGCTCATTTCCTCCTTTCTCTCAGAGCTGTCACTCACTGAGTCAGCAGAGGGAGAGAGAAAGAGAGAGCATGCTGTGCCAGCTGTCTAGAGTTACATCTGCCCGTATGCTTTTTGGGTCTAATGGCAATAAACTTTCTGAAAGCTCAAAATGCCATGAATCACACAAAGGTACTTACTAGAAAACACACATATGGATGAGTGCACTTTTTCTCACACCCAATCTCCCACGTATACAATTACATATACAGTAATACAAACATTCACACACACACATAAGCACATGAACACATGATCACATTTAACCATTAGGCTCTGTAAAGGGATGGTGTGTACGTGTGTGTGTGTTTGTGTGAGCTGACACACAGGTCAAAGCGATGTCCCATCTCATATCTGTCAGCACCCACAGTTTATTTACCCGGTTACATTATCATTTGTTGACCTAGTCACATGATCTGAGAGCGGGAGGTGCAGAGCCCCTGGCACCCCAGAGAGCCCAGTCAGGATGTGATGAGAGACACGGGCCTGTGACCCGACACACTCAGCCACACATACACAAGCACAAGCACTTGCACAATATGACCTCCACCTTTCTCTTTCAAATCTCCATTTCTCCCCTCACCCATGAAGCTCCCCCCGTCATCCATTTTCCTTTGACTTTTGTCACCCTCTGCTGTCCTTTTTTAACCCCCCTTCTATCGCTCCTCTGTCTTATTGAGAGGGGTTTTCAATTGGGGTTATTATCAGAGGCAGGTTTTCTATTTGTTTGTTCGAAATGGGTGACAATACAAAATAAATATGATACTTTAATACACCATGAGTGTCATCTGCTGAATAAAAAAAATTGGGGAAGTAGACATAAGTCTTAATTAGCAAATGTCCCAGCTTAACTTAATACTAAACGTAGTTATTTATTGTACAGGAGCATCCTCTTAATAATTCTGAGGTATGGGACCATAGGGAAGAGTGTCTGAACACTTTATAATAGGTAAACCAATTTTTTATGAATTTATTAGTCAAGAAAATTAAATGACAGTAATACTGATATGATCAAATGTCAGTCGCTACACTATCAATTATTGAAACAAAACAGACACATATTCAGAAGCCATTTTTTTTTATTTGAGGATTTGCTATTTTTCTTTCTTTTAGGTCACTGCAAAAATAAAAAAATCTAACTTTGATTGAATTTGTTGCAGCTCGACACTCCACATACAGTATACAGTGACTCTTCACCTGATTGGCCTTTACATCCCTTTCAGCCAAACTGAGACTCTTTAATTTTAACACTTGTAGCAAAAAAATCACCACACTGAAGGAACTCTTTTGCCTGATCATGTTCCTGTCTGCTAAATAAATACATGTCAATTACTATATC
>JAPZDY010000003.1:18707067-18751398 GCA_029783645.1 Ctenochaetus hawaiiensis
CGTGACAGAGGATACAGAGCCGCACCGACACACAGTCATAAATACAGTCTACAGCCCTGTCCTCCAGGTCCATCAGCTAGCCAGTTATAATGATCTCATCCCAACAGGAGTGAGCTGGAGGGTAAGATGGTCAAGGACAAGAAATGTAAGAATGGCTGTGTGTCAGTGCCGGCGTACACTGTTGGCTATCTGAGTATGTTTCCTGCTGGAACTGCTTGTATTGCTCTCGGACAACTCTTAAGTATGAGCCACTCAAGGAGAGAAGGATAACTAGTAGTAAAGAGAGGGAGAAATGGCTCTTATCAGCTTTAGAGTGCAACATCAGGCAAAGGCTTTGATTGGGTGTAGAAAACGAGACTCAACTTAAACTGTAGCAAAAACATTATCTCATGGCAGAAGTAGTTTCTTTAAGAGGCAGCAAAATGAACAAGATTCATTTTATATCAATACATTGTAAATCATCAAGGAATTCATTAAAGGAAAATAGGAACTTTGACTAGGGGAGCCTCAAGGGTGTGTCAGTGTGTTGATAAAGATTAGCAGGGTCAGTCAACGTATTGCCTTCAGACGTGGTCAAGAAATTGGATGTCATTTTCATTCGCCTTATTGGTGGTCCTTGCATATTGTGTGTGTGTGTGTGTGTGTGTATGTGTGTGTGTGTGTATCATCACCATTGCCCAAAGATCTCCCTAACCTTACCCCACATATTCATGCCCTCTGATATCATTAACATCAGCTTGTTGCAACACTGTCAACTTGTCACTCTTCATGCTTCATAGCCCCAAACATACATATTCAAATATTCAAATGTTATTGTACTTCAATCAAAACATTGTAAATGGAAATGTAACTTCAGCTGAACAACACCAGTAAGTGGTTTCATCTGTACAACCCAATCATATTCAGCACAAGAATCCGCTTCAAGCAAACCAAAGACATCATCATCTCATTTCTCAAAAATGTTAAAAAGGTGAAGTGTTGCTCAGTGGGAAAGACACAAAATCTGTCTCATTCATGTTTCACTCATTCATGTTGCAACTAGAGCAAACATCTGTCAATCACTCTTACAGATGGATATCCGAACATCTGAAAACAAAAGAAGGTTTGCTCAGTGAAGTACAGTAGTTGACAGAGGTTGGAGGAGATTAAGTATTAATGTAAACCCAACCCATTTCAGGAATGTTATCAGAAGACTGATATGTAAAGATGGCTGTTAAGAAATAGGAATTGATGACAGATTGATCTCTATGTGTTTCGAAAATTTTAAAAGTACATGAGCTTTGTCTTGAGTGTTGATAGATGAAAAAACTCACAGCAATGTTAGCGTGTGTGTACATATGTTAGGTGTGTTCCTTTCCAACAAATAAGCTCCTCTTACAAAAATCCAGAAACGTCAGCTGGACGATCATGACACAGACCATAGAGCGTCACACAGCAAACCACACCCACACACACACACACACACCCGAACTGATATACACACACACACACACACACTCCCATGCAGACATCTGTCTGGCCACTGCTGAGCACTCTTATGAGTTGTGACAAAGCGTGCATGCTCCACCAGTCAGTGCTAAAGCACAATGACATACAAGGTCATGCTGCACTGGCCTGTCAAGGAGTCAGAAAGAAACACACACTCCAGTAGGCAGTTGCTGGCCATGAGCAGGTGTAAATGACAATAAACAAGCAGCCAATGATCAGAACATGTATTTGCACAGACTTAACACACAATCACATCCATATACATAAGGGTTTAAGGCCTCCTTAACTTAGAAACTAATTTACTTAAGTTAGAAAAGAGGAGTTTGTTTTTTTAAACTAATATATCACAACTGGCCTCCAGCAGGAGGTCTTCAAATTACCGGCACACAGCTGTATGACAAATAACCTAATGTGCATTCAGTGGGGGCCATCACATGCAAAGACAAACCTTGTCAGCTAAATAATACCTCATGCTGTATAATGTCCTGCAGGATGCTGGTCATTCACAGAGGCATTGTTCGAGCCTAATCATGTAAGATTACATTGTTGTAAATCTAATGGGGAATGAAGAGTCGAATCTAATGATTTATTCCTCATTTAGCAAAGATAACAGTAAAATAAAGGGCTATAATTTCTGATCCAAATGAATAGCTGTCAAACTTAATGCAAGGTTACACTGATTATTCTCACTCATCCACTAATTGTAAAAGTCTATCTTATGTAATATGTCACCGCATTATATTGTTTATAAACTAGTTAAGACTGAATACGATTTTTATCATTATAAAAAAAATAGTTTTTGAGGGCAAAAAGAAGGCAAAGAAAAGCTTTCAATATATTTGTTATTAGCTGTGCTGAAACAATTAACTAATTAGTAGATCAACCAAAAAAGTAATCATCAATCATTTCCGGAGTAAAGTAACTCTCAATCAACAATTTCCAATTTGATGATGTGCTCTTGTTAACATTGGCATTTTGTAGAGTTAACAATTTATCAAACAAAACCAAACAGATTAACTGATAATGAAAAAAGAGTTAATTGCAACCTCACCATAAATACATCTAACAATGAATCTTTTCTGTAAAAAAAAAAAAAAAAAAAGATTATGATCTAAGCAACTAATCACTATCTGCAACATATATTGTATATATGCAGTCATGGGCAGAGACCTGGATAATTATTCAGCTTGACATACACTAACCAGTCTCATTATATACATTCAAATCTATTCCTCCACTTCAGTGACACCACTTAGACAAAACACACAGGGAGACACGAATATGTGCTGTTTTTCAGCTGTCTTTAGAAAAGGCCACCCTCCTTTCAAATTATGGAAGAGGTGACTCATTGAGTAAGATGAGTCTACTCAAACAGGACTGAGGCACTGAGGCACACACATATATACACACACACACACACACACACACGCGCGCACTCTCATACACATACATACACACACAGGGGAAAAAATTCAAGTAAGGATGTCCTGCAGGCTGCCATTTCTGGCTGTCATTCCAGCTGAGCACTGAGGCAGAAGGACGGAGAGAGGGAGAGAGACAGGCGGGTGGAGAAGAAAGGGTGGAGAAGGGTGGGGGTGGTGGCACAATGAAGGCTCACAGGGAGACAGAAAGCAGATGGTGCAAATGAGGCTGAGGCTTTTAATGAACTACTGCACTGTCAATGCAGAGAGGAGAGGAGAGGAGAGGAGAGGAGAACACCTAACATATAACACCTTCAAACACCTTCAATTCTGACAAAACTTAAAAAAATTATGTGCTGTGACATTTTAATTAGTGAACCCACCTTACAAGTTAATGATGTCAAAAAGTCTGGTCAAATAAAACAATGAAGATAAAATATAATCTCTCTCTTGCTTTACCTCTTTACTTCACACACCCACACACACGCGCGCGGGCACACACACACACATTCTTGCGGATATTTACTTTTGAGCCAGAATACATCTTTCCAAGTTCACAGCTGCTGTCAGTGGCTCAGGATGACAAAAACAAGAGCAAAAAAAAAAACAAAGGAAGCCAAAGAAACCCAGATGGTAAGGTAGAGATGGAAAGAGTCAGTTGTTGCCTTAAATATGCTGAAAGAGATTGAACAGTAAGCAGCTCAGAAATAGTTTGTCAGTGCAGTAAGGTTGCCAAATGTGCTGTTGGTTTTCCACTATGACTGGCCCAGCTTCCTACACACAGACTGCCTGAAAGACTTTCTATTTCTGTCCATCAAAAATTGTTTGAACCATCTTGGGTACAAGGTCAGCCTACAGATGCCCACACATATAGAGACGAACAACATATACCAGAAACTGGGTCAATTAATTACAGTGGGGACAATCACAGCAAGCTCTAGGACCCCTCACTGTTACTGATGCTACATAACTATTCTCCGTCATTGCCATCATCCTCGTTGCCGTAGTAATGAGGTTCCTCTAATGGCAGGTCAGGGTCAGACGTGGGTCAGTCAGCAGGGGAGTAAGACCCTCATGGTCAGCAACAACCATCGCTCCCTGCACTCCCATAATCATCTATCAAGTAATATTTTGGTCAAAGTAAGCGCATTAGACACGAGCATTCACACAGATATCTTTAAGGAATCTTAAATCAAGAATATAAACAACAAACATTGCGTGTTCAATTGTGTTCATTTGCTTTTTAATACATACTGACAAAAAGACAAGTTATATTTGCATTTTAGCTACTTTGAAGACTTGTTGAAATACCCATGTATCCCTGCATCATTACACATGAGCTCCATGACCTTGCAATGGAGCTGAAATTTAATTTGTATGAAATTTGGGGTAAATCCCACCCAAAGATCACATGTATCCCCCGAGTGTGTTTAATACTAAGGTGCGAAGTGGGTCCATATCCCAGAGTCTTAAATTTCGAAGACATATGTCGGGGAAAACTCCACCTCAAAGGTAAAACTGGGAGCATTTATTGAAAGATCAGCATTTGGACTTCTCAGGGCATCAAAAGCACATTTATTCAATGAAGCTTTTATAAAGGGATCGATAGATGAGTAGGGATGATGAAAACAAAGACAGTGGTGCAGAAGGAGGAAGAAAACTGAGAACAGGAGTGAGGACAAGGAAAAAAGATGAAGATGGAGGGAGAAGGAAGACAAAGAAAGAGAAGTGCAGCATGTTAATTTTAATACAGACACACACAGATTTAACATATGTCTTCTGAGGCTACATCAGCCACGATCCAAAGAAACCAAAGTGAAGCATAGGACCAGACGACTCCGGGCTGATATCATCTAGATAACAACAACCATACTTCTACGGCTAACGTCAAAATAACATCTCTCTGCTCTTCCAAAGTTCATGCACTTGCAAAAGCCTTTATTCTACAAACCATATTAAGGCAAAGACATACCATTCACACATGTGTTATGCGCTGCAAAAATATAGTTAATCATATCAGGTGATATGGGCCATTGAACCAGCACCACATCAAACAGAAGTCCAACATTCTTATGTGTTGTGAAAAGAACGAATGCCATTAACTCCAGTAAAACAATGAACAAGAGAGACATTATATCAAGATGTGAAATTTTGCTGCTCTGGAGGTGCTCAAGTCTGCTCAAAAGGGGAAAAAAAAAGTCTGTCATGAAAATAATCAAGTGGAAGTTAACTTAATAAACTCCCCACTTTGACGGTCTCTGTTCTCGCAAATAGGCAGAAAATGGAACTCTAGGAAAAGATTATACCAAAGATTTTGACCCCTGAAGTGTGCATGTGTCCATGCAATGAACTCAAAGATACTAAGCAAACCCTCATACTCAGACACACATACGTTGACGCACAGCTCAGAATCATTTTAGGCTGAGGTCCCAATGCTAACCTCAAGTCAACAAACACACATGGAACTCAGCAGAGAGAGAAAGAGACGGAGCAACGAGAGGCCAGAGGTTGTTTTGCTTGGACGGAGGTTCTGTGCTGTAGTATGCCGAAGTGTGGACTGGGCCTGGTTACAGACACAAAGTGGGCCGCAAAACGTCTCTTTAATTGAACCTAAGTGAAACAAAGTCCAGATGGCTTTAATAGACATTATTCGCTTGAGGGACACATTCCAATTTGTCTTTCTCTCCATCTATGTCCCGCTCCCACACATTTTCCACCCGTGTCTTTGCTCTTTGACATTTTTCAATCCTTTAATTCACCCACCCTTTCCTCTCCATACTCTTAACTTTCTCCGATTCTATGCAGAAACAAGAACTTCTTAATCATCATTACCATCATTCCTGACCTCACTGACACCCACTTCATTCCACTGTCTTCACCACCCTTACATGCCCCTCTCCCACTCATTTATGAAGACAGGCTGAACCTTGGCATTGAACTTGACAAAGACACTTATGAATGTCTCAGTAAATCTTTTTTCAAAAGGTTCTTCCATATGTAAGTCTTGAAACATGCTTAAGGAGTTTTTCAAACAGTGGGGAATATAAAAAGCAGCTTGTTTTATTCTGATATAAACTGCACTGTGGAACGTTGATTAATATAAAACATAATACATAATGATTAAGTCATGTGGACCCAGTAAGTATCAAACCATGCCACTTAGGTAAACCCTCTACACAGCAGCATTCATCCGGCCATCCATCCATCTTCAATTTCCATTCATTTCTATTCTGAGTCAGAGGTTATGAGGGTCTGTGCTAGCATGCTGTGAATGAAAGACCTTACCAGTAGGACACGTCCAGGGGGTGAAATAAGCGCCTGGAGATGAGGCCAGCAAAGAAGGACTCGGTCTCACGACATGCTGTCCCGTTACCAATGACAACCCTGGTACAGCTAGTATGGACAAGATGAAGAGGAGAGGGACAAGCCAGGATTAGGAAAAGCAACCATAAAGCTATAAAAAAGATGTCAGGTCCATAAATTGTGCGTGTTCATAATATTATGTTCCATTATACATAGGATTAAACCCCACAATGTTTTTTTAACACTGAGGTGTTATTTTTTGCTACATAGGCAGACAGGATACACGCATTATACATTCATGCCACATATCTGTATTTTTTCAAACAAATTAATATACTTAAACAATAAGTCTTTGGATCCAAGCATCAATACCTGTATTGCAACATTAGGTGGCGCAGTTTGCCTTCTTCTCTTTGCTTGTCTGAATTATGCAGGTACACAACATCAGTATGGAGAATTTGACCTGAGAGCAGAGGGACGCAGATAAAGAGAAGATGAGAGAAAATGTTATGTTTTTGATAAGAAACACTACAACAGGAGGGGACTCATCACGTTAAGTTATATAAAGTGCTATATATGCACACACATCTTGGTGGTAAAGACAGTTCTTTTGTCACCTGGCTACAAGGTACTATCTCAGGCAGAATGTTTGACTTCATTACAGTTTAATCACGCAGTTCAACAAAATAAAGAGACACCTGCCTCTCTAGTATTTCTGTTTAATGTCCGAATCATTAACAGAATAGTAAATCAAGTGTTTATATAGTTTCTACCAGGAAGACAAAGAGAGAAAGACAGGATGAAGAGAAAAATGTAACCCTTCAGAGGTGACCAAAAAGATGACAACATTTTTTGGCTCAAAATAGAGGAAAAGTCAATGAGCAAAGTGAGCAAAAGCAAAGTTTATGCAAATAACGGTTTCTATACTTAATCTGTCCAAAGAAGTCATGACCTGCCCTATTCTGCCTCTGATTGGTAAGTAATTGTTGTTTTCATTGGTTGGGTTAGTTAGATTGAGGAATGAGGAGTGAGACTGGTTATGGTTAAGATAAAAATAAAGCTCCGGTACCACATACATAACATACACTACAAGTCTGGGACACTTTGTTGTCACTTACTCGTGGGGGAGAGAATTGCCAGCTTACAGCCATGTCTAAAGCCAGGGTCCACCCCCATGATGACACAGCCCCTGACTGGACACACCAACAGACGCTGCCGGAGGTTTCGCACAAACATGGCAATCGACTCCTTCTCTGCTGCACTTGTCAGCTTAGTCCTAAAAAGAGGAAAGACAAGAGAGAGACAGAGTAAGAGGAGGCAAAGTACAAAAGAAAAGAGTTGACAGAGAGAGTTGTAGAGGTTAGCTGTTTGGTGAGGGTAGAAATCAGTGTGAGGACAAGGCAAAAAAAAAGGGAGTAGGGTTACAGTGTATATAATATGACTGATTGAAAGTACAAAATAATACACATTAACAGTCACACTTGAAAATACCTGTAACTCCTGGTAAGAAAAGGCAGAATAAGCCTTTTATAAGAGTCCTCTACTGCATTGCTGATGACTGCATTTAGCTCCGTTCTTGCAAATGTCCTTGGCTTCCACCTGCATTACATTCATAACAGTAAGGAAAAAAATATATATAATTTTGTAATCCTATGGGTCATCTCCACTTATAAATGTCATCTTAAGTATATGAGTACATGTGGCTTTCACTTGTCTGCATAGTGATTCAGTCCCTCTCAGGAGAAAAATATGCCGCACATACCACACAACAAAAAGACCCAATTTGTGCAATAAATAGCTTTTATTATACATCATCCAGCCAAAGTGCTTTGTTGTACATTTAGTGTTTTATTAAAAAACCATTGCTTTCAAACAAAAAAGATTGAATTTACAATTTAAGTTGGCTGTGGACAACGTTTTGTTTGTGTTTTGTTTTATAAATACAAAGCTTATGATATGTAAATAAATTTTTAAAAGGATATGTGAGTGTGGTTAAAACAAAATGAAGCAGCACTACAAGTTAAAGTGACCCTGAAAATCTCTCTTTTTTAATCTACCCCTCTTAAAAACTGTACTTCACAAGTAAAAAAGAATAACAATCCTTCTCAAATTCATTGCGTTTCTGCACATCTCATCCATTTCCCAGGGTAAAATCTTCTCTAAAGAAGCCTCGACCAAAGAATGGATTGTATTAAAGTGAGAAACCTTCATATTCACCTTGAAAGTATAAAATTTTCAGCATCTCTGCACTAATCAGGTTCCAGTTCGCTGTTAATCGTTTCATACAAGCTTCTGACCTGCTGTTGATGCACCACCTGGTGAAGTCATTCTTCACCCTGTCAAGGATGTTCACCTTCACTGTCAAAATCTTCAGACTCTCTCCTCGGTTAATAGCCAGGGTCTGTACACACACACACACATGCATGCATGCATGCATACAACAAAACACACACACATGCACTCTCTTTAATACAATAAAAAAATGCCAAAAAAACTCACAACCTCTTCAAGTGAAACAGTAAAAAGAATAAAGCATTTTAAAAGGCAACTGTTTGAATTCACACAGTGGATTAATCTGTAGTTATTTCTTCAAATTATTGATCCAGTGGTTTTTATAACATTTAATATCCTTTATATCTATTTTTAAATTCAGAGTGTGGAAGGTTTCCTTTGCAATAGTAAATCAGATTTGTTTTATGTCTTAAAGGTTAAAAGCCACAGCTGTGCTGTTAAACCTGCAGATACATTTAAATTACACAGCTCTTGTACATGACCGCAAGCAAAAAAATCTAAATCTAAAATCTAAACTGTTTGTTTCCATATGGCAGCACCTCAGATCTATGACATACAGGAAGCAAATAAGTTTAATCTGAAACCTTCATTTGCACACATGGGGCTTAGTTTGGGTTAGACAAGGTAACTGTATATATAAACATTCAAGCATTTACTGAAACCTCCACAAGCACAAAAACAAAATCTTTTCATTCTCCACACACAAGTGTCTAAAAGTGATGAGCCTAGGAGTATATCCTGTGGCCAGGCCTGTTGTGTTGTGTGCCGGTTCCCCCTCAGAGGAACTGTTACATGCTGTTAAGCAAACAGTAGTAAGTGTCTGACCTTTTCAGTGGGGAACCTTTAGCCCGCCAAAGAACAGGGCCAAGAAACAAGACGTCAATCTGGAAACCAAGCGGAAGAAGCGAGCTGACAAATGCCACCACAACGCCACCATCAGCGCTGAGACCGCAAGGCCTACCCCCCCCCCCACAGCAACACACGTGGTGCCACAACCATTACCACTCCCCAGCACCCTGGGATGCGCTGCACCCATGTGCAACACACAAAACATAAAACACAGCTAATGGCATAGAGGAGGCAAGAATTAATGCAGTGAGCTTACTTGAAATATGATTAAAAGTTAGGTTTCTCTTCTGTTGGCATGTTTCGGCCCCGGGCGGCTGCATTGACTGTGATGAGATTTCTCAAACAGTCTTCTTCAAAACAATAAAGTTTAGCATGCTGTTAAAGGAAGGACGCAGAGAACTTCTGTCTGAATTCTCTAAACATGGGAAAGCCCGTGAGTGAAAATAAGGTGGAAAACTGAAAACAGCCTTTGAACTGATCCAATTTAAGGTCATTAAGAATGACAAAACTGACAGTCTTTATTTGATTTTCATGAATTATTATTCTTTTAATTTTTGCACTAAGCAATATTTTGAAACTAAAACCATCATCGACTAAAACTAATCAGCCATCCATTATTCCAATGGCAATACAATAAAAAACAGCACTAGTGGAAGTCTCACATCAAAAATATCCACTGCTGCCCACAAAACCCTTTGGTAAACACTGAAAGATAAACGAAGCAATAGCATAAATGTAATCGTCATAATAAAAACAAAGCTGTGATGCATGGAAAACACAATACTTTAAACCTTTTCTAAAACAAAAGAGATAAGCACTGCTGCAAATCCACAAACCCACACACAGGCTTTTGCTTCCTAGTATCCTCTAATTTAACTACAAAAAAATTAAAACGATTCTTCCCTTCGCTTGCTTGCCAAGCCCCAAATGTCATGAATGCAACTATGCCCAACCAAAATTCAAAACATCTGGCTGTCCTACACTTGTGCGATCTGTGTCCTTGCTTGCTCTGCCTCCTCAGTAGCTGGCCACTGTCCTCAGTGACAATAAATAACCTAGGGTCTGTCTGTACGTCTCTCAGTTTCTGCTTGGGCTGGGTCACTGGTGGGACACAGAGGGTGATCTGAAAAGAAGGGTGATGTGAGACAGAGTGAGAAGTGTGTGTTAGCGTTAGATGGGCCACAAGTGACATGCAGCCAAGTACTGGCCAAACTCTGACAAGACCAGACAGAACGTCTCTCTCAGATGCCCCTTCATCCTTCCACCAACCCCCAAGGGAGGGCAGTCAGCCAACAACTGTCCTCTCTCTCTCTGTCTCCATCTCTCTCTCACCCTCTCTTTAGAGGAATACTATCATCAACACATCCATCCATCCGACATATCAAGGATAAACAAACAGATACAAGCGTACCAACACACACAGATTAACTTGCACACGTTTCGACCTGGCTGACGCACATGAGAGTGGTAGATATACTTGTATAAAAACGGTTGAAAAAAGGTGCCAGTAGATTAGCCTTTATTCTTGCTGTATTTATGCAAGAGGATTTAAAAAAATAAGTATAAAATGTTCCACATAAAAAATTGAATTATAACTGGTGAAGCAAAGAGATGTAAGCTACGTTTAGCTTATATTAGCAAATACTACTCTCTGAATTTGAGAGAAATTTTGACTACCTAAATATCACTTCAGATCAGCCACCAGAAGGGATCGTGGTCAAGCATGAACACTGATCTTCTGCAAAAACATATTCGTTGTTTAGGTAGACCTTAGTACCCTTCTGTCACTTTTTTTAATCCTCTTATTCTGTTCAAAACCAAGTCACGAGCTCTGAAAGCCACGGATGAAACAACAAACTTAAAATCAGAATGAAAATGCAGAATGTTGCATCTACACTTAAATCCACTGATGACAGCTAAGGCATTGAGACAGCAAAAAGTGTTTGTGTGTGTATTTACTAGTGTAAAACATTGTAAATAAACTTGTCTTTCCTCCACTTTTCCATCAACAAGGAGTGATTAATTGATTAAACAGTTCCACTTATCAAAGCTCATCTGCAGGCGAGCCCCAGATCAGAGCGCTAAACTAACAGCGCAAATCGCATTAAAAATACTCTGCTGCACCGTCAACAAATCCACCCTGGCATGCTCAGGAGCAAACTGGCTGCTAACAGCTATGAGGTAAATTTGTACCCTTCAAGAAGGCCTCACATCAAATGTGACAGAATTCAAACTGAGCTAAGCATCTTAACTAGATAATGCTTAAGCTTTGACACAAACTGAATACCAGAGTTTAGACAACAACTTTAGATGAATTTATCAGACTGTTACATAAATTTATGTCACGTACATCCAAAAACTTATCACATTCCATAACAATCTATGAGAAAAAAAATATTTTTTTTAGGCTGATGTGATTTGTAAATAAAACAATTACTTGCTTCAAAAATAATTGTAATAATTATTTAATCACTTTTCTCATGGCCAGCTTTTTAATAGTTGAAATAAGCAGCTTTTCTTTGCCATGTGTTAACATAAAATTTACGTTTTTGGGTTTTAAACAGTTGGTTCAACCAAACAACATGATAATTACACCAAGAGCACTTAATAGACAATAACTTATGTTATTAATTCAGAACATAATTTTCAGATCATTTAGACATGAAATATGTCACAGCTTCACGCATTTTAGGGCCCTTAATTCTGATTCCAGCAAATTTTACCATCAGCAAGCATGCCGAATCATGTGCTAGATTAATGAAATTTCAACAAATTTGTTTAAAAAAAAATCAAAATTGTAAGCATATCAGTTGATTTTATGCTACATTTAACTACCCAATTTTTTAAGAAATATCGATCTTCTGCAGAAAAGCCTTTATATGCAGTTTAACACACAGGGTAAGTAGGTCTGACAGAGGCCACTCTAACAGTGGGCGACAAACCTTCTTGTTTACAATGTTTACCAGAGACAAACATAGCTCTTTCATTTTTCCAACAGGCTATCCGACTTGTTAATTACTTTGCATACAGTTGCAAAGTAGTTAACAACATCTGCATTTATATTGCCTTCCACTAATTAATAAAACCTGTCAATGCAACAAATTTTCAACCTGAAAAGTTGAATAGACAAAAGTCAACCTGATGAAAGCATCATGCTGAAGCGCTGTTGTGATGAGACTTGATCAATTAAAAGAATCAAAGGGGACATTATTAGAGTGCTGGCTGTCCTCTTTTTTCTCCATTTATATTTGGGCCGTATACCTGAAGGATATTGTTGGTGGAGTGCGCATCATCCGACTTTTCTTGATTTCTAAATATAAAATGTTTGGGATCTAATGCCCTTAACAAAACAAGGTTTTGCTCTGGATCTAGAGGTAAACTTGCATGTTTAGCGGATAATTTGTAACATTTATTTAACACTTCTATGCAATGCCCTGTTCTTTTCCTTTAAAAAACCACCAGAGCTGAAGCTTAATAAAACGTGCTAAAGCAAACGGGAAAGTGTGCGCTAACACACATGCCTCCTGTCAAAACACATCTCCCACCTGCTCCCCCTTCCCGACAACATGACGGCTAGAAAAGGTTCATTTTAGCCGGAATCTGACAGCTAGCAGGGTCACAGCAGCCTGTGGATTAACGCTCCATGACAAAAGCGAGTCATCAAATTAAAGGCCTCTCACACACTGGAGAGGAGAGGGGAAAAGGGGAGGTGTGGAGTGGATTGGAGGGCTGAGGTTTCGTCAGCAAGAGAAGGAAAGAAGGCAGATTAGAACGGAGGCAAGAGAGATAAGTGACAGACGCACCTCAACGTCGCTCATCTGTTCATTCTCTCCCTCCCTTTACCACCCCCACTCCCTCTCCCCGTCCATCCACCCGCCTGTGGGGCCAGCAGCAGTAGCTGTCACTACAGGAGAGCGCCTGTCAATCAAAGCTTCCTAATCCAATGGCATGTCGGCAGGGGACATGTCACATATGTTAAGAGGAGAGAATGAGGGGGACTTGCAGGGTGTGCTTGTGTGCGAGCAAGTGTGTGTGCAGGCATGTATGTGTATGTGACTGTATGACTGTAGGGCAGAGCGTGGTTGCCAGAGAGTGTGGTGTGGCAGAGAGGCAGCGGGTGATGGAAGCTGTGGTGACACATGAGGCCCGGGACCAACTCTGAGTAACCCACTAGTCACTAGAGGGACAGAGGGGGAGCAGAGGAGGCAGAGCAGGGCACAGGAGGGGTAAATATGGAAGCACAGGCAAGGCTAACTGCGCCTGACATGGCTAGCATTCACATGAAGCGGACAGAAATGACACAAACACAAACAGATGGTGCACATTTGTTTGTGCATGTGTATGTGTGATAGAGATTGAGTATCAGGCCACTAAAACACAAGATACAGGCGTATATGACTGAATTATAAAAGATATAAATTTATTTCAATTGCATTTTCTTAAGCTATTATTTATTTACCCTCTTTTGTTATATTCAAAGGGAAGATCTTTTATTTTGAAGAATTAATGGTTAAAAAAAGGCATTTATTGGAGCAGCAGGGGCCCCAGTACATGAAAGTCTGTATTCCAGCTGAAGAAAAAGTCGCACTTTTTGTTTGTCAGGTCTTTCACTATATTTTCTTGTACAGTTTTTTAGGTTTAATTTTGTGTGCAATAAAATTAAATGAAATTCCAGCACTTTATTACAGATTTTTTTAGTTTGAACATGAGTGTGTGTAGGCCAGCAAGACTGCTATTTTCACCAAATGCACTAATAGATATAACTTTACTACATAGAAGGGAACTAGCATTGGTTGTTTCATGATATTAAGGCTGGTTGGGCTGCTCTGATGCTACTGCGAAATTTTTGTGGTATCGTGAAAAAAATATGTCAACCTTTCCAGCAGGCCATTGCTTAGATTAGAATTCAGCCTAATACTTAAAAGAAAAGAGGAACAGGTTAGATGTGGAAGGATGTGCTCTGAGATTGACAAACTGGTCTGTCTTGTTACCTGATGGGACTGGATGCGATGGATGCTGCAGGTGAAGTCAAAGTAAAGGTGGAACTTGTCAATGTCCTTGTTTTTGTTTTGCTGGGCCCCTGGTTTTCTGTGGCCTCCAACAGATTTCTCCTGCTCTTTTTCCTTAAGTGCTGACTTGGACACAGAGGACTGGATGGTCACATGACTGTTCTCACACCTGACACAACAAAGAGAAAGAATGAAGTAGAGAGCAACATGCTATTATAATTATAGTGAAAAAGGATTCTCTGCTCCCAATGCTATGAAACACAAACCACAATGGAAAAACATCCCTGTGTGCATTAAACAGCACTGTGTAATGCTGTGTGCATGTGGATACGTTCTTACAAAGTTTTCATATAGGTGAGTGTCTCAGGATCTTTTGCAATCATATCAGCCAAGATATGCTCCACACCTGTAGCCACCTCTTCCAGTGATGACAGACCTGACACACACACAAACACATACTGACCTTAAAAACAGTACTCTTTCAGACTTCTTCTGAGCACAGTATAAATCTCAAAAGCAAATGTAGTTTCAACAGTGTGTTATTATATTTTTCACAATTTGCAGTTGATTGTTTACGTTTGTGCACAAACATCTACATACATAAAGACCTCCACTGCTACGTCAAATTTAAGTCTAGAAAACTCTTCAAGTTATGTGTATGTGGTTTTTTTTCGTACCTTCAGTCCCAGGTTTTACCCATGCCCCTAAATCCAGAGTGTGTGGTGCGTCCATCAGGGCAGAGGCAGCTGCCTCAAGGCCAAGAGCTTTGGCCCTGCGAGCCTTCGTCAGCTTACTTCCTTTCTTGTAAGGAGAATACTACAGACAGAGAAAAGAAGCATCAGACTAAGATGATTGGCAAAGAGAAGTCCATATCTTATATTAATGATAAATGTGACTTTAGCGTAAAATGCAGTTCTGACCACATGATCCAGTTCATCAGCTGATCGGCAGCTCCTAAGGTTTTGTTCCAGCTCATCTGTCAAAACCCCGTCCTTTTTTAGTGTCTGGACCACAGATTGGGTTTTCTTAGCTAGAGAGCTGAAGAAACACTCATAAGCACATAAATATACAAAAACTGCTTATATACAGTGCAAACACACACAGTCAACATGTAAAACAGTAACACATAATTGATGCTGTTTTAGACCTCAAAGCTTAATCACTAGCACCATCTAGTGGCCAAAGTCAAACATGCTGTGTGAACACAAACCCAGTCCTAATCAGCTCAAACATAAAAACTTGTATGGCCATGGCAGCATGGGCGGGTGATATAATGTATTCATTATTTTCTCATCTGGTTTGCCTACCATAACTCTTCATATACCAGCTGGACATCTCGGACAGCATCTGCATCCATGTGGTTAATCATCTCTTTGCGGTAACGCACCATGAAAGGCACTGTGTTTTCCTCACGAAGCAGTGTGATAATGTTTACACACACCCATTGCTCCACACACGTCAGAGTGGATAGCAGCTGAAGAGGACACATAAATATGCTCAGTACATCTACACACACAAATAGAAAAGTAGGTACTATGGCAATGCTGACATAACCACCAAATATTAACTTTTCGATAAACAAAAAACATGCATTTGCTGCACAATAAGACCATTTAGAAATTATTGTGTTACTAAGCAACAGCTAATTTCCTCTTTGAGCCTCTGATATTCACAGTACAATGCTGTATAAAAATTGTGATAAATAATTCCTTAAATGTAAAACATAACAATAAATCCCACAATACCTCTATCAAGTCCCAGTTCATATTGAGTTCATTTCTCAGAGCCTGTGCTTCTGATGATGGTAAAGCAGTTGGTTGTCCCAGGCCGGCTCCACTGGTCTTCTGTTTCTTTAGACAGGGCTCATCAAATGTGAAATCCTCCTCCTCCACCTCCTCTTTCTTTGCTGTAAATCCAGCAAATGATGACCCCTCACCTGCCCATCTGTCTGTCTGATGGGCCTCTGACACAATGAATGAGACTCTCTGCAAGAAAAAGCAATAAGCGGGTGAGTTTGGGTCTTCTCCTAATGTAATTGGTCCAGTATCAGACAAATTCAGTGGTTCTAGTGTTCATTTCTTACTAGGCAAACTTTACAGATATGTTCTTGTTTAAATAGCCATCAGTCTTACCTCTTCTTTCATTCTGATACTCGGCCCACACTCTTCAGCAGTCTCTCCCTCTGGACAATCTGTATGTTTTTCTCTTTCATCTTCATCAGCCTTTTCATCTCTTTTGCCCTCATCATTTTTTTTCCTTTTTGTTCCAGCCAACCGTGATGCACCAGGATCCTTCAGAACTTTAGTGGCCTGTGTTTTTCGCTCTGTTGCAGGTTTGCGAGGTGCTCTTGGCTTTGGATCTTTAGGCACTTTAGGAACTTTGGATTGTTTGGGTGCTTTTGGCTCCTTCGGTTTAACAGTTCTCTTAGCAGGTGCTTTCTTCTCCCCTGGTGCTCCCACAGTCTTCCTGGGGGCATTTGGCTTTGGCTCTTGTGGCCTCCATTCTTCAATATCCTCATCACTACTCACTGTCTGGGAAAAGGACCTAATGATAGCACAGGAAAAAGGTGGAAAATCAGATAAATATGAGAAAGGGAATTCACTCTTTCTGCTATGTTTTCCACGTTTGCCTGCTTTTCTCAAAATTGCAAACGCTTGCAGTGTTGCTAATGGATTATATATATTCTTATTTGGATAATATAACAAGTTGAGTGTGGTTGCCTCCTTATTAGTCCTGTGATGAAATGGCGACGTCACCCTTAAAAAACAGTGAAAATAGACCTTGATCTGCCTCTGTGACGCTGGATAGCAATAGGCAGAATTGTCCGTTCAAAAAAAGACCTGCTATGAATAAATGAATTAATGACTGACTCACTGACTGACTGAATGAATGAATGAATGTCACTTACAGGTCGGAGTCTATCTCTGTGTACTTTACAGCATTGGCAGTTGTTGCTCTTGGTCTTCGCATCATCTGTCAGACATGGCATTTAGTTAGCAAGTCTTATCAAAGTTATATCGTTGAAAACATATCATTTAACTTAATGACTCCACAAAGGAAATTATATTAAAAAATATATGTGAAATTGTAGCCAATGGCCTAACGTTAGCGTTGCTGGAAATGCTTATTGTAACCTTCATTTAACTTAGCAAAAGCTTTATGCCGTTATCCAACAAAGAGTTAAAAAGAGAGCAAGATCATTTTATATTTGCTAACTCAAGCAGAAACTTTAAATTTAATGAAGCAGACATGAACTTTCAAAAGTTTGCCTCCTACCATTGACAAGTTAAGGTTAGCTATCATTTCAAATTTGGCGCTTTAAGCTAACGCTAACAGAGTAAGCTAGCAACAGACAGCAACGACAGAGCGACATATTCATGTATACCTCTACTTTCCGGACGGCATTGAGTATCATTAACTACTTGTGATTTATTACCTTGAAAATATCCCTTCAAATTGTGGATATCCCGTTAGTATCGTTGCTGATGAAGCAGAGGTACCAGCTTCCGGCAACAACCAATGACAACATCCAAAAGTTTAAAGTCTTTGTAGAGTCGACAAGTTGGCTTATCGGCTTTTTACCGCCACCTGCTGGTCTGGAGGGTGTTGTGATACACTGGCAACTAAAATGTTACAGAAGTTTTCATTATTAAATAAGCTTCCCAGTTATTTATTTAAAATCACAATTCACTCTCCATTTCAATCTGTCTCCCTTGAGATATGTTAAAACAAAGAAACTTGTAACTTAAGTCAACCCCTGTGCAATCAATAACTGAGACTATGTATGTTTTTGTATTGGACCCTGGTCAGGATTTTTTTTTTTTATTTGACTTACTGTAAATGTTAAACTGTTTCTCCGCTCTGCCCTATATGTCCCCCCCTTGGGTTTTACTTCCCTAAATTAGCCATTGCTTCACAATCATCAGGCTACCTTGTATCATTTGATGTTACTCTTTCGTTCTTTAAAAAAAAAAAAGCGAAACATCTCCTCTGACACAATTATCACATTTTGTTTTGTCTGTCTACATAGTTAGAAGCAGGGAAGTATCAGATGTCTTGAACCAGTGTGGGTCAGTTTGCTTTTGTTGTGGAGAAACTACCGAAACAGTTTAATTTTAATAAATTTAGGTCTCTCAATTGAAGCAGTAGATGTAATGTACCTACAAACACAAAATTTGAATACACATTTATAAACACACTGAAATAGATATACACAGTGTTAAAAATTAAGTAAGATGACATGATGACAATGTACTGGTATGTGTTTGAAATATATGTATAGAAGTATTAGTGATGTCTATTCTTATCAAAGGAACATCCTATGGAATCTCTACTCTATAACATACTTTGACTGAGATTTTAATAATATGCTCCTTCCTTAACATATAAAATGAAAGATGTAGTTTTAATGAAATCAAAGCAATCACGGTGTTGGAAATTACCTTTAGCTATATATGCTTGTATACACATTGTGCACTACATTGTTTTTGTATCTGTCAATGTTTTTTCTGTACTCTTGTCTTGGAAGTCAACAAATAAACTATAACTAAAACTTTTTCTCTGAGATTCTTTTGGCACTTCCTCAATTGAAAAAAACATGATGATGAGATACCATGAAAACTTAGTAACTGTCTAAATGCTGAAATCTAGGACCTTAAAACTGGGTCAGGGGCTATCAGTGGGGGCAAGAAAAAAAAAGGTTATTGGACTTTTTTTTTTTTTTTTTTAATCATGAACTGTGAAACTATTAATCACATCCTGTAGCAAACTGGGGCCAATGCAGTGATTTCACTAAAGGTGAAATAAAACCCCTTAGCCCTGAAAAACTAGTAGTGCTTGAAATCATTATTACTGTACCAGAACACCAATACACACAATAATATTACAGCACCTAACTAGAAAGTACTACAAAATTCAAAGCCCATTGTATACTTATCCGGGTCAGCCTGGATTATTTCTTTATAATCTTAAAAAACTTTATATGTGTCTTCATAAATGTATCAGTACCAGTTATTTGTTAAAAAAAAACACAATTTCAAACTAGTTAAAGATACATAAAAAGGGGTAATAAA
The DNA here is from genome assembly GCA_029783645.1 of Ctenochaetus hawaiiensis. NCBI lineage: Eukaryota > Metazoa > Chordata > Actinopteri > Acanthuriformes > Acanthuridae > Ctenochaetus > Ctenochaetus hawaiiensis. The sequence goes on from JAPZDY010000003.1 coordinate 18,726,502, forward strand.
TCCCCATCAAAACTTGCCATCTCTTGATTGCTAAATATCGCTGTGCTCTGCCCTTAGTAACAGATGACGCGTCAACATCAGGAACCAATCAGATATCCGGTTCGCAGAGATTTTGCATGGCTCAGTTTAGAGTTTGGGTTTTCCCCGCCTGTTACTTTCAGTTCCTTGTGTCTCTCTAAAGCCTTAAAGGTAATAAACTGAAGGAAGACTGTCATTTGAATATTCGTGAAAGAGCTCGCAATCTGACCTGAAACAAGGTAGGCGATTATTTATATGTGCGTGATTACCAATTTGCTATTAGGATGCATCATTTCTTCTGTGTCTAAACGCTCCAGTGGGCACGTATCTTTGTGTTCACAGGTGTGTGCTTGTTTGAAGATGACAGACCCCGAGACCCCAACCCAGCCTCTGATCCCTGGTCGGACAGGCAACAATGAGCCACCAGCACAGGGGTAAGGACTGTGACTGAATGCAGGGCTGAGCAGTTTATCCACTTCATATTGATCTTATCATATTGAGCTTATGATTTGAGACTAGACATCGTCTTGGAATTTGCTTATTTATTTTATTTATTTAGCTATCAAGAGGTATTTATTTATTTATGTATTTAGATATTGTGCCATGGAGTAAGTGTTGTTTTTAACCCTTTGCGTTATAGTAAAATGATACATTTTCTGAAATTACCAGACAGCTCTAATTGTTCTGTTTGTCTTTACCAATTTTATTCATGCTATCCACATAAATGATGATTGTTTCTAAAGAATTCACATTGTGTTAATATTTTTCCACATGTAGTCAGTGTTTTTGCAAGATCCAGCTGGGAAATAAAATTTAAAAAATACCGTGATTTTTTGATTTCATGTATATTTATCTGTATGAGGTAGAGGTGAGGGCTATGAACAAAAAGCTGATCCTAATATAGCCAAATATTCACCATGAACTTGTCCTAAAACTTCCCTAATATGTGTTTCCTAAGGGTGAGTGGGGCCAGTGCAACTTACCTGTGAATGTTCATGTTTTAACTTACTGGCTACAAACTTTGTCTAAGTATAATTTACAGGTTATAATTTTCTAAATCTTTAGATGTTTACATGTATATTTCCTCCTCTCCAATCAGCTACTTTTTTTTTTTTCGGTCAATTAGGAGACACTTTCTTTTGGGTCTGCACTCATTCATGTTGTACAGATACAAGTTGAAACCAATTTCTGAGTAAAAAGCAAAGAAAATCCACACTAAATTCATCAGAATTCAAAAATTGTCAATAGTAATAGAAATTTTCATGGATTTGTAGAAAAGAAAATAAAACATGCAAAAACAAGAATATAGTCCTTAATAATTTTTATTAAAAGTCTGAGTGCATGAAATGTTTGTTTGTTTTTTTTAAAGAGATACCAGGTCATTAGAAAAAATATCTAATAAAGATCTAAAAAATATTTTTATTAGTTTTTATGTATAAAAAGTAGACTGTATCGAATGATTTCAGCATTAATTCAACACAGACCAGACATGTTGCTTTATTGATACTTTAAAAGTCAAACGAAACAGTAAAGCAAAAAAAATGCCTGAAATTTTACGTAAGTGTCTGCCTGGCAACAGCTGATGTCATTACTCAATTTGTGGTGACATACCGCATTCAGTACATACCGTGTATGAGTTTCCTCTTTTTAAGAATTTCCCTAGTTCTCAATGAAGTATTTGTGTCTATAATGATACTCGTACTTTGCTTTCTCTTCTGTGTTTTCACCTTCTTCCTCTTTGTCATTTTTCGTCTTTTTCCCCGTCTAGTCGTTATGACCTCACAGTCAGTATAATCAGCATAATCATGATCAGAAAGGATGCAAGAAGTCAACCACATACTGTGCTTGAGCAGTTAAAATGACTCACAATTATCCTTCGTATCTCTAATTTTCACACATCATTTCTCCCTCCGATTCCTTTGATAATATTAATATTAATTAAAGATGTTTCTCCTGTCCTTCTCTACCTCCACTCCCTTCTACTTTCTCCTCTTGCTCTACGGGGGCAGCTCCACCCGGGCCTACAAGGTGGCAGGTTTTACCCTGTTGGCCTGTGCCCTGATCGCAGGCCAGGCCATCACTGCCTACTTCCTCTTGAGCCAGAGGGGTGAAATCAGATCACTGGAGGAGCAGAACAAAAACCAGGAGGTCCAGATGTCAAGGGGAGGATCTGGTGAGGAGACCAAATTTAGTTCAGATTAGGAGGAATACACTGTACACTGCTGCTATCTGGCTGAACGTCTTATGCTGCAAAAGTAGAATTAGCTTAATTTGTCACCAGCAGAAAAAATGTCAAGTGTTGGAAAAACCCTAAGTGACTTGTAATATTACTCTTTAAAGGACATGAAGGCAAATCAAATGACACTTCCTCCTTTTTCGTACCTGTTGGGACTTTCTTTAAGTTTCATTTGCAACTTATTGTTATTATTATTACGATACATATCTTTGTCCATGTCTGTGTATATTTTAAAGCTAGAGAAAAAGCAGTTTAAGCTGTGTTGTACTGTTTTTTTTTAGACTGGATCCGAGTTTTTGTTTATCTTTGTTGAGTTCTTTACATTGCTGTTCTTTATCAGTTTAAGATTTTTTTTCTGCTTCTCACACACACTGTTTCTCTTTCTGTCTGTAGGTGGCGCACCCATGAGGATGCACATCCCCATGAACGCCTTGCCAGTGATGATGGATGATTCTGTGGACAAGGTGAAATACTTTGAATTTTTTGAAACGATTACTCATATATTTTTGTAAGGTACTGTGAAAATTTAAGTTATAGTTTTTTATCTTTTTCTCAGTTTTCTGGTCTCTTTTACTGATTGTATTGCAGGAGGCTTCCACCCAAGCCCCAGAAATCGGTATGTTTTGTTAATATTTACCATATTTATAAGCAGAATTCATCTATACAACATTAAATTATTCACCATCTACAAATTTCAATTTTGTGCATCCTCTCTTTCTCCATCATGTTTCCTGCAAGTGACAGCACAGATGTTGCTCCTCTGTGTAAGACAGATGTGAATTAACTCCTCTCCTCTCTCAGATCCCTCCACGGCCACCGAGTGCCAGCTGCAGGCCGCTGGTCTGAAGACCATGCAGGTGCCGGATTTCCGCCCCACCTGTGACGAGCGCGGCCTCTACATGGCCAAACAATGCTTCCAGGGTCACTGCTGGTGTGTGAACCCAGCCAACGGCCAGGACGTCTCTGACAACAGTTGCCTTGCAGCCGTCAAAGCCGGTGAGACAATATAACTGCTAACAAAGTCAGACTGAACATTGATATCTGATGAACCTGAAGAGAATATTTTTCTGTTCTATTTGTGTTTTTCGTAGATTTATCTAGCAGTTTCTATCAGAAACCTGTACTTTACTCAGTTTTACTTTTCATTAGTAAATTATTATGAGAACTTGATTTCACAGTAGATAAGCTAGATTTCATTGTGGCACAAAAAGAGAAAACTTTCTCACTGGTGCCACATTCTGCACCGTGTAAATTTAATAGTGTTTAAAAGTTAGCATTTCTTGCAAGAAAGTTCATTTTTTAGTCCTGCCTGTTAATCTGTAGTTATTATGATATCATATATTATAACCCTGCTTTAAGCTGCAGTGATATTGACAGTCGAATTTCTGTGTTTTCAGGCCGCATGAGCAAAATGCTGACTCTGCCTGATGTTGCCGCCTAATGCTGTGGTGAGTACAAGTTTGATGATTTTCTGATTCAGATTCCTATGATCTATGTACTGCATGGTGATGATTTAATCATTTAATCCGATTTTTAATGCTCGAGTTTGTTTGGAAAGGCACATTTTTAAACTACTTCATATTACTGTAAAATCAGAATTAACTGAATTTTTTCATCTTTTCTGTGTTTCTTTGGTTTTTGAAGCTGACAGAATCTCCAGAGAGACCTGCAACAGCTCCAGTTTAAATTCTGACTTTGCTACAATTTAGTCAACTTCTAATCATCATTATTCATGTGGTGCTAATTTGGTGTGATAAACTGCCTTTACTTATCTGATCAGAACAATTTCTCTGCCTATCTTCTTATTAGTTTAAAGCAACTCAATCTTTCAGCTTTTTTAATAAAGTTGCAGAAGTTAAGGATTGTAAAAGTTTGTAATTGATTTGGAGACTTGCATTTTTTATTTTATTAAAGTTTTGAACCTTGTCAGCTGTCAAAAAAAGCTTTATATGTTGGAAAGTTTGAAAAAAAAGCTGTAAATTAAAAAAACAGAGTGTGGACAAAGGGGCATTTGACGGAGTGTTAGCAGGTGGCAGCCTGTTAAGAAGATCACCAGCACTGAAAAAATTATCTGTCCACTTTCTCTTTACATCATTTTGGGTAGAAATATTTTGATGAACAGTGCTGTTGCTGACATGTTGTTCTAAGGTTAAGCGGTTAAACTGTGATGAAAAAACTAGGGACACATTTGGGAACATTTAGAGAAGAAGACTTCACAAACTGTATTTGTACCCATTTATTGGAACACCCAAATAAACCTATTAAAGACAGTTTTGGTGGTTTTCTTTAACAATATCACAATGTATTTTTACTGCTCAGTTGAATAATTATACTCCTCTGTATACATTAAGTCTTTCAAGAAAGGCATCACTTAAAAAAAATGAGGAAACCAACAAAAACAAAACTGACAGGAAAATAGGAAACAAAGAGCATGCAATACACAAACAGCCACTCCATGATTGTCAATAGGCACAAGTTGTTTCTGGTTTCTGTTACCAAACATAAAATACACATTTCAAAACATACTTTCCAGTCAAAGTAAAAACCAAAAAGAGCATAAACTCAGTCTGATCTCTTATGTTTCTCCTTTATGACTTTTTGTCTTAAAAGCTGCTACAAGCCTGATTGTGGATTCAATATGTGGAGTAACTAATGTTGTTGGGGAGAAACCATCTAAGTGCCTTTTTATATTCATGTCCTTAAATGAGATTCGTCCTGAGTAAGATGCAGAAAACAAGGCTTTACTTTCTTCAGTGTACTGTAGTGTGTACATGTTTAGTTAATGTCAGTCTAATCCGACAGAATCTTACTGTGAAATATGTTCCAAAGTTTCAATAATCAATTTGTGCAGTAAAAGTGTGAAATGAAACATATTTTATGCTTAAATCACAAGTTGACAAAACTGAACATTTTCACACTGTCAAGACTCTAATCCATGTCTGCTGCTATGTTATCAAGTGTTGCACTTTTGTTTTTGTGCGTTTTAGGTTTCAGTTTAGCGTCCTGCAGCAACAGCATTGTTTATGGATCAAATGATGGCATTGATCAAGTTTACAGTTAAACATCTCTTCCTCTAAAAGGAGAAAAAAAAACACCTAACACACTAAGAAACACATGATGCAGATATCTAGTGATTCTGGAACAAGAAAACAAAATCACTGATTGCTACAAGACAAAAATAACTGCTTTAAATCCCTAAAATTTATACAAGTGCAAAAGATGAACAAGTTTCCAGCATATGAAAAAAGAAGCCAAACCCAATCAGGAAAGGCTCCCATGGCATGAGATGATAATATCAAGTCCAGACCAGAGTAGGCACTCTTAACACACATTTTACATAAAATTCTGACTCACACTTACACATTTCTTAAAATTCCCCAAAGTGCAATTAAAGCTAAATCTTTTTAATGAAATTCACTCTGGCAAACATGTTCATTTAATAACCCACTCTCTGTTTTCTCCAGCTTTTCCAGGATTAAGCCTGAATTAATATTTTTTAGCTTTGTAAGGTGGAATTTACTGAGAAATAAACCTTTACAGGAGTAGTTTTTCTTATTTTTGTATGGAGTTTAAAATTTCTGGAGTCATTTTTACAATAAAAAAATATTTTTATGTCGAAAAAATGTTGTTTCTCATAAACTTTTACAGAGGTGAGGGCTATAATTCCAAAATAAACATGCTTAATGTTTTACCAAGTGAAACATTGACCTATAATGTCATCGGGGGTTGATATGCCTGCAATGACACACCACAACACAGACTTTGCTCTGGCACCTGCAAACAATGTGAAAACAAACAATAGCCATTAAAGGTTTTGACAGGTTTTACACTGAAGAGCACCATGAGATGTTAGGTGAGACAAGTTTTACGTGCTCCATCAACCCCTGAGCAAAAGTGCAAATTAGTTTAGGCAGCTGTGACTGATTTCTGACCTCTTAAGGACAAAGGACAACAATGATGAAACAGTTACAAAACCCGCATTCCTTACTATTATAAAAATAGTAAACAGCACCAATCAAGGGCAAAGAGCAAACAGCATTAGCACTGTGTACAAAGAATTCTTTCTGGAATCCATTTATACTCTCAGATGTGGTGTGTTTCTCTCCTCCTCCTCAAAATAGGAGGTGATAAAGCAGACAACATTTGGATATAGGCTGATATCATTATTGATCAGTAAATCTTCAGTAAGTTCATATCAGTGTTTTAGATGGAATAGGGTGACAGTCAGAAATCAATTATAGCGGCCACTCTTACGCCATATAAGCTATAAGTCTACAATTCAATCATTGACCATTTGGAAAGAAATATTGCATTTCCCATGTTTTCTTCTTTGTTAAAGGAAACAATCTTTTTCATTTCATAAACTTAATTTAGAACAAAATGTATTGGAGTGATTTATCTAGCAAGAGTTCAGATGAATAAGCTTCAACTGATTTAAAAAAAAACATGAAAAGAATCTGAATCTCTTATTCTCTAGTCATCAATGTTTGTTATTAAAAATAATGACTAAAACCTTTTTGACTTTTGATATTGAATCTGTTCCCCTATGAAGCTGTACCAGCATCTTCCTCCCTCCTTTCTCGTCTTCTTACTCTTCCTTCTTTTTTGCTCATTTGCGTCCTTCTTTCAGGCCGCGTATGTAGTCTTTGACAGCGTTTTCAATGTTGGGAACTTTGTAATTCTGTGCTGCATAGATTCCTGTACATGTTCCTACAGCAACACCCATCAGTGCTGAAGAGCGTAGCCTTGCCACAATGTATCCAGCCAGAAAACCCTTCAGGAAGGGAGAACCCAGCAGACTGCCTCCCTGAGGAGCAAAAAAGAGGACAAGTTAGTAGTCTGACCAGTGATTTTAAATTATATGTATTTATATTAGCAGTTTTCATATATTTCTATAATTGCCTGGCCTCTGAGCCAAATCCAGACAGAGTTATATGAGCATGAACATGTCAGTGAGTATGAAAGCCTTACTGGAGGAACCCCAGCTTGTATCTCATCCTCCACCCGTCTCTGAATGTCTTCTAGCTGGTCCTTCAGCTCAACCAGATCCTTGAGCTGGCCCAGAGGATCCTGAAACACATGCATACACAAACATAGTGAAAAACAAACAGGATTGTGGCTGAACAGGCTTTCCTTTATTCTTTAACGAGCATATCGCTCACCAGCAGATACTTTTCAGTTCTTACTAACCCAAGGCACGCTTTGGTTCCCCAAGCCTTTCGTCAAATTTGTTCATGTTTGTTGTGTTCATAGCTCTGTAAACGAGTTAAAATAACCTCAATATATCTAGCGTCTTTATTTCCATACAGGAGCTAGCTAGTCAAGATAATTAGGGAACTGTTTGACACGTAAATTGACGCTAACTAAGTTAAGCTAGGCTAATCTGCAGACTGCACAATGGTACTACATAAGCTAACGTTGGCGGCTAACGCTAACAAAGACTTTAGAATGATACTGTAAGTTAAACGGGTTGTTAAAATGCAATGACGCGACTTATTTGAGATATAAAGTTATCACGGAAAGTTGAGGACACCGACCTTGCTGTTTGCCATAGTTTCGCTCGTGTTGTTGCCCATGGCGTTACCACTGTCTTCTTCTTTCCTTGTGGTTTTAGTGAAAATGAACCGCACTGCCCCCTACTGGCCACTCACGGACTCATTCAAGTTAATACTTCACTACTTATTACTTCATAATAATTAGCAATTGCCATAGATTGGCATCTTTCATTAAGGCAGAATAAAGATGAACAGCAGTTCAAAAGAATATCTTGCTGGTTGTACAAACATCATATTGTAGGTTTAGATAACATTCTGTTTCAGGGTTATAATATTCAAATAAGTTTTTTTTTGTTTGTTTTGGTTTTTTTACAACTGAAAACTAGCTGATGGCTCACATTTACTTCATGTCTTAACATCCCCTCTTATATTGAATATATCTATCTATATATCTAATATATCTTATATTGAAGACCCTTGAATTTCAAGTTCCAATTTAGTGAAATACTATAGAAGCAATTTTTATTCAAGATTCATTTATTTTATCATTTTACAACAGTGCTGTTTATCAAGATGGAGTTAGCAATCACTATTCACAAAAATCAATATTTTTAGATGTCGCAATAAATTATTTTCTAGATTTGAGTGTGCAGGATTAGTAACAGAGTCTAACAGCCTGAGAGAAGAAGCTGTGATCTGATGGTAAAGCAGTACATACTTCTTTATGTCTGCAGACCCTGCAGACTTTTCAGGTGCCAGAATGATGTTGGCTGTCTTAAAGCCTGTGGAAACACTCTCCTGTGACATGTTGATATATGATAAATGATATTTTAAAATACAACATGGCATAAAACCTGACTTACATTTGGAAATCTGATGTTATTTAAAAAGTGGCAATACTGCTCTGCAAAGCAGATCCTGTAACACTGGTAGTATTGCCATCCACCCCCACAGGTTGCAATGCTGTCAGTATTCCCACCATATTGCTTAATGTCTCACATCAAGCACTGTTTCCTGCCACTGAGGCCACATGATGCATCTAAACATTAGTGTTAATCTCAGGAGCATTTATTTCCAAACACACATTTACAGCGCAGTCTATAAAAACCTCCTATCTGACTGAGATGAATCAATCCAATTAACTTGGGCTTCTTCTGTACAAATAGTGCAACTTTTCACTTTGTGGCTCTAGAGAGCATGCATGAGAGAGCACAGCTGATGAGAACTGAGAGTGGGGAAAACGAGTGACAGAAAACTGTAGAAAAATAATTAGAGAGGCAGAAGGATGGAGTGTCACAGAAGCAAAGAGATACTCATTAATCAGAGCTGTGAAATTTACACTGTTTTGTAACATCACTGCAACAACTTACAGCCTGAAGATGGAAAAAAAAAGTAAGGACTGAAAAGAGGAGAATTTTACCCCGGAATCACAGTTTCACAATTTAAGCGACTGCATGGACTGAGTTTCATTTGAAATGTTGTGTCAAAACTAACAGGTCACGTTTGAGAGCCTGGATGATGGGTCACAAGTGTGATTCGCAAAGAGACTGTGAAAGTGAGAACAAGTGGCTGAGATTGGAGTCACAGAAGTGCAAGAAGGAGACTGAGAAAGATGAAGATGAAGAGGGGATGTATTAGAGACTTTTCAGAGAACAGGAGAGTGATTGCCATTTAACAGAAAGATAAGAAAAGAGAGACAGACAGATACTGCAAGAGAACTTTATGCAAATGTCTCCAGACTTCAGACTCATTTTAAAATATTTATCTTGGCAAAACATTAATTAACTTCAGGGCTTCTTCTGCAGTACTTTTTTTAAGTCTATAGGGCCTGAAAGTATTTAATCCAGGACAGATAGTCCATTAACCTTTCCTTATTCAGGATTATCGCAGCACAGACTTGAGATGGACTGAAGTATTTAATGGTCTGTTCAGGCTGGAATCAAACAGTCTTTGGTATTTTGCTTTTCGGACGAGATGAAACACGGCTCGCACACTGCTGGACAGCAGGCGCTGGAGCTGGAGGGAGGGATGGAGGTAAGGTGTCTCTGATCTTCAAAGCTGTCGATGGTTTAGGGGGTTATTGATTTTGGCTGAGGCATATTTGGCTGACTAATCTTTGGATGCCACTGTAAAGGAAAGGTCATTGAGGCTTATGGTGCAATCACCACAGTGATGTGCTTTGGGAAAAATGTGTATGCTTTACCCTAAACAGCAGTTGCAGGCATTGGATTTATGTTTGAAATATCAGCTTGGCTTGAGAAGAGGAATAACAGTGTGTCGATGCATGAAATAAGCAGTGAAATAAACATGAAATTGTTCCTAATCGGTGATCAGCAAAACAACAGGAAAAAAGCTGGTATGACTAAAGCTTCATCTATTATTAAGAAGCCTAGCTGACTTTTTACTTTCATATAATGAAAGAGATTCATGCCAATACTCCAAACGGTAATTGCATTGCCAGGGTTGTTTGTGCAGATACAGATATAATAATTCAAAGGATGGAAAAAACTGGGCATGCCAGTTTCAGAACATAAAAGGCAGTTAATCCTTTTCTGCAGCAGGCTTTCAGCACTCGCTCAAAATTTATATTATAATCAGTGCAGTGGGTAAATGGCACTGTCTAAATATAATTTCTTTTACAGGGTAGCGAAGCAGTGGAAGCAGGTGTCTAAAAAGCCGCTGGTTCAATTAAGAATGGACTAAGAATGGGAGAAGCTAATGGTTTTAATAAGCAAATTGAGTTCAATATGTGTTTCACTGATAAAAATTGTCATTTTATAATTTCAGCTTCATCAACGGTAGTTAGAAAGATTGCAAGTATTTACAAATACTGCACTGATGGTACTTTATCATTTCAGCTTCTGTTAAAACAGGTCATAAGCTCAAAGACACTTGTCTCTTGAAGCAAAGGGGGCAGACTGTGAATAGCAACTTACTCTGCAGTAAAATGCCACTTAAAAAATATTAAAGAAATAGTTTCTAAAGTTTGCGTCTGTAATAAAAAAAAGAAAAATGTCTAAAAAATCCCCACGTCTCATGAAAATGTTCATTGTTAGTGTTTCATGTAAAGTTTAACAAAACATTTGACAAAAAATCATAAATATACTTGGTGAGATGTAGAGATTTTGCAGCATACACCCTTGTATGAAGATATTGTTGATAGTTTTGATCAGTGAGTGTAATTCCCTTGTGTCGGATGCACTGAGTTACAGTTTCATAACCTGCAGCCTCCCTGTGCTCTGATTCGTGATCTGCTGAGTTCGGCCGCGCTGCATAGAACCAGGCGTTGTTGGTGTGTTGTTATAGATAAGATAATCCCTGTGTAAATCGTGCTGCCTGTTATGCTGCGCTTCAATGCACACACTTTTTGTTTGTTGAAAATGTTGTGGTTTCACTTTTGTTGCTGTAGTATTTTGCTTACTGCTGATTGAACCTCTTCGTTGTGACAGTTCAGGGCTCGCTCTGATTCAAAGTGGTGTAATGAAGGCTTTTCATTAGTGAGACGCCTTTGAAGTTGGCCAGAAAATGCGACATACTTCTCCATAGTTCAAAACCTGAAAGGCCTTTTAGGTGGCTTAATGTTTTTGTGAGCCGAGTTGGCCGCTGTTCAGTGAAGTTTCCTCATTAACCTCAGTGTTCAGTATTCAGCCTGCGTCTCCACTGATGGCTACTGATACAGTGCACTCGGCTGGGAGGGAGAAAATGTGATTGGCATACAAGGGGACTGAATAAAAGAGAGCCGGACTTTGCAGAAGGACCCGGATTGTTTATTGTGAGCTCTCTCATGTATGTGCATGACTTGGCATTGTTGAAGCGGGATGCTGTCAAACCAAAGATCATCCGTCATCTGAAATAATGAGAAGCAACAATGCATCCGTTATGATATGAATTCCTTGTCTCATTGAACAAACAAATGAGTGAAGCTGTATTTAACACCCACTCATGGTCAGAGAGATTTTTCAGGCCTTTAAGATGATTAAAGAGAAGGTCAAACTTTATTGACTGAGGGAAAATTCATGTGCTGTGAGGATCATTTACTCGTGCAGTTCAGGCTCATATCTGCAGAATCCTCTAAGATGAATTATACTGTGAACTTTTCTTCAATCTTTTTACTGACAAATAATAACCTGAGATGATTTATTTCCAAATCTACAAACAAAATAACACATGATGCAAACACTTTAAGCATCCAGCAAGTTGACTCGACAGCACTGAGATGTGATTCCTTTGTATTCTTTCTGAAAATCATTAGACTTTTCATCCTTTTCGTACAATCTTTCCTGATTATTACACTCATCACCAAAGTTTTGACAGTTTAAGAGCATTTTATGAAATATTTATGTATACTATATTTGAATGTTCCTGGATTGCAAACGGTGCAATATTTTTGCATCATTTCTCTTCAGTAAGAGGACAGAATGTACTTTTTCCAGTCTTCCTGCACAGAGTAATAATGGTTGTGTTGACAGAAGCTGCACTCTGCTCAGGTCAGCACAGATGCCACCTGGAAACAAACACTTATTTTGACAACACCTTGCAAAATGCCCACATGGTGTCCAAGTCCCTTTTATAAAATACCTTTCAGTTTATTTGGCACACCAATTATTTTTTCATATAATGAGCAGCCAGTCTTTGCTTTGGTATTCTAACACTGACTGAGAGCATTTCAACAGAGCAAAGGCATGCAATTAAAAAAGATGTTTCCATTTCAAAGAGTTAAGGTGCGCTGGCTTTTTGCCACTAACGATTTCAGCATTTAGATGGCGTCTGTGTGTGTGTGTGTGTGTGTGTGTGTGTGTGTGTGTGTGTGTGTGTGTGTGCGGCATGGATTTGCCTAGATGACAGTTGTATAAGCCAATTAAAGTTTTTAAGCTCTGTTGCTTTTCTAGCATGCCAAGGTAAGGGAAGAGAGGTATACTGCAGCCTCACTGCACCACTCTGCTGTGATGTGCCAAGGTGTATGTGTGTGTGTGTGAGTGTGTGTGGTGCATATGTGTAGCCAGGGATGGCACCCCGTCCACATGGTCAGAGGAGAGAGCGACATGGCTGAACCAGGAGGGAATAAACATTAGTTTTCAGATGCGAGTGGTGGGAAAAAAGAGAGAGCATGACTGTAAATGTAAGCACCACATAGAGGGAGGAAGATGATGTTGTAATGAAGGGAGGAAGCATCTCTTGTTGAGTGGCAACAAGGAGGAACAGGAATAAAAAAAACAGTGAGAATGAGAAAGAGGAGTTTTGAGGAGAGATGTATGTACTGTATGGGTGTGTCCATTTATTCAGCTGGTTCCTCTGCCGTCTGTTTTACTCACTGGTATTTCCTTCGTGTGTGACGCTGCATCAGCATCACCACAACTCTCTGTCCCCTCTCTCTCTCTCTCTCTCTCTCTCTTTCTACCTCTTTCTCACTGTCTCTCCACCCCTCCCTTCTCCGATCTCCTGTTCTTCCTCACACATACGCTCCCTCACCGGGGATGCCTGGATCGGTGGAAGTCCTGATCAGAGAGTCGTCGGAGTCCCTGGTGTGCTGAGAGCTGAGCCTGACTCGTCTGTGTGCAGCCACGACCCAGTTCAGTGTAGCTCAGCACATACTGAAGATCTCATCATGAGAGGGTGAAGCCTTTCTGGAGACACGTTGGGAGAGGATTTCCTCCAGCCTGTGGAGGTTTGCCAGCAGTGGTGAAGACAGGGATACTCCTGCTTTATGAAGACTGGGAAAGGAAGAAAGTGAAAGCTACCTGGTGATGCATCTGAGGGACGTAAAGCTTCAAACTTAGGTCCTGTTTTAGGTGAATGGAGGTGAGGACAAGCTTTGAGATAATTTTGCATGATCTCAACACCATTTTTCACCATGTGTAAAGGAGGTAAAAGGTGCAGTCCGCCTCATTGTACACAATCCATCCCAAAAATGAGTTTTCTTCAGCAGCCGACAGGAGATAAGCAACTTAACTGACTCTTTTATCAAGACTGAGAAGCCATCAGTCCAGCCAACCATCTCACCTACATGGAGCTTCGGGGGCTCCGCGGGTCAATGGGTCAGGACCAGAGGGGTCAGGGGTTCGGGATCAGCATCCCAGCAGCCGGGATGCCAGTCAGCTCCATCATATCGGCAGTGCGGCAGCAGGACTACTCAGCCAGCGTCTGGCTTCGAAGGAGGGAAAAACTGGAACACGTAAGTTCTGAATACCAAAGCTGGAAGAAGGAGGCTGGAATGTTGAGACAAAAAGCATGAAGCTGCAAAGTGTTTGGTCCTGAGTCATTCAGTTAATATATATTCAGGAAATTCTCATTATTTCCCCAAGATATTAAATTGTTTAGTTGAATTGCAATGCATTAAGAGCAACTGAAAATGCTGACACCCTTCAGCTTATTTACTGTGAAGGTTAAGTTGTTTTAGCCAAAATATGCTGGTGGGTTGAAACACTTGCTCATGTTCAACATGTCACATTTATGCTTTTTCTCAACTAAATTACCTATTTGTTGGTGTCTGTTGACGCACGTTCTTCCACTATGACTTCAATTAAGCATACTGGAAAAATAATATTTCACTTTGGGCGTTAAACTGTTGGCATTAAAATATGATCATATCTGAGAGGAAATTTGTTCTGCGTTTGTTTTGTGTTTGAATGCTGGACCAAAGGCTGGATTAGTGTTAGAAGAAGAAGTCTAAAAGCAGTCTGCAAGAGCTGGAAATCAGGGCTTTTTTGAGGCACTGCTAGAAAAAATAAATCTGTAGCCTAAAATTTTTGAATTAAAGACTATTTTTTGGGACAAAATGCAGGGATTTGTTGTTTAAATTCAACAATAATTGATTAAAAATAATAGACAGAAACTTTCAATGATTCTAATACAAAAATTCATTAATTTGTGAGCTAGATGTGAACTATCTGTTGTCTTTAACAGCTCCAGTTTAGGGACTTGCTGGTTTTATGCAATAAAGAAATGACTATTTTTGGATTTCTGTGATGAAAATTTGACAAGATATTTGAATTTCACAACATAAATTTAGGAAAATCATAATATTTCTTTATATTTTGAGGTTTTCTTGACAAAATGGTTCCTCACTTAATTAAAAAAAGATCAAATTAATTGATTGTGAAAATAACTGTTAGTTGAGGACTTAATTGCATGCTTATTAGAGAGTTGGCTTACCATGAAGTTTCCCATTTAAATTTTAATGTACTGGGGAACTTGAACCCTTTGAAAAAGACCTAAATTAGCATTTTTTTGAATATTGCAGTTACTGTGTGAGATGTTCCTTGGAAACAAACTTTAAACTGTTTCTGTAGACTCTGCCTTTCTTTATAGCCTTTGTGACATTAAACAGTCACTTTTGTTTCTCTTACAAAAGAGTTGTAAGAGACTTAGACTTGATGCTTGCAGGTAAACATCATCAGCATTCTTCAGGGAGCTTCAGGTGTTGAGATTTAGCGTCGGGGAAACGAGTGAAAAAGGTGTGTGTTGAATATTTGATGCCGGAGAGGAACAGTGCCACGTCCAGCGAGCTGCTTTCTGAGTCTGTCTGCATAACCAACTAGGAAGATGAATCAGCCTGTCCCCTCTCTGCAGACCTACACATGCACACACACACACACACACAAACACACACACCTGGTGCACACAGCCACATTAAAAGCACAAATGCATACACACACTTACTGTAAGTGTGTTTCAGCAGACACCAAACAACACAGACAGACAGCATTTTTCAGACAAGCCTGCAGCTGTCATTGAATTTTTGCAGTCTGACTCCACACCTAAGCAACTTCAAGACACACACACACAAACACACACACACATAGAATGCATGCATTATTATGTCATAAGTACAAATTTAAACCTTATAGTTTAAATGCAATTAGTTCAGACTGAAATTCATTTTAAAATATTGCCATTTAGTTCGTGTCTTGGATCTTAATAGTATCGGTCTATTCACGACTCACGCCCAGGATGTGTTGGCAACATTCAACTAATTAGTTTTTCTCCTCCTACCATCTAAAGAGAGATGGAGAGAGATAATAATTTGGGTAGAGCGCTTCAGGCACATTGAGTACCGCTGTCAAAAGCAGCATGATTCAAGTTGCAAGTTCAGCTTTGACTTGTCAAACTCTGAGTCAGTCCCAGGAAATCCTGAACTACACGGATTATTTCATGTGAATAGTTGCAATCAGAATTTATAACAGATGTATAAGAGTAGAGTTTCTGATTGCTAAATAAAAAATACTTATAATTTGGATTTATGAGAGTTCTCATGGTTTTGAATATTGTTTATCCTGGAGCTCAGAGGCATTCATCACACCATCTGCAACAGCTAACAGGTCCATTAGATGCACCTCACACAGCTTGACAAAGGTGAACTTGTGAGTTTGATGTTCTTGTTCTGTGGAAAGTCCTTTAAGCAGAAAGTGGAGTGCTGGTGTCCTTGAGAAACATGCTGAAGGAGCTTTTAACAAGTAGCAGCTCATGTGTTTTATCTTTTACTCTCCTGTTACATGAACTTCTGCCGGCTGAGTCGTTTCAGCTCATATGCATTGTGGTGACTGAGGTTGCTTCTCCTTAAACTATGTAAATGCATTTAACCATAAAAGGCCTGTGGTTCAGCATTTTATGCATTCTGCATTATTTTATGTGAGCATAGTTCTCTACTTTGCAGTCACTGGTGGTAACAAACACTCCACATGCTTAGTTTCATATGCACGTTGCACTTGAGGTAAGGAAATTACCATTTTAAGTTTTTGTTGCGGCTATTACTGGATTCAAAGTGGGTTCACTGCGCTCTTAAGATGCCTCAAAGTAGACGAGGCAGCAGTTCACTGCCGGGCTGGGAGGCTGAGTCTGGATCAAAGACAGTGAAGTGTGTCCGTGTCAGATGACTTTTAAGGGATGGCAGCTCAGAGTGGAGTCGACTCCCCGCACTGATTGCATTTTCAATTTCATGGTGACCGTGCTGATGTAGAGGCCCAGGTCTGTGGCCAAACTGGTCAAACTGTAAAGCTGCTCTGAGTCTTTCTCTCCTGTGTATAAACTGGTCCGAGAGGTTTATTCCATTTCCATCTCACGCTGTCTGTGACTGAGGAGGATGATGGTGAAGACTGTGAAGAAGAGAGTTTAAGAGACTTGGAAGTTTTATGCTGCTCAAACTGAAACACAAAGGGCTGATTTGTTGTTGCTGATAATGATTATTGTGATGATTTAATGATGATTTAAGTGAAATGTATCTGGTTCAAATCTAACTGGAAACCTTTGTTTTTATCATCCCTCCTTTCGTCTTTTGTCATCCTTCTTTTGCTTATTTTGAGACAGCTAACGAATCAATTAGGGATAAGTGGACAAAAACAGACACCAAAAATGAAGTTCTTATTGATATTATTAAATGTAGATAGAATGCAACAAAGTGTGTTCACAAAAATCAAAAAAGGCATATTTTCTTCCCCCTTCAGCCATGCGGCCACGCATAATTTTGGCTTTACCTTCTCAGGTTTTGAGATCCATCTCTGACATTTCCCTCACAGCTCAAGTACAGTGGAGGTTAGACCTTAAAGTGGCTGATAGATCAGGAAAAAATCCTCTGTCATCATATCAGTAATCTTACTGTTACAATATCAACATATATCACAATACAAACTACTTTCAGGAAATCAATGGAGAAACTGCTTAAGGATCGAGTAACCACACAGGAACATCTCTGTTGGCTAAACTAGCAAATTAAATCTGACCTCATGTGTCATTTTCCCTATGAAACTCTCTTGGACGTCGGCCACATTGACATAAAATAAGATATTAACAAGATAGGCTGGACTGTACAGACCTTGTGTAAGACCACTGCAGGCTGGCAAGCATGAATAAGGAAAAATGTGGAATGGGATTAAACCTTAATGAATGTGATTAATTTATGGGAAAAAATGAGGATGCAAGGCTGTTAAACTGGCACAATGGCCATAGTTTTCAAACAGGTGATGCTCACTGACGAAACACAGTCAATCAAAAATAAATATGTTAGAGTTTGCTCTTCATCGTAAGTGTTGCAGGAAAGCCTTTGGATCTCCGTTGTGTCAAAAACTCATGAGAAACACACATGAACATGAACACAAAGTTCATGTTTTGATCTGAGAACATTTCTTTGTTTCTCTTTTTTTAATCAAATGAATTTGAGTGTCAGAAAAGGGGATGGTGCTCAGTTTATTTTTCAACTTTCTAATGTTAACTTGTTCGATAAATTGTTAAAATTAACAGCATAGAGACTTTCAAGAGGCTGACAAATGTATATCTTCTAATAGACTGAATTGCAATAGAATGGCAGATGAAAGCATTTCTGTGCATTATGCTCACAGCATTTTAATTACATTTAAAGAAATACACAGCGACAGTGTCCCAGTTCTGATCCTCAGAACAGACTCCCAACTGCTTTTTTATGTGGAAACTGCATTGCAGTGAAGAAACAGCACTTTAAAACTAAACCATAGATAATGGCACAATTAAAGATGTTTCTCAAAAAACACAGTGACAGTCTAACTCAGTTAGCTACGCATCTTTACCCTCGATGATCTGGCAGCAGCATTAATGAGGCTCGGGTTTCCTCACGGAGTAACCAACCTTTACAAAAGGGATTTGTAAGGCTTAAATGTGATGATAGGAAATCTTTTTTTTCCTTCGAGCTGAACAAAGCTCCACCGTTCATCCCCATTTTCCAGCAAAGACCTTGAGCTTTGTCTCCACTTTGAAAAGCAGCACGGACCTGACTTTTCAGCAAAAGATGGACATGTTTTCAGACTTTTTCATGCCTTTCATTTTTAATTGGAGAATTTTACATGACAGTTCTTCGGCAGGAGGAACTCCTCACCTTGAGCTTTTTGCTGTGACTGTCTCTCAGGCATAAAGCAGCCGCAGCATTATGCTGTTAGATGGCTTTGATCTTTCACTAAGACGTTCCAGTGTCTTCACTCTTAGATATGAAAAATACATCTCCTGTCAAGCAGACATGTTTTCTGTTGCACTGAAAATGTTTCTCTGAAGTGTAGATTGGTTAATTTAGGGTGTTACCTCATTCCCATCAGACAGGATGCTGTCTTTGTGTGGTACACAACACTCGTCAGTGCCTGCAGGGGCTGATTAAAGTCAGGTGAGGTTTTTACATGTTAGGATGTTTTTAGTTAGTTGCAAGGGTCTTGCAGGGAGCGAGACAAGACGTGAGAGTTTTCTTTTATTTCTGTGAGAAGAATATATGGCTCTTTATGCAATCAGATCTAATTGGGAAAAATCTAGGGAAATGTAAATATGTGCCTTTGGAGCTTACTGCCTTCAATCACCCAACATACTCCCATCATTGTGTTCGATACTGGGTACCAATTAAATTAATCCTCGGGCAGTTTGGCTCCCTGTTTGACAGCTTGGCTCACATTCAGCTTCACTTCATTTCATCAGCAGCAAACTTACCGTTGTGCCCAGGCTTCTGGCTTTGGTTGAAGTTTTTTCTCCCTCCTGCCTGTTTACTGCAAAGAATGTGTGATGTTGCAGCTGCTGAAGAAACATCAAACTGATAATTCACTCACTTTTCATCGACCAGGTTGCATCAGCTGAGCCAAATCACTAATCGGTCTTATAGATCCACCATTTACAGCTTGTCAGTCATGTTGTATCATCTAATTTCCATACACTGTAATCACGTTATTCAATGTGTTTTGGTTGCTGTTGTTGTCATCACATTAAGGCATAAATCAGTGAAGTGCAATCAAGAGGTGTTAATGCAAAGTTACACAGTCAGAAAATGGGTCATTTCTGAGCTTTTTTAATAAGGGTGGAGATGTTGGATGTCCATGACGGGTTTGCTGTGATGCAAATCCCCAGAAACCTTAAAGTGATCATGCCATAATTGTTTTAACTCACAGTCCAGTTCTCCTCATGTTGAAGGTCGTAGTCATGAGTTTTACAGACGTAGTAGAACAAACGTAGGAGTGGATTGACCATCAATTCAAACTGTCTGGAGTCTGTTTTGTGAGACAGTCCAATATCAAGTCGCAGAGTGTGTTACTCGAGCCCAGAGTGTTAACTTTGCCAGTGAGACTCTTGGTGGAGATGCTGCTGAATGCTGAGCTGAAATCAACAAACGGAATTCTGATGTAGGTGTTGTTATTTTACAGGTGTGTGAAGAAAGTGGAGGGCAGTGAGGATGACATCCTCTGTGGATCTGTTGCTTCTGAATGCAAACCGGTTAAGGTCCATGTTGGCAGTTTTTTCTTTTCTCCAGCACAGTTTTAACATACTATAAAGTTGTTGTATGCAGCTATAAGAAATACCTACAAGTGTCTTTCAATATACAGATCATTTAAGAACCATTACTTCTCAAACAAAGACTTAAACTAAAACTCATTCTGATTTTGTCATTCTGTGCAGAGACTGATGTCTACTTACAGGAGCAAACAAGTTGTAGTTGTTGATTAATACATTAAGAACATTTATTTCTGCTTTTTTGACATAATGATGTGATATAAAGCATTTGTTTGATATTTGCATACTGCCTAATCCTTCATCATGTGTTTATTGAGATCATAACATGCAAAGCAAGAAACAACTACAGCATTCAGATGAAAGTAGTGAGGAAACAAGGTAACTAATGGTAGGCTTATATTTGGAACAGAGGTATAAAGTAGCCTTAAATATAACTACTCAAGTATAAGTACATTAAACTTTTACAAAAATACTGTTTGCTCTCCTCCAGTGTACATAAACTGCGAGGAAATTCATGAATCAGTGCTGATAAATTAGTAATTTGTTGTCTTTTATAACCACAGCAACATTGTGATTGTTAAAAACACTCGTTTGCACCAAAACACAGGATATGAACATAGTTTTGTTTGAAAAAAAAATTATGGTTCATTGCAAAAAGCAAAGTGGATGAGGGTTTCTATGGGCTTGATGGACGACAGGTGTGTGCAATCAGCCAGGTGTGCAGTGAGTCAGGGGTCGGGAGAGCCAGCGAGGGAGAGTCACACAGATCCAGAGACAAACAGGAGGAGATGGAGAGGAGGAAAACACAGAAAAACACTGTGGAAAAGTAACATTACACTAATGGCCGTAGCAGTGATGATTTAAATAAAATAGGTGACTTTAGATAAAATTATCTCCGTGTGTTTCAGTCATTTGTTTATTTAAATTAAGACCAGAACATGTTATTGTTGATCATTTTATCCACAGACACTTTAAATATCAGTCTGCACATAAACATTCACTGTACAAGCGATACCATGTGGTCTTTACGGACAGCAGAGGGAGCTATTGCCTCATTTGAAACAGGTTTTTATGTGTTTCTGTTCACACATCTCACCATGTGCATGCGTGGGGTTTGAAGTATGTTGGCTGTCAGTTTCCATATGTGAGCTTTAAATCTGCCTCATCTCATTTACTTTAATTAGCTGTTTTCTCTCATTTATTTTTCCTTGATGAGTTTCTTTACGGTTTGGCAGCTCAGACTCCAAACACGTTACCTCACACTCTTTCTTTCAGCTTCGTTCTGGCTTCACACACACACTTTACCACATGCTGAGACGGAAACCATGCCAATGCTTTTTCATGAGGTGAACTAATGAGACAATTAGCAGAAACTCATTAGAGTCAGCGTCGTTCTTTGGGTAAGACAAGTTGTTTTCACTGAAAAAAGTACTACATGAGTGTGATTGTGGGGCGCTCACTGATTTGTGAGATTCATTGTATCATAAAAATGTCAAGGATTTAAACCTGGCATGCGGTTTAATGAATGAGCTGTTTCTTGCAGCGTTCAGCTCAGAACAGAGGTTGAATATGAATCTTACATGTTACAGATTTATGATCCAATTTAATCAGCCATCGCTGGTGTCTTTATCATGTTTTGTATTCAGTTTCACAGGTGTTGTGAATAGTTTTCTGGCCGTTTACAAATGTTCCATAAAGCAGTGTGCAATATCTTCGTATGTGCTGGGAGGAATTTTTTATGCTTTATTACCTGATGCCTTCAGTCTTCAGCTTGAACATCTGTGTGGTTGTGTATCTGGTTTCAAAGTGTGTGCTGACTGTGTGATGATTCATGAAAAGAGACTCGCGGCTTCTGAGCTGTCAGGTCAGGAAGTTCATCTGATGTAAGATTACTTCCTGTTCGCAGGGAATCTCATTTATTTTTCACAATACAGCTGATGTTTTATTCAGAGCAAACTATGATGAATACACAGGTAGGAGCTCAGTGATGCTTTAATTGGTTCCTGTAAATACCTTCAAAAATTTTCTTTTGACTGCAGTTGCAACTGAAACTTATCTTGATTAACCACTGAAATGATGTCTGAATTATACATTTGCTGAGGTTAATAAATCATCAACCTCCGTGAAGTGTGAATTTTGGTGAATTTTGCACAAATGCAGATAAAGTAGCGCAGGAAGTTGACAGGTAAGGGCAAGAAAACACGTCAGCTTGTTGCCAGGCTTCAAGCGGTGCTTGCTGACACTAACCAGAAGGAGGCAGCAGCATGACCCTTCATGAAGCATCCGACAGCTCACATCCACCTGCACGAGTGCACAGCAAAGAAAGAAGCTGCAGCTGATAACTGAAGAGTGACTGTGAAATGACCTGAGCTCCCCCTTGATTTTACCCACATGCACACATAAAAACACACCAAACCAAGCAGAGTCTACCTTGCTCTCTGCTGAAAACAGTGTGAAGTCAGCAAGAAACTCAAATTTATGCAGTGCATTATTAGAGTGACTTCATTTAACATGAATTACACCAACTCTACCCAAAAATCTCAAACAGAAACTCTAATGAGCTCCTACTTAGAAGTTTGCATGAAGAAGTTGTTGTGTCCTAAATATATTTTTTTGTTGGTTCTATCTTTATTTATAGTCAGTTCTTTGTTACTGAAGTGACCCAGTATCCCCTCAGGGATGAAAACACTTTTGATGTGGAGCACAAAGACACAAACACAGAGAAAATATGGAGTCAGAGTCAGTCGCTGCAGGTAGACATGCTGTTTTAGAAATAAATCAGAGAAGAGATTAGTCACTGATGTGGCACAAAGTTTGTGTAGATCCCTGAAAAACTGTACATGAAAAAAATAGTTATAGTGTAGAATGTGATAAAGGATTCAATACTTATTATATTTATAAACCTTTAGGCATTCTGTCAAAGTCAAGACATAGAATTAGGGACAATCTAGGTAGACAATTGATTGAGACGTTGCTGTCATACTGTTGAAATAAACAACAAGGAATATTCCATTCAGATACGGATGAGAAGTTCCACTAAACGGCAAGTACAAGAGTGTGAACACCTCAGCTAAAGGTCATGCTTGTCGTCTTGTGAAGTGATTTGTTAAAGTTGGCTGAGTGGAGTGTGTGTTACAGTGATGGTGTTTGTTTATGGGATTTCACTGCCAATGCAGTAAAGTTGCCCGAGCCACAAAAGACATAAAGACAATGTTTTAATGACTTGAGCGCTGAAAAACGTTTTTTTCTATTTTGCTCTACGCTCTTCTCTTCTCTTCTCTTCATATTGGTTGTTAAAAATTCTGAATTTTGAGAGTCTGTTTAGCTTTTACACTAATGAGATAAACAGCTCTTACAAATGATGAATAACTGGTTTCAAGCTTAAAAGTTCAGCGAGAGGAAATAGATGTGTTTCCATAATACAGTTACTCTGTTCTGCAACTGACTGACAAAAAAAATAAGTAGAATAGAAAAGAAGAAAGCTATTTTAATCATGACATCCTCCATTTATTAAATCCAAGATTGTTTTCCAGTTCCTCTTCTCTTCTCTTCTCTTCTCTTCTCTTCTCTTCTCTTCTCTTCTCTTCTCTTCTCTTCGAAGCATAATAGCACCCTCTGTTGGCCTTTCTGTGTCAGTACACAGCTGCAGGGCACACTGACTTTCAAAGATTTACTATCCTTACTCTGCATCTGAACAGGAGCTGCATTGCATTTCAATGTGCTGCCATTATTGGCATTCATGCTAACAAATGTGAAGTTAACCTTCCAAGAAGTATTTCATGATTTGTGCTCGATGTTACACTGAGATTCCCTCTCAAAAACTGTGCAGCAGCTCTTTTATTAACCCACAGCTCATGTCTTTGTGGCAAGTTGAATATGAAGTAGGATGTATGCAAGTTTATGCATGAGTGTGTGAGTGTGAATGTGCTCACTTATGCATCACAGGAGATTCAAGGGGAATAAAACAAGTGAAAAAGAGATGAAGGGTGATGTAACGTATTTCTTTGAGTAGAGTATACAATTAAATGCATGTTTCTAAGTGGTTAACTCTCCTTTTTAATCTCAATAATGCATCAAAAAGACCTATTTCCGAACATTATTTTTTCATTTCTTATCCAAAATCTGAAGAAAATCAATAAGTATTTAAATAAGTTTGTATGTGTTGCATTTTTAATCAAAATGGATATTAATTAAGCCAGTGCAAAGGCAGGGCAGCTCACTATCATGCACAGCAGGGTGAGAATAGACAAGCAAGTGGACGGACAACAGGAAAGCTGGAGCATCTATTTAATCTCTCCACCCAGACCCTCCCTCTTTCTGTGTCTATATGGGAGAAGAGAGAAATGTGAGCTTTCTATTAGAGGAAGAGGGTGGGGAGATAGAGGGAGGGAGGGAGGGTTAGAAAGAGGTGGACGAACACACGATACGGTGAGACGAGAGGAGAGGAGGAAAGTGAGACAGAGGAGAGAGGAGGACAGGAAACAGAGAGGAGAGCAAGAAGATAGAAAAGTGTGAGTGGAGGGAGATGCAGGGAGACAGCATCACGGTCGGATTTAGGTGTGTCCTTTACTGTTAGAGTTTTCATTCATACAGGCAGGAGAAGCAATTTGGGAGGAGCGGCACTTTCCCTTTTCGACACACACACACACACACAAGCACACACACACACTCATCTCACAGCACACACACACATCACACGTGCCTTTACAAACACCATCACATAGGTTTCTGCTGCGGTGAGGAACCGACTCTGCTCCCCTGTGACTTCAGGGAGAGGAGGGGAAGCGACAGCTCACACACACACACACACACACACATACACACATGCTCTCTCTCTTTTTGTTTCTGTCAACACACACAACCAGGAAAACCATGTGTTTCAGAGTGGACTAAGACAGAGGGATGCGTCATGAAGGTGAGCTC
>JAPZDY010000003.1:18751579-18768771 GCA_029783645.1 Ctenochaetus hawaiiensis
TATCTATCTATCTATCTATCTATCTATCTATCTATCTATCTATCTATCTATCTATCTATCTATCTATCTATCTAATTTTGCTCTCGAGCTGTGCGATAATGTTTCTCTCTTGAAGTGTCAAGTGTTCTGTCTGTTCTTTGAGTGCAAGGTTTTACTCCCTAGTGGCTTTTTAACTACAGTGTGTTGTGTGTGTATCGTGCATTGTGTGTGTGTGTGCGTGTGTTGAACATAGTGCAGGACAGTTGTGCTGGTTTCTTTTTGCACGTCAAGTCCCAAGAATGAATAATTTCCATGTTTCGTTGACTCTTCTTTCATCTGTTACACTAATGTTTATATGATGGGAAGCAGCTCAGAGCTTTTCTCATGTGTGTGTTCTGCTATATGAGTCCTTGTGTGTCTACAGTGTGGTGTATACTTAAATAAATGTAGGATATAGTGTTAAAATTGTGTGTTGTACACTTGATAAAAATGCCTTCAGAGTAAAATAATGTGCTTTAAGCAGCAATGTCTTGATGTAGAATCATTTAGTGTGAAGTGTTTCTCCAATGAGCTGAGCCGAGTCAGCAAGACTGTTAATGTTATTGATGTGTTTTTTGTTTCCTACTTTATTTGGCA
Organism: Ctenochaetus hawaiiensis; assembly: GCA_029783645.1. Taxonomy (NCBI): domain Eukaryota; kingdom Metazoa; phylum Chordata; class Actinopteri; order Acanthuriformes; family Acanthuridae; genus Ctenochaetus; species Ctenochaetus hawaiiensis. The sequence continues at coordinate 18,752,195 of JAPZDY010000003.1, forward strand.
TTGAAACAAGAAGAGACTGGGTTTTGATGTTGGAGTGTGTGTTGGTTGATATTTAACAAGAAACTGAAATATAGAAACACAGAAATGTCAAAATTTGCCTGAAGTGGCCACCAGAGAGCACTGACAAGAAGTTACATTTTTAACTGTAAAATGTCTCAGACAGCAAAGAAAAATGATATTGGATCCTTATCATAAGTGAGTTATTATTAACTGTTTATGGTTTAAAAAGGTGACTGTAAGCTTGTCTGTTACTTTGGATAAATGTTACATAACAACATAATTCCTAAAAAGTGAATCTTCTCTAAGTGAGCACAGAAGCTCTGATTTTATTCCACATATTGTAATATGACAAATTAAATACAATAATCCATAAGGAAGACGACCAGATCTCCCAGTTTCACCTTACTGTAAACCAACCAGCTCTTACTGGCTGCTTATTCACTGATCACTGCATGATACAGCACTCAGAACTGTATCCAGTGTGCGCTGTAAGATAACTCTGGACAACTATAAATCAAGATCCAAACATTTGCAGCAGGTTTTCCTTTTACCATTACTCTCTATTTCCCTCCGTCTCCCTCTGTGATTCCTCCTCTTTGTCTCTGTCTCTCTGTGTCTCCTGCTCTCATCAGTCTTGCCTCTGGATGCACTGAGCTCTTTGCCTGACAAGTGAGCTGCTGTGCCAAAATGTGCTGGGCCAAGTCTGACCTACTACACTCAGGCTGTATGTCAGTGAGGAGGAGTAGGGGGGAGCAGAAGATGGCCGGTAATGTATGGTGATGGAGTTGGATCGAAAAAGCAGAGTTAAGGGAGTGGTGGCACAGTGGAGGAGAGGTGGATGCAGGCAAAAGAGGATTACAAAGAGAAAAGGTGGAAGGGCAGGGAGAAATAAAAGGAAAGAGTCTTTGGTGATTCTGCTCACAGAGCATCAATATGCTGCAAACATGGACACACACACTCTCCTGCACACACTCACACACAAACAGACCCAGAAGCCATCAGACCATGGTGCCGAGCGCCAGCAGACAGTAGAGGCCAAAACACCTGAAACAGTATCCATGGCAACCAAACTCCTGGCTCCCTGTGTGATAGTCAAAAACAGCGGGACAGATCCAGAGCCGCTCGCCGCGTGAGACATTTCTTCAAAGGCAGGTCATTCTGGCCAGACCTCGCTTCCTGAAGAGGCGTGTTTACACTGAAGGTTAGAGTTTGGATTAGCTGCTCAGGGTTAAAAGCAGCCCGAGTCGGTACACGTTGTCCCAGACTGATGTCTTATCTGCACCTTTTCTCTCTTCTTCTTCTTCTCCTGCTGCTGCCAGGATTCTCAATGAGAGACAACAAGTGGGAGATCCAGCTGACAAACTGTACTCTAATGATGAAATATCTTTGACAAATATTTAAATTGTGCATAAACATCGAGTAATTTGTAGTTGCAGATTGTGACTCGGTGTCTCTGTGTGGCCATTTAGTCTCTTATCCTTCAATATAGAAGCTGATACAGCTAAAATTTACTGTAATTCTAGTCTAAAACTCTAATATTCCAGCAAAAAAATCATGTTTCTTTTTATTTTATTGTCATCTGAGAGCTCTCTAGTATTGATCTATTCCTGTTTTTAATTATCAGCTGCAACAGTGTGGCTGCTATTGTTCTTGGCTTCTATTGTTTTCATCCTTTGAGCCCATGTGTGTGTGTTATTGTGGCAAAACGTCCCCCAGAGATACCTATTGTAGTGGGAATTGCCACACAAGTGGCTGTGAGCATTTTGCCAGGTGTTTATAAAGTCTGGATGATGTATGTTTTAGCACGATAACAAGATACAGACAAAGAAACTTTATAGCCGTGTGTAGTTGAGATCAAAATGAAGGCCGAGGTTGAGGATGAGTGTTCTCAGAGGAAGAGCGCCAGAAGTGGTAGGAAGGTAGGAAGCCTTCATTATATCAAGTCAACCTTTTATTAGATTAACGGTTGTGTTGGCCAGACACAGGCCATGTTGGATGGAGGTTTGTCTGGGAGGGAGGGGAGCAGACCAACCCATCTGCCAGGGAGAATAAACCATGAGCCTGGCAGGTTGGTCTGGTTCCCAGGGGTGGTATTTATATTTAAATAGTTTTTTTTTGTAAACCAACCCCGTACACTGATTTTCATGTAACGTCTTAATGATCTCGACACTCCAGAACGACACTCAGAGCGCTAACTGCTACCTGAGAGCTGAGTGTGTCAGACACTCGGCTGCCCCTCAGCAATGCTAAACAGTGGAGGATTGCCTCGAGTTATTATACAAGCTCTGCATAAAGAAAAGGGAGAAAAGGCTGAAAGGATGAAAAAAAACACTATATTGCCTATCCTATCTGAATGTAACCGTGGTTTGTGCTCTCTCTCTCTCTTTCTCTGAGCTGTTCAAACTTTTATTTTCTGTCAGAGAAACACTTCGGCAGTAAGATGCAGAACAGCATGATTTATTTGTTCAGCAGCCAGACACGAGCTATTGACAAGCTTGCAAAGGAATAATGTGAAATCCTTGGACTAAATCAAACTCTGATCTCGACTTGTACATTCACACGAGTCTTTGGAATAACATCAGCAGCTTTAAGACATTTATTTTCTGCCTCACTTTCTTCTTGTATAACACAGTTTGGAGCTCAAAGCTATCAAATATAAAAACTACAGATAAGAATCTAAAATTGTCACAAAAAATGATACGACCTTGTTTTTTTGATGCATCTGTAATATTACTGTTAGACAATCAAATACTGTAAAACATTACTGTTACATTATTGATCAAAGCATAATTATTACTTTTCTGTATCATTTTTCATATATATTGTGGGATGATCTTAGTAATAGTATTACAACAATAATGAATAGTTGTCTAACAGTTAAGGTGTATTCAGAGTAAGTGTAATATTACAGATGAAAAATCATAGCATAAAATAAGATGGATCTATGCAGTATAATGTGTACTATGACCTATATTTTGGAGTGTTTTTTGATATTTGACAGCTTTATTATCTAAAGAGAAGACAGGAAATAAGGAGGTTGATAAATCAAAGGTCGTCAATAGAAGTCATTATCTGCTGCACACACCACAATACCTTGTTAGCACAAGATAATCGTCTTGAGGCACGGGATTGTATCACCTTATAGGACATTTGTGCCTCTGTAGGACTCATTATGGTGTCACTCCAGATCTTACACAGATGTGAGCAGGGTCAGAAAATTCAAAATCAGAGGTGAATGCGTCCATTTGCTCTCCTCTCCTTTCAGGGAGGCTGAGCAAACACACAAATCTGAAGTTTTTTGTCACCAGATTTGTTAGCTGGTTTAGCAAATTATCAGTGAATGTGTGGAGTAACTGTGAGTGGTTATTGGTTAATGGTGAAAGACAGGAATTCACGATCCATCCTGCATTATTTCATGTACATAGATGTTTAGAAGCTAACCTCAGATGCACACATTACAAACAGCACCCTGTTATGTGTGTGTGTGTGTGTGTGTGTGTGATAGATTAAATATGTGCGTGTGGGTGTAAAGCCAAAATGCATGCTGCTTTGCGTCACGAGTCACCAGTCCCTTTGACATATTCCTGGAAGCCACAGCTTGGCCCTCTTCCCTACTTACTGGATACACACGCACACACACAAACACACACAAACACACACACACACAAACACACACACACACACACACTTCCTAAAGCCACCGATTCTTTGCTGTGGACGTTATCCATCATCCTGTGCTAACAAGGATTTAACCAGGCAAAACAAATGACACCTCTCAGAACATTACAAGATCTTCGCAGAGAACGCACAGTCTGATTTGACAAAGCATTAATTATGAATGTTCCTTTATTACATCAGACGCGTAGGAGAGGAGAGGATGTTGACTCTTTTTTGGTCAGCGGACAGCAGCAATTCATTCTTCACGCTTGCTTACTTTGATTATATGACATGATTAATCACCTTACACACACACACCATATCATATTCACAGTTCTATTTAGTACACATTTATAATGTTATATGCATTAGATTGATGGTTTTGAAACAAGGGTGGTGCAGATTAAATTTCGCTACAGTAATACTACATCGGTATAATTTTACAGTTTAATAGCTGTTGCCTGAGTGGCAGATGGCGTTGTTGTGAAGCCAGTGGTATACATTTTTTCACAGCTGTAAATTCAGCACCTACTCAGAGTCTTTCATGTGCATGTTTGTCCTTGATATCCAGGGTGGCATTCATGTCTCTGACAGTTCAGTCATTTGTACAACAAAAGTGTGAGAGCTCATCTATTTTTTTATGACAGCGACGGCTTCACTCTGCATCCATTTTCATTAAGCTGCTGTCGCCGTGCAATTATCAGCTACATTTATTTAATTTAAATAAAGGAGGAGAGACACAACATGGAGGAGGATTTTCAATTTGTCAAAACAAGATGTGCTGATTCCTTGAAAAGTCTGAATTTTAGAGCTTCTACACAGCAGACTTTTTAAATGTCACAGCAGCAATACCATGTGATACTAATAACATGAGGGATGCTGCTGGTTCTTATTGCTATTAGTGATCTTTCAAACCAGTATAAAGGTCTGGTGCTGGCAAACCAACATGAGATTAATATAAATAGACTTTTTTATAAGTCTGTCAATTTTTTTTGTACACTGAAGCAGTTTTTTGATGGTTTTAATCTTTAATCCTGTTCATCCTGGTTGGTCATTTCCAATGATATTCTAATGTAAAAGATAGAAGAGAGAAATGCGGGTTATCTGAAGCTGATTTGAGGCACCTGAGTTTGACGAGTCGTGGTCTTTTATGATTTTTCCTCTTTGCTGTTCCATCATTGCTGCTCATCACAGTAGGTTTAAGGACATTGAAGATGACACTGATGGCTCTGTTCCCGTTTGAGGACCCTGGTTTAATGTGTGCTGACTCATAGGCATGACTTACTGTGGTGACTTTAATGGAACTGATCCATTGTTATAGTTATTAATCACACCGAAGCTTTTCCTGCTGTGGCAAATACAAACATCCACTGTGAAAAAGGTCCATAATCACAGTTATGTTTTCTGTATTTTATTGTTTTATTTTTTCCATCAAACAATCACCTTTGAGATTTTGTGATGGAAAAAAAAGCTCACTTTGAAAAGAAAGGACAGGCTGGTTAAGGAACACATTTTCTTATCATCTTGAGAGTATTTAGAAAGAAAGAGACCTTAAAATTGAATGACTTTTAACTTAAGTAGTCTTTTACTAAAGTTTGATTTTTTAACATCCATTCTGGCATCTGGTTTAAAACAACTAAACAACCTCATGTTTGTCTCCATTGGGGGAAAAGCAATGTAACATACTGTTAGAAAAAGAACTCATACAGTTGAATGGTTACATCTGGTTGCAGCTCAGCAGGATTGCAGATGACGTGCAGGATGTAATTTTTTTGTGGCAGTGTTATTATCAGCGCTGTAAAGTCTGGACTCAGTGGTTTTAAAGTTAACTCCCTGCCCTGTCGTTAACTGTCTTGACATGCCAGCTCATTATACCGTGAGCATCAGCAGCCCTGGTGCCTGCATGAGGGAGGGGAGGCACAGCGAGCTGACACACTGTCAAGGCCATACGCACAATAAAACTCATACACTCCGCTCAAGGTAAAACTGCAGCGTCAAGCAAAGGCAACTGTATCAAGGTCCAACAGCACAGACTGTTCCAGTGTCTGCACTTGTTTATTTCATGGTAACAAGTCCAATTCAATGGTTTTAGCTGCTCTGTGAGGCTGCACTTCAGTTTTGAGCTAAATGCTAACATCAGCATGCAAACATGCTCACAGAGGCATTTCTAACAAGCTGACGTGTCAAAGGTTTAATGTCAGTCATACTCACCATTTTGTTTTAATATCTTAGCATGCTAACATCTGCTAATTAGCACTTAACACAAAGTACAGCTGACTGATGAAAAGAGATTAATGTTGTAATGAGTCTTCAACAAATATAAACTCTGACTCGACAAGAGTCACGGTTGCAACTCAAGAAGGATGAACACAGATGAAGACACGTAGGCAGGCTGACGATGTGACGTGCCTTTCAATAAACGTACACAGTCATACAGGATGATGTACTGGCAGGGGAGTGGATCACGCTAGCATACAAACAAGCAGGAACAGGTATCAGGAAAACATAAGGCAGCCAAAACAAGTCAAACTGACAATCAAGAGTGGAAAACCATCTGGACTGATCAACTCATCACACACAGGTGACAGGAAAAACAGGTGGGAAATAAAACAAAGACCATGTGAAAAGATGATTAACATAGAGCAGGAAATAACTGAACCAAAATTTCAAACTATGATAGTGATGGCAGAAAATGAGACTGAGTTATTACAATTAATCTAAAGTGGAATATGTAAACCAAATGTCACAAAAAACAAAAATTACCTGAAAGTTGTGGAAATATTTCATTAAAACCCCAAAATATCAATCTAGTAACTGTACTATAGGAGAATGTCAAAGGATTGCCAAAGTCACTAGACTTTCTTATGTTGAGACCCTGTATGGCTGTAAAAAACTTCATGAAAATTGATCCAATAGTTGTTAAGATGTTTCAGCCTGAACTTCACTGAAAAAAACCTACAATGGGACCAATAAACACTAGGATGGAAAACAAACAAGCACAGACAAAATAAAAATAAAAAAATGCTGTACTGTCCTCACAAAGTTCTGCATTGTGAAAATTTGTGGGGGTACAAGTCTCTGCAAAAGGTCATGGTGAACAGTTGTTACTCAGCTTTATTTTAGCTGCACTGCAGATTTAATCACAAAGCCCATTATGTGCAACATTTTATCTCCTTGTCCCAAAGGTGATAACTTTATTCAGCTATAAAAAACACTGACTTTGATGCAGGAAATTAAAACTAGATTTTGGTCCTGAATTTGTGCTTGGTGCACTTACAGGGTTTGTTTTCACACAGACATCTTTCTGATCAGCTTCTAAAATCAAATCTGCTCCTGTAAATTATGATATCCTGTTTCAAATGCCAAGACTTGGCCATCAAAAGTCCAATCGAATTAAATGAGAAGAGACAGGGAACTGAGCTCTTATTGTGAATCGATTCATGACAGTATCCTTCCCTCTCTGTCTGTCTTTGTTCCCTGCCATTGTGGTAATTCAGCCAAAGCTTGTGCCTTGTCAAGGGATCAAGACCAAGCAGCTCGACTGGCAGAGCTTTAATGAAACAGTTCTGGCTTAAAAAAGCTGTGTGTGCTTGAGTTGGTATCAGTAAAACCATCCCCTCCGTCTGTGTGCACCAGCTGAGCCTGTGTAACTGAACATCATGCTGATTTCACCACAAACACAAACTATACAATCACACACACATATCACATGCACAAGCAGTGAAGTGTAGTTAGTTGTGATGTGATTGATGTCAATAGGATACATTTGCTATCATGGGGAGCTGAGGCAGGAAATGCCATTGGATGGTCAGAAATGTAAAGAAAGATGCAGGAGTCTGCAAACATATCTGTTATAGTGAAGCAAATGACTCATTTCTATTAAGAAACCATAAAAATTGCAAAAAAGGAGGGGTTAAATGTGTACTCAGAGGTGTGTGTGTATGTGCACTGACTGAGTTTATGTTTGTTTTTCTGTATGTGTTTGTGTTGGGGGGGTATTGGATGGGCCAAGTCTCTGCTCTCTGTGGAAAACAGAGTAAAAAGTAAATAGCATCATAAAACACAAGGACAATCTGTTATTTTTAAGCAGATATAAGCAAGATGGCAGCAGTAAAGATATATAAAAAAGATTAAACACATTAATTATTCACAAAGGCCAACTTATTATAAAAGAGAGAGAGTTTTTGTGTTAATGTGTGGTGGAGCCAGTAAGTTGTGCACAGTTGACTCTGCAGAAAACTTACAGTACAAACTTAAAATTGGATATAACAAAATACAACTAATTGAAATTTGTGCAAACCTTATTATAGGGGCTGAACCCAAGATATGAGTTTATACATAATGTTATAAACAAAGGATTGAGTATTTGCCAGCAAAGGCATGCAGTTTAAAGTCACTCCTTGACTCTTTTAATTCATAGCATCCTCATACACAAGTCACAGGCTGCAACAGCCAATCAATAAAGGAGTCAAAGTCCAAACTGCACTTCCAATAGTAGATCAAATACATAAACAAATAAACAAACATGTCTCTCAGGGTCCATATAGCACAAGACACCAGAGATCCATTTTCATATTTTGCATCTGGATGTAAAAAACAAGTCATAAGTTGACAGTAAACAAACATAAATACATTATAATCTAATCTAATATATAATTAAAACATTAAATTCAACTGCAAAAATGGATTTGCTGAATCTACACTGCACTAATCTAATCTGCTCAGCACCAAACAGCAACTTGCAGCTCACATATGAACACAGTGAATCATTTAGCAGCGAAAGAGCCAGATGTTTTCCAGACCACTCAGTCCTGTGCATGTATGTGACTCACAGCATCAGAGCTCTCAAGGACATCCTTTGACTCAGACGTTGCATGCTGTGCTGTTATCTCAGCTTAAAGACCAGACCTGGAGGACATGGCTGACCGAGTGAAGCGCAGAGGGTTGATTGGGGTGTGTTAACTGTGGTCTCAGGTCTCATCATGGTCAGCAGGGCTCTCATGTCATTTTAATAGGAATATAATTGACTTATTGATTCTGGAGGCCCTGCTGGGATCAGCTGCTTTGTTCAGGAAGGAGGGCAGAAAGAGAAAGAGATGAAGAGAAAGGGGATGAAGCGCATAACAGCAGCTGTGATACTCATTTACTGCTGTAAAATAGATAACAAAATTAATGTAAGATAAATTTAATATTCAACACACAACATGTCTGTTTTTGCAAAAAAAGTGGTTTCAAGAATCGACAGAAGTCTGATATTCTGGTCCGTCTATTTTTTTCTACACAATGTAACCATAAAAATTCACCATGTTGTCATGCTTTGATTCTTCTCTCATGATTTACTGACATTATTTCTTGCCCATCCTTCTCTCCAACCCCAGTCTGTCTTCCTGTCTCACAAACACAAACATTTGCGGCATTTTAGAAGTGTACATCATCCTCTACAGGTCAGTTTCAAGGCCAGCCAGGTGGACGTTGACCCCTTTCTGTTGAGTCAGTTATTGAAAAGGTCGGAGAAAAGGTCAGCAAAGAGCTGCGATGAGGGACAGACTGTGTTGCCTCACCTGACTGGCCTTCAAAGGATGATGCATAGGTGGCTGTCTTGAGAAAAATTATGTCCTTAGTTGTGCTTAAAATTCAAAAGGAGTCTCAATTTTTTTTTAATACTACTGATATTTGATTAGAAATGTTAGAAATGAAAACTCATCTGAGTTATAACTCATGATTTGGATTCATCATCGACAATTTTTAGAACTTTAGAGGAATTATCTGACCCACAAGAAGATTTGCAAGCTGTGAGTGGGCCATTACGGACTCTCTTAATCACTCATCACACCCTTAATGCAACCATTTATCAGCCGTGATTGGTTTGGACACATGAGAGTTCACCTTTAACCAGAAGAAGTAGATGTATTCTCACTGGATCGCAGAAACCAATCAGTTCTAGTGTTCTCTGGATAGAAAGGTTTATCCGTCACAGTCCCACCGGTCGTGCCTGTGGTACTTCAGACATCAATTACACTCTAGTCCAAACTGACTGTCAGCAAAGGTACATTCTGCGACCAGCCTGCTGCAATTGAAATCATAAATTACAGATTTTTCTCGGGTACAGTGGCTTTTCTGCAGGAATTACACACATAAGCTACACAGCTTCCGTGTCCAAGCCTCCCTTGTGAAAACATGACAGTAGATTAATCGAAATGATGGATAATTTCAGCAAACATCGTAACAATCCAATATGCTAACCCTCAGAGCTGCCGAGTCCAAAGTGGAAATCAGGGAATATATCCAGGGATGAAGGGAGTAGATAGAGATATGGGAAACAGTTCCCAGCTGAAAGAAACTGATGAGGGGTTTTTTTTTACAGTGTGTAGGTGTACGTCTGTGTGACTATCAGAGGAAACCTGAGAGAGATTGGAGCTACTGGGACTGTGCAGCTCCAACTTGCTTGTCCACTGACTGCCTTGAGAGGTGATGAATGGTTTTGTCTTCAGAGAAACGGAGTCTTTAATTCAAGCAGAGGCAATTCAATTTAAAATAACCTCATCTATAAGCCCTGAAGCTTGGAGGCAATTTGAGGAGTGAGAGGGGTTGCCATCCCGCTTGTTAGTAAAATAACTACATTTACGCATCCCCCTTATTAACCTGCCTCTCCACCCTCTTGTACAGGAGAGAGTGCAGAGGCAGAGAGTTCGTCTGGTTGAATATGTGAGTCTTGTCTTCCTGATTCATTGGTCATTTATCTGGCTGAGGTTTGTGCAACTTTAAATCTACCATCAGAGCTCTGAAATATCAGCAGTTTAAATGTGCAGGGAATTGATAAATTTGTTGCGCTGTCCGTGGTGCTGAAGTAGCAGACAGATTTGTGATTATCTTCTCATGCCAAACTGTCAGTTTGTATCGGATCTGTTATATTCTCTAAACTACATGTTAAAACACTAAATTTTATGCTTGAATGTGGCCTGTATATTCAAAGAGTAGTGGCACTTTTATTGTAGAAAAGTGAGAGGACGCACTGCTGCCTGAACAGTTAAGACGACGCTGTCTTTTGGGAGGTGTACATGATGTGTGTGTGGGTTGGTTGGTGTGGGGGTGTTGGGGTTGGGTGGAGCTCCCAAATGGCTGTCACCTCTTTTGAAAAGTATTCATTGGCTGCTTGAAGGTACAAGAACATAAAGACAAAATAGATTGAAACCAAAAGTCCATTTATCTACACAGCCATTTGTCACATAAAATAGATGAAGAGGCACAAAATTGATTTATAAAGTCTGACATCTATCAGTGACAACCCCAGCAAAAAGGATGTATATGTCTCCTCATGTGGCTGTGTTGTTGCATGAGCTTATATTTTTTTATGGACAGTCTTCTCAGTAAGTTTCAGCTTGTTGTTTAGCTATCTTGTCCACAACTATGCCATTAAAAATCCAGCGTACATCACCTGATCTGCATCCAAATGTTCACAATAAAAGCAACAAATTAGCTTGTTAACACAGTGAAGCATTTAGCAGCCAAATGTTTCCCTCCGAAGTTTGTGGAGACCAAACAGTATAAAGGGGAGTCAACATGGGACACAAACCTGAAATGAATGTTAATGTAGCTCCAGTCTGCTGTCAATAGGCAGTAATTTGCTAACAAAATCTATTCTACAAGGTAAATGATGTGATAATGTTGCATTCACAACTTTTAATGTTGGCGCTGTTTTACAGGGATTATTTTTTTGTAGTCCCATTCGCATCATATCACAATGACGGTGCCCTTTTGCCAAAGAATGTGCATATTTTTGTCTTATTAAAAACATGTTTCTCAGCATGAGATCATCATGCTACTTACACCAATACACTGACTTCCTTTAAAAATAGTATCTAAAACACTTCAAACACTGTCAATGCCAGATGGTGACTGCACATTTGCAAAATTCTTCAAACATTTATACACATCATTTCTTTATTGTGGACTTTGTACAAAACTAATAATGCTTTATAAGTTGACAGTTCTGTGATTAGGATCTTGAGTTAGAGTTAAGGACAAAAACACTTGTTTAGGGAAGAGCTTGTTTAAGTTAAATTGTTACTCTCATGAAATGTTTTGGGCCCCATAAAATGTGAGCTTGTGTCTGTGCCTCGACAATAAAGAGGAATTTTTATGAAGTTCCCTTGTGACCCCGTTGTTTTAGCTGAGAGGTACAACAGTGAAAGGTCTTATATTTGTTGGCTCTCCTCTTTCTGTATTCCAGATCATAACCTCATTCCTGTATGCGAACCTGTCTCAAAGATGGATGATGTTCTTGCTCTATTGATTCGCTCCAGTAATGTTGTGTGGATTCAGATGAAAGTAGAAAGGAAACAAGTTGGTCTTGTGCCAGGTATTCTTCCTGATTCTTACTACACACGGCTGTGCCGAGGAGACGGGCAGATTAAGTTTGCTTATTTTTGTAAACACAGAAAATCTCAGAAAAAACAAAAGCTATGGAGGATAAAAGGGAATCCTTTGCATAATTCTTGTACATAATCCAAATCCCATCGTCCAGTTTTTGTGCCTCGTAAGCAGAAGACCATCTGGACCCCCTGGGTGCATCACGGTGTTTATTAATCACATCTGAGCTAGCAGGATCAAAAAGCATCAAAATACCATGACACAGTTTGAAATTTACATAAAGTAAATCAGAGCAAAAATAAAGTAATTAAGGGGGAGTGTGTGTAACATAACAAACAAAGCAAACACAGAAGTTCAACCTGCAAAAAGCCGTATAGCAACCTCGTTGCAAACATCTGGATCTCTGGCCACGTCTTTATCTTGTTCAGAGGTTTGTAAAACTGTTTCCTGTAGTTGGAGAAACAATCAGAGATGTAGGATTTTGTTGGCAGGATAAAATCAGGGTTGTCATCTTCATACTAAGCTAGAAAAAATATTTAAATCCATGAAAAATATCAACAGAAAAATAGCTAACTGCTCTCAAAATTTCAAACAAACTTATGCGGTTGTAGCTTATTTTCTGTCCTTTTTCCTTCAAATCTCTGGATTTTTTCCTCAGTTTTCTAATATATAAATAGTTTGTTTCAAGGTGTTTATTATTCAAATAATGTGTATGATATTCTTCCTCCCATTTGTGATTATTTGGCCAAAGCTTTCTCTATCTACTTGCTAACAATAGATACTTTTACTGGAGCAGAGTTGGCCACAGTGTCTAAAATATCACCCTATTTAAAATTACTGTTGGGATGGATTCATTATTTCAAGTCAAACCAAAACCATTAGGCTACCTCCAACTGTGTCCAACAACATAAAGTCGGGCTGAGTGAAAGAAATGAAACAGATGCTGCTTCAGTTTTATTAACAGGCCAGATGCTAAAAGGCAGAATTTAAACACACGACATTTCTGGATGTGACATTAAATGGGCTCCGAATAGCAACTTTCACTTTTCTTGTCAACATGAGATTTTATGGAAAGATACTGGTGACATTGTTGCATATACAAGTTAGTTTTGTGTTTATTTACAGTTTGTTTTGTTAACTGAAATGAGGCCGTGGGGCTTTCTAGTAACCTCTGTTCTGCAGTCATCGATACAAAAGATGCACAGATGTAAAAACCCCACAGAGCTGTCAAACAGACTGATAGTGGAAAATCTTCAAAGACATTTAAGGTTCGGGCTTTAAGCCACTGCAGACCAAGTACCAAGAATCTGGTCATTCATTTCTTTCTTTTATTTGACCAGTGGCGTCAAGCTGAGAAGATCACTACTTTTTTTATATTAACCAGAGATGGAAAAAAGGCCCTCAGCCAACCAGCAACTGCACTCTGAAATTCAAAGTAAACTGGATTTGCTTTGTAGTCTCAGGGACATTTCTTACTCATCTGAAAAGTTGTATCATCATTCATTCTTCATCCACAAACTCTGATCACCTTTGCACATTACGGTCAGCTGCATTAATCCCGCTATACATCACCTGATCAGAGCAACAGAGAATCTTAGTAAACAAAGCACTCTCTTTAAAGGTGAACTTTATTATTATGAAGTGACATCCTTATGCTGCTGTGATTGCGTTTGAGTGAATGCAGATCTGTTTGACTGCTTATCCGGCTGGCACAGCACTTGTAGTCTGGGTTTCCTCAAGAGACCCGAACAGACTGTCAGTGAGATGAACTAAGAGCACAGTGTCTCTCTGGAGATGAGCACTCCTCCATGTCACTCTCCAAACATGTTATCTGCTCCTCTGACTCAGAGACAGTAACAGAGCATCTTGCAATATGTTGCATTCATGAAGCAATAACGGATGGTTAAATATATTTGAAATTGTTTGCAGGCATGATAAAATACATTTTGCTTTAATTGTTGCACCAAAGAAAAGCACAAAGTGACAAATATTCTCCTTATTGCTCACAGGTGCAGAATGAAATGTTTAGTGTAATCTAGAGCAACACAGTTGCAGAAGTTATCTGTACAAAACAAATTTTAAGACAATATAAAAATTCACAAAACCTAAGAACAGTTTGCAAGTCACAGTAAAATGGTGTGTAATGTGAAACAAGCTGCTAGTGTTGGTCTACATGTTACATCAACTGAATACTTTACTGACTAAACTGACCTTGAATAACAACAAATACTAGTTGTTAGCGCTTTGATTTCCAAACATGTAAAGGACTGTAAAGACAGATGTTGAACAGCTAACAACAAACACATCAGCACTTAATGAACTGTCACTTTCTTTTAAAGTCCCAGTCTAAGCATAAATACTTTGCCTAAGTTTGCAAATCTATGCACCGCCCAGAACAGATACACATCTAATTACATCTCTGACCTTGAACGCAGCCTCTAAAATTTGCCTTGTGCCTTGTTTGAACACACAGCCTAAATGATAACGCTTCCTGCACAAACACTCGTTCCAGCCTTGCATGAAAACTCAAATTTACAATATTATATGTGACCCAAACAAATATATTCAGTGTTTACAAGTCATTGTCACCATACTCTCTGGGTTTCATCCTTTCAGCAACTGCTTTCCAAAAGCTGCATAGTAGTGCCAAAGTGCCAGAAGTGGCCATAACTCACAGGTAGTCATATACTGTTCATGTATAAAGAGTATGCACGCAGGAATTCAGTAATGCATTTTCTGCTGTGAGCGAACGTCATTCTGGTTATCACTCTCCTGTCCGCCTGTGTTACTTTCTATGTCCATCACCTGTGTGCAAACTCAGCCTTTTAAAAGACAGTGACCATCATCTTTTTTCCTGTCTGTTTCCAAGGCTTTCATGTTAAACCACTTCTTATTTCTATACATTAAAATATTCACTGAATGCATGCTTAATACCTTTCATCATCCTTTTTATCATCATTAATTTAAGCTTTAATGAAATTCCAGAGCACATTTTTTTCCCCGCAGCCTGGAGAGAAACATCAGTGTCACCTTGATCATCACAGACAGAACAAAGGACTCATGACACTTGTGACACGTGATGAAGATGAGTCTCTTCTAACCCATCAAATCATCTGTGTCAGGACAGCACCTCCTAATGCAATGACCAAACTAAAGCAGAGACTTACAGGGTCGAGAAGTTGATTGCAAGAATAATGGAGAGATGGCTGCATCAAGACCAAAGTTTGGACCGTAACCACTTAAAATCTCTTCACTAAAAACTGATGCGGCAAGAGAAGCAAGTTCATCACTTATGAAATGATTAGATCAGGTAGAGACAGTTTGTGTGTTGCTGATGGTCGTCTGAAGAAATACTTAAAGTGTAAAATATTGTTTCCCACTTGCAAGCACTGCAGCCAAGCTATCCAACTTCTGGTAACGGGTTGAACTAATGTATTGACTTAACACTTTGTTAGAGCAAATGGGGCTTACCAACATTACTTACATCAAATTTGTGAGGTTTATTTTCCCTGCACAGATGAGCAGCATCTGGAAGCTTTTCCACTCGACTCTGACCTTCAACAGTAAAGGCTGTTGTGTCAGTTGAGGATGAGATTAAAACCAAAAGCTTTCTATGTGACTTTACCCACAAAATTCATGAAACAACAAGTATTTAGAAATGACAAACCCAAAATCTACTATTAAGTTACAGATTGTTGTTTTTACACATAAGTTTTTGTATGAATGGAATGTGCAGCATATTAATTTGTTAGCCTCAGAAGTGCCGGAGGGCAGACTTTGTTGTTTCACCCTGTTTTCATTATTTATGCCGGGTTAATATGAATGGCTGCATATGATAATGTCTTTTT
Organism: Ctenochaetus hawaiiensis; assembly: GCA_029783645.1. Lineage (NCBI taxonomy): Eukaryota > Metazoa > Chordata > Actinopteri > Acanthuriformes > Acanthuridae > Ctenochaetus > Ctenochaetus hawaiiensis. The sequence goes on from JAPZDY010000003.1 coordinate 18,768,070, forward strand.
TTTTTTTTTTTGCTTTAAGCAGGACGTGCATAAATCCACACCTACACTGAAGTCTAGCTGCCACTAATAAAGGACTTAATAAACAGAAAAGAACTTTTTCCAGGCATATACACGATTTTTTATTTAATCTACTTTGAATGATAGGGACAGATTAAACAGGGCAGACAGAGACAGAAATGCACAAAGGAGACAGATCACAGACAGACTCAGGCGGGTAACGCAGCGTTATGATGAGCGTATCTTTATGAAATCTGGCTCAACTCATTACACAGAGCGAACTAAAGAGAGATGGCATGTGTGAGAGAGTAACCAGACAATATAATGGAAATGAACTGCATTTACACAATTTTGCTTCAGGCATCAACACAGTGCACACATACTCACACAAAAACACAAATACACATGCATATGCACACACACATGCACATATACACAGAGAGAAACTTGCCCCCTCAGCAGTTACTCGGAGAGCATGTGATATTGCTCCCTTACTGTCACTCATTCTGCACCTCTGGCATTCAGAAGCTGGTGCACAAGAACAAACCGCATAAAATGACACACAATCACACACAGCTACTGAATAACTTTATGAGTGTATAGACGTGAATGTTAAAACTTTAAAGTAGTTCCCTCTCACCTGCTAATCACACACACATGTTCTTTTCTTGTCCAAAATTGGGTTTATTTTGGTCCTCTTTCTAT
>JAPZDY010000003.1:18777884-18792921 GCA_029783645.1 Ctenochaetus hawaiiensis
GTGGATGAGTGAACAGCTGTGAGTTCATCTCCTTCACATCCTTACTGCTCTTGTCCAGCATGGTGACCCTCACCTCCTTCTCAACCATATGAGATCATTTGACCTTCATCATCATTCATTCCATGTTTTTCATATGAAAAGCCTGAATCTACATGTTTGTGTAAAATTACCCCATCATATTATGACCTGCTGATCTATGCATTAAATCAACCAGCTAATGGAGGTCGAGGTTGAGGCACTTTGGCCTTGATTTTTTTTTTTTTTTTGAAGAGAAGGAAAAACACAGTGAAAATCGATGTTGTTCTCCTTCTCTGTCTTGCAGTCTCAGCAGAAGTGCATTGTGATCTTTGCCTTGGTGTGCTGCTTCGCCGTGCTGGTGGCGCTGATTTTCTCAGCCGTGGACATTTGGGGCGAAGATGAAGACGGGATCACGGAGGAGAACTGCAGCAAGAACTGCAGGTGAGAACTGCAGCTCCCAATGTTATGGCTTGCAAACCCTCAAATTAAGTTGTGTTAAAGCCAAGGGGGTCTGCATGTGGGGATATGTTCCTCCATGTACAGGTGAGACATGACATTGTATCAAGGAAATTCAGTTTAAGTAACAGATCTGTGAATTAAAAGACCTTTCTATAATTCTTTGTGACTCGTTCATTAAACAATAATGTGACACAGTATTTCACAACCATGGAAAATCAGCACAAAAGTGTGATGACCGTGAGTAAAAATTAACAATACAGGACATAAGAAAGAAGAAATACACCAGGGATGTGGATGAATTTGCTTTGTATCAAATGTTCCTGGTTTTCCCACAAGCCAAATAATTTATGCAGAGTTTGGTTTGAATTAACGGAAATTAAAACTTAATAGTGGGATATAAAAACCCAATCAAAAACAGCCCTAACATATGTTAAAAATTACAATCAGTGCTGGTTCTTAGCTGATTCAAATTACTTAAACTGTCTGCAACAACTAAGAGTTGTTTATTTGTTGTTCCGCAAAATTGTAGAGCAAAAACTAATGAACTGGAATTTATAGATCTTGCTTAATTTCAGACCTCCAGCCTCCATTCATGTTGCTTTTATGCATTAAATCCACATTTTCTTTTATCCTGTTTTCCTTACCCCGGCCTTGATCTGTGTGCAGTTTTAAATTTGAAGAAGTTCACTCATGAAACCAGCTATTATCTCCAGAAACTCTTGGATTATTTCAATTCAGTGTCAGACTATAAAGCAAACCTGTTCTGTGCCCAGTCTAATGCACTGGCACACGATGTAAATCTCAGCATAGAGGCTGAAGACACTGACTGCATTATGTAGAGAGTTTACTGCTGTCTGAGATTTGGCAAAGTGAAAAAAGCTACATGCCAAGAAGCACTGAAACCTAACAAACCTCTGCTCTCTGAAATGACTGACCAGGCTCTTTTGAAAGTGACTTTATGTCAGACTTTCTACAGTCTGTTTAGTTGTAAGAAAACAGATCCCCCAGACAAAAAATCCCAAACCACCGCAGCATATCCAGGTGGTCCAGAGCAAAACTGGCTGATCAGCAATCTCTGTTCTCTCTGCTCTTCACTTCCTTCTGCCCTTCTTCCATTAGACTCTTATCATCCCAGTTACCACTCAGCCTTGAATTACTTCCCTTCTCTCTCTCTCTTTCTTTAGGTCTGTGTCCATCTTCTCCTTCCCTCCACTCCCCTAAATCAGACATTTAACACTCCTTTTAGAAAGATTCTCCTCCATTCAAGGCTGAAAGTGTAATCCCGACTTGTAAAGCTGAATTGGACTCCCGTCCTGCTCTGAAGGACCCCTAAAGCTGAGGGGAAGAATGAGGAAGAAATTCAAGGCTTAGCAAAGGGATAAAGGGAAGTGAGGGTGAACCAGATGGAGGAAGAAGAAGAAGAGGAGGGTATCAGAGTAGATTTAGGGTGGAAAATGAGTGAAAGATGAATAGATTCATCAGCTGTTATTAGCTTTCTGTCTGCAGCGGCGAAGAGCTTCACAGTTCAAGATGCAACTGCAAACAAATTTCAGAAAATGTGTGCTGACATTTCTCCCAGTGTGCACATTTATTTCCCATAAGCTTAATGATGTTTTGCTGTCACATGCATCATTTGAAAGACCTACGAGGTGTAAAAGTTTAACATAATGATTTCATAAAATGCTTTGCTCAAAGCAAGATGCTTTATATTAGACAGGAAAAGTGATGGATTACAATGAGATTGAGGCGTTTATAATGAGGTGCACTGAGGCTTCCTCATGCTCACTTAAATGTACTTGTTATTTATCAAAAGAAGAGCATGCAAAGTCACTTCAGTCCATTTCTTAAACCACGTGTTCACTATTTCAAAGTGATCCAGTGATTAAATTACAAATTAAATCTGCGACTGTTTCCACTGAATGATTTAAATGCAGCAGACAGATGCTCTGTTTTGCTTCGCTTTGCAGCCATTACTCTGCTTTCACAAAAAAAAACAACTCTTTCCAAGCTTTTTAGCAGCCCAAATAATGACTCAGCAGCTTTTTTGTTTGTGATTTTGCTATTTAGGCACGTCACGCTCAGCTGGTTGTTTTGTTGTGCAGATTTTCCTTTTTAATGTGTTTTTGTCTGCATGATGCTAATGCTTGAATGCCAGGGACAGGAGACCTGACACAGGTTACAGCAGCTGTGCATCAAACACATCATTCAGCTGACAATTTTCCCTCTGAGGATAAACAACTTCAGCTGTAATTGCAGTAGAACATGATTCCTCTCGAGCTAACAGCAGTGTGTGTGTCTGTGTGTGTTGCTTGGTCCTTGTGGTGGCAGATTTCCTCTCGTCAGACTGAAAATGGCCGTCTGATGTTTCCCTGATGTACAAGTGTAATTGCCTGGTGTTAGACGACTGATGAGCAGCTTTATATTGATCTACAGTTGCCTTGTAGAAGGGCAGAAAAATGTTTGGAGAACCAAATTTAACACATTCCCCAACTTTTGTGAAGCTTTTAGCACCTCCTGAACAGTTGGCTGCTTCTGGATATGACATTTAAAACATTTTCAAGTGCAAGTGTTCCTTCCTCCCATCTGCAGTTTAAGAAAGGTGGGCTGGTTTGCTGCAGCGCAAGTTTTTTTAGAAAAGATGAGTTGAACACTTTCAAACTAAATTGTTTGGATAACTTCAGAATTATTTGTTGGTATAAAGTTGAACAAACACTTTGGATTTGGACACTTTGAACTTCGATTAATGTCTAATTTTAGGAACAAAAAGGCCCAATTTTAGGATTCCAGGATCACTGCCTGCATTTATATTAGGACTGCATTGAATTTTCAGGGCGTCCTAATATAAATGCAAGCTATAACAAGTCTGGGAAACAGTGTTGTGGTTGTCACATATGGATGAGTAGCTACAACATTGCATCTAACATTTTTCACTCTTCAGCATGAGCAGGCTTACATTTGTTTTGTTAGTTCAGCTGCATAGTTCAGTCAGCTGATTTAAAGCTGGCAATTCACAGCAGTGTTAAGTTATAACTTATAGTCCTGTGTAAATCTCCACTTCGTAAACAGTTTTATTAAAACTAGATTAAGAACTCATAATAAGCTGCTGCAAACAGTTCCAGGACTGCAGGGAACAAGCTGCATAAGCGCTTTCATACATCAAATACTTAATTTAGATCAGCTTGATCAGAGAAAAGCAACTGAACAAGCCACATAAATTAGGCTTCTTAACTAACCAAATAACTCTTAAAACAAAGACACTGGTGTCTCTGAGACTCAGCAATCAGGATCCGGAAAAACGGTGTATATATTCAGGCTCATAGGGAGATTAACAGATGTTGCAAAGACGAGGCTAATGTATGTGCAACGTGAGGAAACATCCAGGACGGCAGTCGTGACAGAACTGGAAGAAAGTAATCAGCTAAATACCTGCAGTCTTCACTCATTAGCATAAAACACAGACGATCATTTTAAAGTAAATGTCTCTAAGTGTCTCAAGTTACACATAATGGATTGGAATTTACATAACAAGTGTGTTTACCATGACAACATTGTTTTTGTTGTAGCTGGAGAAACGTCGGACTTGACATTTTCCTTTAAAATGAGCAGCCTGTGAGTTGCAGAACAGCAGCGGCTCCTGTGATTCCCATATTAATGTCCTCGCAGCTGTGCAGCCGGAGCTCAGGGCAGCTCAGAGGCTGGATAATTTATATGAGATGTCCAGGGGCTCACTCTGGCACACTGTGATTTTCAGCATGACCCCATGATGTTCCTCTAAGTGTGATACAACAGGCACTAACACAAGCATTTGCATGCAATTAACTAATGTGCACACATGCTTTAATGATTTTATCTGTTAAACATGTAAAGTTGCTTCAACCTCGAGTGATCCAGCAACACTCACCTGCACTGTGAGGATGGGAATTGATTATCATTTAGAGAGTGAGGGATTTTACACTTGGACACACACACATTCTCTCTTTCTGTTTCTTTCTGTGTCGTTGATGCGCACAACCGCTGACTTAGGTATCAGCTTCTTGGGCTGAATGGCACCCAGGAGTACACAGATGGGTAACAATGCAGAGGAGCGGCCGTGGACACAGACTGCATCAATCGATGAATCCTTCCCTGCTTCCTCCACTTTTAATATGAAAGCCTGTCTGGCTGTTTAAACTATTCAGAATCAGCATTCATCATTCCTCGCAGCCATTACAGTGGACTGAAAGGATTTCTTTCAGAATAAGATTACTTCTCCTCCTCTTCCATTTGTTTTCCATCCTTGTTTTCCTTTATTGAGGTAGCTGTCCTAGTTTTGCTGTCTTTTCAGAATAAAGAGGGAGACACAATGCAGTGTGATGTAAACATTAATCTTCTCTGTAATTTCATCACAGCTGGGTACATCACTCTTTCTGTGCCTTTTTACACTCCTCTTTTTATTTTATTTACTCTCAGTGTTCAGTCTGACAAATGAAAAACATCCACCAAAATCAAACCCTCCATAACTTATGAGCCAACTTTACATGTGATTATCCAAAACTTTGCTTTACTTAACATATTGATCGTCATTTCTGTGAGGAGAAATCAGCATGTTGTGATCACAGATGGTGTGAGTCCTACAGCTTGACCCTTGGCCGCTTCCCAAACCCTGACGTAGCTTTACTTTTGCCAGAAATACATTTTCATGCTGTGAGTTGGCAAATAGCCTCTCAATGTGATGCCAGTACATTATCACCTGCAGCACATGCTTCCTCCAGTGTGCCCTTCAGGGACGTCCATGCTAGACCCTGAGCTGTCACACTTTGGCTGACCCTGCGCTCTGACTGGTCCCAGCACTAAGATCCTTTTGGTATTACAAATCTCTTGCTACAGTGTCAGCAAGCACAGGCTTTTATGTGTTTGAAAGCTAGAAATTTGAACAAAACAGTGTAAAAAGTGGAAAAGATTACAAAACCTCAACAAAAACATACAAAAGGAGCACAAACTAAATTTGAATCTGCACTGATCAAAGGAATTATATTAACAAAGAATAAAAATAACATTTTTTATATTAAATGGCTCAGTTTTAGTGACGCCCATAAAGAGTCAAGCTCCCCTTAGTTCTATGCACTATTTTTATGTCTTTGAGACAATTTTGGGGGCTTTTCAGCCTCTTTCTATACTGTTTACATTAATTCTCCACAATATTATCTGGAGAAAAGGCTCTAGTAGTCGTACCGTTTAGCACTTGCCCAGCACCAAACAGCACATCATCAGAGTTTGCAACTGCAACAAAGTGGAGCTTTTAGCAGCTTAAGAGTCAGATATTTCCCTCAGGAAAACACAAAAACAGGGCTAAAAGGAGAGTTAATGTTGGTCTTTTCACAGGCAGCCAGAAACGCTCCTTAAAATAAATGTGCTAAAATCTTTTGGTGGATGTGGAAATGACCAGATGTGAAATGACCAGAATTGTGGGCAAAAGTCCAGAAGTTAAAAGCCTATTATCTTCAGCTCTTGGTTTTGCTGAAGTATTTTGATGCATCAATGTTTAGAGATAAAATTAAACATCTTTTTCTTAACCATCTTTTACAGATGTGCACCAAATTAATTTGCACATTCAGTCACGATGACATCATGTAAATGTTTGCACTTATAAGATGGATGATTGTATATTGTGCCGATCAGATTTGAAATAATGTCATGTTTTACAAGATTTCTTCTCTCCTACCATGAACACTTTCACAATGACTCCATTATGAGTGCAGCACAGATTGTTTGGCACACTCGGCACTTTTTAACTCCAAGCTGTAACAACTGAGCCCACCAAACTAAAGTATATTTACCATAACAATTCTTATAAAATTCACTCTGTCTTAATAAATCGAAATCAATTTTCCTGCAGATGTGACTCCGCTAGTCTCTTAGACAGCATTTTATCCATGAACCCAATCAACCCTGTGGGTGCCACAGAATTTATATCTGAGCCGTTCTCCCTCGCTGAACATCCCCCCCCACACACACACACCACCTCCCCCCGGTGTTTCTCTCCTAAAATCCAGTTGGCAGAAATCAATGTAGGAGCCAAATACAGAGAGAATGTGGTGAGCATTGGAGCTTGGTAATAGCCTGGTTCTGTGCCGCTGCAGATCTAGGCCTGCCATGGCTAATTCAATCTGTTGACTCTGGCTCTAATGCCCCTGACAATTTCAGGCAACCTGGGTGGGGGGGTAGAACAGAAACTGGAGATGCGTTAGCGAGCACTCAGAGTCGTGGTTTGCCAGATAACTTGACATCACGCTCTGGCTGAGGAGTGCAAGACTATTCACAGTGATATCTCCAAAACATTATGATGCAAAACAACCATTGTTGAGGACTTTTTCCCCATCAATTTACTCTCAGCCAGGCAGTACAGCTTGTATGATAAGGAGAAGTACCTGACTGCAGTCTCAAGCAGATAATCTCAAGAATATGGCTATTGTGCATCATGCAAGCCACAGAATCTGACATAAAGCAGATTTATATCATTTCCGTATATGATTTCATTACATTCTGCTGATGCAACTACAGCAGCTCACCCCAGACTGCTGATGATCACATTAAAATGCACCATGTGATCTTGTAAGGAGTAGTGTATACGAGAAAGCAACAAGAATCAGTCAAAATGAGTCACTTTTCCCTGACTAAGTGTAATTGAATCTGCGTTGCTGACTAATCTGCACATAACCCTTCAATTATTCTCAGCTCTGCCAGAGGCAAGATGTCCACGATCTAATGATGCTTTGATGGAACCTCTGTGGTCGAGATTTCATGATAGCTCTCATTAACGATCCAGAGAAAGAGGACGGAGGGTGCTGTTAGCTGATTTGTCAGAAAGTTGTGAGACTAAGAGGAATCTAACCTCCAATGAGTGGCAACCAAGCTCGTAATAATTCTGCAACTAATGCAAACAGATAATTGCTTTTTGAATCATTTTGAAACCTGAAGTAATTTCTTCTGCAGTTTTCCATTAGCAGGTCTCTGTGGCTTAGCTTAATTATGTTTTTTTGGTTTTGTTTTTAAGTCCTTAATTCTTTTTTTTTTTCTATTACATCATTATATTTACTCTTAACTCAGTTTTCTCTCATTATTGTTCACAGAGTAGTGCTTGTGGAAAACATCCCAGAGGACATCTCTTTCTTAGACAATGGCACATCCCACATGCCTCTCTCGGAGGGGTTGTACAGCTTACTGGACAAAGCAATCCGGGTCGTGGAGATTGTTTCCCCGCTGTGGCTCCTCAACTCCTCTGATTATGAATCGAGTTTCCAGCCTGCTGCCAGACAGGTAAAACCAGAGCAACCTAACTGTGACTTGACTCTGCAGGAGTTGTGGCGTATATTTAAATTTTCTGTCTGTTTTATATTTTTTAAATGTCTCCTCCTCCGCGTTTTTGTCCAAACTTTGGCCTCTTTTTCTCCTTTACATAATAATTAACAGCAGGAAGAGTACTCAGATACTTTATCTCACTAAATGCAGACAACAGAGACAGAGCTGGTGCAGATAAATGTGTGGTTTGTTGAAACTAGCTTATAGGGAATAAATATTCAGTGATAAGGTGGGTAAGTCCAGGCAGTTTCAGGGCAGATAAGGGATGAAGTAACATTTATAAAGATGAATGGGGCAGCTGGATAATTAGGTAAAAAGGGGAAGCCTGCGAGCACCTGGTGGATGGGAGAAAAAGGGTAATAAAGGGGTTTAAAGAGGATGAAATGTGAATGGAGAGGAGAGAAAGTAGAACAAAAAAAGTTGTGATTTGCATAATTTGCATTAAAAGTTCAGTATAGTGGCTTTTTGAGATTTTTTTTTATACCCAAGTCATTAAAAAGGCTTCCACGTCATATCTTGTTTTTATTGAAAGGACCTTACAGATGAGATGGTTTTCTGATTCAGCCAATAACAAAATCAGAGTAGACAAAATACCATTTGATAGATGTGAACAGCAAAAAATGATCACCAGAACAGAGAATCAATAACTGTCCTCTTATAAGTTTTCTCCCTGGTAAATGTTGGTCTGCAGTATTTTCAGGCTGCTTAAAGTAAGTTGTTGACTTTGGTTTGGTCTTAGGGGTTGGGCAGACTGTACACACACATGCACGCACACACACACACACACACACACACACACACACACACACACACACACACACACACACACACACACACACACACACACGAATAAAACAATGTCAAGACTTATAAAAGCCTAATACCATTGATTAGAAAGTAATTTTTCCTTTCAGAGGTCTCAGGGCAGAGAGGAGCTAATGGCCTCTCAGCCTGCAGCAATCTCATCAAACTGCTGCCATAAAAGACACCTCATCAGGAGGGAGGCTGGACTGGAAAATTTAAAACACTGCAAAGGCCAAGTTACAAGAGAGTGGAGGTGCTCCAACCTGAAGTGATACATGTGCAAGACAAAGCAGAGAGCGACAAAACAAACCATCTCATGTGTGATCAATGTACATTAGTGAGATAAACAGGGGATTAATCAATAAAGGATGGTGGGTTTTAGCTCTTCAGTGTAATATGTGAAAAGATTTACTTACATTTTTTGTATTTTCAGTGTGTTGAAGTTTTGTGAAAATCAGAAACAGCAGGTTTCACTCTGATTTTGAATGATCCCGTATGATCACTAATCATACATAGTTTCTGCTTTTGTTTTTATTATAATTTTTTGTCTTGCAGCTTTAAATCTTCGTATTTGGGCATTCAGAATTAGCAGATGGAGCTATCATGACTGCATGAATAAAGAAAAAAGCTTCATCCAGATAAACGAACACCTGATCGAAACATGAAAGCAAACCTAGACATCACAGTTGCTGGTTGCGGATAAAGGCCCTCTGGGAATTGTTGCACAAAAATAGCAGATACATAAGTGCTGCTCACATATAAGCATTACACAAGAATATTGTCAGAACACACAGAGCATGAACATTATGTGACAGCAGAGGTGTTGTGATGTGTTTCTCTCAGGGCAGGGCTCTGCTGTCCAGGCTGCAGGGGCTGAAGGCTAAAGGAATCCAGCTGAAGATCTCCAGCGGGATAATTGACTCGACCGAGCTGAGCACACTCGCCAAACACAGTCAGCTCTCACTCTCACTGTATTATACATTCTGTGTGACTGTGTTCAAACATGCTGCAGTTTAGCTCTGTTTGTTTTGTTGACTGTTCCCTCTCTCTCGCTGTTTGCCCTGCTCTGGTCTTTCAATCTATCGCTCTCTTTCCATCTGTCTATTCATTTGTCTTTGTGTTTCATTTTGTTTCTGTCTGTGGTCAGATCTGCCTCTGTTCTTCTTCTTGTCTCACGTGTCACTTTGTTTGTGTCCTTGACTTTTTCTTATTCTCTCACTGTTTCTCTCTCACTTTCTATTTCTATTTCTAGATGCTGAGGTCCACTATGTGAACACGACAGCGCTGACCAAAGGCCACCTCTTCTCCTCCTTCTGGGTGGTCGATAAGACACATTTCTACATCGGCAGCGCCAGCATGGACTGGAGATCACTGGCCACAGTATCCAAGATGCACCACACACCACAACACACAGAAACACACATACTGCACCCCTTCACATGCACCCACACTTACGTGTATGCATACTAACCCAAAAACAGGAGGTGTGGCAGAGACATTTAAGAAGATGTAACATCATAATATCATTCTTATTGTAATACAAATAATGCTTATTTACACATTCTCTTTATTACATCAATAAATCAGTAAATGCTTGTTTAATGTTCTTCTGGTTCAAAGTCAAAAGTCGACCATTTTATGACAAGTTTCCAGCCCTTTTAATACACAAGCAAAAATAATAGTAGTAGAATCATGACCGTGAGTAAATTAATCTGAGAAATAGCCAGTTTGGCAATATTTATTGCCAGGGGAAATACAAATGACCTTCACTTTGAATAATTACTCAAAATAGATGTTTACAGGCCCTCAAGGCTGCATTTTTCAGAATGTGTATTTAAAATTTCTAAGATGTGTTGGAAGATTCGGTTAATATATTTACTGACATAACCTCAGTCACAATGTTAAGAAGATATGAACCTTATTAAAACATATTTGTACCTATAACGAGATCATATTTGTACACATGTTTAAAGTCTGCTTTCTGCTCTGAAGAGTCATAGATAAGGCAAGTTTAGTGGAGGCATGCAAGGTGGTGTGACATCCAAAAACAAAAGGTGGACAATTTCAATCTTTTTCTTCATAAATGCACAGACCTCATTTCTTAGGCAGGAGATGGAATAGGTTGTGCCAAATAAACTTTAATATAAGAAACTTTACTTTAGAAAGTCTCCGTTCATGTATACACTGCAGGGAGAGAATGAATGTGCGGAGTGAAAGAAAGAGAAGGCAAGTTAAAAGCTACAAGCTGAGAATCTGAATTTCAGAAGTGCCTCTTTGAAATGAAAATGCAGCAGAAGGCAAAGACAGAAAATTGGGAGGAGAGAGAAGAACTACTGTAGTGTCTTCTCCATCTCTGCTGTTGCTGTGACGATGAGCGAAGGCTTGTGATTGGATGAGACAATTGAGCACAATATGGCCTGACAAGGGCGAGGTGTCTGTGTGGATGGATGTATAGGTAGTGAAGATCTTAAAAAGTAATGACCATGATGTTAAAAACAGCAACAAATGTTGGCTGCCTCCTCGTTTGTGGTGATTGAACAGAGATTTTGTTTGTTCTCCAGAGGAAAGAACTGGGTTTGCTGGTCTACGACTGCAGCTGTCTGGCTCTGGACCTCCACAGAGTGTTCAGCCTCTACTGGGGGCTCCAATATCGAGACTTCATCCCCTCCTTCTGGTCCAAGCGCCTCTTCGCCCTCTACAACAGGGACGAACCTCTGGAGTTCAGTCTCAATAGCACAAAGGCTCAGGCTTACTTCTCTGTAAGTGACAGATACAGTATCAGTTTATGTCATTCAAGGGGAAACTCTTTGTTTATCACATCATTGCTTTCATTATCTTTCAGTTTCTGGTTAAGGACAAGTTACACGCATACAGGCTGTTTGTAATGACAGCACAAGTAAAGGACGAGCTTGTATAAAGAGAAATAAGAGTAATTCTAAACTCTACCCCTTGAATCTGCATCCAATTTTATGAACTTGTGGTCTTAAGTGATACTTAACAGGATCAAGTTTACATAGTGGATTAAACTGTCTTGTTCAATAAACAGGGAAAACTGAGTTTTCGCTCTGTGATGAAAGAATGTGAAGATGTTGCTGATATTGGATAAAATTTGTTGTTGTTATTGTTTTCGTTTCAGGTTTCTGATTGGCCAACTGGCTTCAGGGTCAGAGTTGTATTGCTGCCTGTTGACAGCTCTTCAGTTGTGTTATTGCATTTTCATGTGGATGGAGATTCAAAGTGTTTAGTTTTTCCTGTTATGACGAGTCAAAATGACTTTTGTGAAAGGTTTATTATTAGATTTGACATTTATATTTTAAAACAAAGTAAGCAACTTTTTTAATAATGATTATTATATAAATGCACAGCACACTCGAGTCTCCAGTGGAGCTGACAGATAGGTGCAAGAGTACATTTTTCATATAGGGTGCCTCTGAAGGACAATGCACCTATCAGTGTCATCTTCATCCTGAAGATGAGTGATGTTATTCTACCAGCAGCTGAAGACAGTTGATTTAGATTAGCTGTCCATCACTGGAAGATTAATATCAACAAAAAAAGGAGTTAAAAACTTAGAGGTGCCTTCAGCAAGACTATAAAACTGTAACTTCACAGCTTTTTCAAGACCTGCACACAGACACACAAACACACTGACACATGAAACAAATGAAGACAATCACATCCTAATAGTCATTTAAGCGAGCAATAATAATGATGAGAACTGAGTCTGTGAGTGAAAAACTGTAATGATCCTGATTCTAATTGTCTCTGCTGTTTTCCCTCTTTTGATGACAGACCTCCCCTGATGTTTTCAACCCCAAAGATCGAAGCAATGATCTTGAAGCCATTTCCAGAGTCATCCAGGAGGCACGCCATTTCATATATATCTCCATCATTGACTACCTGCCGCTGCAGAACAGAAAGGCTCACAGGTTAGAGCCACTGTGCCGCTGTCACAGTCGCTTTCTGTGAAATTATTTGACAGGAATTTATTGTCAAAAACTTGGAGGCTTTCTTCTGATTCAGATAATTAAACTGTGTGTACACCTGGCTCAGTGCCTACATTTTTGTGTGTGCGTTTGTATTTGTGCCAAGGTACTGGTCTCATATCGACAGTCTCATCCGGGAGGCTCTGATCCTGCGGAAGGTGCGGGTTCGTCTGCTGATAAGTTGCTCGGAAAAGACTCATCCACTTACTTTCAACTTCATCTGGTCCCTGAGGAGTCTGTGCATGGAGCAGACAAACTGCTCGCTGGAAGCTGTAAGCACAAGGCCACTGTGTACTATTTTAAACTCCAGAGACACGCTTCGTCAATGCTCACTGCACCATTGTGTGTGTGTGTGTGCCTGTGTGTGTGTGTGTGTAGAAGTTCTTCAACCCCAGAGTGCAGAGGGATGGGAGTCTCCAGGGAATAAACCACAACAGGTTTATGGTGACAGACAAAGCCGTTTATTTAGGTGAGCTCAATGAAAACATTTTCTGACTGTGTCTTATGTGCTTCTGCTCATTTTCTGCAGATCTGATATTTGGTTTGCTTAAAGAGAGGTCCATCATTTTGGAAGTGCGATTACTTCTTCAAGGGAGTGAGATAATCGGATCAATACCACTCTTGTGTGCATTTAGTAAGATACAGGAGCCAAGAGGAGATTAATATATTTTAGGATGAGGACTTGCAGCAGGGGTGCACAGTTAGCTTTGCTTTCTTAACAGTGAAAAAATAAAACCTCCTTAATAAAACCTTAAATTGATTTATCTACTTTGCATTATCCCTACTGAAATATTAATGTAAAGATGACAACTAGTAGTTTAAATGGTGCAGCTTCTTCTTGGTAAATAACAGTTAATACATCTGCTCAGTACTAAAGGAATTTAGGAAAGGCTGTTGTTACCAAAGAAACAGTCGGTCAGCCTTTTACTTCTGCAATTGTTGCTTATACATCAAATCTTATATGTACATAATTAAACGAGAAACAACATATTAAAAAGTGAGCTCCTGAAGTGCTGACATTGCTAATTTTGACGATTGGAAAGAGCTCGGCTAGCTGTTTCCCCAATGTCTCCAGTATTTATGCTGAGCTAAGCTGATCACTTCCTGGCTATAGCTACCTAATGGATAGATATGAAAGTGGTATCGATCTTGTCATCATCTTGTCATCACCTTCTCATTATCAAACACTCAGAAAGAAAGCAAAGACTTTCCTCGAATGGTCAAAGATTCCTATAAAAATCGACCTTTCCTGGCAGATGAAACTTTACAAAGCATTTTGTAAATAATATATTAAGAACTCTGCTTGTTTATTGATCATTTTTGCAGGGTGTTCTCATCTTATTCTTTAATAGTACAAAACACTTTATTAAGATAAAACTTTGGTCATTTATTTTTTGTCTTCCTCTGTATCCTGACAGGTAACCTTGATTGGGTGGGGAATGAGTTTGCCTTTAATGCAGGAGCAGGTTTAGTGATCAGTCAGCCAGAGGGCGTCGAGGAGAGGAACTCTACGGTGGTGGAGCAGCTACGGGCCGCATTCGAGAGGGACTGGTTTTCACGTTACACCCGCTCACTGCAGGCCAATAAGATCCCCGTCTGCAACAAGCACCAGTTCAGCAGGATGGTGCCAGTGAAAGCTAACCACTTAGAAAATGGACCAGAGCCTATCAGAGCAGGCCAGCATGATAATGGACCTGCACCAATGAGAAACAGTCACAAAGACGACGGACAGACGGCACTTAAACCAAAGCACCATGACGACAAACTGAGCAAAATTAGTCGCCAAGACATTGTCAGTGGATTAGTGCCAGTTATAGACAGTTACCAAGACATGGGACAAGTCAAAGTGAGTCACCTTGACAACAGACAGGTGCATAGCAAAGACGGTTACCATGACGTTATGATGGATCCACCCAATCAGCCAGCTGAGAGCAGCGGCAGCACAGAGCTCTCCAACGTCTCCCTGTGATCACAAAGCATGATGGGTCCCTTTACACTGAATGATGTTTGGAGAACTGATCTCTTCCAGTAACTACTGACTTAATACACTGGGTATTTTTAGCATTTTATTATTGCTATTTTGAAGAAAACAAAACTAATATCTGGTTGGGTAATGTGCACGGAGGATCTCAGGAAGGACGGCAAAGGCTCCACTGCATTTTGCCACTTTTGATGGATTTTTACAATGAAACCAAACATTTTGGTTTAGAAGAAACACTGATTAAGTGACCGTAACAATAACTTACAACCTTGCTACTTATTTCATCTTTTTCTCCCCTTGTTGAGGCCTCTCAAGCCAAGGAAACAAATGAACTCTTATTGATTGCCTAATTATTGTATATCACTTTAGCTGTTTGTGGCAGTCATAATTTACCACCCTTTAATGATGGGAGTGACACCTGCATGTCTATGCAGAGATGGGAGGCAGTGCT
>JAPZDY010000003.1:18793021-18830727 GCA_029783645.1 Ctenochaetus hawaiiensis
ACTTTGTATCTGTTACCTCTGTACTCACACTGGTGGTGGATTTTTTTGGCCTCATGTAAATAGCTGAGCGCATCTCCAGCAGTACCATGAGTAAGTTACTGTGCATTCAGTTAATTGTGCATACTTGTAACTATAAACTTATTTATTTACAATGATCAAATCTTAATCTAAAGGCCAAATCAACCTGAATCCATCAGTCAGTTGCTACAGTGGGTCAAACTTACATCACTTGTTTAAGTTTGTCACTACATGGACAGAGAAATATGTGGAAAATTGTTGTCTTTCTGTTTATACTTAGTTCCCTGAGAATTAAAATTGCAATTTCAGATACACTCGGAACAACATAATAAAACTGGTGAGCATCACCGGTCCTTCCAAAGGAGCAACAAACCTAATTTTTTAAAGTGCTTATCTACAGTTGAAGAACAAGGGCTCTAAAGGGATTGATCTAATCATGTCCACCATGTTTTAATCTCCATACCTCAAGCACTAAAACACTGTACAGAGACTGGTTACATAATCCAGGAGACGATACATTTATCTCTCTACAGCTGACAGAGGATGTATATCAGTGATCAGTGAAGCAAATGATGCACCTATTCTACTGTGTTTATTGCATGACACCAAATATACAACGGCAAAGAATTTCAATCACTTGCTGCGGGTGAAAAACTGTCATCTCCATTTGTTTAGGTCACTGACAGATATTTTTCCCTGGAGGAGTATTGATCTGAAAGGGTCCTTATAGATAATCATTCCAGTTCCCATATATAAATTCTAGGAGAAGAGGAGGAATTGAAAGGTTATCTATGGTTTTCTTCCAAATGCAACGTTGCAACTTATTGAACACATACTAAAGGAGCAGTTGAAAGAAGGGG
Organism: Ctenochaetus hawaiiensis; assembly: GCA_029783645.1. Classification (NCBI taxonomy): domain Eukaryota; kingdom Metazoa; phylum Chordata; class Actinopteri; order Acanthuriformes; family Acanthuridae; genus Ctenochaetus; species Ctenochaetus hawaiiensis. The sequence goes on from JAPZDY010000003.1 coordinate 18,793,900, forward strand.
CCAAAGGGTCTCTGCTGTCAGCCAAATCAATACAATGAATTTTTAACAGAGCTTGACAATTGCAGTTGCTGCAGTTTAACCTCAAGGACGTGGAGGTCTGTAATGTCACACCTGAGACATTTTACATTTACCATGCGAAGGCTGAGTTAAATATACACAATTGCTAGAAAGAGTAGCTATTTTATCTTGGACCGAAAGCTTGTAGCAACTTTCATTTGCATTTAAAATATCTGCATGTCGGTTCAAGACCTTTATACTTTTATTTTGCTGTGAGTGCAACTTTTTGGGGATTAAATAGCAGAAATATTTTTTAATGTTCAAAACCTTTAATCAAGGACTGGAAAACTTGACCAGAGAGAGCTGCATAGTGCTATCTGCATTGACTTTATGTAGGGTTTTCGTGCTTTAATGTGAAAACAGCACAGGTGTAATCAGTGTCTGGTCTTTGCAGAGAGAACATATGAAGTCTGGAGCCATTACAGTCAAAGTGCACAGAAGGTTTAGCCTAAAGGAAATTAATCAGGCAGTCATTGAGGTAAAATGATACTTGATGTTTAGTAGATGTCAACAGTTTTCTGTAAACATGATTGTGCCTGCTCTGTTTATGCTATAGGTCAAATGTGACTACACTGTCTCTTTCTCCTGTCAACATGTTCCCTATATAGACAGGACACATGTTGCTGAAACACTGATACCAGTAAAATTTGTCAGTCAAAAACAAACATTTTGACATTTGTGATCCGCTCATGATGGATAACTTCTGCCACCTAGAGGCTGTCTGGAGAAAGAACATTTTGTTCTCTTTTCTCTGCTTTGTTATGATATAATAATATATATATATATATATATATATATATATAATAATGTGAGTTCACCACTACCGTTTATATATTAACTCTTATAAAAATGCAGCAGCATTGGAATGAAAGTGTTTTTTTCTGCAAAAGTTGGGACTGAAGTTATCTTAAAGCTATTATTTCTTGGAATGAGGTGATCAGAGCAATGTTTGCTATTTAGAAAATAAAACCAAAACCCATTTTGTACACACTGTATAGTGCAGAAAGTTAATATAAAATACTAGAGTATAATACAAGAACAATGTCATAATAATTACAGTAATATGTTTAATTCTAACATGCATTAAACAAAAAAAATCCTCTCCTTTGCTGCTGTATGTGTGCTCTAAAAATATTTCATAACACTTATATGATGCTTCCACCTATATGAATGCAAACACAATCTTCTGTTTCCTCGGTTTCTCCATACAAAGTAGAACTTGAAGAGCATTGTCTCAAAGATAATGTCCACAAAGCACCATATCATCACTCTGACACACTGTATTGCTTGTGATCTGACAGCTGGTCTGGAGTCAGATTTGTGACTTTTATGCTGCTATTCTCTATGATTGTCACACCGTGAGGCAGGGGGGCTGCTAATGCACCCTGTACCCAGGTCTTCATGTACATGTCTTGTTTTTATGTTTCCAAACCAATTTTACTGTCAAAAATGGTGGCTATTATCCAGTGAACAGGGACCAGCGGTATATTTACAACGGACACTAATGGTAACTTTTGAACACGGAACAAATGGCACACAGATGCCAAGGTCTGAGATCAGCAACCGTTTACAATCTGCTACATGCAAATTACAAGTCATCAAGCAAAAAAAACATGAATGTTTCTGTATCACCTGTTGTGCACTGACCATCTGTCCATCCTTCCAGTGAGATTAAAATGAGCAGTTTTCACTTAATATTCTAAAACAGATAGTGCTGTAGCCAGGTTTCTGGATGCTGCAGAGTTTAACGGATGAAGCACTATTTCCGACTGACTCACTTTAAATGCTCACTGTAAAAGCTCTTTAATTTTCGCCTACCTTTATTCTGTGGAGTTGTTTATGGCATGAATGCCGCTTGCATGCCCTGCCTTTATGAACTGTGCACAGTAGCTATGAGCCTTTTAGAGATCCTGATAATAATGAAACCTTATATACCTTTAAAAGATACAGAAGGAATGTATATTTATTAAATACCCTTGTTAATGCACACTACTGAATTATCTGATTGCTAAATTTTTACTCTTAATAAAAAAACTCCTAGTTTTTTTGTGTCCGTGGGTGCCTTTGTGTGTGCGTGTGTGTGTGTGTGTGTTTAAATATACGTAACTTGTGTTTCCTTACCACAAAGATAGTTAAGTGACTGACATTAATCCTTAGTACATCACTGTACTGTGGCAGTCAGTCTGGCTCTATATGTAGAATGTATGGACAGGTGTCAGGCTAAGTAGAGGGGTATTCAAGCTGCTACAGGAACATGTTGGCCGACTGTAGACAGAATAGTCACCAATAACATTCACTTGAGTCACCTCACTAGAAAACCATATTTATTGGTTCAACTAGAAATGCATAGCCTCCTTCACATTCAAATAGGTTGAGGTAGCATTTATTTATTCTGAGTAACTTTAACTCAAGGGATCAGAATACTTCTTCCACCACTGGGTCATGGTTCACTGGTATATGATTTTTAAAAAAAAAGTCAAAGTCCAGGTCAAAAAACATACCCATCTCCAATATTAAACTTCTCATCAGCATTTATTCGCAAAAACAACATCAGAGTCTTAGAGATGTTACGGTAAAAATCGTAACATGTATTAAACCATCCTGCTATAACAGTTTTTTTATTGCATAATTACAGTCTATCTATGACTACTTTATGCTAAATCAAAACAGGAGGCTTGCAGTTTTCTTAAAGAAATAAAAAGGTTAAATTCTTATAGTCTATTTTATAGCAGTCCTATTAAAAAATATAGTCTAACTTCATCTCAATCACAACAGCAAAGTCCTACTGTAACTTAAATGCACCAGCAGGAATAACAATATTCTCGTGTTGTGATATGTACTAGTAGGCTTATGAAAATCACAGGACATTTTTCTACATTCAGTAATTTTATTTAAAATACTCTAAGTGTTTAGAGACTACTTTTACTTGAGTAACATTTTCATTGCATGATTTAAAGAGTAACAGTATTTTCACAGTGTAGAGTTGTTGCAGGCGACTTTGGATAACATTATTTAAAACTCGAAAGGTCCTTAAATGTTGCATAAGTGTTTTCAAGCTGCGCCAGTACTTGATTATGATTTTTTACACCTGAAACAAAAAAAGTGGCGTGAAATGACGTGTACCTGAAGCAGAGGCCGCGCGGATGGTACCTGTCTGGGCTCGAGCAGCAGCCGACTGACGTAACGGTTACCCTAGTAACCGATTAGGCGTCACCACCCTCGGCTGCAGATTCATGAGTGCGCTCTTCTTCTCGGAGTTCGTGCCGTCCCGTTAAGAGAAGAGAAACGGCCACCGTTACGCGCAATGGGGACCAGTTTATGAGGGACGATAAAACAAATGTATTTTGCCATCTGTCCGGGATTGTGTAACGTCAGTGGAGCTGGACGCGCCGACCCGAAGAACATCGCTGTGCTGCTGCTGTTGTTGTTAACGTTACCCAGGAGTAGCCAACATGGCTGAGGATGACTGTGAATGGGTTGTAGAGAGTATCGTTGGCTACCTGGGAAGTCCCGAATGGGTCATACCTGTCACGGACTTCATGGAAAACAAATGCACAGGTAAAGACAGGTTATCCTACAGTCTCGGACGTCTGGCTAAACAGTAGCGTTACAGATTTGTTGGGGCTGTGCACCGTTAGCGCGACGGCTAAGCTAACGCTAACTTATGTTTGCGATGTTTTTGTAAACATATATGTGATATACATCACATTAGATATAATTTTTATAGCTTGAAAACTCTCCACTCTACTTGACATACTGCTTTGTTTTGATTTAATCATTGAATTTTAGGATATTTGTCTCAATATAAACCACAAAGCACACATGGGACAGTCAAGGTAGCAAGTCATACAACAGTAAGTTAAAGGTAAGGTTGGCAAGTTAGCGCTCAGGTAGAAAATTTATGCACCAGATAGGTTATGAATGCTATTTTCTTGTGTGCAGTTAGCATTAAAAACACTGAGAGGAAGTGTATAAAGTAAGGTAAAAATAGTGAAGGTGATATTATTCAGATATCTCCTTGTGACACTATAAATGCTGAATTACTAACATTAACATGTCGTTAATATTTTGTAGTTTTTGATGACGAAGATGAAAATAAGTTATCATACACAGACATCCATCAGGAGTACAAGAAATTGGTGAGTACAGTCTTGGATCCAGATGTGTTTCTCTGAAAGATGTCCATCAATACAAAGTGCCCTATTTCCATGCATTACATAATCAATATTACTCATTAGTCGTTTTATATTACTGAGTCATCATACTGGACTAATGTAAGCTGCTTTGCTTTTGTTAGGTGGAAAAGCTGTTAGATAATTACATGCAGGAGGTTGGCATCAACGAACAGCAATTTCTGGATGCATGCAGCTCTCCTTTTGCAAAGTCCAAAACTCTGCAGGTATGTTAAGCTCCCTGTTCCTACACCACTGAGCCTGCCAGTTATCCAGAGTTGAGAGTCAAGGATGGGATTTGCTTACATAACTTGAGCTGTGCTGCTTTCACATGGTGCCAAACATAGCATGGCTCCGTCTCCTCCATCAAGGCAGAAGTTTGTTTTCCCGAATGAATCAGCATAATTATAAATTCAGTTTTGACATAAAGTGCAATCACATTTGTAATTTTTTCTCTAAACTATATTTAGATCAGTCCTGCATTAGTGTCATGACTGAATAGCTTAAGTGTATTAGCCAGACAGTGTCATGAGCATATATTACACCTAGCAGTATTCATGCCTCCACTATAGCTTTGCAATTGTGATGACAAGTTCAAGGCAACAGATTTTCATCAGATGTAATAAATTACTTGCCTGTACCCCACTTACTCATGTTTTTTGTGACTGCACCTGATATTGCCAGTTTTAACATTTAGGTTAAGTAGTAATTGCATGAGGTCTATCAGCTCTCTATACATTTGTTCAGTCACACTACAGCACACAGCTGTGCAATGTTCTACAACTGAAATTTACAAGACAGAAATTAGGTCATATTTTTTTCCTTATGAAAGATTTTAAAGGATGTGCGTCATGTTCAGTCTCCTGGTAGTTTTACTTAGTTTGATTATGTTATCAGTCCCTAATATGGCTTGTTTCTGTCGGCCTACTCATGTTTGTGCATGTTTATATTCTTTGGTAGCTAGTGTATAAAGCCTGGAGTACACATTTTAAGAGCTTGGGTTTCATGACTGGGCCCTAATACCAAAACTGCACCTCTGTGGTATTGAGGTGCTGTGGATTGAAGCTTTGTATTGTATGTGTGCATGTTTTGTGTCTGAATGTGTATGTATTCTGAGTTGCAACAGTTTCCACAGTCTGTTTGTGAGAAAACACATGAAATTTTAGAGGTGTATTATTTTGGTTAAAAAGGAATTTTAGGGTAATTGTAGCCACAGCTCAGACCTTGGCCTTGATCAATAGGTGTGATGTCTCTGTGCCAGATTGGCAGAGGCAGAGATCTGGACATCATTGCTATCCTCAGGAGACTTGGATCTCATTAATTGCCACAGAGATAAATCGTTAATGTCTACAAAGCAGGTCAAAATCTCCCTAAAACAAAGATTAACGTTTGAAAAAGAAGTTGCAGTTCATAGTATGCAGAGGTTTTGTCATCTGTTTCAGTTTACCTAGTTTACCCAGAAATATTATTTTAATAATCATTATAAAAATGACAAAACAATCTCATGCAGCCTACAAAAAAGTACTACAATAGCTCTATCTTGCTTCGTTGTGTAGTATCCTATTTTAGTTTCTCTGCGGGTTCGCCTAAATGAGAGTTTGCCTGTTTTACTTTGCTGAACTTGCAGAAATCATCATTAGTTCTCATGCAGAGTAAAATCAGCATGACTCACTAATGATGTTAGTCTAACCACACAGTATTTACAACATCTATGTGCACATAGGACTTGTGCTGTTTTGGTTTATGTAGCCATATTCTGCCTGTCATGATTTTTTTGAAAACCAGGTGCTGCAAAATAACTTACATTCTGATAATGATGTCATCAAAATAGCAGATGGGAAAAAAGATTGTCATATATTGTCATATATCAGACAGATTTTCTGCATGAGCCCATTCTGCAGGTTTATTTGCTCGGTAAAATTTTTGAACTGATGAGTCACTGATAAGAGGAGAGATCTTGGCTTACGATATGAGAGTACTGAGGCACAAGAGGGGTTAGAAGAAGGCTAACCAGTTGCAGAGGAATGTGTTGCAGGGTCATATCTCTTCTGATTTACCTACCATAGCTGACTGTAAGTTACAAGTGATTAAGTTCCCCAGAAAAACGGGATGTACTGCAGGTTTTGAAACTGTCTTGGATAAGAGAGACTGACAGAGGAGCAAGAGAGAGGTTGAACATGGAGACTCAGAAGCCGTTGACCTGGTTGAATTGCACTGACAGCGCTGATCGTGTATTTAACATTGGCCAGAAAGATTTGCTTAGCATTAGCCTAGATCGGAGGAAGACCTTTGACAAGACAGGAAGCTAAGGTGAAAGATTAGGCCTAAGTACCACTCTGTTTGCAAACATAGCTTAAATTTTACAGGGGCTTGACTTGAGATGCCTACCATGCTGGATGAACTGTACATCCTGTCCTGATCTACAGAGTTCTGACAGAGCAAGAGTACTCTTACATCAACTATTTAATAATACTGCTAATGGTTAACTAATCTCGAACAGACAGACACTTAGATATGTATGTAAAGATTAAAAACAAATTTGGTAAGAGCACTCTTGCTTAACTTAAGCCAAATGAAATAGTTACATAGTAGAGAACCTGATAAAACCAAAGTCAAGCAGATTTTTATCCAGTCAAATAGCTGTCAGTGGTTATCAAATGAGGAAATATCACCAGTGTTTTTATGTTAAATGCTCTTGAGACCTCAAGGTTCAGAGTATTTCGGCACTCACTTGTACTGTGGTTATAAAGTTGCATATACTGATCCGATCTCCACAGGCACAGATGTCTTCCTACTTAGTTGTAAAACCATTAATTCATTCAAAATTATCCTGTGGACACTGATTTTTCAATGTGCGCTTGTTTTTTTTTTGTTGTCTAGTCAGTGTTCCAGCCAGTTTTAGCGACAGATGACTTCCAGATGTTTCGCTCACTTATGGTCCAGAAGAACATGGAGCTGCAGCTTCAGGCCCTAAGGGTCATTAAAGAAAGAAATGGTAGGCTGGAAGAATGCACATACTGTACACGTCAGCTCATCAAAAAAGAAAAAAACGCAAGTGCAATATCTGGAAATACAGTGATATGCTTGTGTGTGTAGGGGCCCTGCCAGAGTGTCTGACTGATGGTGTGGACATGATGACAGAGCTGCAGCAACAAGAAATGAAAATCCTGCAGGAGGTTCTCAAGTAAGCCACTCTTCCACTCTCTGTGTCTTCATTTCTGCCTTACTGTCTTTCTATTTTTTCTCTCTCACTCACAAACATTATGTCATTATGACAGGTCTTAAAATACTGTCAGTGAAGTTGAAATTGACAAAAGCACAAGAATCTGCTGTGTAGCACTGCAGTCACGGCAGTGTCTGCTTAAAATGTCTAGTTTGATCTGCAGTCCTCAGCCTTTTATGGAGCACCCAAATATATCTATGTCATTATAAATGCACAAACCTGCCACACTGCATTGAATAGATTTATTGTTCTCATAATGTAATCAGGCTGAAATATCACAGTTACATTACTTTGACATAAAAAACACAGATCATAGGTCAGTAGATATGGGCACATTGGCTGCATGTGCCAAGGTTTCTACAAGCTCCTGCCCCCCCTCTCTAATGGGATTTTGCTAGTGGCAGCCAGGCCAAGTAGAACACTGAGTCTAATGGGACTGCAGTTAAGCTCCTTAGGGTCCAGCTAATTTAGGTTGGAGGGATTGACACTAAACTAGCAACTAAGAAAAATAGTATTTTTATCCCCTTTGTCTCATCAGAGTACCTTGGCTTCTTATCAGTACTGTATTCTCCTGCATGCCCCCCCTTTCAGATAGACTGTATTGCACTGCCTCCCTGCAAATGTCTTTCCTACATGCACCTGAATGCACCATAAAGGAATTGTTTCCCCTATGGCCTTGTGACTGCATTGTGTTGCATTGATAACAAGCACCGACAAGACTCTAAGAACTGAATGCACTACAAAGAACATGAGACATTGCTCAATAAACAACAAGATTTATGAAGTGGTTTTTTTTGTAACCTCGGTTAGAAGAGGTATACTGCTGTCTAGTTGACTTGAACTTATCTCTTGATGCCTGCTGCATTGTGCTCGGAGTGCCATTGGAATATGACAGTCGAAAAGGTTTTGGATTTGTTTCACAGTCCAAATGTTTTGCTGCGCTATTAATATCTCAGTAGTTTTTGATTCTGTAAAAATCTTTAAAGGATTTCTGACAGGTGCTGTAACAGCTGAAATGACTAATCAAAATGCTGAAATGAAACTATACCGTCATTCCTGCAGTATTGTTAAAGTTTTCTCTGCAACATGATCTATGTCTTTTTATTTGTGCATCGGTAAATAAAAAACTAATCGTATATATTGCTAAATGCTCTGCGGAAGTCTCTTCTAAGACAATTTAAGTTGTTAAATTAATCAAATTAAGGGATCTGTGTGTGATGCCATGGTGATCCTGTGAGCAAGCAAGGGCATAGTGGGTTATCATGTGGAAATCCCTGACGTGGGAGTCTTATTCTAGTTTGTAGTCCCCTTTTACTTTTAGCCAAAGGTTAATTAGATGATATACACTGCTTAACTCTTAACTTACTAGGCTCTTATCACACCTGGGCAACTAAATATGCGCTGAAATAGTTTAAATGGGCTCTTGAATGCTTATATTTCCAAAGAAATTACTCTAGCTTAGCTAATGTGTTGGCAGTAAAGATTCAGATTGTTAGTCCGATATCTAGTATTTAACCAGACCTTTTGTTTTTCTCTCCTCCAATTCTTTTTGTTGTCAGAAAATCAAAAGAAGAGTATGATGAGGAAATGTCCAGGAGGCTGCTATTACAGGAAGAGGCCGGCTCCACCTCCACCAGCTGCTCCGATAAGCCAATGGAAGCAAGCAGGGAAGCCCAGAATACCACCTCTGCTCCCAGTCAACAAAGCAACCCTGCCAAGGTAAGGCTTAATGAGCTATATAAGACCTGTGGACCAGCCAAACTGTGGAATCTCATTGGATCCCCTCGAGGCTTTTTGTAGGAGCTCCATTAACAAGAAACCTCTTATATCAAGATGGAGTAGTATTTGTAAAACCTGCAGCATCACAGTATCACATTCCCCCATCATTTTCCTTCGCACTCTGACATGTTATATCACCACCAACATTTAAGGGCTATTGCCAACAGCCCTTAAAGCCTGATCTCTCTTTTATAACATGACATTGTCCTCGATGTGCTATTTATTCCATGAAAAGGCCACAGCTGAGAGGAATGGTGACAACAGCAGCAGCAATGGTCACCACGCCTTACTAGTGAATGGAAACACTGCCACTGAATGTAAAATGGTAACTGAACAGTTCATGTAGTGACATTTTAATTGGTTCCCTCATGATGAGTAAACCACACTTTTCTGCCGAATCTAAGGGTGCATTAATACAGTTTTCAACTGAATCCGCAATGGCTAACAGGGTCAAAAGTTTGGCTAAATGTAAATCTGAATTATGTGAATTGGGTCAAAAATCATCTCTGTGACACCAAAATGTGTGTTACACCGGATACAGGTAACATATTTCAAAACCAAGGTATCAGTGCATCCTCAGGGCAGACTTTTTAGTTTAGTGGCCCGCAAAGTAGGTTGATCATGTGGTAGCTTTGTTGTTTTAAGGCCTGTAAAGTAGGTTGCTTGTGTTATGGTAATAGATTAAAAACAGTTTGAAAATGTGACTTAATGTTTTTCTCTGTCCAGAAATGTTTTACAGTAATGCAAACATTTCTGTTTAGTCAACAATTCTACAGTCTGTGGACTGCATGTCAAAAGTAGGCTAACGTTGATGGTGTGTTTAGATTATCTGTACAATACAACATGTATTAATGCCTGTGGGTCCTTCCCTCCAGGTAAATGGCAAATCTGTCACAAAACAAGAGATCAGTGCAGCTTCCCTTGGAGGTGGAGATGAGAAGAGTGCAGCTAAGAGTAGCTCCAAGTCCAAACCTACAGCAGGTAACTCAGAAAAGCTTCAATCTCTTCACCACCAGCACTCCATCTCTGAACTTATTTTCCTTTGTCTCATGATAAAATCCCCACCACGCTATGTTGGATTCAGTCGTGATATAATTTTAAACATGAAAAAGCTTGCAGTTACCAAACTTATTGAAATATGTGTGTGCAGGTTCAAGCAGTAACACTGCAGAGTCCAGAGTTCTTCCAGCAGTGAGACCTCCAGTGAAGTCCAGCAAACCCACCAGTCCTGAAACCAAGAGTCAGAGCAGCAGCAGGCAGAGTGCAGCTGAGGCCTGGCTGGACGAGGCACACAGGGAAGCTGGCTTCTCTAAGCCATTCACTGTGAGTGTGTAAGCCTGCTGCATACAGTACATTGTCTCTGAGCTGTTTGATTTTTTTGTTGTTGTTGAGTGTCAGGCACATGCTAAACCCGGTTGTCTCAATGAGACAAAATGTTTGCCTGAAATGCTAGATGGTTTACACAGAACCATCTTTAAATTCCTCCATGGAAACTGGTTGGAAAGGAGCAGGTACTTTCACACAATACTTGGTAGGTGATTGGATGAACTACCTGTCTATTACAGGCTAACCAATAAGGCAAACAATGTGACCTCAGTGGAAAACTAGAACTCTTGCTAAAGACAGTCAGCAGAAGAGCAAAAACATCTTCAGTTGCATTCTTCACTCTTCTCTCAATAAAAAACTCACCAGTTCTGATATAACTAATGGTATTGGAGCATCTTTGGGATCCTCCAGGATTGTTGTTTTTGAACAGCCATGCTGTCATCACACTCAGTGCCATTAAAAAATAAACATCATCCATCTGTGGCTGCCAAGTATTCGTCATAGGATGTTGATTGTGCCTAATGTGTCTGGGCCATAAGCACATAAACTGGTGTCGAGCCTCTCTTGTGTTGTGGGTTGTTCCTCCTTCCCCCTGACTCTTTCATTCATAGTTTATATTTAATGTTCAGTATTGGAAAAGAGATAACTGGAAAAAAAAACTAATTTATATTTGTTTGCACATGGTTTGACCTGCAGTCATCCTGTTCTACCTTCACCTCCACTTCCCTCTTCAGGAGTTGTCAGTCACTCAGCAGGAGCAGCTCCAGCAGAGGGCAGCATATCTGCGTGAGCAGCGAGACAAACTGCATGCACTGAAAAAGGAACAGCAGAAAACTAAGCAGACGTCTGCACCAGAGGAGGCACCCACCACCACCCCCGTCTCCCTTCATAAAGAGGTCAGAACCAAACACCAGACTGTGGTACTTTTCATGTAGCAAAACATGTTACATTTTGTCAGTTCTTTTATCTTTCAGTTTCAGATTAACATTCTTTATTTCACCATATTTTTTTAAGTCTTATTTAACAAACTAATTTTTCCCTCTGTTTTCGTTGTGACATCCTTCTGACTTGTTTTTTGGGTTCTCATTCTTCATTTCCCTCTGCCTGTATCTGACCTGGTCTGGCCTGTCAGGAGGCAGTCGGGCAGTCTCAGAGGAATGGGGCCTGTACCCCTCCTCCTTCTCCTCTTCCTCTTCATCCTCCTCCTCCTCCAGCACAACACTCTGCTAACTCCTCCAAACAAAAGGTGATCCATCAGCTGCCTCTGCCTGATGTGAACACATCCTTAGTCATGCTTATTATGTTGCTGTGGTTTTATTTTAAAGTACTCTTTTCCTTTGTCTCTGTCATACTCTGTCTCACTCAAAATTTTAAATCTCCACCTCTCAAAAACAGAAAAGTACTAGACTCTAGTTCTACTGTAGTTAATTGCTTATTAAAGCCTCAACAAGAAGAGAATGAGGTCTCCTTTACACTGTGGCTTGAACTGAAAGGCCAGTTTATGCTGAAAGTGTTGAATCAAAGCCTGACATCACAAGTTTTAACATCTAATCTTCAGGTATATAATGCTTTATGTAGCTTTCAATTACTGATAAGACTTTCTGCTATATTCATACATGAGCCTGGTTGCCTTTCAATAGTCTTTTCCACTGCTTTTTCATTCCCTCAACACTTTGTCTCAAGCTGTTGGTGGTGATATTCTCTCATGTGTCTCTGGTTGTTAACCCTGCTGCCCGGTCTGGTCTCTTTACACAGGAGATATCTGCTGAGGAAAGGAAGAAACTACAGAAGAGAAAACATCTAGCTGACAAGCTGAAAGAGGAAGTGATAAAGAAGTAGCTTCCCCTCCAACTGCAATATTCTCATTTATGTCTTATATCTGTTTACTCGGGTAATTAAACACATGGCTTCCTTCACAGTTCCTCTTTAAGCCAGATAAATTCACTTTATGTAACACAAATCAGGGTTTTTTCCAAAGAAACACGAAAAAGTATGAGGTCTTCCTTGTCAGTTCTTTTCATTGCTTTCATAGAGGAAGAAGGTACATCTCCTTTAATTGTTGATGTTCTGGTATGCAGCAGTCTTCTCTCAAATGAGAGCACTCCAGTTTTCTGTCAGACAGTTGCATGTTACCCCCTCTCCACCAGCATACATTACACATTTAATATTGAATCATTCTGAGCATCAAAACAAAATACAAATTCGTTCAATACCTGACAAGTTGGCCCCCTGCTGGAGCCCAAAAAATTAGCAGGTTTACCTTGATTTTAAGTGTAATCAAAGTGGTCATGTTCTTCAGATTGTTGTACACTGTGCAGCGCCCTCCATTGGAGACACAATCTTGATTATCATGATTCCACTCAAAAATGATAAAAATACTGACTGGTGTGCAAGATAGCACCAAGGTTTCATCAGTCTCGAACTGGTTGGAGAACTAGAGCCAGTTTGGTAAAAAAAAGGGGTGTGTGACTGAGCAGGCAGAGCTTGTAAAGCTGACTGAAAAGCTCACCCAACCTGTGTCCAGAGCACTCCTTATTTTCTGTTGGATGCACCACCTTTTATTTTAATATTATGGAGTGCCCAAACTTACAATGCAGAAATCCCACATTGAAACGGAAAAATGTGTTCAAAGCACAATGCATTGCTTCACTATTGATAGTTGTGCAAATGTTACAAATTATGCAACACTACACTGGCCAGTAATGATGCAAAATCATGATTAATAACTTATGCCCACTATAGTGACATTATATAGTGATGTTGGACACACCCCTGCACTTGTTTCTCAGTAGACAACAGAAATGGGATGTGTAATGGAACACAGACTCGAGTTAAAGGTTAACGCTGGTGAAAGACTTGATTGGGAGGTTCCTTTGTGGAGGTGAAGGTGACATTAGCTAGCACGAGCTTACAGTCGTCCCCAGAGGGAAGTGTTAGCCCATGCATCATATAACTGATAACACTGTAGCAGCTCTAGAAGGCTGTGGAAGTTTTCAAGACGAACACGCTGTCATGTGTTCATTAAGGGGCCAAGAGAATTGCGTCGCTTTCTACGAGGATTTCAGTATTTCATGTTTGCTGTTTAATAAATCACATTTTATAGACACGACCTGGACTCTGGACTGTTTGTGTATATAAACTGTAAAGCTACAGTCAGTCGAGAGGTAGCTGCTCTCTTCTGTTTTAATCTAGAAAAACTGTCTTTGATGTTAGCAGGGCCAAATGGGATTTTTTATTACATGTTCTTATTTGTATCAGAAACATTTTCTTGGTACAAAAAATATGTAAAAAAATACTGTTAATTCTGTACTATATATAACTTCTTGGAGAACAGTGGGGGCTTCCAGTTAACCAAAAACTGCTTGGGAATCATGTTTGGGAGATTTTATGAAACACAACATCTGGATTCAGAGATACTTAGGAATAAATTAGCAATTTTGTAGCCCCAAATGCCAAATTGGTAAATCAAAACAAAGCTAGATTCACAAGTTCAATGTCAGGGTCACATTTAATTTTCAAAACTTATCAAATAAATTCATACAAATGTTAAGAATGGATAGTGGTAGTAAATGCACTTGGTACAAATTCATCAAGGGAGAGAGCAAAAACAGTCATATTTGTTGGATGACTAACAGACAGGAAGAGAGACAGTTCCTTGCTCATGTACTGCTAAACTCCTGAAAAGCACATTGGCAATAATAACTTGTGCTCCTATCCTGCTGCTCGTGGTTAAAACTCAGAAGTTCCAGACAAACATCTGTGTGATCGAGCGTTTTTCAAGCAAATTTTGATTCCCTTCATCCGTCTCTCAGTGAGCTTGTGATAAGGAGAGAAGATCAACAGGAGAAATGTTTCAACCCAACACTGAAATATCTCATTACGCTCTTTCGTTGTCAGACCTGTAAGTTGTGGCTGAAACACAACGTACAGTTTGATTTAAAAAAACAAACAAACAAAAAAAAAAAGGGAATTCACCGACTCTGGGGTTAAATCATCTTATCATATCTGATAAAAACTCATCCAATCATGAGGTTGAATTAAAAAACTAGAGAGAAAATATTTTCCTTCAAACTTCAATCTGCAGTTCTTTTTCTGCACAGGCTTAAGAAAACTTGAAATTAGATGGAAACTGTGGAACAAAGATGAAAACTTCTGACCTGGATCAAACTGGTGGGAAAATTTTTGACCTTCAAAATGGGATAAAAGCACCTTACAGCTCACTTAAAAAAAAAAGTTTCCATTCAGTAATAGATGTCAGATGTTTGACAAGCTACAGTGTTAAGAGTGCAGACGAGATGGGTAACTTTTTGTTTCTGATGCAAATTGAACTCTGAACCTGAGATCTTTCTATGAGACGGGTGTCAAGAGTTGAACCTCCTGTAACAGGAGTGTGCACTAAATCTATTAAAAGCACACCAACAGCTCAGGTTTGTCACCCAGTCCAAACAAAAACTGGGCAATGTGTGCGTCATAATGAGGCCACTAAATTCTAAAATCCACTAAAATACAAAACTCCAGACATCCTTAAAATGTTGGCTGCAAAAATGACTTTACTGCAGTTTTAATATGTTATTTTTAAAACCAGCATTTGCAACTCTTCTGCATTTTACATTGAATCAAATGAACTGGACTGAAAGGGTGAACAGTGACCCCACCTTTTGTGCAACAACAACAAAAATACACAGGTAGGTAGGTATCTCTCTCCCCTTTGAAAATCAGATCGGGGTAAATGATTAAAAAGAAAAAAATAACATCTGTACAGTACTTTTTAACAAATTCTGGCTAACGCAGTCCTGTGTAAGACGAGTGTGTTCTTGTGTGTGCCTTGGCCGAACTGATGCCATGGCTTTCGAAGGTTTGAGTCCTGCTCCTCTGGTTCTAAGCCTCATCACTGCTGAGTTTTTCGTCCTGTAACATTTTGTCGTCTGTCACCTCCCTTGTCTCTCAACAAATTGTTTACTCTTCTATGTTGTCTAGACCCCCTCTATCCCAAACAAAAGTGATCAGTTCCGTGGCAGGGCGGCACACACTACTTGGGCCAGTCAAGCTTTCTATAACTATAAAGGCTAGTCCTGCTAGCCTGACTGGCCTGTTGAACAGTTCATACACTGGCTGGTTGTGTTCCGGCTTCCTCTGTCTCTGGAGCTCATTGGTTCAGATTTGAGAGGGATGGAAGTGACGGTTCAAATGAGGACACATGAAGGTTCCTGCGGGGTTGCTGTAGTACCGCAGCTTCCTTGCGATTGTTGCTATAGCAACAGTGCAGAGTCGGGAACCGCCTTGGCACTGTTTTTTCCACCACAGCCTCTCTGGCCGGTACGTAGGATGGTGGATGAGGAGGAGAAAGTTGTTCGGACAGGGATCAGAACAGGATAAGCAGGAGAGTGTTACGAAAGAGAGGAGGGGGAGTTTGCAAAGGGTCAGTAAGTTTCTCCTCAGGAGAAAAAAAAGGAGAGTTTAGGATCTCCTAGAGGAGGCTGTTGGTTAAGTGAAGTAAAATCGACAGGCTGAAGGAACAGACTGATCATTCTTTCCAAAAGAGGAGCTCTCCATCTCTTTCCACAGAGGGAGAAAAGAGGAGCAGAGATCAGGAGGGGCTGAGTGAGGTGGGAGCTCATCTTTGTCCGTCTCCTCAGTGAGACTGACAGGTGGCGCTGGCAAGCCAAGGACCAATGAGACGACCAGAGGGAGGATGGGAGGGACTCAGTGTCCGTCCACCACGACCAAACAGAGGGCAATTAGCCTTAAGAGCTCAGACGGGGCCGCTTCCTTGGAGACTGCTCTTCCTCATCTTCTTCCTCCTCATCCTCATCGTCAGGATAGTCCACCAAACCAACAAGGGCAGTCTAAGAGAAACAGGAAGAGACACAACAAAAAAGTTGACAAAAATCTCCACATACCAAGGCGAAAAAATGAAACATTGATTTCTGCAGGTTCTGTCTCTCGACCATGATCAGTTCTTATTTTTACACAGTGAAAAGACAAGTTTGCAGCCTGTTACCGCCATTCTGTCTGTACTGCAGAAAAAAACATTTGTTTAAAAGATAAAGCTAAAAGGCTTTCAGTTTCTGTGTTGGCTGTCCACTCCAAAGGTCCTATATCTGACAATATGCCAGATTGGCACTGCTGTCGGCTTAAAAGTGGCTGCAGAGATGATTTTAGTAAATAATTTGACTTAATCTTTGCAGCAGTTGCAGAGAATTGGTAGAGAAGCATTACCTTCACGACTGGTGTGGCAGGAAGAGCGACTGTTTTCACAGTGGAAGTTGAACTGTTGTTTGGAGTGACGGCTGGTGAGGCAGGTGGGATTACAGCAGCTTTCCCATTGTTGGCACCATTAGCTCCATTGGCAGCTCCTGCAAGAGCAGAGACTGTAAAAATCAGACTGACTTAGAACAATTATTGAATGCTAACCATTTAAATAAAGATACACAGAGTAATACCAGAGCTGCTTACCTTTTTTGGCTTCCATGTACTTGCCGTAGCTGTCAGAAAAGTCATCCTCCATTCGATTCTTCTCCACAGCCTCTCCATCATCGTCGTCGTCATCATCATTGAACCATAACTCCTCATCCTCATCCAATGACCGAGCATCTCTGCGATATCTACAGGAAAAACATCGATTCATTAGGTTATTTACAGAAAAAAAAGGCACTTGTAAGTGAGAACAGTAAAAAAAGATGCATAAAATTTCAAGGTTAAAGATTGAGGCACAGATTTGACCCTTCTGTCCAATGAGTCTACTGACCTGTTGAGTCTCTGACTCTGCCTGTCTTTTTCCTGCTCGTACCGCCCTTTCAGGCCCTTGAAAGTTTGGACGTACTCAATGGATTCAAGTGCTTTGTAGAAGTTATCCACAATGTGAGCTATGAGAGACTTGATGTCCTCCTGGAAACAGAAAACATGGTGGAAAATCACAAACAATCCACTTTCAATGTCATGTGGACAAACTCTACAAGTTTGCCCTTATCATTAGGGTTCATTTTATATGTACTCACCACTTTGATGAACTCAAAGAGCTCAATGATGGCTGAGTTAAGGAGGTTGTATCGAGTCCCATTATCTAGCAGGGCGTTAATGACAGGCTCAAACAGGTTCCCTTTGATGATGTAGCGGTTGTAATATTCATCCTTCAGACCAATGATCCTGCGCATGAAACGCAGGGCACCTTGGAAAAGAAAAGACAAACAAAAAAACGTCAGACAACTTAGTAAAGGATAATCAATAAGAGAACTTTTACAGATGGATAAAAAAGACAGCAGAGAGGTCTGTGCAAGTGTTTGTGTGTGAACCATGTGTGTATGTAGAGACTTACAAAGAGCGAGGAAGGTGTGTTTTGAGTTCATGAGCACCAACACTCTCCTGAGCAGGTCTTTGTTCATGATGTAGGTCTTGATGTGATAAGTGTGGTGCTCCACACAGAAGGTCAGAAGCTCAAGGATGAGCGCCAGCAACTGAGCTGTCTGGAAGTTGTCTGAACACAATAAACAACAAGGCTAAGTCACAAATGGACGTTACGAATATGCAATTCAGCATTTACAAAATACAAAGTAAAAAAAGTTTCTTCAGTAATTGCTTTGCAGCTCAAGAACTGTTCTTCATATGTATTCTCCACAATTACTCCAGTTAAATATATTAGGTTCAAGAAATTGTGACTATGATGCTACTATCTCCTCCAAGCATAAACAATTCCACCCACCTGGACAGACTGGGTTGATCTTAGTTGATCCCTCCTGCAGATCTGAAAAGCCATGACAAAATAATCATCAAACTCTCTATTTATCTAACATTCTTAAATAATCCAGTTCCATTTACATGAAGCTTCTGTCCTCAGCTCACCTTTTGAGTTTTTGTCATGTGCCGTGTTGGCCAGCAGAGGAGCAGTCAGGACATGCATGCAGTACTTGTAGAAGAAGCTCAGAAATTCTGTCTTCTCAGTTTTCTAAAAGAAATCATATGAAGGTTACATGTTTACAATTTGCTTGTCAAAACAAACAGTAAAATAAGGAATGAAAATTCCCTGAAATACGGCTTAGCGGCAATTCATTGGTCCTTGTGTGCTTACAAGTTTGACTGAAGTTTGACTAATCCTCCTGGCCACTAATATTGCTATTAATGACAAATATTGCTATTCTTCTGAGATATATTTTCACTTGTGGGTTCTGCTTACATTGGTTGAAGCCAGCATGTTTTCGGGGTCGATGAGCGTCCTGAGCAGACCCATCAGCTGGACAGCCCCTCCCAACTCCGGGTCAGAGTCACAAATCATTTGCTTGATCACAACATTTATTAGCAGAACATCCTGTAAACAAAAGAAGACACACACTTAGAGGATGCAGTCGAAATCACTATGTTTTGGTCTGATGGTGTGTTCAGATTAAATTCAACAAAAACTTTACATGAGAAACCCTTACACTGCTCTTAGAAAATGTATTTAAAAGAAAGAAAAATCAACATTTAATAATAAAGAGGTCCTTGCCAATAAACAGTAGATCAACTGCAATCAGTGCATAGTTTCTATGCCAGTTAAAAGTCTAAAGACTAAAGTAAAAAGCACACAATCACACAGAACTGAGAGTCCATTTGAAACTTAGAGCTCACCTCAATTACAATGTGTTTGGGAGGATGATATGCTCTGAGAGCCTGTAAGACTTTCCGTTCAATTTTTTTTTTTTTAGTAACAGTTTAGTTTTCACTTGAAAAGCTTTCTGCTTTGTGCTGTTGTATTTGCACAAAAAGTGTGTGTAAAATGTGTGAAACACAAAGCGACCAAAACTGTATGAGGGAAATACTTAAAAGTTATGTTTGTACATCAGGTAGTTAAACGGCATTTAAAACAGGCATTAACCAATATGAGAATCATACATTATTCCTTTTTACACAAAAAAAAAGGAATTATGTATGTATTATGTATTTTGAGTATGCATGACTCCATGAATGCAATCCTGGGCTGAACCAAACAACTTCCTTGCAATAAAAAAAATAAATAAATAACCACTTGCTGGTAGTGAGGTTTGTTTACTTACATCATCAGTCTGTTGTGGTTCTTGCATGACAAACTCTCTGACCATGGAAGGGCTGAACTCCACCAGGTAAGAAAAGATGTCTGTAGCTGCTGCCCTCACCTGCAGGTCATCCATTCCCTAAACAGGAGAAAAATAAGAGTTAAAGAAAGGAACAAAGACAGAATTCAAAAGGCAAAAAGTGGTACCATAACCAAATAATTACTTCATTAATGCCAAGCTAGACATTCACATCCATGCAAAGCCAGAACATACCATGACTATTTCAAGAGCGGGTAAAATGCCTAGATTTGCCAGAGTTTTGAAGAACGCGTCCCTGTTTTGTGGCTGCAGCGTTTGGGAAAATGCACAGAATTCCTTGACAAAGTTCACCTGGACAGTAAAGAGGATAAAAGACATAATAGTTCATCAGTGATTGTCCCATTAAAGTAAACAGCAAAAGCTCATTTACATAAGTCTACCCTTAAGAGACGTTAAATTTGTGCTTTGAGAAAATTCACTTTGTGTTTCCAAAGTTAATAAATGACAACTGTATGGACATGAATGATATACTATTACACTCTCAGTGAACGCCCACACTGTTAAATGAATAATGTGGACAAATTTGTTGAATTACAAACCAGAGGAGAAAAAGGCAACTCATAAAAACCGTTATGGACAACCAAGCAAACCATTCCCCTTGGAAATAAATGGCATTACAGGCAGCAGAATGAATGGAAATAACAAGAACTGTTATAATGATCACAATTTCTTCTTAAAGCAACGGAAGACAACAAAATAATGTCCACAACTGCATTTTACCACAAACAACGGTATCAAAACATGTGGCCTCAAGATTTGACAATATTGGACTTACAAGTTCTCTTCTTTTACTGTCCTCTGTGGCTTCATCTGTGAGCTGTGCAAAGACCTCTGTTAGGAACTTCTCGTCCTCCTGCGGCACAGATTAAACAGAGTAACAAAATCAAGACACTTGAAAATAAAAAGCTAAAATACAAAGACAAACAATGACCAAAAAACTAAATCCTAATTAGGTTGCCTTTGAGCTTTGCAGAAAAAATAATTTAAAAAGTTAAAAAAAGAAGCTTTCCAAGAACACTGAAAAAGAAAAGGCCACTTCACTTTTAATTAGCCCCAAACAATGACTACTGAATGCTGAACATTTGAATATGTAATGGATGGTACTGTTTGTATAATTAAGATGACTGAATGGCAAACTTGTTTTCAATCAACACATACCCTAACATAAGCACTTTATTGAAAATTCACTTGAAGGCAATTTTATGTGTATTATTCAATTTAATAAATGGCCTTTCAAAATTTTAAATGTGTCACAGATCACACTATAAAACTTGATACACATCCTCCTGAAGTGGCCAAAATCAGAAAAAGACTTCTGAGTGACTCTAAGCATTGTTTGTTGAACATGAACAAGTAGATTATCACAGTATGTGTTCTTTTTGATCTTCATTCACTGAAAATAAGACAAAATAGATACACCTCAAAATTTTATTATTTTCCAAATAATTACATTTCACATTTCCTGTATAACTCAATCATTTACTGATGTAAATTCTGTTCTTTATTTGTCATCTAATGTGAGCTTGGTGATGTGTATATTATTGTCTGGACTAACAAGGAGGGCAGGTTCTCTTGCACTTGTCAAACAACATTCAGCCAGTTGCAACAAGTAGAAAATGAGACACTGGCCAAACTACACTCAAGATTTAGGGAAAAAAAACTATATATGTAAAAATGTTCAACTCCAACTTGTTCAACTGGCTGTGGAATTTGGTACGGAGAAACTCATCAGACAAAAGGCAAGTGAATTAACTGTGCCTTTAAGGAAAATGGATGTTACCTTTTTCCTTTCCTTACCTGCAACATACTGACAATCTCCACCTTGTTGAAGAAGATGAAGGAGGTGAGTGTGGACAGGAAGTTGTCTTCAAAGACAGATGGTGTGGGCAGGATGATGTCTTGGATGTACTGCACCCGGTAGGTCTGGTGGATCTTCTGTCGCAGCTCAGAGTCCGTGATAGGGATCACCTCCTTAAACTTTGCTGTCTTGGTCAAGAATTCCCGGTGCCGTTTGGGCTGAACCAGTGCCGGGTCATACTCAAGGCAGCCCACCACATCCATGATACAGTCGTCAGAGAACATCACCTCAAAGAGGGCTGCTTTGTTGAGGAACAAGACACCCCGGACAATCTCATAGAGGTGATGTAGGCCTTCCCTGTTGTCCAGGTCCTCACATACTCTGAAGAGACCAAGGAGTTTCTTGATGTAGCCCTCGCTAACCAGGGCCAGAGCAAGTTTTTCCCTCCGGATTGGAGAAGACAAGACAGAGGTAACCAAG
Organism: Ctenochaetus hawaiiensis; assembly: GCA_029783645.1. NCBI lineage: Eukaryota > Metazoa > Chordata > Actinopteri > Acanthuriformes > Acanthuridae > Ctenochaetus > Ctenochaetus hawaiiensis. The sequence goes on from JAPZDY010000003.1 coordinate 18,815,839, forward strand.
TCAGCGATCTCCTCTAGTCTGCTTAGCTCGCAAGGTGGAAGCTCCACCAGGTGGCTTGTCTCTGGAATCTCCTCAAAGCGCTCCTCCTCTGACTCATCAATGGGGTCCTGGGTGATGTCCAAGGCAGGATCCTTGCCTTGAACCTGTGGAATAAAGAGATGATAAATATGAGCTGAAGAATTTAAGGTTCTACCTCTTGCCACTTGTGATACTGTCAACAAAATATCAGCCATCATGTCAGCACTCCACCACTCCTGTTTGACTATTCCCCAGTTAACAAACACTCTAACACAATGCACAAAACTTCAGTAAAACAGGATTGACTTTACCTGGCAAATCTTCTCCCAGATCTCATCGCAGCCAGCCTTTTCCTGAAAACTTAAGGCTAGATCATAATTATCCGCTTCCGACCAGACGATCAGTGTGTCCTGAAGGACAAAGAAAGAAACATCAAACTCCACACAAAGAAATGTTTATGATAATCACTACACACACAAACATTGTCCTACAAGTTCATATATCAAAGTCACAAAACCAAAACACACACATATCAGATAACACAAACATACACTTTCATGCCTTTAAAAGGATAACCCAGGAAACAAGCCCTTTCAAATGATGAGCTGTCTACAATATGCAAGGATAACATTTGGCTCAGACCAACTGTTTGTTGCAATGAAGCATTCTACAACTAATTTTTTTTGTCATGAAATTCATTGTAAAACATTAAAAACAAGTTTACTGGTATTGTAATTACTAACAATGTGACGTGCCAGTTAGCTTTTACCTACATGTTTGCTATCAAACCAGACAGTGAATTTCCATTGTCTGGTACGAATCAATGTAGCAGTAATAATTCAGCAACAAGTCTCACTGCTGAAATGATTAAAGCCTAACTCTTAAATTTTACAATATAGAAAATAAGGACCCAACATGTATGCAAGAGGTTGAAGCAAGCCCCGACTGAGATGATTTTTTTTCTTACCTGTTGTTTCTGATATGCAGTATTCGGGCTTATCTTTGACTCCAGTAATAGTGATCCTAAAACACAAAAACTCAAGTTACTTATCACTCTGAGCTAGTGCAAGTGATCACAACCGCCATCAAACAAAGATAACATGCATATTATGATTAAGTTCAATTTATCAGCCGGAAGAAAAATATTTGACGGAGGACAGACAATAAAGAATGTGAATACAACGATGTTGCAAAATTCAGAAGTTTTTATTTTAATCAGAAGAGCTTAATTCCCATCTCCAGCACTTTTCCTATGTTATATTCTTTTAATTATTTGATCACGCATGAATAATTTATTATCCTAGGCAATAACAAGTTTCTAGATTTAGGACTACACTTTGAAGGCCCCCATGCTACTGAGATCACGTCGCTTGCTAAACCAAAGAGCTTACTAGCTCCAACAATTTAATAAACGTTTGCTTTAGGCAGCGCTATCGATAGCTGCTTACACAATTTAAAACCAGAAGTCCCAAATTCAGAGAAGCTGTGGCCTATGAGTTCACCAAGTGTACATGTTAGCAAATTAAAGCATTCTGTCCGAACAACCAGGTGTTAGCATGCTAAAACTAGCCATCGTAACGTCAATGCGGCTATGCTAAGTGGGAACTTACCGTCCGATTCCGCCCGAACTAATAATGATATTCCCCTCAGCCGTTCAACAAACGTAGACGAAACGTGTCCGGTGCCCCGATCATCCCACTGTCGCTCTTCATTCAGCGTATATACTTTCACTCGCCGCCGAGTGTCCGACATGGTTAACCGAGTCGGAGCTAGCAGGCTAGCTGGTTGCTAACAAGCTATCACCTCACCCCGTCTGGTGTTTTCCTACCCTCGACCTGTTAACTTTGTTTCCACCCGCATGTTACACAACATGCACGTCTAAGTGAAGTTCACAGTAGCAGTAAAATATATTTGGTAACTACTTCATAATCATATTATGCTCAAGATGTGAAACAAGTTAACAGGAAGCCTAATATTAAACAGTAAAATACACAGAGAACACAACAACTCTAACGGCCTTATTGCTAACGTCCACAGACCGCCATCTTGTAATCCGATCTTGTGTTCTTTTTCTTCTTCGACGTCAATCAAGCGCTAACTGCCGCGGGGTCTCCTCCTCCGAGCGACATCGTCCAATGGCTAAACCGCAGCACCAGAAGTTGAACGCGCCCCCTATTGGCAAGAAGTAACAGCAGCAGCAGCAGTCACCTGCAGGTGACATGAAATGGAGACATAACAATAACTGCAATTTCTTTAAACTGTTTTTAATTAATTAGTACTACGGTGCGGTATTATACTAACTACTTGGTTGAAACAAAGCCATTACTGCACCAATACAACAGCCAATGAATTTAAAATGGTTAAAGTAGAGAGAATAACGTCCTCATAATTTGAAATACAACTATAAGTACATTTCTAGGACCTAAGAGCTTGTTGTTTGCTCTTTATAGCGCTTGTCTCTGAGACTAATATGACAATCACTCACGATTTCAATACCACATTAAAAAAAACTAGAAAAAGACTTAATTTAAAAAATTTAAATAAGCAAAAATTCTATGACAACTTATTCTGAACTTTTAAAGAGTGACTATTTCATTAAACAACCTTGCGTTAAAATGACCAATAATCTTGAATCTTGAATCTTTATTAACACAGATACCAAGCATCCAAAATGTCCACCCTAGCTTTAAAAACAAAATACAAACAAAAAAAAAAAAACAGAGATAATACCAGGCAGTGTTTATGGGACTGGATTGAACTGGTAAATGTTATAAAATAAGACTTCTGAATTGTGATTACTGAGGTGAAATAACCAGGATGCTCCTATGTGTTTGGAAAGTTCTCAAATTTAAAATAGTGGCCACTAATCGCTACTAGAGGCCCTCGATCTATTGTGTTGAAACACATGATCATGTCTTGCTTAATTTTTCAGGACACATATTAGTCCTTTTTATTGTTTATTTTTTAAAGTTCAAAGCTATTACTTTTACTATAATTGGTGTTATACTGTTTTTAATGTTTTTTCTCTTAGAGTGCATTTTGTGTCACTCAAGTTTATTTCTTTGGTGGCCTTTTATTGTACAACATTTGCATTTGAATTGTTTGTGACAAAACAACCAGTAACTGTTTTATTTACAGATGGCACATATACTATAATTGCAACAAAAAATAAAGGGAAACATTACTGAAATACCTTCACATTTGCCTTCACTGTTTATATCTTGACCATGTCAGCTTAGAGGACACTGAGTAACTGTGGACACCAAAAACGGAAGTCCCTTACCATAAGAAACTGTATTATCACACTTGTGAATAAGAAAACAGCTGTTAGATTGCACTGTCTGTTGGGAAAAAAAACTGCTTGATGAGACTAAAAAAAAAACCCTCTTATTGTTTAATGCTTCCGTTGCTAGCTAAGGTGGCTAATTTGAAAGCACGACACCATAAAAGGGGATACTGAAAAATACAACAGATTTATAAAGTGTGAAAACATGCGCCTCCTGCTCATATTGCTCATATCCAAGTGCTCCTCTCAGTTTGTGCACATCCATTGATGTCCAGTGACAGTAGGACTCTTTATTTGATGAGCTGCAGTTTAGTCCAGTGCAGTTTAATCATGTCCATACCCACTGCAGGAGGGTAATCCTTTTTTTGTAAAGCACTGGTTCAGTTTGTGACTCGATCAGATGCTCTTGATAGGAGATTTCTCAATAGGACGATCTTGAAGCAGAGATTAGTCTGTTTTGTTGGTGCGTCACAAATCAGGGCCGTTTGTGTGGCTGCTGCTTGAACCCATGGAGATGCTCTGTTTCTCACTTAGTGTCTTGACGACGGTTGCAGCAGGAGACTGAAGAACTTTCCGTGAGAGTCTCATTCTGCCGTCTGTTGGGTCGCGTCCAAAGTACTTCACCTGTTCGAACAAGTCAGAGACGATGAGCCAAGAATGCTGACACAAGAAGCCACTTTGGCCTATAAAGTCTGTGGTTATTGATACGTACCTGTATCTGCTGTCCCACCTCTAAACCCAAAGCAGTTGGATGTTTGATCTAAAAGAAGAAAATACAAAAGATGTTAACTTTAAAAAGTGATTTAGTTCTTAAAGACTTGTAGAATGATGGACACAGTAAGAGGAGACAGATTTTCTGACCCGTTTGTGGTCCAGTTGTGAGTTGTGCAGCAGGACAGCGCTCATGTTGGGATAGAGTTTCACCATCACACCGATGTCCCTGAGGCAAGCAGGAAAAGAGTTTATAAGCTACTTGAATGCTAAAAGGTTTCCCAGTCTTGACCTTGTAGACGGTGAATAAGAGTCCATCAGACAGCATGTTGAAATTGCTAATGTGCTAATGCTAATGACTAAATCAGCTGGTGTCATTACTGATGATGGAGGCAAGACATTGCTGCTGAACACAAACACTGTTTTGCGCTAAACATCTTAGTGTATCAGTTTACCTTATCTCAGTGATGGTGGCAGTGTAGATGGCACCAAACTCAAGCTGCTGTTCTTGCTGTAACACAAAACAAAAACACAAGAGTCTGTTTGTGCACATTCTGTACATTTACAATTACTCACAGCCTTTTGCTCAGATCAGTGTCAGTTTTGTTTTCATCACTGTGATATGGTGTGGTATGCACTATTCATGTTTTTTTTGTAGTTTTTTCTGAAGTATGTATTTTTAAAAATGCCTTGTTAACTGGTAAAGACTCACATCATCTTTGCATATTTCACTGATGAATTCCTGGGCTTCGTGCATGGCTCCTGGTGTTGGAGCGAACACAGAGAAAGTCTCCTCATCCACCTGATTTATTGTTACACCTTAAGAAGGAAAAAAAAACAAGTTTTCATTTTCAAAATTCATATAGTGTCTCTATTTTACCATAAATCACTTGTTACCTGTTTGAGCTTGTAGCCTGCGAAGGTTATAACCTCCTGGACCTACGAATCGTGCCCGTTTGGAAACAGGAACCCGCACATTTTCTGGAAACGGAATAAAACTCATTCACATCAGTTAACAAGACATGGATCTGTTTAATAGACAGTGGCTAGACTAATGATCCACTCAGGTCAGGTGGTCTAGACGTCGTCCCTATTTATCTAGTTCCACCAGTCTTGCAGACAGTTTTCACACTGTTCTCTGTCTTACTGCACCTTTAAGTATCTATGAATCTCATCTTCACCCAAGCAAAGAGCAGGGAGTCGATGAAATGACCCACCTTTATGTCTTCTGTAAATTGTACCTGCTCAGGTTAAACTTCATCTAATTGCTACTGCCCGCTCAGATGTCCAACCAACCTCACTGTTCCAATGGCAACTAATAGGCTACACCTTTAGTATGAGAGACATTTCTTAAATTACTTCCTTCGAGCTGTTTTACCATGTAAACAAACATGATCTCACATAATCATCATCTTACCAAGAACAGGTCCATTCTCCTTCCTAGTTCCTCTGGGTTTTGCTATACATTTGTTCATGATGCCCAAGATTTCCCTCTTTGCCACTGGAACATAAGAATATTGGCAGAAACATCATGAAACCACCAAAAATATGCACACATTTTATTTTTGAGTGTAAAATCAGTTCAACCTCACTGCCATTTAAACTTACTGGTGGCCTGTTGGATGGCCTCCATGACGACCTTCAGAGGCAAACCTGGGATCTTCACATCAGCCTGGAGGTTGAACAAAGGTGTTTAAAGTACTGATATCAAGGCAAAGCACAGTAGATGGGTGACGTGAAATATTTTCCACTAAATTTAGGCAAACTTATTAGCAACAAAGTTGATTATGGACACTTGCTATGAGCTATCAGACACAGTACCTGTAAAGCAGTGATGCCCTTGTTTGTTCCTGCTAATTTGAAGTCCATGTCTCCAAGATAATCCTCTATTCCCTATTTAGAAAAAATAATTAGCTCATATTCAAAATCTCCAGTAAAAAAAAGAAGACATTAGATATAGATTTGTATTTAATGGTGATATATAGCTTCTCACACACTAGCTAAAGCTATACTGTATGTACCAGAATATCAGTGAGTAGTCTGTAGTCTTGGATCTCTGCAGGTTTCTCTGGGTTCGCTCTGGAGATGAGGCCGACTGCTACACCTGCCACAGCAGCAGAGATGGGCACACCTGGGAGAAAAGGTTTGGCCTTGTTAGCTACATTTTATCACACAAAGACACTCCACTAAATGTGAATAAAAAACACTGAGGCAAATTTAGCTTTCCAGACCCATCCATCCGTATTGAAAAATAGTGCTTTCAATGCTTTGAAAAGCATAATAACATTTTCAGAAACAATTTACAGAATATCACATAATCTTTGCATAGCTGAGTTTTACAATGTGTTTATTATTTGTAAAATTGACAGTAGAATCTGTTTGTATTGTGAGTAATAAATGTACCAACTAATATATGATGTGACAAAATTTGATAAATAAAATGTTTTTCTTTTTAAATCCTACACATAATTGCCTTTTTTTCTTATGTTATCTTAAAGCCAGTTTTTCAATGCTAAGCTGTCAAGTAAAATAACAATTTTACCACAAACATGATCTGTTAAAGAGCTATTTTAATGCATTCCCACTCTGGTACCTGCATCCATTAGAGCAAGGCTGCCTCCACACGCTGAAGCCATTGAGGAGGATCCTGAGAGGAGATGAAGAGGTGGATCAGGAGAAAGGAATGGGGAAAAAAAGAGCAATAGGCTTTAAACATTGTAACCTCAACTTCCTATGCTGTCTGAATTGTTTTTAAATTTAAAAAAATATGTCACTACACTCACCGTTTGACTCCAGCACCTCAGCAGTGACCCTGATAGTGAACGGGAAGTCTTTAGGGATGACTGGTCTCAGAGCTTTTTCAGCCAAGGCACCTTTAGATGTGCACAAACACACAGACTTCAGTGAAAACATCCACATACACAGAGTCTAACGGTTAACAGACACTGAATGTGAGAAAATAACACCAACCATGTCCAAGTTCTCTCCTGTTGATGCCTCCCATCTTTCCAACCTCATTGGTCGCATACGGAGGGAACTGAAAAGAAAGTTGAAGCTGATTTAGAGTTCACCTTAAAAAATGAGATAAGGAAAGACACTAAATAAATGTAATGAATACACTGATAATAATCAATGTGACTGAAAAAATGAACACAGGATTTCACTCACTTCATAGTGAAGCATAAAGTTTTTGTCTTTGATGCCACTGCAGAAAGAAAATAAATGAATGATTGGAGGTTAAGTTTGTTTGCTATGCCATTTAGAAACAGACAGGAAAGCACTAATAAAGTGGGTTTTGTTCTATTGAAAACCAACAGTATCTGAAGTATCCTGACAAAGACAACAGTATGAAAATGTAGATTAATGTGTGATCACTTTACCTCAAAGCTGTAGTGATAATATCTGCTTTGACACTAGACTCCAGGGAATCGAAGGTGACACTGCTCAGCACCTACAGGGGAAAGAAAGAGGATGAGGACTGAACTCTCTCTGCTAAAAGACTAGAGCAGCTTTAAAAAACTAGAAACTTGTATTTAAATCAAGGTGCCTACCTGTGTTTGTCCCCTCTGGAACAGAGCTGAGCCATGCAGCGGTTTAAACAGGTCGACTTCACAGGAAATGTTCCTTAAAGCAGTCAACTCCCTCCCATCACATCTACAACAAAAACATGTTTTTTGCATCGACTGCACAGGCAAATCATGTGTCATGAGAATGTAAACCTCTTTCACTGTGGACTTACCTCTTGTACTCATTAAGCACTAAGTTGCGGAAGATCTCTTTGCTTACAACGTTGAAGGACTCAATGATTTCAAAGGGCTCAGCTTGAGGAAATTTCTCTACACATGACAGACATCAATTGACACTGTTCAGCTGACAGATAGGAATAAATACAAATAAATGATTTTGTGACAGAGTTTAAACAATATTTGGTAAAAGCTAACTCAAAATTCTTTCCATGCAGTATTATGATAATTTACCTTTGAGGTTCTCTTCGGTTTCCAGTCGGATTTTGTTGATGGCATCATCTCTTGAAATCTAACACAAGGTTGTGATAAGCAGATGAGACAAAGATTCATTATTCTGGTTGGTTTAAATTATTTAAATCCAGAAAAAGAAGGCTGAATACTCACTAAGATGGGTTCAAAGTTTCCACAGGTTAACACACAGGGATAATTTTGACTCAGCCTTACCTTGTCATGAGTGTAATCAGTGAAAACAGCATAGATCCTCTCAGATGCCAACCTGCAAGAAATAAAAGAAAAAAATAATTCAGTCACTAACATTTAAAACAATATGAATTCTGTTTTGAGAAATTAAACACAAATACTACTTCCTGGTCCTGCATATTGCATGTGTCATGAGTGATCTTACTGTCGAACATGTTCCACCATGTCAGTCGGGGCTGAGAAAACCTTGACCGGGTTTCGCTTGGTGACGTTCTGTTCTCTCATCAGCTGCTGGATGGCCAAAATGATCTGCTGGGTGTGTTTGACTCCCACCTTCACCGCATGACAGAAATCCTGCTGCAGCACGTTTTCAGCCGACGCCTCAATCATCACTGACAGACAGAGAACCACATTAAAGAAGTGTCAAAGGACAGGGCTATCATGGGACAGACAGAAGAGAGGCTAGTTAGTAACCTGTTGAACTGGGCTGAAAATTGCAGATGTTGAATATTTTACTTACTTTCACTTAAATAAACTATAATTATGAAAAACAGAGTCAAATTTAGTGATTTTTAACATGATGCTACATTATCAACCTTATTAATTACTCTTTTATAAACAAAATATTTAGGCTGCTTGACTTGAATCCTTAGCCTAAATAATATTATGATATGTTTAAGTATTATTACTGAATGAATATTTGTGTTATTGCTGCTCTTTTATAGGTTTTTTCAGTAAATAAACCCCTAAGCTTCTACTGGCAATTTTATATGGTCTGCCAACTTACCCACTTGACTGCTGGGGGCTCCGGCCACAATTAAGTTAAGACTGCTGGAAGTCATCTCTGCCCTCGTGGGGTTAATCACCAGCTCTCCTTCTACCAAGCCCACACGCACAGCGCCTGGAAAAACACACATGCAACTTGAAGTTACATTTACAAAAGTAAGCAATGGTAATAATATCCAAGGCATTAAAATGAAAAGACGAGTGAAAACCAGAATTAACGGTCAGTAAATATAATGTGAACTGGCTTAAATCCCATGTGTTCCTCACCTATGGGTCCATTCCAGGGGATGTCCGACAGAGCCAGAGCAGCAGACGCTTTAATGAAAGAAAAAAATCTTTTAGCTAAGGATCTAAAAACATTACAGTCAGTGGAAAACATGGTTGTCTCATATTTAACTCACCAGCATTAATAGCCAGCACATCTGGATCATTGACACCATCAACTGCCAGCAGGTTACAAAGGATCTTCAGGAGACGAGAACAATGCAAGCAGACACACATATACAAGAAATTTAAAAAAACAATACATTTATATAATCTTTATCGAAAAACTATTACACATAATGAGAGAGCAACTGAACTGACCTGAGTATCATAAAAGTAACCAGGAGGAAAAAGTGGTCTGATTGACCTGTCTGAGCAACAGAAACACAAGGAAATGTCACTCAAAGCACTCAAGTCAACAGCTTTCACAGCATCAGTGCACAGAGCTGCCGCATCAAAGTTTTACATAAAACAAGACACATTCTCATCAGCTCACCTATCAGTCTGCTGGTGAGGATCTCGTTGTCGGTGGTGCCCAGCTCTCGTCTCAGATAGTTAGTGGGGATTCGACCTGCAGCAGCTGCTTTCTGTCTGTAGTCCACCTGTCAATCAAAGAGGACATTCATTAACTAATCAAAACTCTCCTGAATGAGCATTAAAAACAATCATAGTCCAAAAACAAAGGCAGGATGGGAATTGTAATATTATATTAGACAGCATACCACAAGAGGCATGAACTGAGATGGAGAAGGTTTGATTTTGCTCACAGCAGTCACCATCACAGAGGTCTCTCCCAGCTGGAAAAAGAAAGCAGAACAAAAAATATTTTAACATTTTATTAAAAATAACATCAAACATCTCAGACAAAGTAGCATTTAGTTAACTACATTTTAAGCAGTCAAGAGTCACACCTTTTTGATTAAAAGAAAATGTCAACAAGCTTTATTACACTGACATACAGCAGATGGTATGTATATTATCTATGTATATACAAAATAGATAGTTGTAATAACAGTGAAACTACGACATGGAGGTGTTTGGGGACATAAGGTGCAAACATGCAAGAAGAATATGGATAAGAAATACCTGTTGACATTTTGTCTTACCTGTACTACAGCAGATCCATCGGCAAATCTAGCAAATTTCCCTGAGGAGATCTCAAGTTTTCTAAGAAAACAACAAGACAACAACACATCAATATATCTCAGGTACTGAACTACTTTTATATTTCGGTACCTTTGTAATTCTTTGCACTGCAAAACGTTGCAGTTGTCTGTTCTGGGTTTAATTAAAATCTACATGAATGCAGCGAGGATGACAAAGCAACAAAAACACTCAGAAAGCAGCTGCAGAGACAACTTTGAGTAAAAATCGTGAACAGTTACTTGGAAAGTCAATGAAAGCTGATTAATTCCACTCACTTCTCCCCCAGGTCCACCCCCAGTCTCCGTAGATTATCATGTTTGCCGTAAACACTTTGGTGACACAGACGGACATGAAGGCGGGCGAACGAGCGCCCGAGCCGGAGCAGGTACCTCATATCTGAAGACCCCGAAAACAAGGCAAAAACTATCTGTGTGTGCTCAGTGTCTTTACAGTACAGATACACGCATGGGGGCTTCCATGTCAGTTCGTCACGTGTACGGAATTACGTCGTCAAGGCCGCGCGTTCTGATTGGACAGACTGGAGCGAGTGTGTCACATCATAACTGGTCGTACCATCCAAAACACAACTTTTCCCCTTTAAGCTTTACTTAAAATATTAATAAATTCTTCGACGTGAATTTCACCTAAAAAGAGCAAAAGCGTTGAATTATTAAAAATATGGAAGAGGTACACGTATTTGATATTGTTGTACAAGCAGGAAGACGGATTTAGATAAGCTGCCCGCAAGCGTTACATTAGTACAATTTGAAAACTTAACAGAAGTAGCCAGAAATATAAATATGCCTACATATAACATTCACGTTGTCGTACCTCTTTAAGTTACTTTGCCCTCTTTAACAAAAAAAGGAGTTAAAGAAGTTTTTAATGTCACATGTTGCGCTTTTCACCCTCAATTAATGCAGTCTTTAGGATCAGTAACATTTACAAAAGGCTTGTTTTAACCATTAACATGATATGTGTGTCATCTCCTAAACATGTTTATTAGATAATTGAAAAAATGATATGAGATAGCATTTTTATACATATATTTACTATTTCATTTGCACATTATCACCTATAGTCTACCCACCACGCTCCATACAAGTATTTAATAAAAGCTTAATCGTCTTAGGATCATACCGTAAAATGTAGAAAATATTATAATGATATAATATAAGGTGTATATGATGGTATTATTCTCTGAAAGAAAGCAGACTACCTTAAGAAGAACGGTAAAGAGCCTCAGATATGCCATTTGAAATCCTCACCACTAGGTGGCGGGGTTGCCTCACAAAGGTCATACATCAGTCTTTAAGAACGCATAAATAGATTGATCAGCCACCTCCTTTTTATACATACATCAGCAATTCAGCAATTAAGTTATTTTTTAATCAGTTGTGCATCTACTTTCATTGTGTGATCAACCAGTGGCCTATTGATTATAATTTATAATAATTCAGAATTGCTAAGTGTCTGCATATTCTTTAAATTGTCAAAAAAAAAGGCCCCTCTCTTTAGCAAGCTGCTGCAACTCTTTAGTTGTTGTCTGAAATGTTTCTCCAAAAAACACTGTCTGTGCTTCAGCCAGCCAGTTTATTAGTCTAACAGTGCATTACACAGTCGATATATTGGTGACCTTGCTTGCTGATCAGACAGTCGGTCCAGAAGGAAGCTTCCCAGTCAGACAGCCCCGCAGTTAGCCAGAGAGCCAACTCTCTAACAGTGGGGCGGCTGCAGTTGTTATGGCAACAGATGAGTGTTAACGGCATCTCTCTCACTCTCTGTGGTTCTTCCACGCAGGCATACATCGCACACGCACAAACACATGCACCCACTCCAGTTAATTGCAGGGAGGAAACAGCAGGATTTCACACAAGCTCACATACAACGAAAAACACACAAGCACACATTTCAATTATCACCAGGGTTTGTAATGGTAGTATCCTGTTTCCATGGCTCTGTGACACATTGAGATCTCATTATTACCAAGCAGAGACACAGACTATTAGTGAGTAATGGACCAGTCAGTGTTTTGTGGCAGAGTGCAAGGATCATATACAGCTCAGTGAAGGATTCTGTGCTGCTTTTCTTGAAAGAGATCAACTTTTCAGAGAATCTTCCAGTGTAAATTTTCATAAACTAACACAGAAATCAACTGTTTATCTGTCGGCTGACTTTCACTTACAAACCTCTATTATTATTCATTATATAACCATCATCTTTTTCTGTTTTTGTGATCTTTGAAATTATGTTCTCTGCACTGTGTAAAGAGACAAGGCATCAATATGATTCATTTGATCAGTGTTGGTTGTTGATGAAAAATGATATTCAAACAATTTTGCAGTTTCAGTAACCACAACAAACTACAGAGCACTGAATGAAACAAACAAGTCCACCTTAATCTGTTTCTTCAAAGTGATGAATTATCTATAAAGTGATTCAAAAAGCAAACAGATTTTTCATTCCTTGGTTTAATTTCCTAGTTTTAGAAATGATGTCAATGAGAAAATTAGCTTTGTTCTCCTCCTGTTTGGGTGTGTGTGTGTGTGTGTGTGTGTGTGTGTGTGTGTGTGTGTGTGTGGATGAATAACTCGCATAGGACATAAAATGTTGCTTCATCAGCAGAGTCGGACTGAGGCTCTGACAGGAGAAAACAAGCGTGGCAGCAGAAAAGAGAGAAAGAAAAATATGGGGCAACGATTCCAGATGGTGGGGCGAGAGAGGCAGAAAACAGAGAGAGAGAGAGAGAGAGAAGATTAAAAAACATCAGTAACTTTCTGTAAATACAGACCAGAGTTTCCTAAAATGGCTGTAAATCAGCATGCAGGCAAAGATTAAAGATGGAGGAGAAAAAAGAGACGTAACAACAAAACATACATGAACATTCAGGGAGAAACATGAGGAACAAAGATTGAAACTTTATATTTCAGTCTGTTAAACATCATTTTGTGTTCAGGACGACTTTTTTTCCTCCTTTCAGGCTCAAACGTGTACAAAGTGTCTCTCTCTAACGTGAAACCTGCAGACGTCACTGATGCTTCTGTGCAGTTGTTGCATCTGTGGATGTTCTCTGTCACTCTGATCGTCCTCCACTCGCTCCTGCTTCAAGGACGCAGCTGATGGTTCAAACAGTTGTCTCTGCCCGTTTCACTGCGGTTCCATGAAGCTTTGAAACAGCTGCAAACACACACACATGCACATGTTTGTAATATATCACATAGTTTCACCAGAGCTGCTGAACGGGACTCTCTGACTGAGACAGACAGACAGACAGATAGAACAGACTGACAGAATAGACCGGGGTCACTGTGGCCGCCAGCTGTTTGAGATGAATAGTCCATTATGTAGAACAGAGGGCAGCAGATGGCTAGTCAGCACACTGATACACACACACACACACACACAGAGTGAAGGCAGACCACAGAAGACGATCACATGACCCAGACAACAATGCGATGGTCGATGATGTCGTCATTTGCTTGTATGTAAATGAAAATCTGGCAGATTTTTCATTAATTTAACAAAATGTTTCACATTTAAAAATCTGTTTTACATATTTGCATCTCGAATAATCAGCCAGTTTTCTTTTCTTTTCTTTATTTCTGTCTTTTCTGGAGTCAGTGAACAATAATGGGACAGTTTGCATGATTGACATTAAATAACAGTGAATTTCCTGAACTGAACCGATGACTCACACGATCGGCGATTAAAACTGGAGACAAACCGAAGGCAGAACACGAAGAGCCGTAAATGTTTTTGTGAAAAAAAAGAATAAAAACATGTTTACTTCCTCTCTCATTTAAAAAAATGATTGAAAAACCCATTTTAAAGCTCTCACAAACATGACTCATAAACACAAACAATTCAATCTGATGTAAACACACACACACACACACACACACACACACACACACACGCACTCTGGTCCGGTCGGTTATGAGATCTCCACGGTCGCCCACTGACGGCTCAGTATGAACACGTTATGTAACTCAGAGCATCGAATAAACAACTTTCACCTCCACTAAACTCCTGCAGGGACTCCAGGTCGGCTGCGACACGCCGGATCACACACACCACACCAGGACACACACACCACGCTGGATCAGCCGGTTTCACGCTCTCACAGACAAACACACGGTACGAGGGGCGATGCTTTCAATGAAAATCTTGTTTTTTTACACATCAGAAGTCTGAACTGTTACATCTGCTCCGGTTTCACATGAACTATTTTCTTTGTAAAACCAGGAAACAGTTTTCCTGAGCACCTCCAGGTGTTTTCATGATGTTTGTCCTTCATTTACTCTCACAGGTTTGTTTGCTGGTTGTCTGGAAAACTGAAGCTGGATGGTGAAGATCCACCAAAATACTAGGGTTGCACATCTCTTTAAGATAGACGATTCAGTAATGATTCGATTCAAAAACGATATATTTAAAAACGATACGATTCGATTACATACAACTCTACGGTTTACATTTGTTGATGTGTACATAAATCTTACATTATAAAAAAAA
>JAPZDY010000003.1:18858587-18871790 GCA_029783645.1 Ctenochaetus hawaiiensis
GCATTTGTACGCACAGACACATAGACACAGGCCTGCACACACACACACACACACACGTACAGGCAGGCATGCACACACACACACACAGTTGCAGTACAATTAGTCCCCTGTTAAAACTGTGCCGGTAGCGGAACTTGTGTGTGTGTGTGTGTGTGTGTGTGTGTAGGGCTAGTTTAACAGACAGGATTCCTGTGAGACAGAAACACAGCAGCCTTGTAATCCTTCTAACCTATAAGTGTCACACACATACATGCATACCTATTGTAAGAACATGTGCTATTTATCTTAGCGTGGCCCTTACAGTGAATTAGATTTGCACATTTTGTGTGTGTGTGTGTGCGTGTGTGTGTGAGAGAGAGAGAGAGAGAGAGCAACATCTACCAAACTACCAGCAGATCAGCAGAATATTATATTTGTTGTCAGCAGACGTCTGCTCAGTCCACATTTAGCCTAAAACAATAGAGCAAAATGCGAAACTCAGCATCATTTCATTTTTATTCATCTTCCTCTTTGGGTTTTTTTCTCCTATAATTGTTCTTAGATTTAAATTTAGGATGCCAAAAAATAACTTTCCAGAAGAAAAGGGAAGGTGAGGAAGATCAGACTGTGTATTAAAGGATATCAGTCCTTAGCAGTCGTGCAGAGCTAACTTGAAGATTTTTATTGCTCCTCTTACAAAGGCACATGCCTCACACCACCTCTCTGCGTACTCACTGTGTGCATGCAGACAGGATGTATCGAAGCAGTCCATTGTGTTTGACCAGTTCCTCCTTCGTCCGACGCCTCATTTTATCAGTCTCTCTAAATGTCTCTGTGGGATGGAAGAGGAGCCGGTGTTGAGGAGCTGTGAATCCTGCCAGAATCAATAATACAATAATATAGTGTCAGGATGGGGGGATGGGGGGGCTTCAGAGACGAAGGGAAGGCTACTCAATCATGCGTGCCTGGAGTGAGAAGTGATGGAATCAAAGCTGCATCTCTCTCTCGCGCTTCCCTCTCTATTTGTCCTTTTTTTTTGCTCCATCATCTCCTCCAATTGTCTCCCTTATCAGTCACTCTCTCTGTGTGTATAATTTTTTTTTGAACATTTCATTTCGACTGTTTCCCATTTCCCATGTGTGCACTGGATATGATGAGATAGTGAATATTATAGAGCGACATAGTTTATGAGCCAAGGACGTTTTCCACTGTAACAGCTACAGTGAAGCAGGGGAAGCTTTACATTTTAAAGTGTGTGTGAGCGTGTGTGTGCATTGGCATTTTTCTCAGTGTATGTAGTGCAATGCCATAACATGATCGGTGTGGTGACTGGTCCCCCTCCTGCACTGTCCGTCATGTTTTATGGATGAGAGCTAAGCCTTTGCCTGCTAATCCAAGAGGCATATTAGTCTACTGTATTTTAGCTTTATTAGCCAGCAGCAAATCCTCAAAGCATGTTATTACCCACATCTTTCAAAAATGTTTCATTTCTGTACATACGCAATTTGACTGGTAACATATTTAATGTGCAACTATTAAGTGCATCCATCCGTCCATTTTATCTACATTATGAAAATAAAGTTGATTTAAATTGCATTCTTTAGTTTGTAGCTCTTGCTACAGATTGGTCTTAATGGTGGCCCATTTGTGTTGACTATTTTCAAATCAGGACCGTGTAGTTTATTGGCTATTTAATTTCCTTCTCCATTTAGCAGCGAATACACGTAGACATTGTGCTGCACTCTGCTCGGTGCACATGGGGGGAGAGATAAAGCAGTGACACTGCTGTGCTCTGCAGGAAGGACAGTGTGGCGTTAGCTCTCTGAACATCTATTAAGCATCTAGGCTTCCTCAGTCCTGTAATACTACAGTGTGTCTTAGATCTGTCAGATACAGAATACAGAGTAAAAACAAAAGAAAAAGCTCTCATGATGTCCATGAATTTTCAGGAAGCACCAAGCTAACAGCAGACTGCTCAGAGGAACGCAGAGGAACAAGAGGCGTTCAATGGACTCTTGAGAAGTGAGGGGAAGGAAGGAAAAGTGGTGCTGAATAGGCATAGTGTTGCACTGAACTCACGACTCTGTACAATACAGATCATTCCTTTGTATGCTCCTTAACTTCAAAGAGAGGAAATCAATTAATCGTTATGGAGCAAGAGTTCCAAAACTGAAATATCTGTCTGTGTCAGAAGTGATACTTGCATTAGCTTAGATTTTGCCCTTTTGTGCAGTAAATGATGAATACTTGGTTTTCTGGCAGTGTGAACACATGTAAAGAGAAAAAGCCTGACAGAATAAAGCCCAGTCTGAAATGTCGCGCCTGCACAGTGAACACATGCTGCCATTGAAGGGGACAGGTGTGAGCAGTGGTCAGCAGGAGGACAGGTGGTTGTGGAGGAGGAGAAAGAGAGAAGTGTGTTTGTGTTGTTGTCAAAATGACCAGATCCAGTTTGAAATTCTCCTCTCTGGTGACTCATCATTTTCTAGAAAGCCTGAAGCACAGTTGGCAATTTCCACAGGCCTGTAAGGTATGTACAAACACTCTTGTGCTAGAGTTTCGTCCTTTAAAAGGAAAGATCGTTCACAGCAGCACATGAAGAATAACCAAGCTGACCTTCTCCTCAGCCATTTCCTGTGATTGCAGTATTGTAATAAAGCATTATCAAATAGATCATTTTCTCTCTGAAATAGATCAAAGATAAAACTTTAGATATTAGTGTGACCCCAGACTTCAGAGTTTTCTTTGATGATTCAGATTTTGTTTCTGTGCCCTTTTCAAGTCGCGGCTCATTCTGCCTAAAGCGGCTGTCATGAGTTCTGGGTGGTGGGTCGGCTCTTCGGGCTTAAAACACGCCTGCCTGTGAGACACAAACGGCAGCTGACTGATTATTCTGTCTGACGCTTGTTGAGTCAATCTGTCTCAGTCCTCAGACATTGTGGCTGTTGGTCATTTCTGAGAGTCGCTGCCTGATATGAGTCATCATCAGTATCAGGGTCACTGAATCATTTTACAAACAATGAATTGCCATCAGTGTTGTTTTCTATCATAATACTAACTGATTTTTATGTATTTACAGAAGAAATTCTGTATTATGTTGCTTTACTGATAAAAGATTTCTGAGTAGAACAAGCTGACTTATTTTTAGACCAATGTAATACAGGGTCATTATCAAAATAGTTAATAATCTCTTTAAAATTTATACAGATGCATTCATAACACACCATAATCTCTGTCCCTGCGTGCTCCAAACACCAGTGTAAGCAGAGATATAGACAAACAGGGCAGGTGGGGTCAGTGCTCTTAGTATTTCTGACAAAAAGCAACAAGATCTTCATCTGTTGACTGTGACTGAGTATCCAAACTCTGACCTTCACCTCAGGCCATATAATCTCCTCTGTGTGATGGGAGGTTAAATCATGGGTCTGTCCCTCATGATTTTAGCCTCCCCTAAAAACTTTTAGTCTGCACCTACGAAATTACATCCATGTCAGTTTTAAAATACATTAATTTATTCATTTTGGTCTCATTGTAAGTGCCAAAACAGGCAGTGTCACCTGATTGCACAGGTACTTTTCCACGAAATCTACGTCATTAGCAAACTGGACCCAGTATCATCAACAAGGCGTCAAAAAGTGGGAAAAACACTTTAATATACAGTGTAACACAAATCATCTTGTTGCAGCTGCTAGATTGTGTATCTTTCTTGCTCTGTATCTGTTTTAAACCAGATAAAAATGATGTACTGGAAATCTGCCGCCCCTTTCTCTGCTATCTTTCCTTGTAAACCGATTTTTTTTTCTGTCTCTGCATCACATCAAACAGCCAATAAAAGGACTGTAAGACCTCAGGTGCCAGTGGCCTCTGCTGCAGGCTCTGATAAGGACGATATAGCTGAAATTGTGTTTGTAACTGTGCCGGATAAATTTCCCTTGACGTGAACGAACAATGACACGTGTTGGTTCCTCAAACGACAGACATGTTGTGTACAAACACTGTTATGTGGAGGAAAAAGAGGAACTGAATCACGGAGCTGAAGGTGGTGCTAAATCTTCTGTGGTTTTATTTAAGGAGATTAAAAATGTGTTGAAGGCCTGTTAGTCGTAAAAAGTTTTGAAGTCATCTGCTTTCGGTCGACTTGGTTGGTTGATTATTGCAAGAAGGCTTGAAAGCAGCACAGATGTGGCTCTATTTTTAACCAATCAAAACCCTCAAGTGAGGTCAGACTTCCTGCCACCCCCCATTTACCCTCCAATGATGAGGTAATGCAATATGTATAGGGCAGATGGTTACAGCAGGAGGTGGGGGGCTTTTCCTTAAACCCCTCACTTATATTAGCCTCTTTTTTCATGACATCAGCAGTTACCTGCATAAGAACGGTTGAACTGTCGGGTCAGATGAGTTCAAACTGCTCTTTGCCACGAGGTAAACATGAAATATTCAAGTTAGCTGACCTTCATGTCCTTTCTGCTTAAAGAAACCAGCCTTCCTTCTCAACACAACTGCTCAGGACTGGGTTTGTTCTGCTCTAAAGGTTAAGACTGCGAAAATATTTTGGCACATTGTTAATGAGTCATAACCTCCATGTATGATTTATTGTGCGGCAAAATACGAAACGGCATCCCTGGTTGTTTTTTAAGTGGTTGCACTTTGCATCATATCACTTAGGGCGAATATTAGGCAATGTTATTGTGCTAAAACCCAAAAATGTAAATAATTTGTTGTTGCTAGCAGCTTGTTTGTGTGCTGTTGCGAAGTCCATAATTTTATGTTTTGACTTAAACGAAAACATCAACACTAATAAAACTCTACCCATCCTTTATCTACTATGTGTTTGTAGAAGTGTGTGTCTGTTTGTGTGTGTCTGCACCGCGGACACGTCTTGCTGCGTGTGTCTGCATGACTGTTGAGAATTGCTGCACATGTTTCATTTTGGTTTTCATGACTGACGTGTGAATGAAGGGGGCCCTGCAGCAAAACCCACACCAGTAATTTGACTTCCATAAATACTACTGTCACTTGCGTCACCGCTCCTCAACACACACAAACACACACACACACACATACCATTACTAATGCACATGAGACCATCACTCTTCCACTACAGGAGATCGATATTTGTTAACTTTATTGTCCTTTTGCCTGTTTTAAAAAACTACATTCACCATTGTTGTTGTAGTGTTTAAACTCTTACTGTACTACCCAAATCCGTCTCACAGGGGAAAGTGCACCTCAAAACCTCTGATCTCTTAGCTTAAGTACAAGTGTGAAAAGGCTTAAATCCTTTATTTAGACCAACACCCACTGAATTACAGTTATTCAGCAGTGACTGTGTGGTCGTACATCTCTTCATTTTCATGTCCATAGCTCTTTTTAAATACTAAACATGTTTTTGTATTTTTTGTCCCCTCTACAGGAGACTCTCCAGCAGCTGGTGATGATGCCTCTGCCAAACGTGCTGGTTCTGGGCCGAAACCCTCTGTCTGGTAGGTGTCAGTATATTAAGCAATAAAAACCTACAGCATCATTCAGACTGATACTTTGACCAGTGATGTGCAGCTGTTAGTTGAGAGCTCTTCATTTCTAAACATGAACAAATGATTCATACCTGCTCCAGGTCCTCTGGTTTAGTCACAGGGACAGACTGCAGACAGTTCATGAGGAGGACGAGTGCAGTCTTGCAGTCATTTTGTCACTAAATTAAAATGCAACAGTGGACCTGCTTTAGTTATCTGTTGCTTTGATGCTTAAGTGAATTTTTGTGACTGTAAATTTAATTTGACATCCATTACTTTTTTTTTTCCTCATGTGCTCTATAATGTTTGAGTGTTAATCATACCAACCAAAAGTAAAAATGGACATGATTGCAGGATTTAAAAGGACTCAACAGAAGAAATTTAGAAATGCTGATATTATTGATGAGGTGTAAATGGACAGATCAGTGCTTTTATCAATTGGTTTCAAGTATTTTTTAGGAAAGGACATTTGAAGCATTTGATGATCAATTTTAAACTTGACTAAATGAGGGATTTTCTATAAAATCTGGTTAAAGAAACAGCCCAGTGACTTAGAGTGAGTGAGTTTGAATGTTACAGTTTTCCGAAATATAGGAGCCCAATATTGATCACCATCTTCTAACAGCATGTTTTATGGTCTGCTGTAATTCTCGCCTGCCATTATCAAAGAATGTGAATTCAAGAAGGAGATAATAGGGGAATTTAATAAGCAATGGGAAGAAGATGCCTACAGACATCGCAGACAACTTTACATGAGTCAGATAATTGAGTATCTAGAATGAGTTCAACCTCTCAGACACATTTAGATTCGATTTTCATCAGAAGACCAGACTTACCAGACAAAGGTAGCATAATCAATAAAATAATAATAGTAAAATAATCAGTTCAATGGCATTATAAAGTAATGTCTAAAAGTAAGAAGCCATTAGTCTGCTCTTAGTTGAGTCTATCGATCCAGTCTGCTGTGGAATGATGTCGAGTGTGGCTATAAAACACTGCTGACACAGAACTGAATGTCATCACTGTGTCCTTTACAAGAGCAGTTTAAACTAAAACCATATGTAAAAGGCTTTATGAAGGGCACAGATTGAAAAAAAGGGCAGGCCAAATGTTTCTGTTACCTAAAGTGTTAAATTCATTTAACCATTTTGAGCACAGCTTTGACCTTCTGACACCAACCACGTTATCTGAGCAGCCTTAAAGCAACAGCAGTGTGGTGTCGAGTGGCCGTTTCATAAAAAACATTTTCGAGCAGCTTGACCTCTGCAGCCCCAAGTGCTACTTGATATTCCAATGTGAAATTAATGAAACCCCCGAGGAAAGAAGACAACTAACGTCAGGCCATCATTCAGGAACGTTGTGTGCCGACTGTGGAAATAAAGGAGAACTTGTGTTAAAAAAAAAAAAAAAAAAGGCTCTCCTCCAGCCAACATGCATCAATTATTTGCAGAAAAGCCTCCACTGCAAAAGTTTTGCTAAAACCACGACAAGGTCTTTGGGTAGGTAGTTTTCAATTTTGGCAAACTGTGTCCATATAAGTGCATATATGTACATTTCTGCAAAAATAATCATCATCAGCTCCTCAAAGTAAATGTGTCCAGGCTCTGCAAGTGGAGCCTGTTAAAGAATATCTTTTACTTTTTAAGCAGATGAGGTGTCTTCTGAATCCTCATCCTCCATCAGCTGTGTTCAGAGCACTTCACCACAGTCATTACTGTTATTTTTGGGCTTTCATCCCTTTTCAATGGCCATGGTTACCTCTTTAATTTTCGTACGCCCCCACAGGCATGAAGGGTACATTATCAAACAATAAGGCTGCACTTAGTGCATCACATCCTGCCTCTGCCCTGCCACAGAAAGAAAAGGTTTCATTATCAAAGACCAAAGCCAAATTATCTTGATGCACTATTCACTTTTACTTTGTTGCACAATGAACATTTTGCATGAATAATTCTACATATTTTTTCTACTACAAGTGACTACAAGTGCATCAAAAGTCACAATCCTACTCTTTGCACAGCACCATGAACATCTTTGAGATCTACAGTCTGACAAAATGACCTCACACATGCTGAGGACGATATTAAGAGATTACTGAAGTCGACCGCTGCAGACGAGATCAGAGGGCAGCTCTGAGTTGGTGCACCAGAGCAGGCAGAGAGCCTGAGACTGCATTCCTCTGGGTTTCCTTTGCCCTTTACCCCGTAGCTTGTCGGATAATCAGTCAGTCAGCCCAGCGGTGGCTGTGCAGTCTGGCTCTGTGGCTCAGTGGCAGCCAGCTGAAAGTCATTGGCCATGTGGCTTTTATTATGCTCCTATTAGGGGGGCAGTGGGACGACCCTGTGTGTGTGTGTGTGTGTGTGTGTGTGTGTGTGTGTGTGCATGCATGTGTGCATGTTTAGTTGGTAAATGGGGGAGGGGTGTCTTCAAAACAGTGAACAGTGGGAATGCACTGTAGTTACCCCCTCCCAACCCTCTGCTCGTACCCCCCAGGCTTTGATTTACCTTAATGTGCCTTGTAAATACACACACACAAACACACACACACATAGAGATATACAGACATACACAGCCTTGTGCATGCAAGTGTTTAGTAAGTTTGCTTGCTTGTACATGTGAGCATACACACACACTCACTCACACACCATCACACGAACACACACACACACAGGGTGCCTCCTTTGTTTAGTCTGTCTTCAAGCCTGTGACTTTTCAGCAGCGATCTGGCTGATCATCTCAAAACTTCAGTCTCTCCTCTCAAACTGTTTGTGACTTTCAGTGTTTCTCTCCATCTGCTGTATTAACTGATCTGTAGCTGTTTCACTCTGCTTAAAGCTCGTACTCAATATTTCTCATTTTTATTTATTATCAAATTTAGTCTGCAAAAGTGACTGAAAATAAAAAACGTAGTCTCTTAACTGTGCAGCGTTCTCCTTCTTTACTGCACAGTTAACTGTTTGCCATGTTTCTATATTTCCTTATTTTCATCAATATAACTACCTTTTGTAAATATATGATTGAACATATGGATGACCTGAATTAAAACATGGTTTTAGATGTGGGCCCCCCTCAATGAGCACAAACCATTTTATTAGTAACAACTGGAAAGACAGCTGTTGAAAGCCGATGGAAACATAAAATGAGGGTCTTGGCATGTTTGTGTCTGTCTGCTTGTGAAGAAGTTGTTCAGTAAAAAAGGTCTAGAAAAGCTAAACAGGGTTACATTTCAGGGTTACAGTGTTTGGTGTGTTTATACCATCTCTTTTCACATTTTTCTAAGTTTTTCTCTAAGAAAGAGTAGAAGAGATAGAATGCAGATTTAGTCACAAATTATATAAACAAGAAAACAAGCCAATGTAATTGAATCTTTATATATTTTTTTAAATATTCTTTATTTTTTTTCTTTAAATGATCAACTGAAGGGCCAGTTAAGTGCTCCTTGCATCAAGAAAAACTAGCTTTTACAAACGCTGTTGCTCATGACTCTGACCTCAGCTCCGGGCTGTCTGTCTTGGATGTCTTTGACACTCTATCTGGCCTCATAATGTACAAATGCCCTTAAATCTAATGAAACCAAGGTTCAGCCAACTCTGTCCTCTGCTTCAGTGTGATGGGTTGAATACACTCTGGCACGCTGTCAAACCAATATGGGATTGCTTGTACCAGTTTTACCCCTGACATGGAAGTCATCAGGTCCTGGATGACTCTGCTCATCGTGCCAGAGGAGAGAGCTGCAGAAGTTGATTGCACATGCATGCGAAAGCAGTATTTTTTTCCTTATTTACTCACATCCTCACACACAGATTAACAATGGCATCGCAGGAAGAAGGGTTAGTCACTGTCCATCTGATCCCTTGTTTCCTGCGAAGAGGATAAAACAGGGAGGGAGGAGAGGAAGTGAGCAAGGAAGCCTGGAGGAATGAACGCTAACACTCATGAGGTGCAGATGATTTGTAACAATGTTGAAGGAAGGAAGGAGGGATGGGTGGATGCATGTTGCACAGATGGAATAAATGGATGGATGAAGTGAGTGGGTGTAAGTAGGGAGGAAGAGAGGGATGGAGAAAGGATGAGGGTAGCAGAGAGACGGGTGGTGCATCCTTGAAGCCTCCTTGCTGCTGCTGCTCCTGCTGCTGGAGGGAGATTCGTCTTTTCTATTTTCAACCTTGCCTCTTTGCCTTCCTCCTGCTCTCTTTCTGTCTCTTGGTTTCCTTATTTTCCGTATCCCATCCTTGTGCTCTGTGGTGCTTTCTCTCTTTTGTCTCGTTTCCTTTCATCTCTCCCTCTACCATTCCTCCCTCTTGTCCTCCCTCTCTCAGTATGAATTATTTATCCTATAAGGCCCCTTATCTCTTTTCTGTGTTGCTCCAGTAAGATTTGCTGAGCTAAATCCCCTCCCATGACTAGAATAGGTTCCTATGGCTCTAAGAGGGAGCCATTAAGCCCTGCAGCAGTGAGAATTAAGTTTTATCTACTGTCATCCTTCGAGGCCCAATTTTCTCATATTCCCTTTATACACTTTAATATTTCCTCCTATATCATGAATACAGGTGTTGAGTACAAATTTCAGTGTTTTATGCCTTTTGTCTGGCAGCGATTTTGTACAGAACAGTGATTCTTCATAGCAGGTAGCTGTTCAACAAGTCCATGACTGACAAATATTTTCGAGGAATAACTGCTTTGTATCAAAGTAAAGTAATGGGAATTGAGTTTTACTGAAATAGAAAGATAACGCTTAAAAAATCTAAGTCTTCATTTGAGTTTTTCCAACATTAATCACACTTTAAAGCCATGAAAACATATCAGTTATGTCTGTATGCTACTTTGAAGAAGTCGTCCTCTGTAGGTTTAGGCATTTAATCAAATTAGTACAGCTGTTGCAGTAGTAGGTCTGTTGAAAGGAAGAAGTGTTAACATTTTTTCCACCTTATTTTAACATTAAAAGCCTGGTAACATAGAGAAAAATAAGATTAATATCTGTAATATAGGGACAACTGCACACACATTTTTTATTATTCTACATATCCTCAAAGATATTAATAATATTGCGCTGTACACACAAAAAAGTGGCAGAGGTAGTTTTGTGAGAGAAGACAGAACTTCAGAGGGAAATTCAAATGTACTTTGTTTCCATATGATTGACACATAGGAAACATTGGCTGGTCTTAATCAGTACATAAACACTAACATCAAACAGAGCAAAATAGCTGCATGGAAAACTTTTTTTTTCTGCTAACTGCAAGCAAAATAATCCAAAAATAAAGAACAAAGGTTTCTACACATCATTAGTGTTGGTTTGTCTGAACTCCAACATCCACTGATCCTGGTTTGAGCCTGTGATCAGGTATTGATCGTCATTAGTGAACTATTGGTCTGCCACTTTATAAATGATTTAACCTGCCAGACATAATGACCACATGGAGGTCATTTTCTTTAATAACACATTGACTTGTTTGTCTGTATTGATTCAGGAGGAATGAGAGGAGGGAGATTGATTTGATTGTGTGGACGATTCTATAAAATCAGTCAGTGGGACTCAGTCTTTGTCACTTTTTTGCCGACAACTGGACTCTTTTCTCTGGCAGAGTAATCTTTTAAAAGACCCTTTTTGATGAAATTCAAGATAATGTTAAGAAGTGGTTTAATGCTGCTAATCTGATTAAATTTAACGGCATTTGTAAAGTACTTCAGAGGGTAAACTCATACATCATATGTGTGTTTCTGTAAGCCTGCTGCTTAGCTGCTCCTGCTGTGATGATTGGCCCATTAAACAGAGAGGCAAACAGACCACCCGACACAGAAAACACACTGCTGCTAATCTGGATTTATTATCATTACAGCCGGACAGTGTTAGCACTCTCTACCCCCTGGGCCACATGATGAGCTGGCTTATCACACACACACGCAAGCCATGCTTCAAAACACAGAATCTTAGTACAGACACACATAGAGACAACTTGCACACACACCACACCACTTAGTCAGTGTAACACACATAACAGCACCTGCTTTGCTGATCCCAGATCCCACAGATGAGCTGGGGCCTGTCGGTCATGCTAGCAGCTGTTTGTGGGTTTCAGCAGTTTCTGACAATATGTCCTGACATGTGGAGGAGCACAGGAAGTCGATCCTGCCAGCTCACTGTACTGTGGAAAACATTGCGGCCCTGTAACTAGAAGTTTTATTGGGAAGGAAATTGTAACAACCCAAGAATTTAGTTAATTGGAATGTGTCAGTAAATGTGTGGATGATAGAGGGTTTTTTCCTGCCTCGAAATGAGGCAGACGCCACAACAGTGACCTGCTGAATCTTGACTTGCTTTTTTTATTTTACTGGGGAGATAAATTCAAACATGAGCCAGAGTGAAGAGGCTTCTGCCAAGGAAACACCTGCTGTGACTGAGATTAATTTTATAGCTCACATTGGAGGAAATTGCTTTTTTTTTGTTCAGTGTATTTTACAAAGCTCTTTTTAAATTGGCTTCATGAAAATAAACACCATTATCAGTTAACACTCTCCATTAAGCTTCTCTTATTTTGTGTCGCTCGAGGCAGAAGGTTTCCACTGCTATCACTTAAACATCGATCAATGGATTTTTGCTCATCAGCCTCTGTGTGTTTTTTACTCCACTGATTAAACAGAATGAGAGACAAAACAAAACAGACTAATAATAGAAATTTAATGGCCGGTCGTGATTTCCTGTTTGGTTTTGATGTTTTTTTCTAATTCTAATTCTAATTCTAATTCTAATTCTAATTCTCTAATTCTCTAATTCTCTAATTCTCTGTCCTTTTTTTTCTTTAGAGCAAGGTCTCGATGAGATGAAAAAACTGTTGCTGCTGCTGCTCGGCTGTGCTGTTCAGGTAAGATCACAGTTCAGTCCACTTACAGACACACACACTGTACATTCAGGTATGAAGGAGCGGGAACAAAGACGGCCGTGACAAACGCTCATCACTTTTTAAAATGAAGCCTCTGATTCATGATTCAGTGACTGTATACAATCCAACAGCATGATGTGTCCTCTGTTTGAAGGTCTTTAACTGAGGTAGCTGGTGAAATGTTCAGTGCTTTTATTCGTCATCTTGTAGCAATTTAACTCTAAAGCCAGAAATCTTATTTCAGACAAAGTCTCCATTTGGTCCGGTCTCCTTTGATTACAGTCATTTTCTTTTTGCGATAAAATGAATGAACTCTTGACTCTCATAGAGGTAATAAAGGAGGTAGCAGACCTCTCTTGTCTTTTGACAAAGCCCCTCTCAGCTCTCCCTCACTGCATTTTAAACAAGAGCTCTGACTTTCACCACCTATTGTTTCAGCAAAAAGACACTATAGATGCATTCATGCAAGTAACTCTGACTTGATAATCTGTCTGCTGGAAACCTGTATATTAGGCTTTGCTGCCTTTTGTCTGCAATTTTGGTCTTCTAACCCCCAGTTTAACCCCTTTTTCACCCAACTTCTTAACATCTTCCTTTTTCTTCTAACCTTTTCCATCCCTGTTACCAGTGTGAGAAGAAGGAAGAGTACATTGAGCGCATCCAGACTCTGGACTTTGACACCAAAGCTGCTATAGCATCCCACATCCAAGAGGTATTTCTTCTCCAAAGTAAACAAAAATGTAGAAAATTAAAATAAGTATCATCCTGTGAATTACATAATTTGAGTGCATCTATTAAAGATCTTTTACTCTTCGTTTGGGGGCCAA
>JAPZDY010000003.1:18877043-18893573 GCA_029783645.1 Ctenochaetus hawaiiensis
CAAATTCACACACACACACACACACACACACACACACACACACACACACACACAAACACACCCACACAGACACAGAAAGAGCAGCATCTCAGGAATGCAGTTGTTTTCCTTTAAAGTAGTGACACATTCTCTCTCTGTGGTTCAGGCCCGGAGAATTTGCACACACACACAAATTCAGACAGACAGCAAATGTCAGGATTCCCTGTTTTACTGTCACTTAAACCAACGCGACAGGAAAGCACGTTACGCTAGATAGCAGGTTTAACGTTATATAGCAGATGGCGAAACATTTTGAAGGTGGAAGGGTGATAAATTAAATTTTATATTTTGTACCAGTTGCATAAGAAGATAAATTTTTTTTTGCTCCCAGTGTTTAATCTTATCTATCGCAGGAGCATCTCTAGAATAAAGAAGGATGAGCAGTTTGAGCCACAGGGGCAGATTTGCATATGTTTACCCCTGAAGTGGTCACAGGATACTCTCTTCTCTTCAGCTGTTTTTAACTGCTGCCTTTCCCCTTTCTGTTTTTCGTCATGTCCAGCAGGAGGAAGTTGTTTATTTGTAACCGAATTC
This sequence comes from Ctenochaetus hawaiiensis, assembly GCA_029783645.1. Lineage (NCBI taxonomy): Eukaryota > Metazoa > Chordata > Actinopteri > Acanthuriformes > Acanthuridae > Ctenochaetus > Ctenochaetus hawaiiensis. The sequence goes on from JAPZDY010000003.1 coordinate 18,877,617, forward strand.
ACGGCACGGATGTGGGAAAGACATTTTATACAGACACCACAGCTCAAACACACCAGACTAACACACAATAGATTGTTTGTACTGAAGAAAATGGATTATTGGTTGATTGATGTCTTGAAAATCAACTTATGAGTGGGGAATTTTTCTAACTTTCCTACAAAGACCTCTTTTTCTCAAAGGGGGTGTTGCCAATTAAATGTGCCAAATTTGTTATTATGGTTTGAGAATGAAGAAAACTCAAACAAAATTTGAAAATGAAAAATGAAAAGCTAATAAAACTAAAATACTTAAATTAAGACGGTGAAGCAATTCAGGACGATAATGTGAAAATGTGATCTTTCAGTGCAACTGTAACTGTGTCAGTAGGTTTCTACCATTAAACGATTTAGCTGCAGACTGTGAAATGGAAACAGCCCTAAAGGAATGTTGTTTAATCTCTAAGCTGAGACTAAACTGATGCGCAATCATTAGCACACTTTAAAAAAATGGGCACATGATTTTTTAAGTATAGCTTTAACCTTTTCATACACCAATGACACAAAAACATGATTTTTTTAATAACAGGAAAATGTGTGTCTTTCTCCTCCTCCTGCCTTTAGGTTACACTCTTTAACCTTTTCTTCTTTCTTTTTATTTAACTCCTCTCCATTTCTTTTTCAGGGAGGAGAAGAGTGAGCAGCTTTTGGACACCAGACAGGAGCTCGAAAACATGGAAGTGGAGCTTAAAAAGCTTCAACAAGAGGTAACAGTGACTCACACACACATGCGGACAACATACAAACACTCACAGGACTTCTGTGACTTCACCTGCTGTTCCCTTCTCTTTCTAAGTACTTTGTTTCCACAGAGCTGCCAGGATTTAATCAGCTAGCCAGTGACTTAGCTCATTAGGGGCTATTAGAGCTATCTTTAGGTGAGCAACAGCCTCACATGGCTTTTGATATGAGGTGGGAAGTGGACTGACCCGATGCTGTAAACAAGGTGGATCAGTTCAGGGCATGAAGGACAGATTTTATGAGTGTGGATGCATGTTAGGGATTATATTGTGGACAGTTCTGCTCTATTTATGATTATGTAAAAAAACAAGACTCATAACTATAAGATTACAAAGTGACTGAATGCTCTTAATCTGTGGTTTTGGATGTACAGTGTTATTAGTAACTTTCATGTGAAAATTTTTAACAATTCTGCGCATCAATGCTCTTTATTCGGCTGTCGACCTCTGCAGAGCTACCAGTTGCTGTCGGACGCTCGGTCGGCTCGGGCCTACCGTGACGAGCTGGACGCCCTCAGAGAGAAAGCGATTCGAGTCGACAAGCTGGAGAGCGAGCTGAGCCGATACAAGGAGAGACTTCACGACATCGAGTTTTATAAGGCCAGAGTCGAGGTATACAACCACACACACGTGTACACACACAGCGTTACTTCAAGCCAAGAAGACTCTGTGTGTTAAAAGACACTCCTGAGATACTTGAGAATCATGAAGCTGTGAAAATGAAGTAGCTATAATCTGAAACAATAACAAGTCTTGATAATATTAGTTCATGTTGTAGTCGGAGTGCAAACAACATGTAACCAGCATGCAAGACACCTGCAACTGTCCAAGCTGCATTATCTCATCATGCAGCTCGTGATGCAACTGTTTAAGTTAAATCATTAATAAAACCCACAAAGTAACATCTTACTATACTTTTAATTAGATTTGCAGTAGAAGTATTTGCATGCTTGCTGACTTGCGTTCTGTATTCTAACTTAAACTCGTATTCTCTGTTGATGTGGTGGTTTCTGTAGGAGCTGAAGGAGGACAACCAGGTCCTGTTGGAGACCAAGGCCATGTTGGAGGAGCAGCTTGACGCCAGCAGAACTCGATCTGACAAGCTTCACCTCCTGGAGAAAGAAAATCTGCAGGTCAAATCCAAGATTCACGACCTGGAGATGGTGAGATTATTTTCTCAGTGCAGAGATCTGAGATTTGATTGTACAGACTGATTAGAGTCAAAAGTAGAGATGCTGGGCTTAAAAAAAATCTGGATTAGCAGCAGAGGTAAAAAAGCAGAGTAAAAGGGACAGGGAGTCATTTCATCAGCTGTGTTTTCAGGTTGAGTAAAACACACTGTCTGTCTCTCTGTTATCTCCAGGAGCGAGACATGGACCGTAAACGAATGGAGGAGCTGCTGGAGGAGAACCTGGTGCTTGAAATGGCCCAGAAACAGAGCATGGAAGAGTCCCTGCACCTGGGTTGGGAACTGGAGCAACTATCCAAAACACCAGAGCTGACTGAAGGTAACAGAAGTCGTCTGCATCCAGGATCTTCTTAAAAACCAGACACCAAGAGTCTACATGTTGACTGACAGCTAGATTGAAAAAAATAAAACACAAAGAGGATTGTTTAAGGCAGCAAACAATGGGATGTTGAGTTGAAATATGCTGCTGACCAGGCTGAAGGGTTCAGACAGTGAACAGAGCAGCTCTGATCACTGGCTCCGGGCCCTGGTCTCATCCGTGTGGTTCAGCAGCGTTTGCCAGCCTCCACTGAGTTTTCCTTCCACTCGGTTAAGACCTGTAATTAATATTCAGTGGCTCTTGGAGGATAATCTCTGTGTTTGGATTATAAAAGCTGTTAAGAGGTTTAACTAGCCAGGGATCTGGATAAAGACTTTGTTTGTGTGTGTGTGTGTGTGTCTGTGTGTGTGGGGAGGGGTGTTGTTTGTTAATATGGCTCTTTAAAAGCTTCAAGAGCTACAAAGTTAGACCCCAGGGCTCTATTGCTATTATTGATTTTCTCTCTTTTTTTGCTGGACTTGTTGTAAAATTATATTTTTTAATTATATTTTTTTGTGTTACTTGGTGTCTCTTGACTTGGATCAACAAAAAAGTAAAAACAGGAATTTTATAAATTTGTCTGTTTTTGGTAAAATAGTGTCATATAGTTCACATTGTCTCGCTGTCTTTTGATTCAGCCCCTCAGAAGTCTCTGGGTGAGGAGGTGAATGAGCTGACCTCGAGCCGCCTGCTGAAGCTGGAGAAAGACAACCAGACCCTGCTGAAGACCGTGGAGGAGCTCAGAGGAGCAGCCGGTCAGGACTCTGTGGCTAAACTGGCCAAAGTCAGCCAGGAAAACCAGAAACTGAACCAGAAAGTAAGTAATGGAGTGTGAAACGAAATGTTTTTTCAGTGGTTGAGTTTTGGGTTAGATGAGGACAGATAAACTCCTCTAACACTTCCTCATTTCATCACTCATCTATTTTTAAGGAAAAAAAACTCAGACTGCCAGTTAAGATGAGTTGTGCATTATGAGAAGTGCTTTTCTGCAAAGCAGCACAATTAGAAATTTTCCCATTTCACGCAACAATATGCCTGCAACACATCTATTGCATCACAGAAAAAAAAGTGTTTTAATTTCAGGGAATAATTGCAACAAACATAAGAGATGTATCAGTATCTTTTCAGAGACTGACCGCGCTGTGTTAAGACTCTGTGCAGCCTCAATTTAAGATGCAGTTGCCCCTCATCAGGGTCTCTACTGAGATTAGCATATTGGACCAGCACTCCTCTGTAGTATATCACCCCAACACTTTAGACCTTTTCAGAGTGTGAGAGTGAGAAATAAAAAGAGAAAGGAGAGTGTATGCTGAGGGGTGGATAGGAGGATGAAAGCAAGGCTGTAAATCCAGGCAGTCCTTCTTTGCCTTTTCTTTCCCAGTCTTTGACTCTTCAACGCCCCTCGCTAAGAGAAGTCTCCCAGCTATTTTGAGAACCATAAGCCCACCCCCCCTCCACTTCTGCCCTCTGAATGTAGAGCATGAAATTGTGTTTTTCTCTCACAAAGAGAAAATCCAAAGTGAGAAATGTATTTCTGAATGACTCGGGGACTTAGAGCCAAAACACATTAAAATGTGAATGCAGCTGGTGGACTGGGAACAACAAAAAAAAGTCTCATTTAATCTGTGTGTGTGTGTGTGTGAGTGTGTGTTAGCGTAAATTAACTTGTGTGTGGTTGTCTGAGGAGTTGTGACAGAATGAGGTGATGTATTGTACGTTTCTATCATGGATTAGTAATTACACCAGCTTCTTTGTGACTTCTTTTGAATAGCAGGGTAACTTGCACTGTGATGTTTTGGCTGCATCACATGGCAGGTGATGATGCAGCACTGGATGTAATGCAAGCAAATGTTTCCTGTTGACTGAAGGGGAAAAGTATCTAAAAATGTGTTATAGTCCCGACAAAGAAGACATTAAATCAGGGTTGCTTATCTAAAAAATGTTACTTTATCGTGGTTTGCAGTTGGAGCAGATGGAAAGTGAACTGACAACAGAAAAAGAGTCGCTCCGCAGCGCCGAGTCGCTCAGCACCGACCTGATGAAGGAAAAGGCTTTGCTGGAAAAGACTCTGGAAACACTCCGAGAAAACTCTGAGCGACAGGTATACACACACACACACACACTTACGGATCGAACTTGGGGAGCTAATCCCCAAACCTCATGGTCATCACTTCAAATAATCATCACATATACTTCATTTATTTTGGTGTTAAATTAAATCCTCTGAGTGATATTTGCTTTTCTGCCATATTTCTGCTGAATGTTACATCATTGATTGACAGGCCTGTTGTGTTTGAGTTGGCAGAGCAAGTTAGCACACTGAATGATTATTTTTTTAAAGAGAACAACTTTTCTGAGTGCAGCATTTATGTGCTTTAAAATACAGTTTCAACGCTGGCAGCCTGCACAATGGACAAGCATACGGTCAGATACAGTCAGACAAACGAGGCTTTGAGGCTTCATCATTCACGCTGCTTTATCTACAAAAACCAGCATTGATTCTGGTTCCAGGAAGCTCCAAGAAAAGAACATGACTAAGTCGCGTTTCTCCTGAGAGCAATCTTTGTGCAGCTTATTTTTTTTTATTTGGCACCAAAAATTATTAAGTGGAACTGCTGCTATGTTTTATTGACTGCACAGACTTGTAGCACTCTGTGGCCCAGATACAGTCGTTCACTGTGTGTCTGCAGGGACTTTAAAAGCTGTTAGACCCAAATCTGACACCTTTGATTAGTTAAACCATCGGATTTGTAAAAAGAAATGACCTCGATGGGCTACAGAGGCAGAGAAAACAGCACAGAATCATGAAAGTTTGAAGCAGAACCGTGGGACAAACACTCGTACAAACGCTCCCATTACAGCAAGTTACAGAACAGTGAAGCTCCACATAGCTCACTGCTCCAAACTTGACGAGTACATCTTTTAAGTTAGATGTTACTTCTGACTGATTTTAAATCTCTGATGTCCGTTCTCCAGATGAAGGGTCTGGAGCAGGAGAACAAGCACCTGAGCCAGACGGTGTCTTCTCTGCGTCAGCGTTGCCAGGTTGGTGCTGAAGCCCGAGTCAAAGACGTGGAGAAGGAGAATCGTGTTCTCCACGAGTCCATCTGCGAGACGACCGCCAAACTCAATAAGATGGAGTTTGAAAGGAAACAACTACGTAAGTGATGGGTTACCTAATGTTTCTGCAGTCGGTTGTAATCAACATGGGTTGTTCATTTTGCTTCTTTGTTTTCTTGAAATCTGCTCTTTCTGCTAGTTGCTTTAATATCTGTTCTCTTCTTCTGTGCGTCATTTTTTTTTGTTTTCTATTTGAATTCACAGGATTGAGATTCTGGTTGTTTCTGTCTTTTTTTATGCAGGTAAAGAGCTTGAGGTGATGAAGGAAAAAGGTGAGCGAGCAGAAGAGTTGGAGATTCAGATGCAGAAGCTGGAAAGAGACAACGAGAGCCTGCAGAAGAAAGTTGCCAGTCTGGGAATCACCTGTGAAAAGGTCCATGTTTATTTCTGCCTTGTAGTCATTTGATGTGTCGTCGTGTCTTTGTCAGGACCCCAACATATAATAATTTTAGTTTTGTTTGTGTGATGTTAACAGATTAGGTGTGGAATATTATTTATTTTCCAAACCTTTGAAGGAAAAGAAGCATAACATGGCTAAATAAAGAGTTGACATTATATTTACTGCGTTTGAAATGTTTGTATATAGCATTGTGCATTCTGATTAACCAGCATTAAGAGTTTAACTTAAAGTTGAACAGCCTCCCGGAGGATTGGCAAGAGTTACCAGCCTCTGTGGCTCAGATTTTCACTTTTTAAGTGTATCATTATCCTTGTCAGCTTTCAGAAGAAACATCTTTGACTTTCTGTGGTAAAAACCTTATGGATTTGAGGTTTTAAGGCATGACATGCTATGATCTCCCCCGGCTCAATGACTCATTTTCTGCATTAAAGAATATATATTACAAGCTGGATTTCACATTTTGACACATGCTCTCATTCATCTCTATTTCTCATTTACTGTTTCTGTTACTCTTGGAGCTTTGTTCTGCTAGTATGAAAACTTTTTGATTTTACTGCCAAAGTTACACCATTAGACAAAAACCATCTGCTCCTCATCTTCATCCATCACTTGTGTGTGCAGGTGTCGTCTTTGGAGAAGGAGAACACCGAGCTGGAGGCAGAGGGTCGTCGTCTGAAGAAGAAGCTGGATGCTCTGAAGAACATGGCCTTCCAGCTGGAGGCTCTGGAAAAGGAGAACTCCCAGCTGGAGCAGGAGAACCTGGAGCTTCGCCGCTCGGCCGAGAGCCTCCGGTCAGCGGGGGCGAAGGCGGCTCAGCTGGAGGCGGAGAACCGGGAGCTGGAGAGCGAGAGAAGCCAGATGAAGCGTAGCCTGGAACTACTCAAAGCCTCATCCAAGAAGACTGAGAGATTAGAGGTAAGAAAGATTGCTTCTGTGACCGAAGAGCAGCGTCATGAAGCCTCTTTTGAGATCCAACAGGCCAGCTCTAAAGCTAAAGGCCTCAGATTTTGTAATTTAGTATCACCAATTAAGATTTTAACAGGTAAGTTGCAGGGGATTTGGCATATAACAGCATCAGGGAGCGGCGCAACTAGTTCATTGATGCTTTTAATATCCCAATATGGCTTTTCCTCTCCCAGGTGAGTTACCAGGGCCTAGATACAGAGAACCAGCGTCTGCAGAAAGCTTTAGAGAACAGCAGCAAGAAGATCCAGCAGTTGGAGGTCGAGCTTCAGGAGGTGGAGGCCGAGAATCAAACCCTCCAACGCAACCTGGAGGAGCTGAAGATCTCCAGTAAACGCCTGGAGCAGCTGGAACAGGAGGTGGGCAAAGAGAAAACTCTTTCACATGATGTGTCAGTAACGGCAGCCCGGAAAATAAATATAGTGTCAGTGTAAAGAAATTTGAGGTATTTCTGGACTTCACTCCTCTGTGAAGCAGAAGAGATACAACATCACATGGGGGGATAGCCGTAGGTGGTTTACTGACACAGCTTCAGTTACTTATTATGGGATGGACTGATTCTGCCTGGCAGAATGGGGTCAATCAGATTGGCCCAAAAAGCTGCAGTTGAGGCGGATTGAGAGTGGTGTTTGTGATACAGCAGCATCTTGTTTGTATGTGAAAATAAACAGTTCAAGTTCAGATTTATTTGGCACTGCCACTCTTTTAGTTCATCCTGATGAAATATCAGCTTATTTCCCATCAGAGCCGGATTATCCAAGATTATTTCACAAAATTGATTATTGGCCCTTTGCGTTAATCTGTGTCCACTTTTTAGCCAAACATGTATTTACAAGGCATTTAAAGCAAAAATAATCCCATTAAATGATGTCTGATCCGTTTGCTCTCAATTACCTCCCGTTCACCCCTTCAGAATAAGACTCTGGAGCAGGAAAGTTCCCAGCTGGAGAAAGACAAGAAGCTTCTGGAGAAGGAGAACAAGCGTCTGAGGCAGCAGGCTGAGATCCGTGACTCCAAGCTGGATGACAACAACCAGCGGATCTCCTCGCTGGAGAAAGAGAATCGGACCATGGGCAAGGAGATGATCTTCTTCAGGGACTCCTGCACGAGAGTCAAAGACCTGGAGAGAGAAAACAAAGAGCTGGTGAAGCAGGCCAGCATTGATAAGAAGACTCTCATCACACTCAGAGAGGTGAGACGTCTGCAAATATTTGTTTTCCCAACATGTCATGAGACTGAACTTCAAATGCTCACTTTAACTGTTCAAATCATTTGTTAATATCAAACTTTCTTTGCTTCCCTTTAAATATTATTATTTTATACTAAGTAACATTAAAGTTCTGTTGTTAAATCACAAGCTGATGTTATGACTCATTGCTAACTTTTAATTTGACTCTACCATTGAAGTTATGCCTCAGTTTTTGTTATTGATGCCTAAATGGAAGGTGTTGGAAAGTTTCAGAGTCATTTGATATGTTTGTGTTCATGTGTTTAGGAGCTTGTGAGTGAGAAGCTGCGTACTCAGCAGATGAATAACGATCTGGAGAAACTGACCCATGAACTGGAGAAGATTGGTCTGAATAAAGAAAGGCTGCTGCACGATGAGAGCTCTGATGACAGGTATCATCTCACAAACATGCACAAATACACAAAGCCCCACTGTTCTCCGCTCTGCTCTGGCTCTTAAAATGGTTTCTGTGTCATCTTGGGATCAAAATCTTCAGCTGGGATTCTAAATAAATCAGTCTGTTGACCCATTTTAGATCAGGTGTTAAGGTTTGAATTAATCTGAGTGCATTGCAGAGTCATCCTGTGGGAGATTTTCTGAGCCAAACTCCCCAAACTGCAGCACTTTCCCTAAAAGTCAGTTTGTCCTGCTTTATTGTGGCTATAATGATGATACATTACTCTGTGTTTGGGATTGAAAGTGTGTGATCACAGTCTTGTGGGCAAGAAAACACTCACATGGAGCTACTTTGAATATTTTTCAGGTTTAAGCTCCTGGAAACCAAACTGGAGTCGACTCTGAAATCATCTTTGGAGATTAAAGAGGAGAAGATCGCCGCCCTTGAGGCCAGACTGCAGGAGTCCTCGAACCTCAACCAGCAGCTTCGCCAGGAGCTCAAGACGGTCAGCAACACACACGTGCACAGTGTTTGGATGTGTTGCATAAAGATACATAACTCAACCACAACACATTTCTTGCCTCAAATAAAGCTAAAACACAAAAATCTCCACCTGAGAACACCGCGTCCCTAAACCCCGTCCCCTGCAGTCTTAAACATTAGAAACACTGACAGAAAACACAGACTCAGGGTTAAAAACAGGGCTTCTCCAGGCCGATACATTATTTATTCATCCACTCTTCCACTTCTGTCGCCACTTTATCTATTCATGAGGCGGCAGGAGTCTGTGAACGAGGTGGAGCAGAGTGGAGGATGTCTGCTTTTCCAAAGGGAGGTGTGTTTGTGTGTTGAACTTGCTGACACGCATCGTATTCAAGTTAAAAGGTTGAGTGGAAAAGTTGAAGGCATCTGTTGATGATTTCTAACAGACATTATTCATGTTATTTTCTGACTGTTTCACAGAGTGAATTTACAGTCAAACCTGGAGCTGTATTTCATTTTCAGCCACCTCGGATTCTCTTGATATTTATGTTTGAGGAATTAATTTTCTTGCACTGAAGGAGAACCAAAAAAGCAGCCAAGGTTTTTTTTGTTGATTCATGTGTCTCCTCTCAGGTGAAGAAAAACTATGAGGCGCTGCGTCAGAGGGAGGAGGAGGAGAGGATGGTGCAGAGCTCGCCCCCCCGAGGTGCAGAGGACCCTCAGGCTGTCAGTAAATGGGAGAAAGAGAGTCATGAAGCCACCAGGGAGCTGCTGAAAGTCAAAGACAGGCTCATCGAGGTGGAAAGGAATGTAAGTGAGCACGATATCAAGATGTGCTCATGTGAGATATCCAGCATGAGGGGTAAACACACATATTTGGGTTGTCTGCTTTGTTGTGAATGTTCTCTCGTATCTCTTATTTTATGTGTGTCTTTTGCCCAGAATGCCACGCTGCAGGCGGAGAAGGCGGCCCTGAGGAGCCAGCTCAAACAGCTGGAGACTCAAAGCTCCAACCTGCAGGCTCAGATAGTGGCTGTGCAGAGACAGACGGCGTCTTTGCAGGAGAACAATACGACGCTGCAGACGCAGAACGCCAAGCTGCAGGTAATCCCCCTGCACATCCTGCACAATAGTCCAGTGACCAGTAAGAATTGACGACTGCTTGCTGGTTCCAGTTTGGTCTTTTAATTGTATTTTACAAATTTCCCGACCTCAAGATCTTTATCTAAGTCTAACCAAGAAGTTTCTGGTGCTGTTTCCACAGTGCATCATGCAGTTGTTAGCTAGTCGGCCTTTTTGCCACATTGCTCTGTTTGTACAGTTGCTTTGCCAGGCTGCTTAGCTGCTTGGATTTAGACTTGTACTCCGTGTTTGGCAGCAATTCAAACCCTGCTTATGGGCGACAGGATTTACACTGACCATACACCAGCTTCAAGCTGTTTCTATGGGTGATTGTGTCTCTTAAAGTGTGTGTATTTTATCTCTGTAGGCAGGTGTGTACGTACAGGAAGTAAAAATTTTGTTTTCATTCAAAGGTACAAAAAGTGTGTCATCACCTGAGCAGAATGTGTGTGTGTGAAGTATTAGAGTGTTAATACACACACACAGGTCATGCTAACAGAGAGATCTGAGACCAGGAAACCACAGTTACCACAAAGGAAACATGAAAAGAAACAGTTTTCCTGCTGGTGCTTTGTAGATGGAGCTCACATACAAGGGCCAGATCAAACCCAACAGCAACACAGTGCCCCCTGTAGACGAAAACAGAAACAACCTCCCCTTAATGTACATGCACTATTTGTCTTTTGGTGTTTGTTTTTAGTAACTTTAAGGAAAAAGGGCTTTATTAAGTGTTAATGGATAAAAAAATGCTAATTGCTAATCTGTAATTTGAAACTACTTACTTTTTTTAATCCACTATCTCCTCTTTATCCCTTTAGGTGGAGAACTCCACCCTTAGCTCGCAGAGTGCGTCCCTCATGGCCCAGAATGCCCAGCTGCAGAGCCAGCAAAGCAGCGTGGAGAGTGAGCGAGAGGGAGCTCTGAAGGAGAAGGAGGAGCTGAGGGCCACCTACGAGCTCCTCCTCCGTGACCACGAGAAGCTGGCGGCGCTCCACGAGAGGCAGGCGGCCGAGTATGAGGCCCTGATCGGAAAGCATGGGGGCCTGAAGAGCTCCCACAAGAGCCTGGAGCAGCAGCACAGGGACCTGGAGGACAAGTAAGATGGGGTTTAGGAGCAGGGGATTAGCATAAGCTGAAGCTGTGACTTAATGCACCATGTCGACCTTCTTTTGGACATTGTCACATGAAGATATATATTAAATATCAGAGCTACCATGTTAAGTAACTGAAGAAAACCATGGTCTTTTTTTTTGTGTGTGTAAAGGTACAAGCAACTCCTGCAGAGGAAGGGGGATCTGGAGGATCTGGAGAAAAATCTGAAGGAGCAGCAGGAGAAAATGTCGCTTGAGAACCAAACACACCAGGCCACAGCTGACCAATGCAAACTGCTGAAAGAGGAAAATGACAGGTCTGATGTGCCTTTATCAACATAAACATGCTTACAAAGTGATTAAACACTTTAAAGTTTTGTTTTTTTTCCTAAATCATATGTTATTAAATTGGAAAACACTTTTTACATGCACATGTATCTCTATACTGAGGAAACCCTGTGCTTTCTCTTCAGGTTGAACACTACCTATCGTCAGCTGTTAAAAGACAACGAAAACCTCCAGCTGGATCATAAGAACATAAAGAGCCAGCTGAACAGCGCCAAGCTGGACCAGACAAAGCTTGAGGCTGAATTCTCGAAGCTGAAGGAGCAGTACCAGCAGCTGGACATCACATCCACCAAACTCACCAACCAGTGTGAGGTGAGAAGGTTCATCTCTCCTCTTCTCTCTTCTCGTCTCCTCTCAATTCCTCCTCTTTCCTCTGTCTCCCAAATGTCTCATATTTGTTGCTCAGGCAGGTTTTCTTAGCATCTTCTTGTTATATGTTTGTGTGTTTTAGTTGTTGAGTCAGCTGAAAGGAAACCTGGAGGAGGAGAACCGTCACCTGTTGGACCAGATTCAGACTCTGATGCTACAGAATCGCACACTGCTGGAGCAAACAATGGAGAGCAAGGACCTGTTCCACGTAGAACAAAGACAGTACATGTAAATATATATATTTCCTTCCAAACTGACAGCAAATCCTGCTGTCTAAGCTGGCCTCTATCAGAAATTATTGTTATTGCTGTGTTTCATTAATTTGTTTCATAATGAGACACTAAAAACAAACTGGTTGCATTTTTATTTGGATAGAACATATTTTCACATATGTGTTTCCCTTCCTTTTCCCACCATTCAGAGACAAACTGAATGAGCTGAGAAGACAAAAAGAGAAGCTGGAGGAGAAGATCATGGACCAATACAAGTTCTACGACCCCTCACCTCCACGCAGGTAAAAAACACACTTTTTCTAGTAACACTGGTGTGATAAAAATATTTTACCGACCAACCCAAACGGCATCAGAGATTGCTTGTTGACTCATATCTCGAAGGCAGGGGAATTGCAGAAAACACTCATACTGCAGCCTCAGGAAAGGATGCATCAAATATTTATGGTCTGCAGAGCTTTAAACAGCTGGATATATTTCAACATTGTTATCTTCAGAAGATTTAGAAGATGAAATAGAGCCTTAAAGAGAGCAGAGAGCACAGATGAAACAAGTCAGTCAGTTAAAATCTGTTGTTTTAACTTTATCTTTTCTCTTTGTTCCTTATGCTATCTCTGTCTCACTTCCTGTATCGCTCCCGTGTAGGCGTGGCAATTGGATCACTTTGAAAATGAAGAAGTTGATCAAGCCAAGCAAAAGCCGAGAGAGGATGCGCTCTCTCACACTGACTCCCTCCCGATCAGAGTTGGGCGACGGTTTCCTCTCCTTACCTCAGGACAGCCAGGACAGCTCGTCCATCGGCTCCGGCTCCAACTCGCTGGACGACAACCTGACACACAAGAGGAGCAGCAGTGAGTACAGGGGCAAAACACACACACACACACACACATACACACCTATACCTATATGCACACATATGTAGACACAAGGAGTCAGTGTGGTGTCAGCGTACAAACAATACATATTTAATGTAACTGTGATCAGGCGCTCAGACTTTATTTCATACACAAATGGAAAAAAAAATGCACATTCAAACAAAGCAGCTAGCAAAAAAGTAACCAGCTACTTTCATTTGATGCTGAGCACTGTGACATAAAGGCACAAAACCACAGAAAACACACTTCTGCTTTGTGTGTGTGTGCGTGCGAGTGTGTGAGTGTGTACAGGCTGAGTGGCTGAGTGGGTCTTTCCTCCCCTAACTACTCCTTTATCTTTCTCTCTCTCTCTGCAAAGGGAGGAGAGGGCAGCAGTCCCATGCCCAAGGGCAGGGTTCCACCAATGGTATGCTGCGGATGGGGAGGGTGGGCGGGGTTTCTGACCCGACTGTCATGACTCTCAGGGCATGTTTTCGTGAGTCCATTGTCTGTGTCACTCAGCTGTCCTAGAGGTTTTGAAGGTTAAGCTGCACAGCACAGCAGGGTCGACTCTGAATGTTGGACCTGGTTTGAAAAGGAGATGCATTTCCTGTATTTGAAACAATAGAGAGAGCACTTTTTCTGTAACCTGACCCAAAAAATAAAGCTCTGTGTGGCACCACGGGAAGCTGCATAAAATCTGATACTTGAGTTAGATGAGCTGGGGTTGAAAAAAAAAAGGTTACAGAAGTGCAAAGTTCTCTTTTATCAACGTTCTGGTAATTCAAGTGCATCTCAAGTGGTTCAAATACTGGAAAACACCTCAGGTACCTTTCATCTCAGGTCCAGTTCCTTCTTAACTTCTCCCCTCCATCAGGGTCTCAGATTTGTCAGCTCTCAGTTGAAGTCGTGCTAACCCGCTGGTCTGTGCAGTTCACCTGTAGGTAGCAGAGAAACGTCCTCTAACGTAGCGTCTAAGCTATTAAAAGGTGCAATGCATTGTGGTTGACATCCAGTAAAATTGCATCATTATGATGGTTGTCTGGATTTGGTAGAAGACAGAATAGAGAATACAGGCTGTAAATTTGCTAGTAGGTTTACTTGACATAAACAAGTAGGTGTGTTAGTTTAATAATAAAACTGCAAAGTTGTGTTAATTTATGCAGTTTTATACTGTGTAAAATCAGGAAGCTACAGTTAGCAGAAGTAGGATAACACAAGTGAGTCAGTGTATTTTTCCCTCCTGTGGGTTAAGCCAAGGACCACAGAAACTTGTAGCTAACACACACTGTAAAGTACATTATATTTATATTTTTTTTAGTAAAAAGTTAAAAAAGTGCTATAAAAGAAACAACATGACATCTCACACTCCGTGATGCTGCTCTTCTGCCCTTTGACCTTTTCACTCTCCTGATTGCACCCTTTAATATTCTCCATCCTCTGTGTTTCACGTGTGGTGACGTGTTGTTGTGTTCACTATGAAATCCTCTGAAATCAGTTGCGGAAAACAACACATGTGATCGCTAACCTGAGAGTGAATGTGTGTGCAGATGAAATGTGTGTATGTGTGTGTGCGCATATTTGCATCATGTGTTTACATCTGTGTACTTTTTATTTTATTTTTTCATGATGTGTCTTTGCACAGAAGTCTGCCCTTTAAAAGTATTGTTCAGGTTTTAAAGGAAGCATTGTAGTCACCTTAAAAACACTTTAAAAAATCTGGTTTTTATTTAAAAATGGTAAATTTGAAATAAATTATCTTTTTCTAAAAGAGATAAGAATGTACATAACCTTCATCACACAAGTCTCACGACATAAAAAGTTTATGTTTTTGTGTTCAGCTTCATTAACTTCTTGTAATGTTAATATATCTGTAACAGTGTTTCTATGAAATCTTGAGAGGGGAGTTTATTTGTATGGATTTAATTACCTAAAACTCTATAAAAAAACAAATTTAGGCTTTTTTTACATGTCTTAAACCATAGTGACTGTGTCTGTTACATTGTTGTCTGTTGTCCAGTCGAGTGTCCGGGGGCTCAGCTCTCTCTCATAATCTCTCCCCTGACTCTCTTTGTGAAAATGTTAACCACATCCCTCTGTTCTGCCCTCCTTTTTTTTGTTGTTTTTTGTTTCTCCTCCTCTACCTCCCTCGGGCTTGTTCTGTCGCTCTCTTCTCCTCCTGTCTGTCTGTCTGTCTGTCTGTCTGTCTGTCGGTCTCTGGCTGCGCTCTGACAGCTATAAAAAGGTTGCCTTTCATGAGGAACAGATCCAAGGACAAAGACAAGGCCAAAGCCATCTACCGGCGCTCCATGTGTAAGACCTCCCGTTAGCCGCCACGCTAGCTCTCCTGCTCTCCTCCGCCTCCTCCTCTCCCTCCCTCCCATCGACACACTAGGAGAAACAAAGGAGGAACAGTCACTGATTTCATGGTGGTTGCAGTGTGGGGACATTACAGCAGTTTAAGGTTTCAGTCGAGGCTCTTAAACTGACTCGAACTTACAGTCTTTCATTTTTTGAGGTTGTTTTCCACTTAATTTTTAAGACATAGTTAAAGTATTTCTGAGGTAATTTTATCTGAAATCTGATGCTTAAAAAAGGATTTATCAAAGATTTAAGAACCCACATGCTGCATCTGGATAACAGTGACTTGTTCTTGTAATTTTCTCTTAGTAACCCCCACCTCTCCGTCACTAACCTCCACTCAGCGTCTGCCGCCTCCACTCCCCATGTAGTGTGTCTCCTGTTAGCTTTTATCAGCTTTTCATCAGTGTAGCGTCACTTTGTTCTCACTCCTAGCAGATGAATGAAAAACACAAACTTCACTAACATGAAAAAGAAAAAATGTTTGTACAAGAAGCCGAATGCAGAAGCTGATGAGCTTTCAGTGCGGTGACTGTGCGAGTCGCTATGCAACGGGCAACTTACCGGGCAGCTCTGTCATGTGCTCTGTGGTTTCATTTTTGTTTGTGTATCTTGAATGAAAGGCTTTGTGTGAGTGGGGGGGGGGGGGGGGGGGGTTTTTATGGGGGG
>JAPZDY010000003.1:18896482-18950963 GCA_029783645.1 Ctenochaetus hawaiiensis
CTCAGCAGTGTGATGTGTCACAACCAGGGTGTGTGTTGAGTTGTATATATATATTTGTGTGTGTGTTGACCAGTGACCAGTGCAGTAATTATTCATTAGAAATTCAAATTTGGTGTCGCTCATCTCCTGAGAACCGGTTTGAAATGATTTCACGGTCTCTGGTTTTCCGGCTGAAACTGTCAAATACAGTCAAGGTCATGTTGTCACCGACCCTTTTCTTCTTTTCTTCCTCCTTTAATCTTCCTCAGTTTCACACAAAGCACAAAATCTCCCATTTTTTTTCCCCTTTTTATGCTAATTTTCTTGCTTCCTCTCTGGTCGTCTGTTGGTCAGTTTTGTCTCTCTCAGTTGGATTCAGGTGTCTGGGTTTCCTCCGTCAGTAGTCGCTTTGTTTATTCACTGAACATATTGTGGTTGCAGCCTGGCACCGTGCCGCCCTTCCTGCCCCTCTGCCTGGCATGTGCCATCTGCTGCCCCAGCAGGAGGCGCTCTGTCAAACCGTCAGCGTGCACATACGTGTTACTCTTTGTGTTAGTGCATGTCTGTGTGTATACATGTTAAGTGTATATATATCCTAACTCTGTGTGTGTCTGTGTCTGTGTGTGTGTGTCTTCCCTCTTGTCCCTCACCCAGCCTCCAGACCCTCCAGTCTCCATAGCAACAGGACCACCAGTAGTAATAGTAACAATAACTCCTACCTCACTTCTCCTGTGGAGGGTAAAGGTATGATCCTCCTCACCTCACCCCTCCTCCCCTCTTCTCCTCCTCCTCTTAACTAACCAATCTCACTTTCCTTCTTTTCTCATTTTCTTTTCCTTAAATGTTTTCACTCAAATCTTTGTCAGTGTGTTCTCCTGTAAAAAACTGGATCCAGTAAATTTTGTCCGCAGTTAAATGTTGAGGGTTGATTTTTCCCTTGTTTTTTTTTAATCAGTTTTGAGTCTATAATGTTTTACTGATGGTAAAGATTTGTTTTAAGAATCCAGGTGGGCAACAGGTTCACTTTAACTGCATTATAGCTAAGAAAAAAAGGATAAATCATTCATTATAGTTACTACTGAATGCAGGTTTTGATGTAGGCGCAACAGACATTTTTTTAAACTCATTAATGATGGATGAAAAGTTTTATTAATGAACTTTCAAAAATCTATAAGACTTGCCAGTTATGAAGACTCAGTCAGAAAGAGCAAACAACAAAGCAGTATATTACGGTATCTTGCAGTACATTTTGACTTTTAAATGGCCTGATTTATATATAAAGTGAAAATGTAGGCGGTAAAGGAGAACAGTGGTCCAATCACTCCCTCCGTCTCCTCCCACAGGCACGTTGAACGGCAGCCTCAGCAGGCCTCACAGTGAGAGCAGCGGAGAGTTCAGCCTGAGTTTGGACCAGGAGGTTTGGTCCAGCAGCGGCAGCAGCCCCGTCCAGCAGCCCACCTCCTCCCGCTCCTCCCACCAGAGCCCCCTGCAGCTGCGCAGGTCCCTCGACACGTCCGCCGCCACGGCCGCCGGCAGCCTTGGGCAGATCAGAAGCGACGAGGTGCTTTCTCTGCAGCAGTTCCTGGACGAGGGCATCGATCCTGCAGAGGTCAGGCCTTTGTGATAAGTTCATGTTGCTGCTGCTCCTGTTTTCTCAAGTTACAGTTTTTATTTTTAAGGCTGAAATGATGAAGATTTTGGATAAAAAATTAATGACTTTTAGCAAAATTTACATCAAAGATCTAATGGTTTAATATAGAAGGATGAATACTTGACTGAGTTGGTGGTGTTTGCTCTGTCCTCTGCAGTCTGGCAGTCAGGAGAACCTCACTGTAGACTCTCCTCGCCTTTCCACTTCCTCTGAGCACGTGCAGAAAGAACGCACCACAAAGGGTCGGGGCATTTTACGCTCCTCCAGCGGGAAGGCGGCACCGGTCAGCTCTGATCGCCCGCCGAGATCCGCTGGACAACCGGGTCGCCCAACCCTGCGTAAGGCGGAGAGCACCCGTGTAAAAGGCTCCGCCCCAGTTCGCTCCAGCCTTTCCTCGCAGAGCAAAGCCACATCTGTCTCCGAACGCCTGGACAGCGCCTCCTCCACGCTGCCCCGGGCCAGCAGCGTCATCTCCACCGCTGAGGGCACCACGCGGCGCACCAGCATCCACGACCTGCTCTCAAAGGACAACCGGCAACCCGTGTCCGTCGATGCTTCTCCTCCCGTCGCTCCCGCCAAGGCTGGGGTTCGCTCCCAGCCTACACCCAGTGAGTACCACCCCAACAGCACCAACCTAAAGGGACCCCTTACCACCACCACCTCCACCACCACCCCACTACCCAAGTCACACAGCTTACCCTGTCATAACTTGGAGGATGGCGACCTCTCCACCCTTGAGTCTTTCCTCGGCCCTTCCTTCACTGTCGAGTCCGTCTTCATGGACTCCATCTTTAGCGAGTCGGCGGGCAAAAACCTCCCCTTCCTGTCTCTAAACCCCACCCTAGTCAGCAACATCAGTGGGCCTCCTGTTGCAAATAAAACACACCCTCCGCCCGCCCCGAACCAGGCCTCTCACAGCCAGTCAAATGGCCAGATGAGATCCAGCCCGGCCGATCTAAAAGAGTATAACGAGGGCATCGAACCCAACCGTGTGAATAATTCTGACCAATCACTGAGCCCAGAGGACAACCAGTCCCTGTGGTACGAGTACGGGTGCGTGTGAACGACAGGGAGGTTCTGGCTTCTCAACCAGACTTGACTTAAAGAGGGAAAAATGACAGGACGGATAAAAATCAAATCCTCCTCTGCATGTATTTATTAGAGCACTGTCTATCTCTGTTTGGTGTTTTTGTTTCTTTTCTTTTCTGTTTTTCCATGGTGCTGATCGGTGAATCGCTACTTTGTTGTTTCTTTTATTTTTCTGTCTTGTTCTTTTCTCCGCGGTGGGATTTTTTTATTAAAATATTTTTCTGTTCATATTAACGTTTCCCATCAAATCTGTTTCACTGGCTAACATTACACTATTATCTGTTGTTTCGGGTTCATGCAGAGTTTGAGATTATTATATCTGCTTTCAACTTAAATCTTAAATCAGCAGCGAATCATATATATTAAAGATTCAATAGATCTTTTACCAGGATTCATTAAAAACAGGACATCTTAGCGTCACAAATATTAAAAAAACCCAAATGATAAATGTTCATGTGTCAGATAATAGGCTCACTTTCCACTTCCTGTTTGTTCTGTATGATGACGTTTGGGATTTTGTCTTTTTTTTTTACTGCTTTTTATTTTTTGCATCATCCACTAAATTGCACGGCTTCGTTCTGTCCTGCTCATTTTGATCGCTGTGATCAAAATGGTTATAATTATCTTCTTTATTTGGTTCTGTTAATGGTGTGTACTCTCTGTTTTTGTACATTTGACACTTTTTTTCTGTATTTTCTTTTATAATATTAACTGGGGCATTTTGCTCTGGTGGGTCTTGACGGACCTCTTGGGCTGAGGAGCAAATGATGAAGCTTCATTCCCAAAATGATCTGAGGGAAGGTAAAGCTGGTTAAGTGAAAGTTGTTAGTGAAGGCAGAGGAGTCGGGTGCTTATTGATCAGGGAGTAAATACAGTAAGTTGTGATAGTTTTCAGGGGTCAGATTGTTTTGTGAATGAAGTTAACATCATTTCTTTTGGTTTGAGGAAACTTTGAAACTCTCATCTTGATGCACCACAACTTGGGAACGGATCATATTTGATTATGTATTAAGACTGACGAGATCTTGTACAGATTGTTGGAATCATTAACTTATAATCAAAGACAAGCACTGCTTCAGGTGCCCATGCTAGTCGTACTGTCTGCCTCTAGATCCTTATTTATTTCTGCTTTTTTTTGGATTCTGTACTTGCTGTTTTGAAGTTGCTTTATTGTATTTATCCTAATCCACAGCACACGCAGGTATGAATGAAATGAAAATGTCTTTGCCACTGTCGACAGATGTAACATAAACATTGCCTTTGTCCTACAGATGTGGAGGGCAGAAAGTCAAAAAGCAGGAGCGGGGAGCCGCAGCAAAGCTGCTAAACCCCGCCTCCCCCCCCCCCCACCACTGTGGTCTGACTGCTACCATGCTGTGAGCGCGTGGTGAGTGCGTGCTGCTCGAGCGGGAGGAACGGGGAGGGGAGGAGGGAGGTGGGGGTTCAGTCTTGTCTCCATGGGAACCTCAAACATGGTGTAACAGATGTTGTCCATCCTGCCGTGCACTTGTTCCCCCCCCCCCCTTCCTCTGCTTCTGTAATCTCCCCACTGTCCTGTTTGTTGCCCCGCTGTCCCCGTGGTGCCAAACGCCTGCTCACAAAGCCTGACAGGACCCTCGTCTGCATGGCATATGGGCCATTTCACCGTGTTGCTCCGAGTGGACGAGCGCTCTGCCTGTTTTTGTGTCCCCCGAATCCCCCCGACGTGAGGAGTCGTCTGACTCCGGCACCTCGCCGTATCCCTCCTCCATGATGCTTCCTGTGCTCATTGGTGAAGGTGGCTGCTGAGTGTTTTCCTGTTGGTGGGAAAGGCTGCTTCTTGTTGCTGCATGGCTTCAGTGTGGCACTAAAAATCCTTCCACCTTCTCCTTCCTTTGACAATGCATGTAGATCCAGGCTGGCTGCTTTCCCCTCTGTTTCCCCTCACACATCACTGTCCACTGGTAGCATCTCACTTCTAACCTTTTCTCTCTCCTTTTTTTTTTTTTAACTTTTTGTGTTGTGTTCTCTTTGTTTCTTTCAACTTTGCCTCTTTGCTTTCTAATCTGTCTCCTTTTCTTGTCTCACTCTTTTCACTCCTATTTGCTTGCCTGGGACTCAGAGAGAAAGGTGGCCTTGGAGCTGTGTGTCTGAAGCCTAGTAGAGTTAATCTGCTGAGACCGTCTACAGTGAGAAAAAGATTGTATATCCCACTCTCCCTTTTTTTCTTCCCTGTCATGTTTTTTTTTGTAAACCGGGACACTTCAGTAGAGAAAAGTGGCTTCCTTCTCTGTTTTGTTTTTCTTCCTTGAATCAAGGAAACAAGAGAAAAATGCTAGAAAATGTTGCTGTGAGTTTTTTTTTCTATAAAGACTAAAGCTGTGGCAGATTGCACTGCCATGTCTCCTTCAGTGTGACAGACTTTTAGATGTGCACTAGTCTATAAGGACTAAGATTCAAGTGCCAACGTTCACACAGCAGCCAAACGGGCTCTTAAAACGTACTGATCACTCAATTTTTGGATCTTCTGTGCAACTTCTTAGTCAGTTAAACCTTCTTCTGCCCATAAAAAAACAAGTCTTTTTTGTAAAAAAGGGCAGCATGCACAAGCAAAGACGACATTCAAGCTCGGACAGAACATTTTCAAAGCATGTCAGCACCCAAACATTGACGACTCAACCTGCTATCAGACTGAAGAAACACAATCTGCATGGAGCGATCAATCAATCAGCCAATCACCCCGCTTCCTTTATCCAATCAAAGAGGAGGACAGTGTTCAGTGGGGATTTTTTAACTTGCCAGGATGCCAAATGGACTCGGACTGGAAGCCATGAGAGCTGTGTGATTGGCGTCTGTTGCCTGCCAGTCATGAGTGAGAGTCATGTGATCTGAGCACGAGAGAGGGAGCGTTCCAGGTCACCTATATGATATTTGGCAGCCATGAAAACCCTGAAACAAACCCGACACGCTGCTCATCTTCGCTTGAATCATATGTCATAATATTGCTTCCCATCCTGCTCTGAAGTGGAAACTAAAAAAAAGCACAGCCGCAGCTCATTAACATGCCGTCACAGTGTTGTGTATCTGCTGTCGGAGAAAGGCGTTCAGTGAGGAACCGTGAATGAATCTGACTGGAGTATAGGTGACCTGTGATCGACCCTGTGCTTACTGAACATGTGCAGATTTCTGTTGCTGTGTTGAACATGATGGTGATGATGAGACCCAGTGTTTTTCCTCCTTTTCCACTTTTACATAAATCCATTTGATGTAATTAAAATTCATCAAGACTACCGTGTGCTGTTTGTGTTTTATGTTTGAACCAACAGGTTCAAATTTCCATGATATTTTCAGAAGTTCCTTGTGTTAAAGCAGGAGGTGGAGGAGAAACCTGCATTTCAATGTTGCCCTTTGCTTAGCACTTTGACATTCAATAGAAATGTGAGAATGTAGAATTTCCCTTTTAACATGACAGCAAATTGTATAATACACATAATGCTTTTCATTTTACAGCCTCAAAAAGATCCTGCCTTGCTAGAAGAGATGTTTACTCAGTTCTGTGGTCATTTTTGAGGCTGTCATGGTGTCAAATTGTACTGTAAGGTGTTTCTAACCTGGTAACATTAACCTCTAAAACACGGACAGAGACAGGAATTTTGCCTTTTTCACTTCATTCTTTTTTAAAAAATATCTTGCCTACATTACCCATAATGCAACTCAACTGCTGAGGGGTCCATCAGAACTTGAGTTATGTCGTGTCAGTGGTGGGTAATATGGCCTTTTGACTCTAGTCTCGAGAAGACTGGAAGCAATGCAGAATATTACAAACTGCAGTTCCTTGGATGTCCACTTGAGGGCCGCCTCCAAAAGCGAGCCAATTCTCCCCAAAAACTGGTGGTTTTTTTCCACCTTAAAAATATAATTTATGATACTTTCAGGTCTTATTTCAGTATATTTTTTTTAGGTCAACTATCTTTTATTAATTAATTTTTTGTATAAAAAGAAGAACTGAAATTTAGCAAAGGGAAGCCCTTGTGTGAAAAGAGGAAATATATTGATTAAAGTGTTTATGCACACCTGTGATTCACCTACACAGGTGTTTTTGACATTGTAGCTGATTTTCAGGACTGTGTGGATGTTCACAGGCGATATTTGACAGAGATCTTTTCTGTTCTTGTAGCTTTGCTCCTGTTTACCCTTTTTTAAGGGTGAGGCAACTTAATATATCTTTGCCATTGTTTGTTGTACAAGAAGTTGGACAACATTGTTTGATTTCCAGCAAGACTGGTAGAGCATCATTTCCATACATCACGTCCACGGTGGAGAGTCTACTGAGGGAAGTGGGAGTGAATCACACCATGTTGGGCCAGAGTGATGAAGGAATGATATCACAGTGAATCTGAGGTATGTAAACACCCACATCTTTACACCAACACCTAGGAGCTGAAACATTAAGAATGGTTCACATTTTTTGTCTAGTCTCTCCTGTAACAGTCAGATCCACAGTCTGCTCATCCCAAACTTTGACTTTTAAGTATAACTAAACTAAAAGGGAATTCTGTAAGAAAGTTCAACTGCTCTTCAAAAACGATCACTGTGTGTAAAAAGATGCTACTTGCCACGAAACTCCTGTAAAGCTCAGCTGCAGGTTGATTTGACAGGTCATTGGTGCCCTCTAGTGGTAACTTTTGACACTGCAGTTAGAACGGCCTGAACAGTACCTTGATGAAGTTTAAGAGGGGCAGTTTTTTATTATAAAAATAACAAATAACTTTGTAATAAGGTCAATTTTCTATGGCTTTATGGTTAAAAATATTAAATAGAATCAAATTTACATATATTAAGAATAGCATTTATGCAACTAGTGTAAAAGTATCTTAGATAAAAAAAAGCTCCAAACATTTGCTGAAACTTAAATCAAAAAACAATGTATTTGTAATTATTATTTAAACAGATACTGATAGAGATATTTAAATCCTACATTATATTTTATTATACTGTAAAGAACCTCTAAAGTTTAATGAAAGAACCAAATATTTTTCCCCCTGGTCATCTATGCCTGACAGTTTGAGAACCACTGGAGAAAGACGCATCATTTTTAACATGTAACATGAGAAAAACAAACATCAATATTGAAAAGCTATTCATAATTAATGCTTAAATTTTAAAATATCAACAAAGATATGAGGAATAACCATCCAAAGACATCAGAGTTTTTAATGTATGATGTTTATTAACTGTATGGTCATGCAAAAATCCAGCATCCAATTGAAACTCAAAGAGTATAGACACATGTAGCCCCTTTTACTTTAAGGTTACAATGCAATAAATTTACTTACATACAAGCTAAGGCTTTTGCTAATCTTTTATGCATTTTAGATGTGAGATAACTTGAGATATCTCTGACAGAGCCATTTCATAACCTTGAGGATGCAAGTAACATAGATTTCCATTTCTTTATCAAGTAAACAGTGAAAAATTACCAGAAAGTAGACATGCATATTTCCATTTGTAAAACTGCATATATAGTGTTGCTGTTTGTGGTTTCTCATTATCCTTTCCAACTTTTCCTTTAAGCATTTCAAGAATCTTTTCTTTCTCTCAGTTCAGTCGGGTTTGAATCCAACATATAAGACACTTGCAAAAGTCTTTTGAAAAATGTCTTATATGTGAAATTATTTTAGTTTCTTGTATTTGCATTTTTAAAACAAATTTTATATGAAGCCAAACAGACACCTAGTTGCTTTACTGTCTTAAAATAATCTCTCTCTTGTATGTCATTGGTGCTCTTGGCCCACAGTTATTTTGTGTTACATTAACTTAAATTTGGCAACATGTCCTTTATGCATTAGTGAGACTCCAAATTCGATACCCTGTCATGTTAAAATGTGATCTGTTACATGAATGTCAATAACAGTTGAGCTTAAACTGAGAGGTCGCTTTGGTATTAATATGGAAGCAAAAATAGAACATAAAAATTCAATTTTGGAAGCAAATGAACCTTAAATTGTAACATAATTACTGCTGAATATCAGTGTTTGTTTAATTTAAGTACCACTGAATTTAATATATTCTGAATTTATGTGTTTACACTGAATTCTAATAAACACATTTTAACATTTGATCATTTTAAAAAGGTAATTTCAAGTTGTTTGATTACAAAACTTGTTTTGAACACATTTAAATGTCCAACATGCATGAAAGCTCCTTTGAACCAAATAAATTCTGGCAGATTTTTCAAAGTAAAACCTTTATGTGCAATAAATTCAGTGGAATTCAGTGGAAACGTACATTAAGTATTCTGAATCTCCATATCAGAATGAGATGATGCTAATATATTTATCATGACCTCCCTCTGCCCCCACACTCTTCACATTAAGATTATGAACTCGTCTAAAACCAAACTGTGAAAATATGTACTCTTTGCCACCATGCCAAGTTTTATATGTGCTTGGCAGCTATAACACAACAGACTTTAAACTGTGCTGAAGTAAGTGCACCAAGAAACCAAATGTTGACTGAGTTTAAATGTTGATAAGATAAAGTTTCAAAGTATTTGACAGATTTGGACTTGTCATAGCATGAAACGCTCAGGTGTAACTAATAACTTCAATGGCTCTGTTTTATTTGGTGCCTCAGAGTCCAATAACAAAAAAAAACTAAAACGCAGCCTGTATTTATGTGACCTTTTGCTCTTGTGCTTTTCCTGCTGCGTCACGTCAAAGTTTCAGCTGAGTGTCTGTTTTGGCTTCATATTAATTATTTAAAAATGCAAAACTTGATCCAGCTGTTCAAACACTTTTGGCAAACTAACGTTGCAGCTCTCTGTTCCCTCTGATCAGTTTCCCTCCTTTCAGATTATCTGTAAAGTTTGACTGCATCTTCCTTTTCTAAACATCCGCGTGACTGTGTGGAAATACACACACAACGAAAGAAAATCAGTGGCATCAACAGACGAACAGGGCCGGAGCCCACAGCACAAACAGAACTACTTAGAGCCATGAAAACATCACATCATAGGTTCAGTACTGGTTTCAACACAGGTCGTCCTCATGGTGCAAAAAGTGTGTGTGAGTGTGTAAAGGGGGGGGCCCACAGTTTTATGGCATGACGGATATGTCACAGCACAAGTGTTGGATACAGGAGGGCGGGTCTCACGCATGATTCACAACGTTTTTTTTAAAAATCTGCTCGACTGCATCTGTTGGTACAAAGACAATGATATGTGATGATGTGACGCATCATCGTGGTTTCAGCTTTTCCAACAGCAACAGCCAGAAGTAGAGCGTGAGTTAACTACGGAGCAGCGAAGCACAGAGACGGGACACACACGGCAAGCCTCACCCCTCCGCTGGTACAAAGTCACACAGAGTTTCTACAACACGGTGAAAACGAAACAGTGCTGCAGACATTAAAACCACCGACACACAGATATGTTTTGTCCTCTTTTTAAAGGGAGAATCTTTGATCTCATGTGCTTATATGTCGCTGTGGATTTGAATATAATTAGCCACTGGAGAGCACAGAGGGATTTTTTTTTTTTGTCTCCAGGTTTCAGCATTCGTTGTGTGTGTTTGACTGTGTTGATCAGTGTGTGAGGGGAAAGAAAAAATAAAGGGGGTGTGTCAGTCCCAGCCTCCACTCACTTCAACCATTAATTTTTTTAAAGTTCTACCTAAAACAACTGAGAAAATATCGACATCAAAACACTAACAACTACGACATTATCGACAGAAACTGTGACAAAAAAAGGGACCAAACCATTGATTGCCATCGGCAAAGGTCCCGCAGCCCTCGAGCCGGCATAGCCCTCTTCCCATAATGCCTTTTTGTTTTGTCCAGTCCCTTTTTAACATGCTTTTATAGTGGCAGGACTTCACACAGAAGTACAGCAAGCCAAGACGGACAACATACACCTTTTTTTTAAAGAACACAATCAGAACAAGAGACAGGCATAAGGGTGACATCATCATCATTATCATCATCACACGGCGTGGTGCTACTAAGACAGTAAAGGGGCTGGTTTCGCGAAGGTCACAAGAGTAACAGATGTGGAGAGTGTGCGAGGAAGGAATGATGGAAGTCGAGGGGCAGAGGTAGGGTGGAAGGAAAGGATTGTGGCGAGCGTAACCTGAAGTTGCAGAAAGGTTCACTCCCTCAGAAGAGCGAACGCAACAGCATCGAGTCTCAAGTGTCTGTGCAAAAACAGTACAGGCCATTAGATAGTTCAAATACGTCATGCTTCACGTCAAAAATACACAAAAAACAGATGAAAGAAAACTGGAAACGTTAATGTGAGAGTGAGTCCGTGCTGTCAGATTAGGTAGTACAGAGAGGTGAGGAGCTTTAGACTTTGATGGCACCTCCTGGTGTTCGACTCCAAACACTGCAGGTCAGATGGGTGGAGACCTTCTGCAACTTCAGGATGAGCTGGCCTGGATGTCGTCTAAAGCTCAAGACAGGCTCGGCACTAAAGGCTGGAGCCCAGCGACCTTGAGTGTATGTGCGTGTGTGTGTTTGTATTTACACATCGAGACCTAAATGCTAAATAACAAAAAAACACCCACCGTCATGCTTAACTCCCCCCTACACCCTTAAAGTAAACCATTTTTCCCCTTTGTGCCTATATAAATATCTTTTTATACACAATTCTTTTAAATAAAATCCCCCTTTTGATTAAAAATGATCTTTTTTTCAACACAAAATACTTTAAAATATATACTTCAAGCGATAAAAACCAACAGCCTCATAACACATGATACAAAAAGACAAAATAAAAATAAAGGTCCCTTCAGTAACGTCTCACAACGCCTAAGCCCCTTTTAAAACTCTGTGAACAGATGCTAAAACCTGATGCATAAAATAGGTTTTAAATTCTGATATTAAGTAGATATTAGCTTCTCCTGTTCCCAAATCCCCTCCCACATATACCTGTTAAATGTAAAACAATCAAAACTTCTATGAAAGTAGGCGTTCTGCTTCTTTCTTGAGACAAAACAAAGCAGAAATCACATTTTTCCACATATTTCTCTTTCTGCCTCAGTCCTATAAATGATGTGTGTGAAGTGTACATGTTTTTCTGTTGTTTATATATATATATATATATGTATATATATTACTTTTAACATGGTAATACTTTTCCATACAGCAGACAAAACAAAGATAGGGGAAATAAAGGCCATGGGAGAAAAGGACCAGGACAGCATCACCCCTGTGTCGCCACCAGAAGCATGCACCACCTGCAGGAAGGGGGCAGACGTCAGCCGGGCCCCCAACCTCATCTAGCTAGGGTTGGACTGGATTGGTGTTGGTCTGTGTGGTCGGTCATTCAGTCGAGCTTTTGAAATATGCATTTTTATGTTTTTTTCTTTTTTGTAAATTTATCATGTATTTTTCCCGCTTTTGTGTTTTTACAGCTTTCCAGGCAGCCTCTTCCCGGCCAGGATCCAGGCACCAATCCGACCACGGAGGATAAATGCTCCAAACAGTTCAAGAGTTCAGGCAAAGCTGGAGGAGGAAGAATACAAGGGTTAGTGTGCAAACTGCCTCTAAGCACCTAAATTACGGAAAAAGTTGTCATTTAGTCCCGCAGGTATCTCTTTATGCAGATACTCCAGATCAGTGGAGGTGAAATGAACTTTTTGAAGCTTTTAATTGCATCTTTCCAGAAAAGATTTACTCATTTAATTACAAGCTGTCGGAAATATCCTCCCTTTCCAGCGTTAGATTAGAAAGTTAGTTTCCAACAGTATCTTTAACTTTCCAGAAGCCACAATCCCACATTCACATCCACTTCACACTGTCATTATCCAGCTGTGCAGAACTGAGTATTCAGGGTTTGAAACTCTTTCTCAAGCTCTTTGTTTCATTCTAAGGGGTTAGGGTCACTTTTAATGTGAAAAATAAGAAACTAGCAACTTTTTTTAAGTGTAACCTGGCTCAGCTCTCGCAGGAACTATTTCATTAGTGGAAAGTAGTTGCAGTCAAAACTGTCCAGAGCAGGGGCTGTAGATTACCCAGAGTAATAAAGATGTTGGGCCTCATATAAGAACACGTCCTAAACTAGATTTTTGACAAATCTGGTTCATACCAATGATTTAAGCCAGATTTATCAAACTCTCTAAACAGGACAAACCTGCAAAATGCTTTTTAAGACTATTCCTCTGATTTTGTGTAAGTTTGTCATAGAAAGGAAAAAACTTAACAAAGCAGAGCTGCAGGTGATGTTAGAAATTAAACAAACAAAAACATAATAGTACAGTCAAATTAGAGATACATGTGATGAACAACAAAATATATAGGAAATGGCTGAACATGAAGTAAGGTACCAAAAACGTTTTTTAAAGCTTTGCTTTGCAGAGGCTACATGCTGCATATAATGGAAAATATAATGCACTCTAACATAAATACTCTAAGATACAAAGAACCTGTGCAAAGATCTTTACAGTCGACTCTTTTGCATGCAGCATATCATTCATTGCACCCTCAGACTGTTATTATTGTGAGGTGTTATCACTTTACCTGGGCCTGCTCGTCGGTTCACTGCAGGGGTGCAGCCGGTGCTCCTGAGCAGTGGAAGTGCACATTGAGCCATTTGGCCTCACGACGATGCCACACACGAGTCTCCTCCGACTGGCAGGAGCGCGGCCGGCCCTGGCTGTCGATGTACTGCGTCAGGCGGATGTAGGCGATGCAGGCAGCGTCCTCGCCGATCAGGTGGACGTGGGGGTTGAGGATGGTGGTGTGCACGGGCTTGCTGTTTTTACTCAGCACTGTGGGGACGGAAATGTGCAGCTAAGCTGTTTGTAAATGGACTTTTCAGGTGTCAGTGTGCAGCTAAGTAACCAAATTTGGAGGCATTTAACATAATTACAGCTGCCACAGGAGACACATTTTGGCAGGAGGAACTAACTATGAGACAACTAAGAAGTGAGTGAATTTGTAAATTGACTTCACATTGACTTGAATGAATGGACATTTTACATGTCTAACATTTCATTATTACACATAATATCTCCCAAAATTCAGCATGACGTTAAATACATTTGGAAACGCTGGAATCTCTAAATTAACCTTAAAATTCTGTTGCTGCACAATACACATCAGTAAAGATGGACACACTGCAGAGAAAATATTTATCTTACTCTGATGCATTCACCCATAGATTTCTAAGGGAATGAAACATGTTTTTAGACTTAAAGTAACCCTGTGGGGCTTCTGATCACTAATAGTGCTGTGGAGCACTTTTGTCCTACAGATGTCTCAATTTTAGAGATTTTAGAGTATACTTTTCTTTAACTTCTAATAAATCAAAATTTGATTACAGCGAGGATTCAGAGAGAGGACACAGTGCAGTAAATTCATAAAGACTCTGTTACAAAACTTACGGTTCTCAAAGTAGAACTTGTGGAAATCCATTCCCTCCACCAGGTTTCCAAGAGCCTCCGGCTCAAAAGAAGTCAGTCCAGGGTCACAGATTCTCCTGTCAGAGGAAAACATGAACAAACTTAATAATTTATCCTGCAGTGAAAAACGAGAAGACAGAATTATAAGAGATCAAGGTGGATTTACACCAAAAACGACAACTTAAAAAAAAAAAATTTAAAAGGGAATAAAATTTCCTTGTAGACGAAGAGTTTTATTATTTGATATGTTTGATATGCAAACTTACGTGTAAGCCTCGAAATCCCCGTTGTTGATGGCTTCAATCAACTGCTCTGTCATCTTTATTATTTCCTGCTTACGAGCTGGAAACAGAGAGAGAGGGAAGGAAGTGGAAGACAACCAGCAGAGGTTACAGACGGTCAGAAGCCATGTGGAAGTAAAACACACAAGTCCCGCTCCTCATGTCCTCCCTGAACTTACTTAAAACCTCTGACATTTAAAACCAGTTCATTACACAGGCAACGCCTCTGGTAAATGACATTTAAAGTCACCCTCTGCAAAACACACCACTCTTTCCCTCTCCACGTTCAACATAGCATCAACAGTATCTGATGAGTCATTGCGCCACGAAAATCTACAGCATCTTTATTGAGAAACTTAATCCTTTAATGGTCTCACTCAGAAAACAACACAGTCTTTACAGGGATGACAAAGTAACGTAATCTGCAGTTTAGTCTTTGTAGAAGAAAGTTGGATTTGTGTTTTGTACAACAGTTTTTTGGGATGGATCTGTTTTTGTAAAACCTTTGGTGACATTTGGACACCCTCCTTAGGCATGATGAGGCTCATGAGGGTCCATGAAATGTTACTGTACTGAGTTCAGGGTTTTCTGAATCCCTGTTTCTTATATCATCAGTATCACCCTGTTTTTACTTTATTATTCATTGCATTTTAATTAAAAAATGTTGTTTAAGGGTTGTAACTTCAAAAAATATAAGTCAGTTTAAAAACTATGTATTCTGTAGCACTATACAGTTTTTACAAAGAATTGTTAGCAATACAACCTTTACCATCACAGCTCAAACATCCGAAACAAAAGGTTGAGAAGCTATTAGAGAACAACATATACAAAACTTCAACTAAGACCAGTTTCAACATGGAAAACCAGAAATCTTTCACTGTGCACAAACGCAAACCCACATCGATGAAATCCACTGTCAGTGATCATTAAAAAAAGACCAATTATTTAGAAGAAGATACATAAATACTCAAATACAGCTGAAGTTTAGTAAATGAGGCATAAAAGTCAAATGTTCTTCACACCAAAAAAAGCACAAACTGCATGCAACCTCACTGAACATCACTTCAAACTGAGAAGAGAATAAACCAGCAGAGATACTAACATGCAGCTGCCGAGCCAGAGAGAACAGCTAGCAAACCTCCACACCTGCATGTAGCTGTTCATACAGCCAGTTCACCTCCCAAAGTCTTCAAACCTTCTGCCATCATGTGGCACAGAAGGTCAGAACAGACTGTATGAACACTGCTTCTGCACACACACCTCACAACCTGCCTGGCACTTACTCTGCTGCAGTTTGCTGCTGCCGCCTGTAGGGGGCGACAGAGCTGACTCTGGTTCAGGACAGGGGCTCTGAGCTGGACTGGTCTGAGGGACAGTGGGGCTGCTAGCAGCCTCTTGAGGGGAATGAGCTGCAGGCGAGCACAGTCATCCCAGTAACATTAAGTCATATTTAGCAAAGCTGAGAGGTCATGTGAGTAACTTTTAGCATTTTTAACTAAATTAAACAGTGATTACAGGAGATCAGACTCCAGAGATGAAGAAAGAGATGAAAGTTTGTAGCTTGTAGTCAGTCCTGGCTGCCAGTAGATGGCAGCACAGGAGGGCAGAGGGGAAGTAGTGCAGTAAGTTGGTGGAAAGAGAGGAGGTCAGAATTTAAGTGTTTGTGGTGTTTTACTTGTAAAGTAGATTTGTTGTTGAAGAGGAAAGATCAGAGGGGTTTACTACAAAGTAAGTTCAACAGAGTCAGGCTTTCTTAGTGCGAGCTGGCTCAACAAAACTTAAAAACACCAGTCAGAGTTAACGGGTTGCATGACAGTGGTTACCAACTTGCGTTGTTAAGTCTGGCTCTGAGGCTCGCTCTATCTGCATCCCATAAGGGGAGCTTTTGGTGCATCATATGACTCTGCTAGTGCAAAAAACATTTCTAGCCGCAATCTGTCTACCTCTACCTATGAGGAATTCCAAAAAGTATTCCAGCAAAAAGAAACACTATGTGGAAATAATGCAAGAAAGCATTTTTCTATAAGCATTACTAATTTATGCTAACTTATTGCCTTCAGTTGTTTTTTAACATGACAGCTGTACCTTCTGTAGCCCTTAAACTTTGTACTTTTGCAGCACTCAAGCTGTGTTTAGGTGAACTTGGCATTAGTAATGACAATTATGGCTTAATAAAGTTTGCATATATCAGATACTACCTCAGCTGAAATTCTGTCACTCATAGATTGATTATTAACTACAGAGTGTCACTGTGGAGTTGATAAGCAAAAGGTGCATTTTAGGTTAAACTCTGAACGTATCCTTGTCTGGAGCAGGTTAGGTTTGCAGAATAAGATGCCACGATGATCTAGCCAGGTCTAAAGAGTCACTTTTGTGACAAGAGAAAACTCTGACTGTATCCTCAACATACTTGTTAACCTATTAATCTCACTTGGTAGTTCACCCCTCAGGTCAAAAAGGTCAGAGCTGAGAGTCGAGTCACGTGAACTTACAGGTGGGTGGTGGGCAGTGAGGAGACAGGGTCCGGGTCTGTTCCTCAATAGTGCTGCACTGGCTTAACACTGCACTGTCTGTGCTAGCAGACTCACAAGCAGCCGCTGCCCCCATCATGAGACAAACACACAAATGCAAACAGATGTACACTCACTGGCAGGCTGAGAAAAGTTATTCTATCAATTATTTTTCAATTAATCTAATGTTTAATCTCTCACAGAAAATAATTACAAATACTGCCATAAATATAGCCATAAAGTGTTCTTTTAAATGACAAAAACATACATTTTAATAATCAATAACTGTTCAGGGTTTTGTTTTTTTACCTTTAACAGCACCTGCTTTTCAGTAGTAAAGGTGTGCTGCTTTTTCTTTGTTATTTATGACAGTAAACTGATTACTTTTTAGGTTTTGTCCAAAAGAAACAATAAATTTACATACATCTCCAGAAAAAATAGGAAATAATGAAAATAATCAGTACTTTCAGCCCTTCTGTGACTAACATACCGAACAGTTTCCCATCGTCTGATGTGATGATATTGTCTGTTCTGTCTGACCAAAATCCAAAGGTATTTAATTTTTTTATTCACATTGTTCCAGTTTGAAAATCAGGATGTCTGCTTTTTGCTTCAAGTGATCAAAACATAACATTGCAGTTACCAGTTCATTTTCCAACCATCAACAGCCCAATTAATGATGTCAGTATATCAAATTCAGTCAATAAAACTGCACAAATGTTTCAACACAACAGTGCAGTATTATAAATCAATTATTAAAACACATGAACACACCAACAGCTGATTTTAAACACCAGAGAGTAAAAAAAAACAGCCCACGTAGCCAAACTCTGCTCCAGGGTGAACAACCTTTAAGAAGCTTTATGCACGAGCATCAAGGCCACACAGAGATCAGCAGCCTGCTGCACCAGCTACATCCAGAGGTAGCTCAGTTTGAAAGAAGTGTGGAGGTGAAAACATGTTTACAAGACATAAGTTTATACCTTGATCCTTATTAAGTGTTGGCATATCAGAAGAGCAGCTAGTAAGTGATGACTGGGGTAAGGGAAAATAGTTAACTACTTTCGAGTAAAACTTAAGACCAAACAACCAGCCGGTGCAACAAGCTGCAGAAAACCTGTAAGCAGCAGAATTGTTGGTATGCAGCTGCAGAATATGTGACATTCTGGTCCCTTCAGCATATCAACCTGTGCATCATGTCGGAGACTTTTCCCTACGTTGACCCTGTGACTTTCATGTGGTGAAAGAGACTTCATGCTGTTATTTGAACGTGGAAGAGCTGATGCATCCTTGCAGTCTTACAGTTTGTGTTTCAGAGAAGGCAAGAGACACTACATTACACTAATCTAGAGGATAATTTCATTTAAAGCACTTTAAAGTACAAAATGCATTCAATCTGAGAGACAAACAGAAGAGAGAACAGGACAAACAGGCTCTTGATTGCATGCCAGGGATGATCCACCATAAGATCGAGTGCTGCTAAACCCACAGAAAGCTGCCTTAAGTAACTGGATTAACTCTTCTCAGGAAAGCTGCAGGCAGTTCTGTCCTACTTCATTCACCTGAAAGCTCTGAACGGTCATTCCCGAGCTGAAGACGACTAATTAAAGGCTCAAGTGACGTGTGACGCAGGTATGCAAACACTCACATATACAGCAAGCAGAGCCCACATATGGTGAACAATGATGAATGTTAGACTGCAGCTTTACAGAAAAAAAAACCCTGAGCACCAGACAAATGAATAGTTATTCAAAGCATCACAAAGCTGGATTATGTGAACTTTTTGGCCACTTGAAGCCAAATAACCTCTACAAAAGCTAAACACATCTCTGATATCTTTTCATAAGAACCGGCAATGTTCACTTTCAATGAATCAGCTGATTATTGACAAGTTTTTAACTGATTAATCAGTTAACAGTTTGGTCAAAAAAAAGTAAGAAAGGTAAAATACAATGCTCATCAAATCCTGCCGGAGCCAAAGGTGACGTCTTCAAACCAACAGCGAAAACCAAAAGTATTCAGTGTACTATCAAAGAAAACTTTTAAAACGTATACAAAGTTACATTAAAGAAGATAAAATCAGTCATTTGAGAAGATTTCTGCTAAAACATAACACATCATCATCATCCATCATCAATTTGGACAACTTGCTAAAAATCAATCATTTTTTTCAATGGAAAAAGCTTAATCCAACCAATTAACATACAACCTGATTAAAAAGGATCAAGCTGAAGAAAAACAGAACAACTTCAAATGAGCAGTGTGAGGGTTTTGGCAGAGTATTACAAAGATGCTGTGAACTGCTGTTTATTACCACCAGACTACAATGTCATCTGTTTGTACAACAGACGTAAATGAAGGCAACAGCAAGAAGCTAAAAGACAGCAGATCTATTATCAGTGCGTTTACCTGCACAGTGTTTATAGCCAGCTGCTGAAATCACCTTTGTCTTTCCTGAGATCCTCAAAAGAATCCATCATTTTTCAGAAACTAAACTTGGAGATTCTCCAAGCCTTCATTGCTCTGAATTAAGCTGACTTGACAGTTACCTGAAACCTCATGCATCATGTCAAAGTGTAAAGTGAAGAAACACTAAACCTCTATGCAATCTGGAGTTTAACAAAGTGGCAAATCTTGGACGAGACATCAAGTGAACAAAGACAGACGTAGGAGAGTAGGTGAAAGTTTGATAAGTACCTTTCCTACCTTTCATCTCCTCCTCTTCTGTGTTATTACAGCTCTCTGTGGAGCCCTGCCAGACAGAGAGGAGACAAAGAGAGACCGAAAAAGAAAGAAAGAGACAGAGAGAAAGAAGGATAAAAGAAGAAAAAGGGAGATTGCAAAACAAATCTTTTTTAAATGTGTAAGTGAGACTGAGGTTGGGAAGCTTTGGACACTTTTCCCATACAGACACACAGACAACCAGACGGACAGATGGACGGGTGGACGACTCCCTCCCAGGAGCACAAACCAGCCAGGACAGCAACGCAGAGAGCCACAGTTATTAGAGCAACAAAGTGTGTGAGCAATGTGAGATTGTGGAGCTTAATTTAACAGGACGGAGTGTGTGTGTGTGTTAGTGTGTAACTGCTTCTCGAGAGGAAGCCAGTGTGGCGAAAGCTTAGTGAGAAAAGTGTCAATGTGAAGAAAATTGTGCTACAGCGTTTGCATTTGATTAGCTAGTGATACTATTACTTTGCAAGCTTGGACACCAACATAAGAGCGAAGGCAGCATGACAGTTGGTTTCTATATTAGTGAAAAATCAGAGTTTTTGAAGGTCTAGTTGTCAGTGTCACAGGTGGTGTGTGTAGGATTTTCTCTTTCATAGAAAATTAATATTTTAAAAAATTAAAACCAGAATAAGAAAAAAGTTATAAGACACTGAAACTCTGCATTCATTTCAGTGGCACCTTCACTACAAGCAGGAGTTGTGCTGATCTGCTTTCTAATTTGAGGAAGTCACAGGATTCACCTGGTGAAATCCCTCCTGGTTATCAGGAAGAACAAAAATCAAACATGCTGACAGAAACCAGCTCCCATCTGGTTCACAATGAAGCACAGAAATTAATACTTTTATCTTCAGAGAGACGCACATTTAGAGAAAATCCTCCACGAGTTACCTGCGAGTGTTAGTAGTGGCTGGTGGCTAGTGGTGGTACAAGGAGGGGGCTTACCTTGGTGCCGTCAGCTGGGTTGTGTACAACAGTTGTCTGGGCTTCCTGGGGGGAGGTAGGAGACACTTTACCATGCAGGGAGGGGATGGGATGGAGGGGCACCGCAGAAGATGCCAGGGAATACCAACTTATTCCATTAGCACAGACATACAGAACAGATGCATGTGCGCACACCAAAACAAAGCACGGGATAGCTACAGTACAGAGTGTGAAGCATTTATGAATAGGTGACTGCTCAGTGTCAGTCTGTTCCCCTTTTTCACCGGCACTGTGGCCTAAAGGATCTTTTATAAGTCTGCAAAATGCACAAACACAGCCATCAACACTGTGGACAGCTAAACACAGGTTACGAGTCATGACTGAGGAGGAAGGCATGTGAGTGCAGGTGTTATAACATGTTTATGTCACCTGTTATTTTATTACTTTTGCTTTAATATCAAAATGCAGAGTTACAGCTGAGAAGCTCTGATGTATCCAACTTGATGCTAAATAACTAAAGAAGTGCCTAAAAAGCAAATAAACACTGTTGCATTCATGAACCAGGATAACGGGCACTCTGAAATAATCCACTCCTCATCCTCAGCCTTGACCTTGCCACATCCAACACAAAGCAACACAAGAGCTGCAATTACTGCATTGTTTGGGAAACAAACCCACAGTATACTGGTTTAGTCAGTGAGTCACAGTCAGGTTTCTGATCCCTTTCAACGCTGGAAGCAACATCCAGGAACTACAACCACAGAGCATGCAGCCCCTTTGATGGCACATGGGATTATGGGAAATTTGAAGGTTATTGTGGGAAATTTTAGCCTCTATTACAGACAGTGGAGGGACATTACTGTTCTTGGTCCTGTTGACAGCTGACTTGAAATTTTCAAATGGCCTGAATAATTGTTCACACAGAACTATTCTCTGTTTTGCTCACGTGGTTTCTAGCTTTACTGGCATTCATTTGTGTGCAGGATTCAGCACTGGGATTATATCAAAATACTGGGAATTATCATATTATCAATACCACTCTCATGTCTGTAGAGTGAATTTGCAGCTACAACCAGCACATAGTTTGTTTTACTTAGCTTAGGACAAAGTCTGTGGACTAAATAAACCTGCCAGCACCACTAAAACTGGTTCATCAGCACTTTGTTTCCTGTTATATGAAACTGATGTATACAAATGACACATTGTGGTTTTCCATGACATCGTAATTGCTGGAAGAAGCGACTACCTGGGCTCTATATGGGTTTGCCTTGCAACCTAATTAAGATGAAGACAAGTCTCCAACATGATTTTAAGTGCATTCACAAGTGCTGGTTGGTTTTATTTTGTTGACAAATAAGTGAAATGAAAAATTATGTAGACAGTTCCCTGATAATTCTTGTCAGGTTAGTTGTTTCCCCCTGCTTTGTCTTAATGCTAAACTAAGCTAAGCTAATCCCTTTCCAGCTCTTGCTCAGTACTTAATGTATAACATAAGAGTGGTATTAAATTTCTTATCATACTTTTTCCAAAAAAAGAAATAAGCATGTTTCCTGAAGTGCAAAAAAATTCCTTTAAACTGGTTTGACAATTTCTATCACTCTACCTTAGAAATGAACATTTCCTCCTCTGGTTTTACAACAGGAATGAAGTTTCAAGTCAGTTCTGATCTAAAAAGGCAACTGGCTTCACGGTAAAAAGTGCCTTATGAAATAACTGGTGAGAAAAGAGGTTTAGCTTTCATTAAGTTAAGATTTTCTTGCCATATATACTATATTTCAAATCTGGGACAGGCATTGATCCCTTATATGTTGTATACATGGCTCAGAACGCAGGGGCTGCATCCTCATACATTTTTAATCTGTTACTCATCCACTCCAGCTCCTGTTTTACCCATAAGTCCTCATCATTTAAAATATCAAAGAGCAATTTGTAAAACTGGCATCTTTTGATGTTGCTAAGGCTCAGTCTCAGAGTTTTTGAACTCTGTTTCTCAAAAAATTACCATAAATGTGTTTTTTCTTCAAAGGCAAAAGCATCAACAAAAGCTCAGGTGACACAGTTGACCGCACAGAGGAGTCATCAGGATGAGGTTGAGCAGAACTTGATTGAAGTGTCTGCTGTTGTTCTGCGAAATGAAAGTCATTTGTCTACCTGTCAATGTTGTGTGCGCTGCGTAAACATATATATGAGTGTGTCCACAGGAACTCTGGGTAAAACACGAGCCAGCAGAGGCATTCGAATGCACGAACCAGCACTGAATTTTAAAGTCGTCAAAATCCACTGCCAACATCACAGTTTTTGTCTTAAACAGGAGCAAAAGAGGCAGAGGATGAAGGACGAGACAGAGGACAAAGTACAGAAAAGGTTTCACTTAACAAAGGGAGAAAAAGATGAGGAGGAGGAGACAGAGCTAGACATTAAAAAAGATGGAAACGATGAAAATGATGCCATAAAAAGCAATGTGAGAGAAACCAAACAGAGATGAGGTACCATTGGTGCTGAAGATGACATGCTGCTGTCTTTGGTGCTGCTGCTGCTTACTACACTGTTTTTACTGTTGTTTCCCTGCGACTGGGGCAAAGAAACACAACACAGAATGACTCCCACGGCTCCCACTGGGTCTGAACCATAAACCACCCTACGGGAGCCATTACACGGCCTATATAAATATTTAAAAGTGCACAATCTGGTGATAGGGTTTAATGCTTAATAGATTTATCTCAATATCTTATTCAATTACCTGCGACTTGCTGCTTTGTGCACTTTAAGGACAGCTGCTTTATTTTCCTGTATTTCTATTGTGTATATAGCATTTAAAAATATTCTGAATTAATAACACAACCCTCTTTTTGATCATCAGGAACTTGCAGAAACAGATTAAGTGTCCTGTTCCAACAACAACGTGAGTGTACAGACATCCTAACTTATCTGACATGAGTACTCTCAATTTCTATTACATAGCTGTGCATTGAGTGACTAAAGGGGTCTCCTTGTACTACTTTTAGGGTCTACAACTTTTTATAACAAAGAGTAAGTAAAAAAAAAAACAAAAACAGAACAGTTAGTAACAAAAAGACAATATAAAACAAAGAACATATCCCAGCACTTTTACGAGTAGATAAGTCAACGTCTGCTGGGATAAAAACAGAGAAATCACAAGTTTGTATCTAGAACAAACATCAGTAATTGGTGGCCCATTTTTTGGCTGCAACTCAGCCAAAATATGTGTAACCAAGTCAAAAGATAAGATTATCATAATGGTTACCAGTCCAGGTCTGTGCATGCAGTGAAAGGCCTTGATGACAGGTTTTTATCTAGTCTTGGACAAGAGTGTGTGAGCATGTGTGAAGGTATGAACTGTGTTTGGTCATTTTCCCTCCTTTAGCTCATGCAAAGTCAGCGCAAAGACAGTATCAAAACCTATTTAATCCACAAAACTGCTTTAGAAATAACTGCAGCTGCTTACTTCACCACATCGCCTTGAACAAACTGGTCATTACTTTGACTGAATTTCAATGACTCAAACCTCAATCCAAACCTCAATCAAACATTGGTTTTCCAATGAAAAAAGACGCATGAAAAGATTTGGAAAGATTTTGGGGAAACAAAATCACAAACCAAAACATTTTAAGCAAAATCTGGTTTCAAGACTGCTCTTGTGAAAAATAAAGTCATTTTCAGGACCATTTTGTTGTTTCAACAGTCCGCTGCACAGTCTATTACAACATAGTTTCACTAAATGAACATTTCTCTCTGCAAGTGCAAAGCTGTACCCAGCTGAGCCAGCATGTATTCACTATTTTCTTTTTTATTATTTAAAAAATAGCTTACTGTCACTTTTAATGCATTCTCAGAAAATCAGCTGATAAAATGAATGCTTTTCTTTTCTTAGTGAACATATTTGTAGGTCTTAATATGTAATCGCATGGTTACACAGTTTTGTTTAAGCAAACATAAATAAATCATTTCTGATCTTAGCGTGGGTCTTTTTGTAATTCATGTAATATTTAATTAAAACTTAATTTCCTCATGAGCACAATAAATGCAAAAAAAGGTATGTACTGATTTTCCAAAAATTTACAGCTGCAAAAAATTCTAACAGCTTGTTATCTCGAGATTGCGCATTTATTTATCCCGTTATCAAAAGATTAATCCTGGAGATTATCTGCAGATGACCAAGACAGCTGTTTAATTTGCAGGAAGACAGGAAAAAGAAATAAATGAAAAATAATGAGGGCACAAAAAAAAATGTAACAATAAAAAAAGGGATAATGATGTCTCTCCTGTGATGGTCAGTGATGTTAGTAAGTCACAAATGCCTGATCTTAGCCAAACGCAGATTGGTCAGACATCTGAAGACAGTAACTGGAAGGAGGTGTGTGTGTTTTTTGTCTGTGTGTGTTTTCTGTCAGTGGCTGAAATGGTTTTGGTGGCGCTTATAGCATAAGGGAATGCAAGGATGTTGGATGGACAGAAATCGGA
Organism: Ctenochaetus hawaiiensis; assembly: GCA_029783645.1. Classification (NCBI taxonomy): domain Eukaryota; kingdom Metazoa; phylum Chordata; class Actinopteri; order Acanthuriformes; family Acanthuridae; genus Ctenochaetus; species Ctenochaetus hawaiiensis. The sequence goes on from JAPZDY010000003.1 coordinate 18,921,510, forward strand.
CAAGACGCAAAACCGTAATAGAAGACGACTCAAGCATCTCTGGCCAAACGAAAAAAATACAAAAAACTAATGAAACAGAGAGGAGGGAGGGAAGGAAGGACCGCCGAAGGAGACTTGGAAAGACGGAGAGAGGCAAATGAAAAATGAACAAAAAGGACAGAGCCGATCTCACCATCAAACAAACACTCGAGCTGGACTTCCTTTTCTGACAGACAGCAATGGAAAGGAGGAGGAAAACAATAAGGGGTCATCGGGAAACAAGGAGCTAATCAAAAAGAGTAAAAAAGAGAAGCTGCCAGATTGATCCCAGAAAAGATAGAAAACCAAAAACAGCTGCACAGGAACAAAGATGAGACAAAGGGATAATTAAGAGGGCTTCAGAAAAACCAATCAGCTGCAAAAACAATGTGGGGAATATACAAGGAAAACTTAAAGACTCAACTCATTAGTGTGCAGTTTTTTGTTTAAAGTCACGTTAGCTAAGTTGTTTAAGTTACTGTATGTAATGGGAATTATTTTTTGGCCCTTGTTGAAATGGCACTTCACTGCATGCATTGACTCTGACTGTCAACCAAAACAAAATGAGCACCAAGACTTGATGGCAGCTCAAATCACTGTGAATAAAAAGAAAAACTCAATAGCAAAAAACAAGCCACAAAAAAATGGATTTTAAATGTTACTGGTCTTAAATATGTCCTTTACTTTCACTTTATTCTCAAATCTATTACTTTTGCTCTCTAAACAACAAAAACCCTCAGTGTACATTTAATAGATCTAAGAAAAACTAATACATGAGCCCCAGAGCACAAAGACAATCCAAAGTAACAAACATACTGCTTTTCCAAATTCTCCTTTTATCAAAGACACATGTTAATAGAGAGTATTTGGGGTGACAGACCAAAAGGGGGACAACAAAAGATAAGAGGAGTAAGACAGAAACAGTAAGTTCAATAAAAAAAAACCTTCATGGCTCAGAAAACCTACCTTCACACCGTCCGACTTTTTGTTTAGTAAGGTTTTGCACGCTGAAAAAAAAGGGAAAAGATGTTAAAATCACTCAGTTAGCAGGACACACTGAAGAAAACAATGGTTCAGTTAATGTTTTATTGGCCCTGGTGAAGTTTCCACCTAATGTTCTAAAAGTTTTTCTAAGTAAAACTGTTGTACAAATGACAATACCACCTAAAGTTTTATTTTTGATTGATATACTCAGGTAAATAAAATGTTTAAATGTTTTTTTGTTGAAGTTTGCATGGAAACCCATTTCCACAAAGAGCAGACAAATGAAATTCAAAATGGAAAAACAAGCTAAAAAGTTGGACTGCAAAATTTATTTTTTAAAAAACAAAAAATAGTGAGGAATTACAGAATTAAAATGAATTAAATGCTGTTGCACTGATTATTTTCCTTTCAGTTATCATTTGATAAAAAATAATACTGTAATTTCCAGACTATAAGCCGCTACTTTTTTCCGACGCTTTGAACCTTGCGATTTAAACTATGATGCTGCTAATTTATGGACAAATATAAACAAATATAAACGAGAACGTGTGCGACGAAGTAATTCCGAGGTTGTTTAATTCCGACACTGAAGAAGACAGCTTTAGTGGTTTTAGTTGTTAAATTTAGTGGGTGCCGCTTACATACAGGTGCGGCTTATAGTCTGAAAAGTACAATAGTTCATACTATTTAAACTGACATAATTTGAGCACAGTTTCATAAAGTAAACAACATAGTTAGGCAGAACAACCACTAAGTGGTAAATTGCCCTGGTTTAGTTTGATCTGTAGTCAATCCTCCTCCCTCTGTGGAAACATCATGTGCATGCATCAGAAAACTCGACCACAGTTACAACCAGACTTGCAAAAAAATGAGAAATGACACTAACACAAAACTAAACAGGAAACTGAAAAAATATCCACATGCATGCACACAAACAGGCACATATCGATAAATACACGCACACTCCTATAGTTAAAACACTCATATTTGTGTTAATTATGTCTAATGATCCTCCCTTACCTTCCATTTATAAAGTAGGAAGGAGGGCAATGAAGAAGGCAAGAGAACAGTAATGTATTTAACATCTGCATCTCAACATCTGATTTGAAAACTGACAATGAGAACTGTGGCGACAAACACCTTTCAGGCTTTTCGTGTGTGTTAAAATGCATTCTTTAACTATTTTCACAGAGGTGGTGAGTTCATGCGATGGCTTATCAACATGTCTGGCATGCAGCATCCACTTTAAGGTCTTGATTTTGAAAAGTGCCAAGAAGTGAATTCCCAACATTCATGAGACCAAGCAGAAACCTTTGAAAAAAATCACATCAAACCCAAATGATTTACTTTTTACTGAAATCTAACAATCATATTCAAGCATTAAGGGATCTTTTTTGAAACTTGTGAGCATCTGTTTGTCAGCTGGCCGAAACTCCTGGGTGAACAGCCTTGTGTCATGTGACTGACAATCATATGTAAAGGGTTCAGTATGCTTCATATAAACTAGTCCGTCAATGACTAAAAGCCAGCTGTCATAGAGAGAGACAACACTTGAGACAAATCCTGCAGAAGCTCATCAGGCCTCCATGCAGTCATCTGAATTCAGCGCTCTAGTTCACCATGTTTGAGAAAGGCCCTCCTTTGCTTGAGCTGCCTTCATGACCTTGTAAACCTCCTGAGTTTAGTTTTTAAGTTTTCTGGAGGAGGCAGATCACTGCATGAAGGTCGATGCTGTCAATTTTCTCAAACAGAGCTGACTTAAAAATTTTCTATTGATCAAATCAGAAATACTGCAAAAGTTTTAAACTTCAAACTTTCTCTACATCCCTCTACATCAGGCCATGAACTTATCAATCTCTCCCTGTTTATTAGCTTGACAAGCTCCTCATATACTTTATTAGACACAACATTGGCCTCTGGAGCAGTTTGCAAATATTATTCTACTGATATCATATGAACACACACCTGTTTTTATGTGTTCATTGGTTGTAGATATGTTTGTGATGTATATGTTTGTTCTTTTTATTTTGTTTTACTGTTTACATTTTTCTTTCATTTCTATTTTATTTTTAAGCTCTCTGTAATATGTCGCATGTTGTTGAATCTTACAAAGGCTGATCATGTTTGTCTCATGATAAACTTTCTGTAAAAAAGTTTTGCTGAGTTTCTAACTCCTACAAAGTTGGCAAAGTGGCAGAAATTGTTGGATGGAGCCCCCTCCTCCATAAATTCAGCATTGGAGAGGTCTGAGCGGAGGTGGTTTCTGTCAGACGATCCTACAGGCACTCTGAAGCATACTGACACCTTTAGGTTTCTTGTGGTTTTGTCTGTTCACACAAAGACAACGGAGCAGGCAGGAGAGAGAAGATAAAGAAGTATAGATAACAAAGGACACTGACACAGTGTGTTTATCCAGCTTCCCATGCAGGTTGGCATACTGTACTGTGCGCTCATACACATGCTCGGCTGGCTGTTTGTGCCAGAGCCATGCGGAGGAAAGGTTGCAACGAGCACAGGCAGGCATCGACTGGGCATCAGTCGAGAACTGTGGATACAAACCAGTTCAAAGGAGGTAAAACTGGGAGTGTTGTGGAGGTTGAATGCTGGTGTGTCTATTTATATTTGTGATATAAAGGGTTATAAAAATACATGGTTATGCTGCAGGGGAAAGAATATGCAGCCTGCATTGGTCGTGTTAATGCAGAGATGTGTAAACAGAGCTTTGCTAGGTGGCAGCTGTGGAAGTGGGAGGGAGGTCAGAGGGTCATGCTGGGTGTCAGTTAAATGGCTGTTTGTGGTCGACACAGGAAATTAAATAGCCGGTCCAGGAAAGGAGCTCTGTTCTTTACAGCATCCATCAACACACGCAGCAGCAGTGAAAAGTCAAGAGCTCAGCTCCCTTTGACGTTTCCATGTGTGTGTTTGTGTGTGTTTAAGATGCCCCGGTGCAATGACGACCATTCAAAAGTGGGACCATCGGTGTGCAGCAGCAGCAGGTGGAAGGGGGGGGGGGGTTCAAGCAGCCCAGGCCACATGCCAATAGCCTGAGTACAAAGTTGGCAGTGCCAGACTCCAACAAACCCTCGAGCAGACGTACCTTCCTGTGCCATTGCGGCCGTGCTGGTAGTCGCGGCAGGGCTGGTATGCTGCCGTCCGACTTTTGGACAGAGAGGGATTTAATGTGGAGGCACAGGTGGGACAAGAGCCTCATTAAAGCCTGACAGCCTTTTAATTTTGTGGATTCTTTAAAGTTTAACAAACCTCAAGGTATTAGGAGAGGAATAAAAGAAAACAGATTTCCAGAAAGTGCGTTTGATGTCTTACTTTTTATCCTCTTTATTAGGACCAAGTAAAGCTGCAGACAAGAAATCTTCTAGGCAACAAAACAACTGCAGCCCAAAAATAATTAATCTAATATCTGTGGACATTAACTTGATAAATACGCCTACAGTTATGCATGAAGCAATTCAGAGATCTGGCCCGTCAGTCCTCTTTCGTCTAGATCAGTCTTGACTTGAGAAAAGTAGCTGGCTGTAATCCACAAGAGCCGCTTTACTTACATGAAAGCATATAAACGCAGTGCCAATAGCATTAATGCATTAGCTTGCTAGGCCATTGTCTAGCCCACAAATTGGATGTTCAATCAAAAGTGCACTGTGTTTTCAGTGAGCAAACTGCTTACAAGGAGGACGTCCAAGCCAAACACCTGAAGTGTGAAATCAAAACAATAGACAAAGCTGACAAGCTAATGCGAACATGAATAAAACTACGCAGTTATGGTAACTCGACTCCGGCCAAATAAATGAGCACAGACTAGAAGTAAAGTAACAGAACGATAAGAATTACTGGGCCTCTATGTGACATCAAATTAGTGAGGAGTGATCACCTCTTAGGTGCATCTTCAAACCTAAATCTTATTTCTTATTAGTATAATGAAAAGACAGGCTTGTTTTCTGTCAGAAAAACCGATCAGTTTCTCTAAATCCAGCAGCTTCTTTGTATGGCTTCTATTAAATATGTATAATTAACACTACTGGGCCCCGTCTTAATTCAGTGGACCAAATTAAATCGTCGTCTCTTCATGTGTGATTGTTATCGTTGCTGGTGCTCACCTGAAAAGTTCCTGGACACCAGCATCGTTGTGAGGATAGCTCCCTGAGGTGACACAAAAATCAAAATTATACAAATGTGTATCAGGTGGACAAGTGAGTATGTGTGTGTGACTGAGTCGACACTCACTTTGAGTTTCCTCCTGGCGTTGAACTTGCGCAGACACTCCACAGTCTCTTGACGGTGCATCATGGAGGCCACGGTGGAGCGTTGCTGTGTGTGGAAGAGAGGAAATTACATTATGGAAGAAATTAACTTTAATGCAACACAGCGACAGTGTTTCATAGACGGGACGGCTCTGTTTTCATTTCCATATAATCGCCTCTCAATGACAAGACGGCCTGATAAATAAAATTGATGTATGATGTGTTTACAAAGAGCTCAAGCTTTGCCTGCTGTTTCTTCAGCCATTATTTTCTATATTAGGAAACCTAGTAGCAGATTGTTGTGTCTGTGCCATGACCACCTACTTTATATCATGGTCCATTTTTCAAAGTTTGTTTGTTTTTAGCTAAGCACTTTAAACTCTTTTCACCAGTGGGAGTTTCATTGTAATCAACTGTATCTGGCTCTGTGCTACGAATACCTGCAGTTTAACAAGAGTTTGTGACTCACAGTTGGAGCTCATCTACAGCCTGGCAAAGCATGAATCATCAAAACAAAGACTAACAACTGCTTTAGGAAATATCTGCTTCTTTGATAAAAAGTTAAAGGCAGAAGCCTGTAAACAGAAAGCATTTATTTTTAAAAGAAACATCACAATTTCAGATGAATTCTACATCCGTGCTGCTGTGTTTTGTTTACAACTGCAACAATGAAGAGTTTTGAATTTGTGTTTTCTTCTCAGCAGGCGGCCAAAGATCAGGAGCTTTGCATTATTTACAGCCATGATATAAACCATCATAGCACTGGTCAGGATATCATCAGCCATTCAAAACCACATATTTCTATGGTCATGGTACCGCTTACACATTTTAATTTGCCTAAGGCTGCATTTACACTGCGGCGTCCATGGCCGCTCAGATTTCCATTCATACAGCACAACCTAAGACACATATCACATGACCGTCCACACACACTGCACATGTGCGAGCTGATGTAAACAGGAAGCACAACAGCTGCTACCAGAGACAACAAAGTCAACACCTGTGATTTGTTATCCATGTTGAAATAATGCCAGATGGTCGAGGCTAACAGATACCTACAGGCCACTGTAGAGTTTTCTTCTGCAAAATACTTACATGATTCAAACCTGACTAATCAGAGGCAGAGTGATGAGGTGATTATGGGGACACCTATTTCTCTGATCGTCTATAGTACAGTATTCTACACTGAAGTGAAGTTTTCAGAATAAAATGGGGGACCTGTTGTCTTCATCTTTTAGCTGCTAAGACGTCAGGTTGGTAAAGATACAAGGGTCAAACGGAGCAATTCTGCTGCGTCTCTGATTTAAAACGCAGCAGTGTCAATGTTATCTAAAGCCCTTATATGTAGTCATGAGCATGAGTGAGAAAACAAAGTGAGAGCTGAATGTGAGCTGACTCTGAATGTTTGTCATTTTATCTAAAACTACAAATTCTGCTCGAGTCAATAATGCAGAGTCTCTATGTTTAGCAGTCCATGGCTTTAGGACGAGGATGTTGATGGATGGATGTGATTATTTAGCTGTTTTTAGATGCAGTGCCAGAAATAACATTTTTTACATTGTGACTCTGGGAGAGAGAGAGAGAGTGAGTGTGTGTGTGTGTGTGCGTGTGTGTGTGTGTGTGTGAGCTCCTGTTCCTGATGTCCTGCCAAGAAATTCCTAAATTGAGTCAGAAGATAACTTAATAAGGCAGAAAGTGAAAAAATGTGACATCATTACTCACTGGCATCTACTGGAGTATTTTTATGTGCCAGATCTGATTTCTTTTGATGTGGAAACTAAAGAAGACAAAGAGTGTTACGTACGCAGACCCAGGGATGCTTGAGAGCCTGGTCAGCAGTGATCCTTTTGGCAGGGTTAATCGTTAACATCTGATTGATCAGATTCTTGGCCTCGGGGGTCACTGTGTCCCACTCTGGAGAGGGAAACTGAAAGAGGGACATACAGAGGAACATTAGGGATGTGTATCACCGTCATTGTGCTTCATCGCCCACTGTATCGTGACTTGAGGGGCCACAGTAAAGGAGTATGCATTTGCTGCTAAGAAAAAGTTTAAAACATTCATAATATGTTGCACCTTCTGTGTTTAAGGGGCAAAGGAGTGATTTTCAAAGTGTGACTGCTACGTCAGTGCATTCAAAACAGACTCCAGGTGGAGTTTTCATGGTCAGCAAAGTTTCTTTCACTCCATCCAAGTAGAACAAAACACCAGCAAACTTGTTTACTACTGAAAATCAAAGCAATTTATCAGGAAACATTTACTTTAATAATATTTTGAAGTGTCAGATATCAAAATCTGATGGAAAGAAAACAATCAGATTCAAGGTATCTCCATGACAGTGATGGTAGTGCAGATTATTACAAGTGCTTGTCACAGTCATCTCATATCAATGCTCGTATTATGCACATTCATTAGATGTGGTGGCTTCTAATTATGGAAATTACGGGTAATAAATTCCTATCTCCCACAGGACGATGACAACATCTGATAAATAAGCTTATTGCTCTTTCAGAGCAGGTTTGTTCCTCTACAGCATGATGAAAATTGTGCAAAAACAAGAAGCAAGCAATTAAAAACTAAAATTAAATTTCTAAATTCCTTGCATGACAGAAGTCAGAGTGCTATTTGACTTGAAGCGAAGGTGTCCTGTAGGGCTTTTCATGAGGCTTTGTGCTTGTTTTTCCTCATTCATGTAAATTATGATTCAAATTTTGTACTAGAACTCAAGATGCATGATCACAGATGGAGCTCTCTAACAAACTCTATGGACAAAACACTAAAAAATACACTCTCAGCCAGTCAGTCAGTGATGAGCCCTCAAATATGAGCTCTATTAAAGAAGGACATGCATTGAGAGGCTGCAAAATCAATGATATTACATTAATAATGGATCAAATGATAACCTTAAATTCTCAGACAGAGACTTTTATTTAGCTCAGTGGTCGATTAGGCACCTGTTCACCAGTGTACTGCACCTCTGCAGACAGACAAACACTCACGCAGCTCACACACACAGAAAAATACGGCGACGAGAATATGAGAGGGAGGTACTCACGTCATACGCACCAGCCTTGATCTGCTGGTACAGTTTGTGTTGGTCTTCATCCCAGAATGGAGGGTAGCCCACCAACAAGATGTACAGGATCACACCTGACACACACAAAATCTATGTAAACATGCTGTGTATAAAACTAACACAAATTGCTTTCAAACTGTAGTTTAAGAGGCAGAAGTTTTTAATTTCCTGAATGTCAGTGTGCATATAAACAGACAGAAAAGGTGAAGTCTGACTGACCACATGCCCATATGTCCACCGGTTTCCCATACGGGTCCTTTCTCAACACCTCTGGAGACAGATACCCTGGAGTTCCTGCAAAACCTGCAAAAATACAGATATACTTACATGAAATGTGTTATCAACTCCATAAAGACACAACAATGTTTTATTATATTCTTCCTGATTACTGCAAGATTTGTGCAAGAGAATGGGTTCATAATTTTTTCTCCCTTTTGTATCAAGTGTTAAAAAAGGCCAAATAGTTTTTCATTTTCAGTCTGTTTTAGACGCTATCTCACAGAAAAATGCTCCTCATCATTCTCTTGTTGTCATTCTTTTCCTCATGTTTAACAAAGATAAAATCAATTAAGTACAATCCTACTTATTTTTTTCTGAATGCAAAATTAATATTCACAGTAATGTCCTCATTTATCTGCAGTATAAAAACCACACAGTTGTTTAAAATGCACCATTTTTACAAGAATTTTCTTTAAAAAGATAAACACAAAATTGTTTCTGACAGTTCTTTAAAAATTGTCATGTTTTTATTTCCCTCTAGGCAATTTTTGATTAGTACTTTCTCTTGTACGATTACTCTCATTTGTTTTTTTCCTACAGTAACAAAACAGAGCAGATTAATATCATAATAAAAAACACAAACTGAAGCTCATTACTTATTTAATACAATCTCTTTTTCTCAAGCAGGGATGGTTGTTTTCTTGGAGAAGCAAACAGCACTGCTGTGAATAAATACTGGGGAATAAATACAAAGAATTAAATAAAATATTCTAGCTATTTATATCTTTTTTCTTACCGAACCATGCTTGTTGGTCCCCCTGCACCTCAATGGCCAGACCGAAGTCTGCAAGCTTCACGGCTGCTCCCTTCATCTTACTGGCCAGGAGCAGATTCTCTGGCTGCAACACACAGTAAGGAAATGTTCATTTGGAAGGAAATATTTACATTTTTTAAATAACTTCAAGCACTTTTGCGTTTAATGACTGTTTCAAATATTCCTTTGTTAATAAGTTTTTCTCTGTAAAATGTCAAACATTCAGTCAAATGTCCATCAAGATGGCTTGAGCACATTTTTTTTTAGTTCTAGACGTATAAGAGAAAAAATCTCTGTTATTTGATCAGATCAAGGTTTTAAATGTATCCTTAGATAAAATCTATGAAGCTTTACATGGTGCAAAATAAACTGCAGCACAGTTATGAGCAACAAGAGGGAAAAAACATTTAATTAAGAGAAAAGGAGATGAGCATGTACCCTCCTTCGAGGAATGTTCTGTCTGTCTGCATGACTGCATGAGCTGCAGGAGCACAATGACATCTACAGTAGTAATGAGGCATGAGTTGGTCAAAGAGGCTGCAAAGGCTTCCCCCAAAGGCAAGACCTTTCTGTCAGCTGTCACAGAATTTAACACAGCATTTTGACACTGTCCTTCTGATCCCACAATCACGCAAAAAGTCAAGACTTTGCAAAGATGAAGACATATTAACTGTGTTTCAGTGGAGTCCCAATACATTTAAGCTCTTCTGATAAGAAGAATAAATGAGAAGAAGTTCAGGAAACATGTCAGGTGAAGCATAATTTTTGAGGTTAGTTACTTATCATCATTGCTACAGAGCTGTTTACAGATTTATTTGTTCAGCTATGTGATCATTTACATGTTTCTGAAAGCTCTTAAACTTAATTCAATTTATTTTTAGCATTAACTGCCCCAAGTAAATCTGCAACACTGACTAGTTAAGTAAAGCAACACTGTAAATTACGCTGGTGTGGACGCATGCACAACACACTGCAGCTGGAAAACCAATGAACTAGACTGCGATACACAGTTTGACCTGAGAAGTCACCTGACTCCGACAATTCATGCTATCTGACGCTGCCTGTCAAAAAGTCACACACAACCCCTTCATCAGCAGCGGAAATACAGGAAAAAGGAGAACCAAGTGTCATAATGAGAGATTACTGAGGGAAGTTGGGCAAGGAAAGGGTCAAGACTACGGTAACCGAACTAGTGCTAGCTAGCTTCTTCACTGGTAGCAATAACCTTCTTACAGTATAAATAAGGTTAGTCTTATGAGCAGCTATATTGCCTGAGAAAGAAGCCTTCAGAAGACTTTGGCTGTCTCCAGTTGTCGGGTGAACCTCACACTGCACTTTGTTGGAGTCTCATAGAGAAAATCCTGCACGGCCTCCCATGCAACAACCTTGTTTGCCTGCAAGTTTTTTCTACCAAATTTGCACACTCGAATCAAAACAACCTCACTTTCTAGGTGAACATACCAGGTTAACACAACCATGTAAAGGTCATGCATGGTGTGTATGTGTGTGTCTAGAGGACATGTCTTTGCAGTAGTTATCCGTCCAAACAGCGATGAGCATGAAATCAAATGCAGACAGATAAGACGGATGTCTAACACTCATACCAACTGTTTTTGTGCTCTTTGTGTTCTTCTTCTTATCTTTTAGTCTCGCTCCTTGTCTTTCTATCCAGTTATCTATCAATCCATCCATCCATCCCTCCACCCCCCTTCCCATTCTCCCTCCTCTAGTGGGCAAAGGTGAAACAATAGGAAAGAGAGAAAGGGGTGAAACTGCACAGGGAGCTGGAGTGAAAAGAACAGAAGAAAGAGAGAGAGACAGATAGAGACAGATAGATGGGAGGTGGCATAATGAGTCCCAATGCTGGCGCTGCAGCAGCCGGGTGACCTCACCCTACAGTTACCATGGTAACCCAGTCTGCCACCAGCCAACAGCGTTCAACTCTTTCTATCTAATTCTTGTTTTTCCTTCGGCGAGTGGCCCTCCCAAGATGACAGGCAGACAAAATATGACAAGTGTGTGTGTATAGTGTCATAACTCACCACTGCCCAATTTGTCAGCGTTATTGGTGTTTTCGTGGCTCCAGTTCACATACTTTGGCAGTTTTATCTCAAGGAAGTTCTTGGTTAAAAAGTTAAATAATCTCAGGTGTTTGGTTTTTTTAACTGTCTACTGATTGAACGGTTTGCTTCACCAAGTATTGAACAAATCTTGAGGGGTTTACTCAGGGCAGAGCAACAAACTCTCACAACATTGCTGTAAGTTCTGGCAGTCAGAAATCTAGATACGTGGCAACATTAGCATTAATTTGTACGTTTGTTTCTGGATTTTTGAGTCAAATATTCACTCTCCTTTTAGTTCTAGTCTGAACTCGTCCAAGTCCTGAGGACCAAGTTTGGCTCTGTAGCTGCTAAATGCTCTGCTATGTTCACCAGCTAGCTCCTAACTTCAACAGCTCACTGTTTAGCTGTCCACAACTATACCTGTTTGGTTTATTCTTACTGCTCTTTTAGTGCAAATTCTGGATGCAGCAAATGGCAGTTTTTCACAAAGAAAAACACTAAAAATTCTCTAAACACCACCTGCTCTGAAACAAACAGCAGAAAAAGATTTTAAAGTTGCCTTCTGCATCATTTTGGACTCATTTTCTCCAAATACACCCTGAGATATTTGATATTTTTGGAAACTTTGGGATCTCCACCAAAATTTAAGTTCCTGCATCTGCATCTGAAGGATATTTGACTGTACAGAAAGAATCTGTAAGCAATAATGTTGCATGGATGTAGTCTGAATTCATAAAAAACAGTCAGCAAAGTACATAGTTCGACATTTACAGTCAAGTCAGATATGTTCTCTGTGCTTATTTGTTATCGTTTCCTTTCCAAAACTTCTCCCTCTCTTAGTTTTGATACCAACTAAAAATGACTGAAAAGCAACAGGAGTTCAATTTGGCCATGATGTTTATTTTCCCATTGTACTTGTCTATTTAGTTTAGAGCAATGTTTTAATCTCACTCTGTCATATAAAAGTAATGGGCCGGATTATTAAATAAACCATTAAAGTTTAGGACTCTGAACTCAGCACTGGCAATGGAAAAAAAACTATGTGGTGCAATTATCCAGGTGTTTATGTTTCAGCTCACTTTGCTATTTTCATCACTGAATAATAAAAATTAAATAACAGCTGAGAGGGTCAGAGTGCTGTTTGTTTCTGGGAGGGGTGAATATCTCGCTGCGGGGAAAATCGTCACTGGCCATCATTTCACCCACCGACCCGCTATTAATAGCAGCTGGTCTGCTTTCGTCACTCAGCAGTGCAGGAGGGAGGGGAGAAAAAAATGAGAGGGGAGAGAGAGAAGAAGGGAGGAGAGGAAATAAGGGAATAGAGGTAAAAGGGGAGGGGGTGCAGACATTAGGGAGGATGGGAATAGAGAAATAATGAGAGAAAGCAGGTGAAGAGAGAAGAAAAGGGATGACACTCATCTCTTAAGTTGCACTTTACGTCACTTCATGACGTCTGTGCGAGTGTGTGTGTGTGTGTGTGTGGACCTGTTCTGAACCTCCACCAAAGCCTTTCATCTTCATTCACAACACAGTGCTATTTATAAAAGATTTTTTTGTACAATCGTTGTGTCACATGGTGCAGAGGGTCCTATGATAACTCACCTTGAGGTCCCTGTGCACAATGTCATGCTGGTGGATGTGACTGACGCTCTCCAGGATCTGATTGATGCAGTGGCTGGAGGAGACAAAGAAGGATGAGAAACAGAGGAGAGACACATCTGTCAATCCAAAACAGCAAGATGACAATAAGGTGCAGACTGAAGTCAAGGGAGACAGAGCTTGAAGTGAAATTCAATAACTTGTTCGCATCACTGGCTCTTAAGGTCTGTTTTAAATGGGAAAGTTTCTTTTTGTGCATTCATGGGACATGAAAGGTAAAGCCAAAAGGGGTAAAAAATATATGCAAGTAAACTTGTGCTCAATTGTGTTCTGTAAGGTCAAAAAACACAGAGGATGTTTGAACTGGGTAAAGAAAGACAATGCTGAGAGAGGCCAAAAAGAAAAGAAAGAAATGACAGAAGAAAGACAAAGAAAGATGAACCAAAAGAGTTGATGAGAGTAGCAAGTTAAGGATCAATATTCCTCTGTGCACACTGCATTTTGTCACAGTAGCAAGTCAATAGCCGCCAGTTTCTTCATCAGCAACAACATGATGAATATTTTCAAGCTTAGCTGCTTTATTATAAGGCCAAAGGTATGTGGACACCAAAAGGTTTTAGCTCTCTCTCTCTCCCTAACTCTTTTTTTTATGTTATTACACAACCATTTCATTCACTTTTAATGTGACAAACCAAGCACAACACAACAGATGCCTTCTATAAGAGATTGTCATATATGTTAAGTATACCTCTATCTCTATATTTCAACTGTCTTCTTACTCCACCTTCCTGACTGAACCAGGCTTGTTTCACCCAATATTCAACATGTTAACTGCAATTAAAAACAACAGTTTCCTCCCACTCGTTTTCACACATTTTGCTAATCAAAATGACTGTTGTACTTATGACTCTATATATGAGTATGCGAGAGCCCTGTAAGACTCATAAATGTACCTGCAATTTGTGAGCAACAAAAACAGGAGGACGCGAGGTGGATGTGGGAGTTGGGTGCATATTTGTGTGAATGAATGCGTGGAAGGAAGTGGAGCAGGCAGTTTGTGCGCAGTGGGGATATCTTATGTAAGCTTGTCCTGAGCTCACATATCAGCAATTTTGCTGGTCTGATGCGCAGTTAAAATTACTACTATTCTTTTTTAAATTAAACTGGGCTTGACATCGGTGGAGGTGAAGTCAGGGTCAGCAGATTTTTGGGAGAGTGCTGTCCTCTCTCTGTGTGACAGAATCAAAAGGAGAGCTCCTGATGTTGTGTCCAAATTAGGCTAAATCCGGACTCCACATTTTATCCTCCTTGCTATTTTTGCATCAAATATGTTGCACAGCAGACTGCCCTTACTTACTTTAACACTGCATATCCCCTCACATTTTCCCTCTTGCTATGTCTCCAGCACTCTTCACCTCATATCACTTCTGCCTTTCCTTTTTATTTTTGCTGGTTCAAACTGAGTCTTTGGTGTAGGATCATCTGCACTGATCAATATCACAAGAAAACCAATCCTACATGTGCATGTTCCTCCATTAGACAACCAAAAGCAAGAGCCTGGTAACAAGTTTTGTGGTAGTTCTTCTTTACTGTATGGTTTATTTGCATCTCACCAAGGTAACATCTGTGGTTAGAAGTAAAACTGTTCCACATAATCTGGTTTCATCACCATCATGAAACTGAAACCATGTGAATACAGTTTACAGCTGCTATTTATGTGTTGCTTCAACTAGTAGTAGAAGGTGAGGCACTTCAACAGGCTGCACATACATTTGGTGGGCATAAAAACATAGATTTTAGCTGCGAGTTGGCTTTTTTTATGAAGTACTCATAGAAAATGCAGTGTGTAAGTCAGTTTAGCACATATTGCTATTGCTACAAAAAAGAAAACAGTCATTTTTAGCATTTTTGGACAGAAAGAAGAAGGAGCAGCCACAGTGAGCTGTTAGATGCAGAGCTGCAGCCAAACGCTGCAACTTCCAACTGCTCAGGGAGGAAACCAACTCCTTTTCCTCGTTAATGATATCAGGTTCCCTCTTAGCATTTAGCTTAAGTCCAAAATATTTCCAAATAGGGACTTTTGTGTAAAATCTGGTCATATTCCAATGATCTTGGCTCAATGCTTACATACACAGACATGCATGTTTTACCTACGTTGCATGTAATGTGTCGACAGAATCATACTGTATGGCGAATAATGTTTGGACTATTTTCATCAACTTGCATAGAAGAGTTATTTTATGTAATTGTATCATGATGTTAAAGTCAATAAACCGCCACATGACTGACTAAAATCTGCTAGAGTGTTAGTTAAAGTTTAGTCTGCACAGTCGAGACAGCTATTGTGCTGCAGTGCAAAAAACAACTGCACTTTCTGACAACAGGCAAAAAAAAAAAAAAAGTTTAAGAAGTTAGGACAGCTTTGTCATCATTTATTAATGGAATTAAATCTAAAAGCTTTGAATCACTTGGTCAAAAATAAAGTGACTACTCAAAACAACCTCAGAGCACTCCCAGAAACCACAAGCGCTGCTTCTGCTACTTAAGCACAAAGTACGTGAACACAGATTCGAATGGAAAAACATGTGGTGCTTTCAAACAAAACTTTATTGCTTTGGCAGCTTTACTGTCAAGTTTTACTGTGGCTGTCATCAGAAGTTGGTGTTTAGGAAAACTGAGTAGTAGCACCTAACATGCAATAGCATAACACGTTCATGTGTTGGCATGATGACATACTGTACCTGGCATCTGCCTCGCTGTAATACTCTCTAGCAACAATGTCCTCAAACAGTTCTCCTCCAGTGACGCTGCAGACAGATAAAGAGGATAAAAAAGACTTGATTAGTTCTCCTCTCTGCAACAAAGACAAAGATTCCTCTTACAAAAAGATAAAATACAAGTACAAGCAGTATCATGACATCGTCTTTAAAATGGCTTTTCTAAAGCGCAAACTTGGTTACTTTGATCCGACATTTTGTCTTAACTTGCACTCTAATATGAAAGACTGTGCTGCTGAAGGTTTTTAGAGGAAAGTATTGATTTATGTTGGTGTTAGTGTAGACTGATCCTACACGTCCTCTGTTAATGTGTATGCATAATATTTACTCTAAGTGGTGCTTTAAGAGGCCCCTTAACTGGTGACTAGTAAAACAAGCCTTGACTAGACTGAGTTGCATGTCTGGTTTATTTGAAATCCAGATAATTACTGACACCATAAAACTTGAGCTTGACCTGACCTGCATCTGTAACGGGCCGATGTTTGCAAAATTTGGAAATATATCAGAGGGGCTCCAGAAAAGTGACTTTGTTCTGATATATGTGATTTTCACATTGAGTTGGGGTTTATAAAATTAGCTATTTAACTTGTGCATTTTATTTTTAAGAGATAGTCAAAACATTTCCATTAAAAGAAAAAGCACATGTTACATGTTATAAATGTAAAATTATGTCAGGTTTTCTCTACTTTTTTTAACTGAAGCAGTTAATTCTATGAAACAGGATCTTATCACTTTTGAATATTTCTATTTGTGCAGTAAACACAGTAAAAAGGTAGTAAAATTTAAATTACACGTGTAAAGAATGGAAAACTATTTACTGCAATTTAGCTGCATTCACAAACTCTCATTATTTAACACTTTTGGGAAATTTTAATTAACATAAGACTCAATTTAAGAGCAGAGAGCCCCCTTGTTTTACTGCAGCTTGGTGGGAAAGCTGATGTACTGTACTGCTGTGAATACTGACAGTCATGGAGTCACGGATTACTCGTTGTTTAGGTCAAGGAGTTCATCCGGGAGCGATACTTCGGCCTGAACCCATGACCTCAGTGTGTGTTTGTGTTATGTATGTTTGTTAAAGGGATTTACTTACAGGTCAAAGACAAGGTAATGAAAGCCTTCCTCTGAGATGCTGTCATGGAGTCGCACTAGTGACGGAGAACAGACACAGAGAAAGAGAGCAACAGGCTTCAATGAGGCATCAGTGATTAAGTTAAATATCAATTATCAATCATTTTTTTGAGTGGAAACTTTAAACCATTACCTTAAAGGAGTTTTTTATGTTTTAATGTGAGTATGTTTGGGTCAATGGTGGTTAAAATACTTGTTCTTTTTAACTCATGATTGAATTTTACAGTAATGTGCTCACTTGTTTCTCAGTAAGTACAGAAATATGTCTGAATGGGAGGGGAGGAAGACACATCTGTCAAAGTGAATTAACTGCAAGCTCAGCAGATCTCTCCGGTTGCCAGACTAAGTTGTTACCAAAATACAGACATGTACGAGCGAGAAACGCGCTGTCATCTCTGACTATTTTTACAGGAAGCTTAATTACATGGCGCAACAACACTCACCTGAAGCTAAATATTGGGTAAATAAAGTGATTCATTAATGGATGGATACAGTATCCAGTATTGATGGACACCATGAAACAGTTTAAATAGATGTTGCAGCAAAAAAGAATTACTTAAATGTGAATGCTTTATACACATCTTTAAACTGGTCGCATGAGGATTCGAGTTTTCCAGCATTGCAGCATTTCCTGCCCATCTGAAGCTCTCCACTACGGGACACCACAGCAGGTTTCTACAGCCTGAGAGCCACCTGGCTTTCTGGCAACCAGGCCTGAGCTCTTGGATGACAAAGTTGACAGAATGGTTGCCATATACTACTCATTCATAATTGATGTGATGTTAGTAATTTCCTTTCAGGTTTTTCTTTCTGTACAAGCAGGCGGGATACATCACTGTACACAGAGGGGAAAACTGTGCTGTTTTCTTCACAACAAGGACAGATTGAACCGACAGATCTCAGGTCCAACACAGTTTTGATTAAAGTGACCAGCTCTCTGAGTGTCCATGCATTGATTTAAGACCTGCTTGTTTAAAGGCGGGAGAAAGGTGGCAAAGTGCTAAAATTAGGCCTAAAAATATGTTGAATATTATTTTCTTAGTGCTTCAGACAAATTGCATTTAGAGATGAAAAAACTTGACAAGTTGTTCCCATGAGAGTGGGATAAGAAAAGAGCAGCTGAGGGAGGAAAAGGAAGGAACAATGGAACGAGACAGAGGCTAAAATCAGGTGGGACAAAGAAGAAGAGACCAATAAAAACCAAACCTATTATGCTGTTTTCATACTGTGTGTGTGTGTGTGTGTGTGTGTGTGTGTGTGTGAGTGTTTGTGTGTGTTGCTTGAACTGGGCAGCAATCTATTGTGTGAAAAGACATTTTGCAGTTCTGCCACTAAGACACTTTGGCATTTCCTTCCTTTCTGCAAGGGCCACTTTCTATTGTCTGGGTTTACACATGAACACACACACACGCACACACACACACACACATAAAATATAATATATGAGACTCAAACTTATCACAGATTCGTGATGTGGATGCGGACACTTAGAGACTCGTGTCTGCCTGACATTTATTTCTACAGAGACGTCTCCAGTGAAGGGGGCTCAGTCTTTTTTTTTTTTGTTTTTAATTAAAGTCATATTCCTGGAAAGCGTAAGTCATGAGTCATTTTGCAGTTTTTGTTATTTCTGCATACACAGCAGTTTCACATGAGGAACGCTAACAGTGAGGAAGTAAAGAGAATTTGAACAAAACACAGGAGCTAACTTTACTACACTGATCTCTTAGATTTTGTCTGATTAAAATTTGTTGCTTTAGTTTAATATTTCCACTCTTATGTCATTTTTTTCTGATGTTCTGAAACAACAAAGCTGTGTCATGAATCAATTAGTGTATTGGTTCCCAGATGTGACTCACCTATGTTTGGATGTTTCAGCAGACGACAGATTCTTGCCTCACGCTCCAGTTTCTGGTGATCTGAGGACAGAAAAGAGCAGACAAGAAACAGTAAGGACAAGATGTCAGCACCAGGAAGAGACGATATTGAGGAGCCAACATGAGAGCCACAGTGACATAAAGACCAGGACACAAACCCTTCCTTTCAAATCCACTGAGTCAGTGGAGGCACAAGAACACAAACCCAAGTTAAAAGTAAAGGACAACATGTGCTGCATAACATCTGACTGCAGCTCCTGTTGTTCAATAACACTTTTGCAACACAGCAGTCTGGAAACAGCTTCTTTTCAACAGATGTAGAGCTAATAAATAATAAATAATTTGTTTAGATTTTTCTAAAGCAAAGATTTTTGCAACCATTAAAACTTGATATCTTGTTTGGAAGGATTTCAGAGACGTCTGCACCAGCGACTATGTAAAGTGATTAAACATTTCTTTTAACTGTGCAGCTGTGACACATAAACACACTTTCGCTCCAATCTCTTCTGCTCACCCTGCTCCACTCAGAACATTCCTCTAAACCTGGCTGACATGAAATCAAACTTGAACAGGAAGGGACAGCAGAATAGTTTCAGCAGAGACAGGACGTCAAAAAAGGTAAAACACACAGTGAGTAAGACAGAGGCTGTCAACCAATATGAGGTTGCAGATGTGGACGGACAGACAGACAGACAGACAGCCACACACATACAGACACACACAAACACACAAAACCTCTAGCACAAGCTTTTTGCACTTAGTGAAATTAGTCTTGTGGGTCCGGCCTTAATATAATCAGTGTCCAGTTAATGATTCTAATGGTGGAGGATGTCTCTGTGTGTTTGCGTGTGAGTGTGAGTGCGTGTGTGTGTGTGTGTGTGTGTGAGCATGTTTAGGACAGGCAGACCAGTTGATGGACAGATACAGTAGACACATACAGTGGATGATGTGTCCTGTTGCAGGGTGTCAGAGGTCGAGCCCAGACTGGACACGGTGCCGCCCACCAGCTGTTGGTCCTGAGGGACAGATGGGCTGCTTGCATGACTGAGTTACGCCTGTGTGTGTTTGGTTTTTTTTGGTGTGTGTGCGTGACAGAGCGGGAAAAAAAACACTGGACATCCCTCATCGCGTGTCCCATCAAAGGCTTTAGGCAGTGTCATGGTGTCTATGCACCAATTAATGCTGCAGCTAGCTTTAATTTTCAAGTCCAGTTTAACAAGTCATCTGCAGATTATTTTCTCTTTTAATAGATTTATTGTTTGGTCTGGAAAATGTAGAAGCGTAGTGGAATATATGTCTGTTACAATTTCCCAAACAATGTCGTATTGAAACAGCTTGTTCTGTCCAAAATCCCAAGCTACTGAGTTTAGTATCAGAGAAAACAACAAACAGTAATTGCATTTAAGTGTTAAGATGGTGCCAATGTTATTTAATAGGCTGGGAAGCAGCTATTGAAAGCCATGATGTGTCTGAGTCACTAATGCATGAGTTATCATCTAACTTTATCATCTAACAGCATCTGATGGAAACAAGCACAGATTTGCATTTTGCAACCAAGAGAAGAATCTTGCTGAAACTCGTCAGTAGAAAATATGTTTAACCCTGATGAATCATCAATCTGAGAAAACATCGTTGATTGATGAGGAGAGTTACTGTGAACATAAACTTTTTATGCAAACTGCAGAGCAGCTCTGGTGCTGTCAATCACTTTGAGGACAACAGTTAGGAAATTCAAGACAGCTGGCAGGAGTCATAGTTATTACCAGAAATCCAACACTTACAGGGAACAAACTGACCTGCATGTAATCAATAAATCCAGCTAACAGGCTGGAGATAACCCTGAGGGGGAAGAAGACTCCAGTTTGTTCAAATCCACTTGACTAGCTGTGAAAACACTGGCAGGAAAGGTGAATAGGAAATACTTCCTTCCTCTACAACAAACAGTGAGGCCTTCAGAGGCAGTAGAAAATCAAGGCGGCCATGTGAATATGTAACCTGTGGTCTTGTGTGCATACAAGGCATTTAAAACATTTCAACTGTATTTTACATGACCATACTATTTATTGATCTCACAGTCACTGTGGAGAGCTGGTGTTATAGCTTCAAAAACACAAAGGTTTGCTTCTTTTCTCTGTTTTATGTCACTGACAATTGAATATTTTTGCATTTTTTTAAAAGCTGCTGGCACAAAATAAAGCAACATCAAGACATAATCTTGGATTCTGAGAAATTTTAGTCCATTTCAAACAGAAAAAAGTAGAAAATACTCATATGAAACAAGAGAATGTTTGACCTTTTTCTTTTGCAAAATAAAACAACAAACAACAAACAAACAACTGACTAATCTTATCAGCTCCAAAACTGAAAAAAAAAATTAATATTAGCTGCAGCCCTGACATTAGTAAGGTGTGACTTGAAAGTCCCAAAGTGTTAAGGAGGAGGTGGCTTCAAATTGGACATGTTTATTGTGTCTCTAGATGTGCAATATTCATATCTGCTTCCTGTAAATGAGTGTAAACAGAATAACATTGCACTTCTACAGAAGTCCTGCACATGCATGCTAAGTCACATCTAACTGGATAAAAGGATGTGAAGTCACTTCTCTATAAGCAGTGTAAAGGTTTGTGCATTGATTACCTACTAATTTAATTGTTTACCACCAACAGACTCCGGTAGGACGACACGGGAAGGAATTAAAACATTACCCGAGTTTGACCCAGAACCTCTGACCTGCAGGGATAAGCCAATCAGCTGCAGCTTTAAGCCTGCATGTCTCTGTGCACTGACATGTGTACATGTACCTGTCCTGTTCAGTGTCATATCCATGCTTTGGCTTAGACCTCACACACACACATACATACAAGCATTAATCTGACCAGTGTGTTCACAGGATGAGAAATCAAAGCATTTTGCAGACATTCCACAACCTTCTTCTCAGAGCCATAATGGGCTATTTTGGCTGCTTGTATTCTTAGAAGTTGGATCAGCCTGCAAAAATAGGTCTATTTTTTTTCAATGCTGGCCTGAGATGACGGCTTTATTATGCTTGTGATGGCAGACAGTCCTGGCAGCTGGATGCTTAGAAACACAAGAAACTGACTGAGGAGTTTCAATAGAATGAAGAGGGATTGAGCACAAGTTTAAAAAGGAAACATTGTATATAAAGGAACAAGAGACGAGCAAAACTGACTGCAGATAAACAGAAGCTGATCATACTGAAATATAGAAAACAAATGCAGGCTCTCTACAGAACCAGACGAGAGTCATTAGAAGTGAGAAACAGATCCAACTAAAGATACAGATTGAACCTACATCTCTAAAGGTTCCTCCAGACATTATGTAACTGTGTCTGTATCTGTTTTGGTGTTTTTGTTTTTTGGTTTGTCTTTTGTGGTGCCTTGCTGTTAGTCTAGTCTTTCAATGTGACAAACACTGGGCATTTGTTCCTATACAAAAATATAATCCCACATCCAGGTAGCCACAGCAAGAAGTTAAAAATGAAACTAAAGCAACTGAACCAATAGTGCATAAATCAGTACACCATTAAAGATCCCTAACATATGTTAAACCACTTAAAATGCAGCTGATTTAAACAAAGCTCAACAAAACAACAGAAAAACTAACTACCAAGGCTGCAGTTCACTGACTGAGACAAATAATAAATGCTGCACAGAGCTCAAAGATACCTTAAAGAACATAAATTACCAGTTTGCAGCAGGTGACTTATTTCTACATTTTAAATTCCATGTCCATCCCATTTAAATCAACAAGGACAGGTAAAATAACAGAAACACCAGTCTGTATAATTTAATACAATTCAATGACACCACTATCTACGTCTTTGAAAATGATTTAACATTTGAATTAAAGCCTCTCAAAAACAGTTTCAACAAAAACGGAACATCATAACCTTTATGGAGGCAGAGTGTTTGCAGGACTGCTAATAAAATGGCAACTGAGCGTAGATTTGACACTTTGTTACGGCAGCTCCATAAACTCGTCTTTCTGGCAGAGCTCATGCTTTTTATAATCTTTAACATTATACAACAACAATAAAAACACGTATTTGAAAGTTTGTTACAGTAACTTTATCACACGCAAGGACGAAAGGGTGTGCCATGTGTGACCTATTTAGACAACCAAGCTAAATTATTTTAACAATTTTCTCGGGTAAATTTATTCTGAAAACAGGCCAATTTTGTAATGTTTTATCACTGCTGTGAGTTATAATGGTAAATGACACAAAGGCAGAACTGATGTGCAAGTTCCTCAGTAACTTTCAGTTCTTGGAAGGATTTTATGTTGATAGTGAAAGAGTCAAACCAATGGCCTGAAACTCTCGACACCCACACACACACATACACACACACATACACACCGCCCCTTCTGCAGCTTTTCAGAGGGATGCTGTGATATCATAGTGTCTGCTCCGAAAAGAACAACACACAGCACTTAGCCCAATTGGATTGAGTCATGACCAACGGCGTGGCACATCATCATATTCATTTACCCATCCAGCCCTCCCCTTATTATTATTATTATCTCATCCAGAAGCTCTAAACAGACTGCTGCAGTGGATGAATGGTAGACAGATGGATGGTAGATGGATGCATGGTTGGATGGATGGACGGCTTCTTTCAGCCCACGTCCACTGTTTGAAAAACGATCCATATCTCCTCCTCCATGTACATCAATTAACTTCTGCCTGCAGGGAAAGAGACAGGTAATGCTTTACAATAAAAGCCAACCACCCGAGCACTGAGAGTAAACACCAAGACCAAAAACAGCTAAAAGCACTTTGCCTCGTGAACATTTTTTTTTTCTAATCTTGGTGACATGTGGTCATTGCTGCAGCATTTTCTGCTCTGCACTGTCTGCAAATTTTGCTGCTGAATTTGTTGTTGTTACACAACATTTCCTGTCTACAAGATTAATTTTCGTCACAAAAGACCAACAACATCATGTATTTAGAAGAAAATGCAAAAGATTCTAAAACTTGGCAACAACTCTCTACCGTGATTTATCAGGAGTAGCAAAATATTTATTTACAGTATGCATGTCACTGGTTTGACAGACATTGTCAAGCTTAAAACTGTCACAGCCAGTCTTTAAATAGTCTGTGTGTCAGTCTGCAGCTCTGTCAAAGTCCTCTTTCCTCAGGGACTGTCAGAGACTGAGCAGAGTCAACAAAAGATCACAGTGCCATGTACCATTCTTCATCTGCTGATTGGACCTGACCTGGCAACTTGCACCCTAAGCATAGCAGGACATTAGCATGATGAGATGCTGATTAGACGTGACTAGTCCACCCTGAACAGCTTCTCTATTTTAAATAACTTTATCATGAAGCCACTCATGCACAGCTGCTATTGTTCCAAAGGAGTCGCGCCAGCTGCACTAACAACTAACCCAACAATGTTGTCACATTACACTGGCCATGTTATTAAAGTCAACACAATGCAGGCGATTCCGTGATACATCACTCATTTACTGTGCGTGTGTGTGTGTGTCGAGGTGACGAGTTAACATTTGAGATCTCACAGAAATCAGAGCAGAATTCGAGAGTTGAATTTGAAACAAAATAAAATGAAAGGTCGTCCAATAAGTATGAGAGAAACAATCCATCAACAAGGATCTAAGATAAGACCACTGAAGCAAAGTTAAGCATTAATCATTATCCTTAAGATACCTTTATTTTGAAATTCCCATGTCCATGTGACTCTGCTAGCACCAGGCTGATCATGGCATGTGGCAATGCAAACATAGCCGTTACGTGATAATACACTGAAGAAACAAGACAAACCTGGCCGCTCATCCCACTCAGCAGTCTGCTGATTTAACCTGTTCCATGTGGGAATGAAAAAGCTAATGGTTTAATACTAATACTACTGTGATTAATTTAATTATTTTGGGCTGTGGCTTCATCCAGAATGAATGTATTTTTCAAAATAGGTGTAGCCCAAATCTGACACACTCATATGACTAAACAAGGTGGCAGAAAGGGGATTAGTTGAAACGTCTGGCTGAGCTTCAGTCTACAGTGCAGATTCACAAGCTCAAAATACCTGAAACTGTAAGCTAAACAATAAAGCATACAGACAAGAAATATTTATCTCACACATTGTCCTAAACAGTGTATTGTAACTGCATCTAGTGCATTTCATTGGAAGTGTGTGTGAGTGAGTGTGTGTGGGTAGTTGTTACACACATCTTTTACATTTGAGAAAGCCATTAGATATCACAGTGATTCCATCTGAGGCCTTAAGTGACATTTCAGTCAAGTCAATGAAAACAGAGCTGTAAGCACAACTGAACGCCTTACTCTTAGCTTTATTTCCTCACTACACACACACACACACTTACACAATACACAACCCTCGGTCACACAAACCACTTAGATGCTCTAATTCCACAAGTCTTTCTCAGAAACAGAAACACTCGATTAAAGTGGGAGTGTCCCCAAGCAAAGTTACAACACTGTTTCTGTCCAGAAGATAGTAAATAAACACAGATTAAATGCTGAAGCACTGAAACTGAGACCAAATACGGAGCTGCTTCCAAGTGAAGGAATTTTATCTGCAAAATGCCGATCACAACTTCACTGAGACAAAAGCTACGTCTTTTAACTACCAAAGATCATCCAAAACCAAAGACATTCAGTTGATGATTGTTTATATTGTTTTTTATTAATTTATATTTCAAATGTTACTTTTTTCCTGCTGACCAGACAAAGTAAAGAATTTTAAGTCATTACTCTGAACTCAAGTATCTCGAGAATAAAATTTGTATTTTTTTTTATAGACAAATGAACTTGCTAATTTATTAAAAAAATAAACATTAAACTAATACACAATGGCAGAAGAATATATATTATTAATTGAACCTTTTTTCTGATCGCTGTTTGTTATACCAGGGAAATGTACAAATCTTATTTATGCCTTTAACCCAAAAATGGGAGAAAACTGCTTAAAGATTCTATAGAAACAGGCCATGAGTGTGAGTGTGTGTGTGAGAGCATCTTGAAGACACTGCTGGACAGATTTACAGTCAGGCAGAGCCTGTTAAACACTGCAGGGTAAATGTCTTCTTATCTGAGGGTAAGACAGGATAAAAGGAAGACCAACTGATATGAGATAAATGAATGACAGACTGACATAAAAAAAGGAAAAACAGACAGTGACTTTGGGTCACTGTGGCTCAGAGCAGACAAGACTATAAATAGATTCAATCCTCCTCCGGCTTACAGCCCTGAATCACACTGACCTGGCCCGCCCTGCGTCACCCTGCAGAGAGAGACAGAAACACAATGAGACAGAAAGTGAGACAAAGAAACAGACGCAGGGAAAGACTGACAGATGGAGGCGTGCGGAGAGACGAGAGAGGCGGAGGAGAGTTTATGACACTGATCCTTTCCTTTCCTGTCAGAGTTTCCTCATCAACAAGTGACACCAGTTCAGCATCTCATCGCTGTGAGAAGTCAGTGTGGTGTCAGTGGGGCAAAGCTAATGCTCATGTCCCCCATTCGTAGCCAAGAGTATAATGACGTAAGCAAAACAAGGATTGCAGGAGAGGATAAAGAAGATGATAAGGGGAGGGATACAGAAGGGGTTGATAGTGTCATGACTGTGATAAAATCCAAAAACATGATACTTATAGCTATAATGAATACACAAATGCTGTTTTTCAACTAGCTAATGGCCAGTCCCAATCCTCAAAACCCCTCTACTTACCCTTCCCCGGGTTGCAACTTTTTCATCAGGCCTCTGCAGTATGCTAATCAGACAAAGACAGACACCAGTTCTGCTCTACTGGACCCCAGAGACAGAGATCTGGTGCACCGCCACATCTCAGCCAGCAGGAAGAAAGAGAATGGAAGAGTCTCCTGCCAAGCTAGCAGCAATATGAGTTCATATCTGAGGTAATTCCTAACATCAGCATGCTAATAATGTATACTGAAATACTGCTGGGGTTCAAAATATAGACATAGATTTGTTTAAACAGCCATTTTCTACATTATGCAATGTTAAATGCACAGAAGTTAAGGTATTTAAAAGCAGAGAAGACTTCTCCTTTTCTCAGGAATCATGTGTTTAATGCAGTCAAACAGTATCTGCAGCTCAGACAAGCTTTACAGCAGTTCCAGCCAATCAGATCACGGCTTAAGACTCAGAGAACTGATTATTGTGACTGGGTGAAGAATTATGACATTACTCCTGCATTATCAAATACATTTGAGAGAGAAGTTGATGACGTCTAAAATGCAGCAATCATAAAAGTCCTACTGTTGGGTAAAAAAAAAAAAGAGGCCTAACTTCAAAATCAGATCATAAATCATAATCTTAAATTTACAGGTTTCTATGAAACACAGCACAAATGTATAAAACATGTCTGCCTGCTATCTGTAAATCAGTCCAGCTGCACAAATAAACAGGACACCACACACCGCTACAGAACACAAATCATGACCACGAAATCACAATTTAAAGGTGAACACATATATACTGTATATGACCAAAATTCTAGCTCTTGGACTTTAACCTACATTACAACATGTTTCTGAGAAGAAGTAAACACCTGGTGATGATAAAAGTCAGCCTCCATGACAGCAGGTTTCTGTCAGGACCAAGCACAATGCTGTCGAAAGTGAAGTTGTCTGCATTGCTGCAAATATTCAACAAGTACCGTCAAATTAGCAGACATGATATTCTTATTCACACCACTCTCAGTGTATCTTGCTTGATATTTAGTGCAAAAGTCACATGTTAAAGAGCATCCACATTATATAACAGCAAAATGTCCAGCACTGTGGTAAACAAGATGGCTTCCAGTTTGCCGCTTTCTCTATCTATACTGGCACCCAACATCCTTTGTGCTCGCTGGGGTCAAACATGAGGTTTTAATACAAACTGCAGCATTTTCAAAACTGTCTAGTTATGTTTGGATGGACCTGATTTTAGTTCAGGGGATACATAAATGTGAAAATTGCTCCTTTATTTTCACTGCTTATCGTCTCAGACATGTCTCATCTACAAATATCATCATGTAAACTGTTATTGTTCTGACCCTCAGGCTGTTCCCAGTCACTTCAAATTTTACTCTGAACACAAGTCATGTGTCGACATTTTGTAATGCGGTTAATTTAAAGTTAAAGTTATGATTATGAGAACAGGACAGTGGTTTGTGTTTTCGTGTGTTGGGGTCTGAGAGATGTCAGAGTGGCTCAATCAAAACATGCAGTGACTCACTGTGTATCCTTTTTCTCTCACTTTTCATTTTTCACTGTAATTTTCTCTGTTCTGCATCTTAAAATGACCTGTCTTAGTGTGTGAGGCTCACTGTGTGTTTGGTTGAGCCACTTCATGAACCTTAAACAAATCTTCTCTGACCTGCTGAGAGAAACCGTTACCTTCAGGTTATTCCACAATACTGTGAAAAGGGTCAGTGTGTCACTATCAGGACCCCTTACAGGGTTTAGTTAGAAAAGTTGACTCTGCAAACAGGATAACAAACATGGCTGCAGCTTCACCTGCTGCAAACCTCCTCCTGTAGGGAAAAAGCAGGGGGAGGGGGGTTGGACTTCTCGTTATGATCCTGAAAGGTGGAGAGGTTTGAGGCAAACATAACAGAGAAACTCCAGCAGAGTGAAGGTTTACATGACTTACTGGATATTCAACTTAAAGATTAGATGGAGGTAAATGTTTGTAGACAAACAGTTCACAGGAAACAGAAGAAAAAAAACTATGAACCTGCAGGCTCTTTTGCATTCAGCATCAGTTGAACAAGAAACACAATTTCTCTAGTTTTTTTTTCTAATACAACATCTCACGTTGCATATTTTTAGAAACTCTCATTTGATTTGGTTAACTTTCTGACTTTTGTGGTTCGTGTACAGAATTAATCATGTTGTTCTTGCCCAAAAAAAGATTACCATTTAATATTCTCACCTTGTTTATCATCATGTAACACTTTCACTTTTCTGTGTTATGGCCTCCCTGCTCCTCTGACCCCTCTGACCCCTAAACTTCTCCACCCAGTTTCCCTCTCTAATCACTTTCCTTCATGCACTCCTTATTGTCTTCTAATTGGTTGGTTCAAGACTACTAATTAGTCAATTTTATTTGATAATGCTGAAGATATTTTTTTCATTGTAAAAAAGTGTCGAAGGAAAAATGACATGGTGGGTTGGAAGATGATTAATGGCTCTGTCACTGCAAGCATTTAAAAGTCAAAATGCTATAAGGCCTAATTTAGTAGCACTACAATAATTAACTGATTAATTAAATAGATGATCAACAGAAAATTAATCAGCAGCTGTTTTAATTGATAATTAGTCTTTTAGGTCCTTTTTTAAACAAAAAATTCAAACATTTGTCTTCTGAAACATCATATTTTTGGCATCACCTCACATCTGGGAACCTCTGATGGATATTTTACACATTTTAAAGACCAAACAATCAATTAAACAAGGAAATGATACAAAGATTTATCAGTTACAATAGTGATCGTTAGCTGCAGCCGTAAAATTAATTCATGTCACTGTAAACAGAGAATTTGTTCGTATGTAAAGCTTGTCCAAGTAATTTTTTCCATTTTAAAATGTTGCAGTCATTTGTACATAAAACAGTTAAGATATGATGTGA
>JAPZDY010000003.1:18976669-18988675 GCA_029783645.1 Ctenochaetus hawaiiensis
GCCCAGTATCCCCCGGAATTACATCTATATTTAGGTCCATGCTAATGTTAAGTGCCAAACAGGAAGTATTGTGCCCTTTTTGTTGTAAGGTGAGGGTGGGGGAATGTTAGTTAATGTCCCATGCACTTATTTAACAATGTACTATGATAGCACTGTCCAAATTTAAATAAAGGATCAAAATTGATGAAGGAGAACCAGAGATATTATCATTTTTTATTTCACTTATGTAATTTTTTAATCTAATTTCACACAGTTCCCTCTGCACCCATAAAAAGGCTCCCCAAGATGTGTAAATAGAGTTTGGTGTGTAAAATCAGTAGAGTTCCTCTTTAACTAAATGTTTTAATTGCTTAACTAACTCTAACCATGATCTCAACACGCACACAGATACTACAGAAAGTGTAAATTTATAAAACATTGTCATTTAATGTAATCAAGGGTTTTGCAGAATTGTTCATTATTAACATTCTTGTCTGGCAACAGGGTCGGGCTTCTGATATCATGCCATACATACTTAGAAACATGTGGTTGCTAGAGTAAATGTTTTTCGTTTAAGGCAGACTTTACACAGGTGTAATGTAACGAGCACTCATCTGATACTTGAAATCCAACACTTGTGAAAATACCTTTTAAATAAAGCCCTATTTTTCTGAGTAGACAGTGTATGTAGTCATTAGATGTTAGAATAGATTTTTAGCATTCTTGCTTTTATTTGGGTTGCTTAAAACAGTTTTCCAGCAGCACAGTAGATGAGTAAAATAAGATTAAATAGTCCAGAAAAGACTGATAGTATCAGCTAGGGAGCATTTGTCGGTTAGTCTGTGCTGCAGGGACCGGACATCGTGTGGTGGTCAGAGTCTTTCAGATGAGTTTATTACAGTATGAGCAGAAGTGAATATGCATTACCCCTAAGAACAAAAGGACAAGATGACATCGACTAAAACAACCCCCACGGGCGTCTTTGTGTCATCCTCAAAGAGTCCTACTGGATGATGTGGAGATGAGACATCGAGACTGTCCCTGCTGTCTCCCTCTTGCCATCTCTTCAGGCCTCACTTCCACATGTATGCACTCTATCTGTATTAATCTAACTATTCATGAATACGGGCATGCATGCACAATGACACATACATTGCTCTCTGTGCGGTCCGCCGACAGGCCAAAGTCACCCCACTGCAGTTTGGCTGCAAGACAGCCAGTGAGTCAGCTTGCTCAGCCAGCCGCACAGCCCTGTCTGTCTGCTTTGTCTATCAGGCCGCCTGTTTATCTGCCGACCTTCAGTATTTAATTGTGGGTCTATCTTGTCTATCTGACCTGTCTCCTTGTTTACTGGTCTGTATTTTATTTGTCTCCATCTGTCTTTGAATTTCTTTCTTGTGGTTAAGGTGCTTGTATGCTTCAAATAAAGAAAATCATTCATAACCCCTGCCCCTGCAAAATTCTATTGTTTGGTTTGGCTGCGTCCATGTTTTTTTTTTTTTTTTACAAATTTCCAATATAACAAAGTGTTTCCATTCAGAACAGAAATTTCAATGCTTCTCACTCTCAGATGTATTTCTACGACACTTTTTTCTACAACACTTTTTATGACTTAATTTGTCTGAAGCATACCGAATATGTACGATTAGACATTCAGAAGAACAGGGTGTTCCTCTGCAGGCGTGACCCCACCTTCTTGAAGAGAGCTTTCAGTTTGCATAATCTGCACTGCTTAATTTTCATCACCCTTTCTTTCCTGCCATCCTCATCTCCTTCATCCTTCTCCTGTCCTTCCAGGCCCAGCCATGGGCTCCACACTCCTCCATGGAGTTCAGGATCAGCCATAGGATCATCTGGAGGATTCCTGGCCATTACAGCAGTCTGGTTGTACTCTGCCAATCTCCTCAGCAGATGTTTCACAACCTCTGGACGAGCCTCTGCCAGGTCTGTTCTCTCATAGGGATCAGAGGTGACATTAAACAGCCAAACTGACTTCCCTTGCTCATTGCGCTTCTTCTCGAGTTTCTGCCATCGCTCT
Source organism: Ctenochaetus hawaiiensis (assembly GCA_029783645.1). Lineage (NCBI taxonomy): Eukaryota > Metazoa > Chordata > Actinopteri > Acanthuriformes > Acanthuridae > Ctenochaetus > Ctenochaetus hawaiiensis. The sequence goes on from JAPZDY010000003.1 coordinate 18,978,687, forward strand.
GGACCGCCGGGAAGAGCCTGTGGTGGTATCCAATCCCCGTCACCCACATTTCCTGTCAAGAGCTTCCAGTCCCCAGCCCTTATTGCTGCTCTTACGGCTGTGTCCCAGATCCCAAACCCGTTGAGCACCATTGCCTTGTCATACGGGTCCCCAGGCTTTCTCGAGACTGGGTCAATGTTGAAAAGGATTTCAGTGCGTGGAGAGGGTAGCCCCTCGCTGACAGCCCCCCACACATCATGACCGTCTAGGCCATGATTGGACTGCAGGGCCCCGGCCAACCCCAGTAATGTGGGATACCAGTCAGAAACATGAATCAGTGCTCTGCTGACTACACCCTTCCTCTTCAGGAGGGGGCTATGGACAAAGCCCACAGCCCGAATGCCACCTTCCCAGTAAGTTCCTTTGCCCCCTCTCAGTGGCCAGTTGCTTCCCCCTGCAAGTGGCTGCCCACCGTTATCAGATGAGTAGATCAGCACTGAGTTTTGATAGAGGCCACAGTTCTTCAGCTCCTGGACTACCTGTCCAACCCCAGCATCCAGGCAACTCAGCATGGCTGCATAGTGGCGCCTGAGACGATTGCCCTGGGAATCATAGTGGTGCAAAAAATGGTCTGGTACTTGCAGGGGTGTGTGGGGAGCCTGAAGGGACAGATAGAGGAAGAGTGGTTTATGGGGGTCGTGGCTCCTCAGAATCTGCTTCACTCTGGTTAGACAGGGGGAAAAATGGAAGGTTTTAAAGTTGATCTCACAGGATGTATGCATCTTTACAATTTTACATGTACCTTTATGCCCACCTCTCTATGTAGAGCAGGGTGGAGTAGTTTCCTGTCATCTCCCAGGCAGGTTTGTCTCCATCATGCAGGTCAAATCCACAAGCTTCAGCTCCATCACAGCTCTGATAGGAGAAATGGTCTCCGCTGCCGGTCAGTGTGCCCAGAAAACTTTGAAAACCACGTCCTGTTGGAAGACAGCTCGGCCTGCAGAAGCCCAGGTGCCATTTCCCCACCATGTGTGTGGTATATCCAGCTTCAGCAAGGCGCTCTGGTAGGGTGGGAATGTCCGCAGGCAGGCAGAGGGGTTGACGCGATCGTATGATCGAATGCTGGAGTCCAGTGTGAATTTGGTAGCTGGCAGAATAGGTAGTGTGTGAGAGAGGATGTGAAATAAAGCAGCATCATTCAAAGATGTGCATAGTAACATAATAATGGGAAATTTCACAGATCGTTTAAGAAATATTTTTCCCTTGGCTACTTTCACACTGCTACACATTATCAGGCCAAGATGTTCAGTGATTTTACAGAATCATTTTGTGATGAGGAGCTGTACCTTTATTTTTTTTTGTACTTACTTCTCACTAACTTTCAACATTTCATGACAAAAAATATTTCACCTGCCCTGAAGAAATGGCAGTAAAGGTCACATTTTGCTTTGCTATTCAAAGACATAATAAAAACTCTCAGCATCAAACAACAGAAAAGACTGGAAGTAATAGGTACTTTGCAAAAAAAAAAAAATATATATATATATATATATATATAGTCGATTACCCCTTTAAATCTCAGAGGAATTGCAGAATTTTATCAGTTCTGACATTGCTATGATGTGATCCGTCTGTTGCAAACCTATCTAACAATATCCACACTGAAAAGTCAAAGATACAGATAAGTTTTGCATTTGTAACCTACATTCAAGTGTCAAGACACGATTTTAATCCAGTAAAACTGAATTTAGAAGGGAAAAAAACTCTTTCTTTCTTAAATATCATTCATAACTCAGACTACAGGGTTATTTTTATCCATTATTTTATTTTACTTGTACTGGAAGCTTCCCAACAACTGAACACACCATTGGCCATGTTAACAAAAACTATAAAACCTATGCATAATTTTATCCTATGAGAACAGATGCAGTAACTGAATCATTCTCCCATTACAATAATGATGTAATGATAAGGAAATTACTCACCGCCCTGTCATGAGTTGACTGCGAGAGGGAGAGCAGATAGGCTGGACATAATAGTTTTCAAGCTTGACCCCCTCCGCTGCCAGCTGGTCGAACACAGGCGTGTGGATGTCTGAGCCATGGTAGCCAATGTCTCCATAACCCTGGTCATCCACCATGATAAAGATAAGATGTGGAGGCCTGGGCCTTTTCACCTCCCCTGTGCTGAAGCTGTCTTTCATAGGCTTGTGTTCATCCAAGCAGCCAAGGCCACTGAACAAGGTCACCACAATCCCCAGGAAAAACACAGAGCATATTCCTCCTCTCATCTCCAGCGATGCTGCTGTGTGGCTATCTACTGTTAAAGTCCAATTTTGTCTGTATTTTCTGTTCTGCTTAGCTTGCAATCAATAAATCTCGAGCTGGATCGCCTCTGCAGAAAAATGGGCAGATCTGTGTGTCCAAGGAGCTCGTCCAAATGACTTATCTTTCCATTAAGTATGACTTGTCGTCTTTTTCTGGGGCTTATTCTTGGTTTTGAGAAATGAGGCTGAGCTGGTGCCAGCTCGTAGGTGGAGAAAAACTGCTGTCTCTAAGATGGGCAAAGTTTCTGCATGTGTGTGCCAGTATGTGTGTGTTTTAGAGAGAGACAGACTGAAAGACGTTATTTGCAGCAACTTGCTACATTCCTCTGCACTTTCAGGTGCCTCATGGTGGGAAGACCAAGGCACATGAACAACAGCAAATACGTGAACACACATCTAATGAATAATATTGTTAACTGCAATGTTGCATTGCAATTGTTACTTTGTCAGAGTCATTGCTAATGTTATTTATTATATTTGTGCTTTCCTGCCCAACACAATATGTATCAGCTGCAAATAAAGGTCCACATATCATATAAACTTTAAAATTAAAGAAGAAACATGGGCTAGTTTAAACATGATTTTTTTCTAGATCACTCTGTATTTGTTTTTCTTTAAACCTTTGATAAAATATTCTTTTGACTTTCATTGTATTTGGGTTAAAGGGAAAATCTATCAATACATGGGCAAATAAAATCGTTAGAAACCACCTGAGCGTGAAAATGTTAGAGGAAACCGTCTATTTAAAGCTGATCCATAATCAACAGTATGCATTACTACTATTACATCAGTTACCACTCTACAATTACCGCTATTAATACTGCCATTACTGCTATTCTTTTCTGACTGCCACTCCCCATTAAAGTGCTATGACTGCTACTGCTAATATTTCCACAATGATTTCCTGTGCTGCACTTTTCAAACTATATTGTAAATCTCTAATTAAAATCAAACACAGTAACCCCTGTAATCTTTCTTTTGTTGCTTGACACAGCTCAATTAATAGAGCCACCCGATGACAATTACTGCCAATGCCGGGCTAGTGAAAGCAATCCGACTACGAGGGAACATCCGGCGTTGTGATGAGAATGTGTATTGATCGCTGGGCACTCAGCCTTCACCTCACTGCCATCTCCTTCCCATAATACTAAAAGGAAATCAATGCCTCAGATACGAGTCCATTTCCTACGTTGTAAAAGCAAACTCATGTTGCTTTACCCTGTGGGAAATTTCACAGGCTTCTTGCCCACAGTGAGAATGAGGCGTGTGCTGGAGAGATTGAGATCCATGGCAGTACAGGAAAAGATGACAATGAGGTAAGAATGAGACTGACAAAGAGGGTGTGGATGATGCACTGAAGTGGATTAGAGGAAGTAATTGGTGGGAAATAGGAGCATATGAAATATAATAAAGAACACAAAAAAATTGAGAAAGACATAGGAACAAAAAGTGGGGCAGTCAAAGAAAGCAATAATGTGCACACGGGAAAAAGAAAGCTCCACTAACATGAGAGAGCACAGCATAAACAAAGTGGCATAAAATGAGCGGTTACTTTGCCTTGCTGGGTCTTTCAGTATAGCCATCAGTTTGCCTTAGGGAAATGCTGGGTGAAATGAACTCTGTTTTACCACTAAAAGGAAGGGGAGGGGGCTGTAAAAATGGAAAGTGACAAATGTCTTCTTCAGTAGAAAGAGCAGGGAATAGTGTTCTTTCCTCAAATGTATATATTCCAGAGGGATCACAAAGAGATGGTAAAGTGTAAACTCATGTTAAAGATCTTTCTGTATAAGCTTTGTTGTCTGTAGAGGTGCACTTAAAAACGCCACAGTGATGAAAGCTTAATCCTAAAAGAAAACAGGAAGATTTATGGGATGTCTAGAATAAAATAAATATTTAAATCACAATGTAAAAAAGGCTAATTTTTTTAAGTTGAACTTTCCTTGCTCCCATTTCAGAGCATGCTGTATAGTCCCTACAACAAATGCAAGACCCTGGAAAATACACTTTCTGCAGTGCAACATGGGGGAAATTGGTCAGAGTGTCTGTGTTGGGCAATGGATGCGACTTAGCCCAGTGTGTATTTGTACAGTGTGTGTTTGCATGTGAATGTGTGTGTGTTTTTGTGCAATGAATGTGTTGGTGTGTTTTGAAAAAGGCAGTGGTGCAGAGTAGAAGAGCGTAGCAGTGGGTGTGATTTATTCATGACGACGAATAAGTGACTCACTCGATCTGAAGCCACTCTGTTGAGCTAGAGCTAAAGTGGAGGAGAATGTGTATGTGCGCATGTGTGTCTGTGTGTCTGTGTGTTTGTGTGTGTGTGTGTGTGTGTGTTTAAAACTGCATCTGAATATGATTTTCAAGCATATCCAGCATATAAATATAAAAATCCCTGTTCATACATCAAAAGTCCCAATCTGAGATTTGTTTCAGTATTTCACACAGCTCACTATAGGCACAGCTGGAATCACGGTATATTAGATGGGGGTCAGTGCTGGTAATGGAAAATGATCTCATGTATACTTATGGATCCACACCTAACTCAAAACACACGGCTTGCTTCATAAAGTCTTCCTAAAAGAGTGTATTTAAAGCTGCACCTGGCAACTGTGCATGTTGGTGTAAATGACTACAACAGGTAATATGTTCAATAAAAGCTTAAACTCAGACCAAAAACAACAAAAAAAAAAACTCAGAAAGCTGCACCTCAGACCAACACTGTACTATCAGAGTATAAACCTGCAACAGCCTGCTATAATATTAGATAAAGGATGACTTTGTAGCATTATAGAAGCACTACCACATTAGCATAAACTGTACTGTGCACTGTGTTATATGAGCTATAAAAACTGTACAAAACGTGTCTAGAATATCAAAAAAAATGCAGAGTCATGTTTTGTTTTGGTGTTATTGTTTCAGTATATCTGCAAAATACAACCATTTTATCATTAGTAGTCTGCATAAAATTGTCAATAAAAAAACTGCAAGAAATTTGAAAAAAAGAGATTTTTTCTAAAATGTAAAAAATCAATGATGGAATGTTGACAAACTCACGAAGTTGTTATGTTGTGTTTAAAGATTAATCAGCCAATACTGAACCTTGTCTTGCAACTAGTGCTACTAGTGCAACTAGTTTTATGAACTCATTGGACTGTGGCTTGTCAAGACATACAGCATAAAGATAGCATCAGAATCAGGTTTTACTTGTTCACACTGCTCTCTCATAACAGAACTAATTATGTCAACAATTATACTATACAAATACCTAGTACATAATACCCTTTTGTTTATTCTACCTAACATTAGAAATGCTGTTGTTTTTACTATAATTCTGGTAAAACTTTGACTGGTGAACAATCTCTCCTACTTAAATAGTGATATAAGTGGATTTCAAACTCCCAGCACCATAACTGTCAGCACAAAATTTCATCTCAATTCTTCCAGCAGATAATAAGATATTACGCTGGTGAAACTGAGAAATCCAAAGATCAAATGAAGAAGAAGAAAAAGAAGATGAAGAACATGATTTTTTTTTTTTTTACTCTGATGTCATTTTACACACACTGACCAAAAACACATGTATAAACAGAATTTATATACTTGCAGGTGTAAAGAGTGATAGGAGTGAGCAGGCTTCACATCGTCATGCCCCCTGAGATCTTAGACTATTGGTGTTTTGCTCCAGGGCACCTCAACAGTGTCTAGAAGGTGAACTGGCACCTCAACAGCTCTCTGTACTGACTGGCTTGAGTTGGGTTGCCATGACAAGTCTTCAGATACTTGCTCGGAATCAGGAAACAGGAATAACTGGAACAGCAGCCAGTATATATATATATATATATATATATATATATGTATATATATTTATGCATGCATGTAAACACACATACATATTTAAATCAATAGAACAAATTAAACAGGAATTCATTCAAAGCTCATTAAGAAATTGATTTTATATACATTTATGTATCAGCTATATTAGTTAATTCGACTTGACAAATGTCATTACAGTGTGATACACACACACAGTGTGTTTCAAGGCTGTGTGGATCAAAGTTTTTTCTATCTCTCAGTACACTGGTGGAACTGGCAGAGGTGGACTCTGAGACATAACACAAACACCGTCACTCCCACCTGTTCTGAAGGTGACATTGACAGAGACCCCGGCTCTGCTGCTCCTGAAATACTCGAGGATCATTTTCCAGCCGGCAGAAACTCAATCTACTCCCCAGTCTCCTCACCTTACTCATTGACGGACTGACAAGATGAGACTGAGGGGGTGGCGGACCACTCTGTCTCATCACATCAAACAAACCACCCACATGCTGGATGCTGGCGGCCTTGTGTCACACTCACAAACTATGGGTAAACTTTTCCCGTATGTCCCCCTCCCTCTCTTTACTGCACCTCCATGGTCAGGCTGTTCCATCCTATCAGGTATTTTCCCTGTGGAGGGTGAGTGCTGGCTTTGACTCATCAAAAATGAAAAGGATTACACAAGCTCAATGTGTGTACAGTATGTGTGTGTTTTTGTATGTATATGCGTCCTGTGGTGCTACAGTCAGTGGAGAGTGCCACCGTGAGGATTAAGGTAATAATGCATGCAGATTGATATCATGATTACAGGGGAGGAATAATAAAGGGCTCTACTTCTCAAAAGCATGTCATGGAGGTGCTTAAGCATGCAGATTTTCTTTCTATTCAAGCAGAAACAGAAAAAAGTAGTATGTTGTCATTGCCACTGTGAGCATGCTGACATTAGCCTTCAGCTCTACCACTGGCATTGCAGCAGACTCAATTTAGTTTAACCTTTATTTAACAAAGTTACACTGTAACATACTGAAACTGCCCAGTACATTTAGAGCCTGATTTGATGACAATTAAGAAGGCTTGACTATAGTGGTAAACCAAACCAAACCAAAAATAATACAGTTTATTCCCAAAAGACTTCAAGAAAACATCACATTTTCCCTTTTTAATGAATATTAATTTACTAAATCTCACTTATCCAAAAGGTCAATAAGGGCGAAATAGTAATACTATACATTTATATATAATTAAATGCACTGGATAAGAACAGTGGTACTCAAATATTGATAAAAAATGTTTGTTTTTCTACTTAATGATTAGTTTACTTCAGTTTTTCAAAAGAGTATATTAATGCGAGCTTGGAAAAAGGCAAAAGGACAGGATCAAGTACTGTCACTCAAACAGCATAGCAGCCAGCGATGAGAACCATCATTCTGGTTTTGTCTTTGATAGATCATAACTTAGGTGATTGTGCAGGTGTATGTGTGTGTGTGTCTGGTGTGTGACTCACCGGTGACAGCACAGGATGGTTATAAGGGGCCACCTGGCGTGATGCCTCCTCTGTGTCACGAAGCAGATGACACAGGACTCATCTCTCCTTGTGGGAGTCCTGGAAGAGATGCAGCACAGTCTGTCACAAACTGGGGTCAAGAGTTCAGCTCATGAGAGGGAAACAGGCTGGAGGTTCAGAACAAGAGAGCCAGTGTGTGTGAAGAAAACTGCAAGTGATTGCAACTGGAGAAGTAACTTTTTACTGACATACATCTCACACAGTAAAAAGAAGATATCGTACTTAACTGATGGGAGAACAAACTACTTATTTAAACACTTTCTGCAAGCAGGAGATCACAGGTGTAACAGGGGCCTGCAGTAATGTGACCACAAGGTCCAAACTATATTAATCTGTTGCAAAACTGAATCATAATTCATCACACTATCTGACATCTTGAAATGAATATACAATTATGTCCAAAATCATGAAAACACACCCTGAAACTTATCTTTAAGAAATTCTTGAATTAAATTCCAGAAAAGACCTCAGAAGTGCAGTAAATAGAGCCAAGTAAGTATCTGATAATGTAAAATTGACCATAACAGCCTCATGGTTTGGGTTATTAAAGTTTTAACCTCTGTGTGAAATATAAAGCAGGCAACACTGTTACCGCTGGATGGCTCAATTATCTGTATCATGAGGAAATATTCATCTACAAAGCTGGAATCTGATCAAAAGTCAGCTTCAGTAATATAATCAACTCCAAATGAAATCTTTCAAATAATGGACATTTGAAAATATAGTACAAATGTTGGAATCATTAATGGAAAACCAACCATTGTAACTTGACATTTTAAAGGTGTTAGACTCCCAAGAGTTATATAAAACATGTCTCCAAAAAAGCTACAGCATTTTTAATATGCATAGGTTATATTGTGTTCCTAATGTTTCCTCACATGGAAGATAAACCAGGTTTTAAATATTTGTCATTTTAATTTTTGCAATTACTCTTTGAAAACACATGGTTCCCTTTTACCAGCTTAAAAGTGACTAGACTTAAATGTAACCACAAACGCTACAACCACCATCTTTATTTTCTGCATCTTCTGTCATCAAACATATATGCTGTTCACTTTCCTAAAACCTCAGCTTACATCATGTTTATTAGTATGGCAGTCTCATTTTCACCTCATCAGAGCCAGGGGGCAGGCATGGCTGGAAGGGACTGGTTGGCAGTGTCTGCCATGCTGGCACAGATGCCTCAGTTAAAGGCCACTGGGTCTGCGCCTGCTGCTGTTCAACAAATCTGTCTGTCAAAGTCGTCTTGGGAATGCAAGCTGGCCAACAGAGAAGTCATTAAATAGAAAAATGAGAGAGAGAAAGAGAGAAAATGTCTAAACCCCTTCACAGCAAAAAGGGTTGAAAGGAGAAAATAAGACGCACTGAAACACTGACAGAAAACCTTGAAAGGGGAGATAGGCATACATAAAGCAATTAACGGGGGGGACGTGAGAGGGACGAAGCAGCCGCCTTACTTAACAGTTTTCTCATGTCCACAGGAAAAAACACACAGCTTCCTCCATTTCCTGAGTTAAAGAATTGGCAAGTCTTTGCTGTACTCTTAGCACCTCTTTAATTCATCTTGTTTCACAATAACAAGCATATGAAGTAGAAACATATGGAGCCGCCATGTAAATGTTTCAGCCATGCTGCTGCATAAGGATTTTTATTCTTCTATCCCAAATACTCACGTAGCAGACCTCCTACTGACTCTCTCACTACAACTTTTCTTCATTAAGTTTGATGCAGAGACATCACTGACAGATGACAGCACTTTGTTTGGCTAATTTGAACATGTCTCTTATGGAATACGACACAATTGTAACCTGTTGCTAGATTTTTCACTCCTTTGCTGGCAGAATAAGTGGGAAGAATATTCTGTATAGCTTAAAGAAATGGTTAAAGACCTAAATGTCTTTCTTGAGCAAAACAAGTAATATTTCATTGTTTAAATACTCTGTTACATGTAAAAGTGCTGCACTCTAATTTTACCTGGGTAAAAGTAGAGTATTAGCATTGTATTTATATTTAGAGTAACAAAAAATTTAAATATCTATTATGCAGAATGGCCCATTTCAGAATGATATATGATACTGGATTATTGTTCGCAAGGCATTAATGTGTTTATCACCTAATGCACCAGTAAATGTGAATCAAGTTTGAATCACTTTATATGCTGCTATGTTTCTTAGTCTATTGTGATGTATTTTTTATTAGTTGATTATTTGTAGTAGTTGTCTAAATCTGCAAAGTAACTAGTAAATAAAGGTGTCAAATGTAGAAGAGTAAAAAGCACAATATTTATTTAAAAATGTAGCATCAAGT
>JAPZDY010000003.1:18992993-19014034 GCA_029783645.1 Ctenochaetus hawaiiensis
ATTAGTAAATAATTTAAAATTACTTATTAATTCCTTCACTTGCTCAGTTTCTATGTGATCTACACGACTTGTGATATGATCTGACACTGCTCTCTCCAAACTTGTCCTTGCTGTTTAAAGAAACCTGTGCTGTGTTTTTTCTCTTCCATGAAAACTTTACAGAGACGGATCTTAATTCTGCATACAACAGCTTAGGTTTAGTACACCTGCAAATACATAAAGAATACATTTACAGCTATCATACATTCATACATATTCACTAGCATTTTTTAAAATAATTGTTGACCGAGCAGAACTACTTCTCCGGGCAGCTATTTTTGGTTGAGAAGGAGCAAGTCACGGGGTCAGCCAAGGTGTGTGTTTCAGCTCAGTACTTATATATTAACCTCATACACTATTTTTGTACATGCACTACTCAGTATCTTGCTGCTTACACAAAAACTTGTAACTTTTCTTTCTAGATAAACTTGCAAAAGAAATCCTGGTGGCTTAAATTCTGTTGAATTGCGTACTGTTCTTTCTTCGGCACCAAATGAGCTGTGAATAAGTGACCAGGAGAGAGAAACCAATCTGCTTTGACCAACCTCTTAAGCCCTACTCTTAAGTAGCTTTATTTTTTTCTCCTTTTTTCACATTGTATGAAATCCATCTGCTTGTTCAAACAGTTCACTGAAGTTTTATTGTATTCGGTTAATCATTTTGTCCAAATTTCTCATAAAATTTAGCCTGAGAGTATTTCTATCTTTGAAATTTTTTTTCCAAAATAAAAAGTTTTGTGTGCTTTGTCCACAAAACATGGAGTGATGACGCTTGTTTAACAGATTTGTAGTGCTTTGGACCGTGCACATTTAAGTATAAACTCCATCTTAAACATCTTCTATTCATCACAAACCTCATTAACATCTCCAACAACATTGTATGTATTTTCATTTTCATTTGCTCAGTACAACTATTCTTATTAGAGAAAAGAAAATGTTTTCGCTTGCAGACCTCTAAATCTTTTATGATGATCCCAGAAGATTTCTCCTGTGCCAGACAAACGGAATCTTTACTGAAGCTCATTTTTTCAGAAAAAAAATTCTGATCTTGCACCTTTAAATTACACATTCGAGATAACCACCGTATTCATAAGAAAACACTGCTAATAGATAGTATTTAGCACCACAAGACACCTTAAATTTACTCTTTAAAATATTAATTCTTCATGTATTTGACTTCTGCAGATTGTGGTAGTAGGTACACAGACCCACAAGACACCAAATCAAATTTATGGTGCTGGACGACAGCTGTTTCTGTCAAACTATCCAAAACAGCATGCTCCTTCACCCCTGAGAGCAGGGAGGTTCTGTCTTGTCAGGTCTCCAGCTATACGGACCACAACAGGTGAAACAGTCAGAGGGTTCAGAGGAGGAGCTGGTGTGTCAGTGCAAAGTTTATGCCTGTAGGCCTGCATGCAAACATTTGTGCGTTTATTTATATGAAATAATGTGTATTTTTGTACCAGTTCATGAGGTGTGTTTGTGAGAGCATGTATGGGTATAATAACTGTTATGACTTGCAACCACAAGGTGACTGACTGAATGAATAACTGACATCCTCCAGGCTACCACAAGCAGGCACAGGCCACTTAAAAAAGGCTTAGCTAAAAGGGGATGTGGGATTTCATTGCGGGTACACCAGAATAGCTGGAAAGAAAACTACAGTAATTAGGTCAATGCTACTTCATCTCCAAAATCCACCGCACAGTATTATTCAATACATGGCAGTGCCCTCACAGAGTGTAATGAACACCTGTCATTGTCTTAAAAAAAAAACAATCTGCTTTGAATTATTATGGGACATGTATACATGGCCTGCACAGACCTGAGGCAATTTAAGGTGGGCATAACGCCACGTTACTGACAGACCTTGGGCACAAATAGCAGAGCACCAAATGAAGATGGCTGCTGGCTGGCATTTCCCTGTTTAAGTGTGTGTGTGATTGCCCCACTTGAGCTGCAATATGTGGCATATGTCTGCAGCAAGATCGAGCTGTCAGAACAAAATCTGCTTTCTGTCAGTCACTATCACCAACAAAGACAGGACACCAGCCTACCTCTGTCCCTTAAATCTGAGGGAATTAAAAGACTAGCAGGGAAGTAAAGCAAAATAGAGTGCTGATAGTTGTGCCAGTTGTCCTAATAACTTCTTCAAAGTATCCACTGTACATCCACTCTTCAAACTAAAGCTGAAGACCTGAGACCTGGCCTCAAATCAGGAGTCATATTTGATATAAAAAAATATGACTTTTTTAACAATAGAACATAAATGTGCAAAATTATGCAGGCCGTGCATACTTTTACACATTAAATATTTAATTACTAGGTACATGCATTGAAGACATTTGGGGAGGATGGATGCAAAAAACTATTAACATAGAGGAGAGAAAAGTACAGACACCCTTGCACTGAACTGTCAGCATTCAAATGTGAACGACTTGCATTTCCTGGACATGGGTTTGGTTTGAGGTCAAGCTTAAAACTCAACCTATCAAAATACAGGATTTGACTTACTTTTTGTCATCTCTAAATGTTAAAAATTTTGTTTTCTGTTTTTTGTTTTTTGCTTGCATAGGTGCGTAAACGCAGCAAGGCATGCAGGGCTGGGCTGCGGGAGGCTGATGAGCTGGTGTCGATTAATGAACAGCCATGTGGAACGTTATCCCATGCTCAGGCCATGGACCTCATTGACAGCACCCCTGGGACACTGCACATCCGGGTCAAAAGGTCAGAGTGACACAAGAATTAGAGTGATAAAAAGTCATTATTAATGTGTTGGGTACTACCACTGTTATGCATTCCCAAAATATACAAGGAAAACCTTTGAACTAACAAATTTTTCTGCTGCCTCCTTCCCACTCCATCCAGTTTGGCCTTTACTTGGCCACATTGATATTTTTAAACGCTCCACTTGTTTGCAGGGTGCCTGTTGGTTTTCAGTCTGTGGTGCTTGTGACCCGAGCTCCATCTCCCCGTATAGACAAAGAGTACCGTGCTGCGCTACGTGCAATGTCACCCACCCATTTGCACCATGCACCCATCCGTGAAGTCCACCGTAGCCGCTCCTCCCTGACCAGTGGTTTGACATCTCCACCTGGTAGTGAGGCATATTACGGCGAGACTGACAGTGATGCAGATGTGGCAGGCTATGAGAGGCAGCGTCGGCAAAAACGCCGCAGCCCCAGCAACTCCAATCCAGGGAAACCAACAGGACGAGCCTCCCCTGAGGGTGGAGAGACGTCAGAGATGAGTGGCTATGACAGCGCCCCAGATGCACAAGTTTTTCCCACTTTGTTGGAGGGACGTGGGGGAAATGGAGATGGAGGAGGAGAGCTACCAGGGGTAGCACGGAGGGAGGTTATATACCAGCCTCCTCCAGGAATATGGTCCTCCCAAACATCCACTGAGACCTCCTCCATTATTTCCTCAGCAGATGACCAAGGGCCAAGGGATGGAGGGCAAGAAGAGGACAGTGGCTTTCTAGAGCCAGCAAATGTGCCACTTGTTTCCCCTGAGAGGGCAAAGGAGGCCCTGATGCTGGGCTCTCGCAATCAGCTTGTACCCATGGTGGGTCCTGTGAATAAACCAATCGATGATGAGCTTACAACAACCTACATGGAGAAGGCCAAGCAAGCCAGTAAGTACAGTTGAGGAGGAAAAAAACCTTAGTGTCACAGAGGTTTTTTTAAAACAGTCTTTGACCAATTCAAACAAAGAACTGTGACACACACAGTAAACTCTGACAGTCAATCTCCATAACAACCCAAACAACCATTAGTTTTAACGCCACTCTGAATAGGGGTCAATCTGAGCTAAGTATGTTAAACATGGCCTGTAAGGTTTACTATATTTAGCTCCAGTTATGTGTGTAAAAACCCAAGTGATCATTTTGGGAGCACTAAAAAGCATCTACAGCTGCTTTTGTGTATCAAGTATCAAAGCGGGGCTGCTCTAATTTCCCCTGCTCCTTTCTCTGCCTTTTCTTTCTCTACTTACCTGCTATCTTTTTTATTGCTGTTATATTAACTTTATAAAAAAGCACAAGCATGTTGTTTTGCTTGTAAAAAATCCCAAACATAGAGAGATGTTCCTCCTTTGATAGCCTATGGCAAACTTTAAAACTAACGTATATCCTTGCTGTTTAAAATTTTGCTATCTTAAATGTCAAAAAAAAGAAATGATTTTTGTTTTCTACCATATATAACAATGTACTATTTACTAAAGGTCTCTTGTCATTGATATTCACTAAGTTATACAAGAGGTCAATAACTGCAACAATACATATAACATCAAATAGAGAGCACCGACACTGACCAAGCATTCTTTCCTACAACTTGTTGTCCTGTCCATCATTTGTGATAAGCAATCATAATAGTCTACTTAGGAACCCTGTTCTTGACAAATTGAGTACTCCCTTTACATGGCAGTGCACATGCGGGTAACAGAATTAGACTGCCAATGATAATCTGCTTAATACCATAACAAGTTATAGGATATGCTGCAGCTACCCTTTGAAGTTCTCCTTCCAGTCATCTTCAACATGCAACTTTCCACCGGCTTGCAAATATTTTTAGTTGTTATATGTCAGAGTACATAAGACTAATAATGTGCAAATTTATCCTTCACCCTAGCTAATGTGAGAAGCTAGAGGCTTGCCTGGAATTTTCCTGGAAGTGCATGTGTAGCAAGTTAAGAACTGGATGCCTATTGAAGGCACTGCAGTCAGGACAGGTTTAGATGCTCATGTCAAAGCTAATTCTTGGCTTAAAGGTTAAATATGTTACTTCTGACTTCCCTGACCTTAGTTTGGTACAAACGTAATGCTATTGTAAAACTATTCTTAATAGCTATAACTTTCATATCCTGCAGAGCTGAATCGAGGGGATACACAGCAAGACAAGCATGTAAAGGAAGCCAAAAGCAAGTGTCGAACAATTGCCTCCCTACTGACAGATGCTCCCAACCCTCACTCCAAGGGGGTGCTGATGTTCAAAAAGAGACGACAGCGCTCCAAGAAGTACACCCTCACCAGCTTTGGAAGTGTGGATGAGGACAGGTCTCATGACTCACAAGAGGAAGATGGGGCATTACCTGGCAGCGAATCAGAGTTTGATGAGGATGGTTTCTCATCAGTTCCTGACCCAACCTGGGATAGTGACTACTTGGATATGCTGGAGAAAAGGGCGACGGCAGGGAGTGAGGGTCGTGGGGATGGGGAAGAGGGCGCTCTAAGCCCAGGGTTGAGTGACACTGCAGGAAAAGGTGCCCAGTTGTTTGAGCAACAGAGAAAGAAGGCTGCTGAGCACGCCAAGAAGGTCGAGGCAGCACTACCACAGCCTCCTCCACAGTCTCAAGTCCAGGAGCAGATTCAGATGTATCAGTTGCAGCCAGACATACAACCACAGATGCAACAAAACCTCCAGCCTCAGCAGAAGATGCTACCTGTTCCTACAGTCACACACCAAGAGCTCTCTCAGGCTCAAACTGCAGCCAATGAAATGTCTAATGGGGACCTATCCCACTCTGTAGTTAGTACAGCTTGCATGGTGATGTCACCCCCACCTGTGGCACCGAAACCAGCCACTGCCTCAGTGACTATTCTGACAAGACCTGCCCCACAAGCTGAAACACCATTACCAGAATTATCTACTAGTAATGTTCACAACAGAACAGCACGTCCTTTCACTCCTGGCTTTATCAGCATTCGAGCTGCAACTGCTCCTGTAACGTTCCGACCACCTGTTTCAAAGACGACCCAGCGTCCTGCTTCAGCAGCTGTTGTTCCACCACCTTTTTCCACTGTCTCTGAACAAAACACTAATATTACATCAGTAACATCACAGCTACACCCTGGTCCACTGTCAGGGTTGTCCCCACCACCCTCTGTACCTCAGGGTCCTATGGCCCCAACACCAGAAGCTCCTGTGACCTTTCACCCACATACTATCTCAGCCTCTGCAGAGATAATTCAGCCATCACCACCCATAACTACCATTCACCATGCTCCATTCTCATCTGTGCCCACAGTGTGTACACCTTCCGTGCCCCTTGCTCAACAAGTACCAATGGCTCCAGCCCCTGTTCCTCTTGTATCTCAAATTCCTGATTCAGCTGACTCAGTCGAACCAGTGCCTCCAATCCAAGTGCCAGTTGCTCAGCCACCTCCACCTCAATTTTCTATGGCCCCTGTAGCTACAGTGTCAGTGGTCTCCCAGCCAGAGGCTGTAGCTCCAACGCCTGTTCCTGGTCCAATGGGTCGCACAGGAATCTTACTTGAGGCTCGACGGCGTGGTGGCAAACCCAAGCCTATGTTTCATGTGCAAGATGTCACAAAGAAATCCCCCAATCCTGAACTACTGTCCATGGTGCAGAACCTGGATGATAGATCTGTTCGAAATAAATATGGCCAACAACTGTCAGAAGAGAATTATGGTGAAGAGACTGAGAGGAGTGGTGAGTTTGGTATGGGAAGGGTACCTCCTCCAGTGGCACCCAAGCCTAAAGTCATTCATGAGACCCCACAGTTTCTTCAGGCAGGTGGTAAAGGGGCCCAGCTGTTTGCTCGCAGGCAGAGCCGCATGGGTATGTACGTAGTGGACAACCCATCCGAGACCTCTTACCCGCAGGAAGTGGCCTCACACAGTGCAGTCCATCCCCTTGACTCCCCAAACAATCCTTCATTTGCTTCTCAGTGGAAATACTCGCCGAATGTCCGTGCCCCTCCACCTATTGGGTACAACCCACTCTTGGCCCCTTCTATCCCTTTGGGACCTCAGAGGGATACAAGCAAGCCAGACAGTAGGGGTAGAGGAGTCTCAAAAAAAGAGGGCATCAAGGCTCTTGATTCAATGAGAAGGCAGCCCTACCAGCTCAACCCTGCCATGTTCAACTATGGGGGCAGTGTTACTAATCTATCAGCCATGCCCTCTTACCAGGCTCAGAGGCAGCAGAGTGACTACACAACAATGGTTGGCAGCTCATTAACCACACCTAGGCAAATCCCCATCAAAACTGCCCGTGTCTTTGAGGTCAAGCGATTCTCCACACCTACACCCATGTCGGCTCCAACTCTGGCTCCCAAGGTCATCGCACCCCGTTCAGCCACTACCCTTGGAGAACCTTTGACTCATTCTGGCATGACCTCTCCACCTCTTGCTACTCTAACTCCGACCCCAGCACCTCTCTTTACATCAGCAACAGTCAATGCCCCAATCCCAGCCTCCCCATCCTCCAAACCAGCTGGACTGCCCAGCCTCCCACAATTCTCAACCACACCTATTTCAAACCCTGTGCCCCCAGCAGTCCCTACACCTTACACTCCAGCATCATACACATCTGGTCTCCTGACAGCCAAGCAGTTCCAAAGTGCTCCTGAACTCAGTATCCTGGCCTCTTTGCCTCCACTGAAGTCCAACACAATTCAGGCACCCAAACCACGCTTTGTTGCCACCAAGGGAGGTGTCCAGCCCCGTGTCTGGAGGCCTGGAGCAATGTGAGCAGTAGTTCTATTCATTTAGCGCTGAAATGACTGATTGATTATCGGCAGAAAACTAATATATATAAAACTTTTGTAAATTGTAAATTGAGTTAGTCTAGCAAAAATGCTGAATATCTATTGGTTCCAGTTTCTTCAATGTGACCATACTCTATTTTTCTCTTCTAATATCATTGTAAATTGAATGTTTTTGGGTTTTATGCAGTTGGTCAAGCAAATCAAAAAAAGGTTTTGGGAAACTGAAATTGTGATTCTCTAATTAATTCTTTAGTTAATAAAAATTTGGAATGTTAATATAAAAGCAAGCCTGCATCCATTCATTTAATTTTGCTATACATATAATGAAGAACTTAAGGTACAAAAGTGATTAAGTGCGAAGTTGGAACCCAGAAATCAGTCAGTTTTTTGAAAAAATGTTAGAACTATAACAAAACATCTACTTGCTGTTCATAATGCTGCTTATCACATTTATATTGCTGCTAACACATTTACTCTCACATGTATCTGAGTGACACTTACCAGCACATACTAGCATATACTGTAAGCCGTATAGTCAACCGTGTGTCTGTCGAGGGTGAGGTATGTGTAAGGCTCCTGGATAACTCTTTCTACTATCACAGCAGAAATACCATCTTAACAGAGCCTGCACTGTTATTTTGAAACTTGAAATGTCTGAAAGATGTTGAAAATGAAAAGTTGCAGTTCTGACCACAGGATTAAATACCTTAAGATGTTTGTTGTAGTATGTTGACAGGTGGAGGATCATAAAGCATAGAGAGATGTCATCTATGACATGAAATTCTGTTATTCAGTTCTTGTCCTAACTGACGTGCATTAAACCTTTAAACTGTTGCACTACAAAGCATTACCATTTAGGAAGAAACCCATGATGACCAGGTGATGTTCAGAGGTTTTAATGATGCATGACCTATTGAAAACTATTTTAAAATCAGCAGTTCACTGTGGCACTATATGTGAAGACAAGGTTTGCTCTTCTAAGTGTTAGTGAGGTGGTGCCAAATAACTCTGCTCCCTATAGCCAGAGAGAAATGCTATCTTTTTAGCATGGGTCACATTCAACAAGTTCCCAGGCTGTCACCGAATGTACACTTGTCACTGGATATTATAGTGTTCAGTTGCCGCTTAGGAACACCAATGCCTCCTTCGTTTGAGTATGATCTTTTTCATATATGTGTAAAATCTTAATTTTTATTAAGCAAACACCACAGATGAAGGAATGTGTATTTTGTTTTGCTTAAATGTGATTAAATCTGAAGTGATTAAGGGGAAGTTGACTGACTGAGAGGCACCAGCATTTTAAAAATGGGTTTAAGACATGAGAGTGGCTGTGGAGGGGGGAAAATAGGCAGTGTATAGGTAAGGCAGTTTACTGAACGGGGTCATAGCCCATCATGTCACATAAAGGGTTATGGTCAGATGTGGTTGCATGGCAGAAATTTTGGTCTTACTGTACAGTTGAACTGTAAATAGTTATGAAATTCCACAGCCTGTAAAAGTTAAAGAAGGATGATCGAGTAAGTTTGGTACCTGAAGTTTTTTTTGGTAAAGCTAAAGAAGCTGATGGAAAGAAGCACAGAAGTTGGTGTCTTTCTTTACACTGGTTGTCATTAAAAGTAAGGACAACTACTTAATGGCTAGAGACTTGGCATCTTAATGGAAACAAGTATGAAACAGAGAAATTAATGTTGTCTTCAGTTGTGGAATTCTTGGAGAGATATTTCGTTGTATGATTTTTTTTTTAATCATTTTTAAAACAATTTCTTTTAGAGCCTTTTCTTGTTATAATAATATGGCTACAAAAAATCTAGAGTGTGGATATAGTTTTGTTGAGGTGTAAAATATGATAAATACTTTGTTTGAATGTAGTAAAATGATGAAAGGGTGAAAATCTTTGTCATTAATACTGAGTAGAAGTTTATACCGACCAGGAGACAAGACAGTTTTAGAGAAATAAAATTAGATTTGAAAGCTCTCCAGTTATCTGACATGTCTGATTTTACACTGCCCCCTGCTGCTGATTGTGTAATCCTGCACTTTTATTTTAATGTATTGTGCATGCCCATTAAATGATAATATTAATAACTCAGCAGTGAAATGACTACTATAGCTGTATATTTATTTTAATAAAAACTATATGTTTAACTGTACAGTGAAGGAGTAAATTTGCTTTACACATACCAACACACACATATATATTTGACCTCAGCCCCTTTTACAGTTGCAACTTCTAAGAAAAGGCATACATTTTTTGTGTTTGTGAGAGTTTCTCCATAAAGTTAGACTTCTTCAGCATGTTCTGTTCCAGCTTTCTATAAAGTAAGCCTATTTTTCTAAACAAGCCTAGTCAGGCTGGTTTTTGGGCTAGCTTAAGTAATTAAATAAGATAATTAATTTAACAGACATAATACTACTGGATATTTGAATAGTAAGACAGAGAACTGCTCCTTTCTGTTATACTCTTCCAAGTGAACATATAAGGTAATTTCTTCCTCCTTGTGCAACACAGGGTTGCAAAATGAAATTAAAGTTTTCCTCCCAGATATTACAGTAATTACTTGGCAAGAGTCTTACCTGATACATCAAGGCTGACATTATGATGGATCTTCCACATACATATTTAGCAGTAAAGATGCAGAGAAATGTACAGTCCATTTCAACCGCAACTGACAACATTTAGGATAAGCATAGAGGGAGACTATTACATCAAATTAGCTATCTTTTTGAGGTAAGTAAGAGTAAACAACTGTAGAAAAAACACTGTAAAAATGCCATGTGCATGCATTAAAGCAACTCCGGGCTTTGCCACTGGATGGCGCAAGGTTTAAAGATACATGGAAAGATAAATTGAGGGATGGATGGGTGGATTTTATGTTCTAGACATTTAAATATATAACAACTGCATTAAAACACTTAAAAGTGGTGACCTTTCATACATTTAAATCTTTGGAAGTCTCCTTTTTCCTGAATAATTTTTTTAAACACATTTACGTCCTGCTCTGTGAGGACCAAAGTTCTTTTGAGGGCTGGCGCACAAGAAACTCCTGCTTTGTTTTTGTTATTTTTCTGCTAGCATAACCTTTAGCCACTGGGTGGTGCTGTAGACTCAAATCTGAATATGCAAGTAGAGGGACATTTTGTTGCCAAGCTCCAAACTCACATGCTGCCTATATATAGGGCTGTTAATATCCAAACAGAGGACTATTTATAGAGAATTTGAAGTGTTGCCAAGACACTACTGTAATTATTTTTGTTTTTAAATTTAACTGCTTCAGAAAAAGATCAAATTAAAAAGTACATGATCGCCTTCTCAGCTTATGGAAAGTTACCTTTTTAAAATAATTCATATTAAAGTACACACACACACAGTCAGTGACACTTATGTATGAAATCGTACAATCACTTGTAGTTACTGATAAAGAACTACAGTAAAAATGACAATAAATATAAGAGGTGGTCCAATTCTTCACTTCTCTTGATCTCTTAATTTCTCTTTATCCTAATATTTGGTCAGTGCTCCTGACAATCAAATTATTCCTCCAGAGATCTTCTAGAGTAGGAGGAAGAAATGTTTCAGAAGCATGGAAAGGAGGTATGTTGAAGAAGTTGACAATGAGGATTTTTTTTTTTTTAAATTGTGGCATTATTTTTTAAATAAAAAAATCACAGTTAACATTTTGTAGATCCAAACTTCTTTACAAAATACATCATAAAAAGAATAGAAAATTTTATAAAAATCATAATAAAAACAAAATAAAAATCAGACCAAGAAATCTTAAGTGCAGTAACTGCATACAAAGCAAGGATTTGTGAAAAGACACTGAAAGAGCACGATCAAGTATGTTGCTTCAAATCCAACAGGAACCATGACAACAAAAGATGGATTGGCTGTTTCCTCTCTGTAAGACCCCACGTGGTCAGAAGCAAGACTGAAAATGTTTCACTTACTGTCTGTGTGTTTAGTGTGTACAACGTAATTGTGCAGCAGATAATGGAAAACTTTCTCTGCATGAAGTGTGAGATGGCTCAAAAATTACTGAGAAGTGCAGGGTCAAGATGCATTTGGAAAAGAAGCTGGACAAGAGCGTGTTTAAAAATAAGGTAGAACTGAGACAATTATAAGTGAACAATTTATTAAAAAACTGTTGATTGTGAGCAAATGCCCAGATGCGAGGCTCCAAAATGTACCACCTTTGCACATTAAATTTGAACTTTGAATTTGCAAAATAAATAATGCATACTTTTATCATTATTATAACCTTCAATGCTCTGACATTAGTAGAGGGTTTTGAAACATCAGTTATGACCATTATTCCTCAAGAATTTTTCTTGGGCTAAGAAACTCATGAGTTCAGTATTCCTAAAATCCTGTCCACTACACTGGACTTAAAACAAAATTTTTAAATTAACTTGATTTTAGAACTTTTTTTATGCATTCATGCTACAGTTACTGGAGTGTTCATTAAGTAAACGAAACACAAAAGGTAGTACACATGTGCATTGTCTTTTATTGGTTACTGGCCTTTGGTTGCTCTCCAGTACTTCGAAATGAACTTGCATAAGTTGTTTTAACCATGCAAAAATTGTAACTGACAGCTCTGTCTCCACATATCCATCATGTCCAGTCACGTGATGCTTCAGAGAAACTGAAAATGTGACAATCTAGTGTCGGGTTAGAGTAACCTAGGGCGTAAAAGAGCTCAACCTCACCTTGAAACACAAACCGACATGGCCTTAATATACACACATATGCTTAACCTTAAACTTTCACAGTGTACTTGTACATGCTCTACTCTCCTTACTCTCAGTCTCTCTGTGTACCCTAAACACACCATGGAGTCCTTTGAGGTTATCTTATAGCAGGGGTCTGTTCCCCTCGTTCTTTAAGGCTACTAAATATAGTCTTCTGAACCATCTGTGAGAATGATTTTGTTCCCTTAATATCCCCATCAGCATTTTCAGCTGGCCAACAGAGACTTCTCCCCCCGCCTTAATGCTCCCCCGAATCCCTATTCATACTCTTAACACACCCTCCTCCTCCTCCTCCTCCCATCTTGACACCAACACTGCTGCCACCCACAACCCCAACCCTCTGGAAGACCTGCCATCCGAGTGGAAAGTGTGTTTTGCACTTCCCGGGACCTTGGTCCAGCCATACGAGGGGTCAGAGGCACTGAGGGATTTGTAAACTTGTGACCAGCATTGAGCCTTGGGTCTTCACTTTTCTGCTTGGTATTTATAGGTCTGTCTCTCCTTCCAGGATTACAACAAAAACCCGGTGAGTGGATCTGCATCGCATCAGTTTGCTTTGTCCTGCTAAAGAATCCATAGCTTGGATTTAAATTTTGGTTACTGCAAAATCGAGGAGAGAAAACAAAGATGTGCAAAGTGCTCCACATCAAAATTTCTATACGTTGTGCAGCTGATCTCAGAAAAGAATAACAAAGGACAACATCAACAATTCAGTGAAAATGATGATTTTGCTTTCGATGAGAATGCTTTAGATTCTACCAACGATTAATGATTTGCTGCTTTTAGATTTTCTTGGTAGGTCTTAAAATGACCAAAGGAATGGCTGAATGTGCTGACCAGCCCTTTCTGTGGGTGCTGCAGAGATTTTATAAGGTGTCACCAAATCTTGACGGGGGTGGTTAATCTGAGCACAAGGGTTCCCTAAGCTTGTAAGTATTTAGACCAATAAAAATGAAGTCCAAAACCTTCCTCACGAACATCCAACTGCTCCAGATCCCGCTCATGTTTTGAGAGAGGTTCAAATGTACACTTAGAATTGTTTTCTGGAGGTGTGTATTGTGTCCTTAAGTTTTGCGCCAAGCCCATTTGATAGTCGAATGACGCCATTGCACGTCGCTAAAATGTCTTGGCTTGAAATGGCTTTTAAAAATAGCTGCAGTGGGTTAAGTTACAGCCAGTAGATGTGATGTGATGTTTTACCACTTGACTGGGCCTTAAAGAAACTGTTGGGAGCTGAAGGTGCAAAATATAGATGTAAGACGATAAAAAAACAGCATAAATTAAACACATCATGTAAGGACGCAGATACATATCCCAGGCATATTCCAGGGAGGCACCACAGATTGTAAGAAATTTGGTAATATGAATCATGTGACAGATGAGGAAGGTATTACTCCCACTGCCCCCACCTACGTATTCCACGTACATGCAGATTTGGGAATATGATCAGATCTTATTTTACGATCTAGAGACCTTTGCTTTCACTGCTGTGCAATAACATCAAAATGCATTGATAATCAATCTCTGCAAACTGCTGTTTATCCTGACAGAGTTTTTGAACTGATATTGTGCCCCAAAACAAAAAAACATACACTAAGTTATATGTTTCCTTTGGTGCAGACATCTGTTGTACGGGGGCATGTGGGGAATCTGAGGGCACTGACTTCTTCCTTGAACTTGAAAAATGAGCAGGGCCTGTGCTGTTTGTCTGTCTGATACATTCAGGTTCCATGGATTGACTTGTGTATGTTTGAGATTAGGGCTTTTTAATATTTTTGTTGTTGTCGTTGTTGTTGCTGCTCACACCATTTTCCTCCCTGAACCTCCAGCCATGCCTCTGGGAACACCTGCACCCCTAAACAAGCGGAAAAAGGTCTCCAAGATCATAACTGACCTATCACATGTCACACAAGATGGTAAGGCTGGCCTTAAGTTACCTGACATTGAAACCAAAGTTCCATATGCTCTGTACAAATCTCTCATATAAAGACAGAATGCATAGATGGGTTACAGATGATCATCTATCTATGCATCTGTGATCATCTTACAGTGTAAACAGGGTTATGTCTGTAGTGCAAGTACAAGTGCAAGTAAACAAGACTAGATCAAAACCTAGTACATGGCTGGGCCATATAGGGTCAATGTGATGTGATTAGTTTGTTACAGGAGTAGTCAGCAGTGTCTTTAATGTGAATACTTGGATATGAAATGCTCATTTGCAATTTCTTGTAGTGGAACATAGTATATTTCTTGTACAAAAGTAGCAGTTCATATTACACTGACATGTTATGAGTAGGTAAAGAACAATATTGCAACAATTTTAGCTCGTATGCTGTAATCTTTGATTTTACAGAGAACATATTTTGAGTGTATTTATAACTATACTCATTATCTGTTAACACATATTGCTTTTATATTTGTATCTCTCTGCTTTCTCCCAGTTACGTCTCTTATTTTTTCAAGAGTTACTTTGTATTGATTGCAAATTGTCAGGCTGTTATTTGAAGTTCTTTAGCTGTGAAGTCTCATGGTGCATGGGTAGCTGTTCTCTATCCTTCAGATACTCTTACAGTGAACAACTAGATGTTTGATTGGAAAAAATCTCAGATCTGATTACTTCGTAGCTTATATCATTTCCATGGTAACTGACATCAAAATATGGAGGAAATAAATGCATTTGAGCAGCGCATAAAACAGGTAAAGGAGCATTTATGTTTTTACTTATATCTCCTTTTCTGTCCTTGTTTCTCATTAGAGTCGTACCTAAAATAAAGCAAATTTTGTAAGTAAATAATTATTGCAAAGTTGAAAGGTTATGCTGTCCTTAAGGTAGAAAAGAATAAGTACTGATTTGTTTTTAAGGTGCAATAGGAAATGCTGAGCTTGGAAATCAAACCAGTGGCTCGATTTTGTCACTCTTCTTAGCTACTCAGTCAAAAAACCATGTTTGTAGGGCTGGGCACCGAGGCCAGGCAAAACATAAGTACAAACAATAATAAGCAAATTTCATTAACATAACTCTTATTTAAGTTGTAAGTATTATGAAGCTTGACACTGTAGTCACATTATAGCACGATCGACACATAAAAAATGCATTGAGAGAGAAAATAAAAAAAACAAGCATTTAAAAATCTGTCATCCTAAAGTGGTCAGAATATTTACCTATCATTGGTGAATATCAGTATCTGACAAATTTAGCATCTATGTTCATAAACAAAAATCCATTTTATGAGCATTAGTTTAACATATTATTAAATGTATCAGTATATTTTTACTTTTACTTTACTTTTTTTAGTAACATCTTGATTTAATGTATATTGTAAGATATTTCTAAATGTAATGCTTATTAGTTTGAACATCCATCACCTAGAGTATGAGTCGGAGCCAGAGGCCTCTGAGTTTGACCTGGGAACAAAGATCAGGACTCCAAAAGACATCATGCTGGAAGAACTTTCCCTGATGAAGAACCGAGGCTCCAAAATGTTCAAGATGAGGCAGCAGAGAGTGGAAAAGTTCATTTATGAGAACAATCCTGATGTCTTTAGCAGTGAGTCTATGGTGAGAAAACAAATCCAATCTTTTTTTCAGTAATTTAAAAGTAAATCTTTCCCAAAAGTTAATGACAGAGTGTCAATAAAAAACCTTGAAATCTCACCCAATTTCATGCAGAAATGTAACTTTCTTTTTAAAAAAATTGTTGATGGTTGTCATTGTTGAAGAATGATGTTTAAACTGTTTGATTTAGGACATTACTGATCAAACAAAGCACATAAATATGAGTTTTTTAATTATCTGGAAGAAGATAGTTGTTTCCATTGCATATTTATGTTTTCAAAAAGATTATTGTGCCCATGGTTATTTGGCATAAACAAATTAATGTGTTGTGTGGCACATGACTGGTTGTATGGATCATATTTCTTTCAGGATAACCTCCAGAAGTTTGTTCCCTCCTTGGGTGGTCAGATGGGAGGTCAGATGATAAATATTGGTGGGCATTTACTTAGCAAAGAGGCTGGACAGCTGCGTTATGGAGGGATAAATGTTGGAGGAGGAGCCCCTGTGCCTCCTCCAAAGCCTGGAAGCAGAGGTGCAGGTGCTGGGGGAGCAGGAGGAGCGGGAGGAGCAGGAGGAGCAGGAGGACTGGGTGGAGGCAACCATGGGGCAGGTGAAAAAGGAGAGGGAGCTAGTGAATGGTCTCCACTAAAAGGTTGGTATAATGTATCATATTATTTTTTATAATCCAGTGCCCATTGGTTCATAGAGAATTAAATAAAAATTTTCCTAAGATATGTTTAATTTTGCTATTATCATTTACAATAAATAAATGATGGTAAAATAAACTAATACACAAAATATAAATAAATAATGTTCGCAGTTTAATTCTTTAATTGGCCAGATGGTCCCATGGGATACAAGATCTCCTCTTACAGGGAGATATTACACAAATATATATTAAATAAATGAAGTTAAGCAAATCTATGCAATAAATTATAAGTAAGATATTTTTTCTACTTATTGCTGTGCAGTTAAATTCCATATTATAGAATAACTTGAAAATCTTGTCTTTGCTTAACTTCAACTCTGTGGATGTTTTCTTCACAGGAGGTGGAAGAGGTGATGCTAAGAAGCAAAGCCATGTGAAAACATACATGTCGCCATGGGAGAAGGCCATGAAGGGTGATGAAAACCTCTTGGCCACTTTGAAAACTGCAATGCCTGGCCCCATTCAGCCTAAGGACTTACCCAAGTGGAAATGCTTCAACAGGTGCACTGCTTAAGGCCTGACTTTGTAGGTGCTTTGTGACAAAAGGGACAATAATAACTCTCTCACCTTGTTTTGTTAGGTGCGCCATGCCATTCGGTGGCTTCGAGAAGGCCAATCAGTTCCTGAAATTCCAGCTGCCGGAAGCTGAGGCGACCAAACCGGAGCCTGAACCAGCAGTGGTGTACCAACATGACATCGGCTGCCGGCCTTCCTTCAATCGCACTCCTATTGGCTGGGTGGGCAGCAGTGAGCCCAGCAGCATCCATATGGAGACTGATGTTGTGCCCTTCGATGGAGAGACCGATGAGCTGTGAAAAATATTCATACTGTGATTACACACAGAGCACAGACACATACACACACGCAAGCATGAATGCATGCATACACTTTAGCATGCACATACACAATAGACAAGCTTACAATGATGAATTTGAATCTCTACGAGTGGATAACTGAAAGTGTCCATGAATTGTGGGAATGTTCTTATTTTGCTCTGTATTTGGTTGTAAGGCAAAGAGACAAGCTATTGATGTTACGGAGAGAGAAAACATCAAACATTTTTTGCTAAGTTCATAAGTTAAGTCTTAACACTCCTTTAATTTGTCAGAAAAGTCAGTGAAAAGTTGCAGAATTTGTCAATAAGGAAAGAATGAATCATGTATGAAGAACAGATTTATGTTATGTTGCTGTTGTGCACGCTGTCTTGATGTCAACTTGTTGTCCTATTTGTTTCTTCCCAGTGCCTTCTGTGTTCAAGCTTCTCTTATCTTTTGTTGAGCTATGAAACCCTACAAACTGTCAAATTCAGGATGCATGCAAAGGGTCAGTTGTTGAGCCATTGGCCTACAGTACAACCAAAGTTTCTCCACAACAAACCCTTTGTAACTGTAAAAATCCTCTTGAAGATGGAATAAAATGTCAGGGGGAAATAATTTTGTGTGTGGAAATCTTTACAGATTAAATGTTCTTTATTTGTACAAACTGTATGTTTATATGTACATTCCAAACTTTCAGCATCTTTGCAGAACATGAAAAGAGATGTCCTTAACAGCAAAATTGCTTGAGTTGCTTAAGAGAAAATGCTTCTCATGTTTTAAAAGCTTTTTTTTTTTTTAAAAAAAAAGGAACAATTGAAGCCAATTACAGATACAAATTGTATTTTCTGCTCCATAACGCTAAAAAGTCAAGTTAAAACTTAAAGGAAAAGAGACAAAAAGTGCTATTAATAATATTGTGAACCAAAGAGTAAGCAAAACAGTTCATATCCATCACATGGAGTGAAAAAACAGGAATAAATTTAAGGTTAGATCTTGCTTAACATGTCTTGATCTTCGAAGCAACCACAGCCTTCAAATGAGGCAGCATAGTAAAAATACAATTTTAGATTAGCATTTCAAGTTCACACAAAACTACACTGGTGGTCCCTTTGTAAATTTTACCTTTGGCAAAAATCTAAAGCAAATGTAGAAAGTTTTTCCATGGTCAAAGCTGACAAAGCCCTCCCAGACATCTGGGGGCGGCCATGCACAAAAAGTTTTTTAGCAGGCACCACGAATGAAACAAGGTAAAAGAAGAAGATTTCAGTACCTTTGAATGTTGTTTGCCGGGCGGTAGGATACTAACATTATGTCTCTACGGCACAGGCGCTGTCACAAGACGCAATCTACAATTTTCAGCAAAGCAATGGACCCAAACTCCGTATTACTGGGTAACACTTCCTTTAGTACATATGATGTGCTAGCTTAGCTAACGTTAGCTAATAACTGCCATTCGAGTAGGATAGCGTTCTAAAGTTTTCTGGTAACCTAACAATGCGGGAATATAACAAATGTCCAAATCAGCACTTATTAACACTTTTACAACTGGTTTGTTGTATCTAAAATACCAAAACAATGCTAAGAGACATTAGCAGTTTGGAGACGGAAGCTAAAGCTAGGTTACTTTTACGTACTTATCCCGTTCGATTTACGTCGCCACGACTGGTGTTACCTAGCAACGACAGGAGATGCCACTCTCCGACGGTATGACACCAAGCTAATTTCGGTCACTACGATAAAAATAAAACATAGTATTACAATAAATAGCTACCATTGGCCATTACAGCTGCTAAGGGTTATTTTATATTTTAGCATTTTATAACGTGCATTACGTTTGAATCTAAAGTATTTGAGAAAATGAATCAAATTACTATAGAATCGCTTGAACACCAAACTTTAACGTTTTATGCCGCTACCACAGTTGGTTTCCAAATATGATGGTGCTAAAAATACAACATTGTCAATGCATCGTTTTCTAAATTCTATTTATGCTTGATGACAAAGGGTACTTGACTTAAATATTTCTTTATAATCTTCTAAAGCAAAACAATTGGTCACGTTCCTACTATGTGAATTCAAACTGCCAGTAAAACTAATTTCTATACGGAATGAATTTCAACAGGCTGTTGAACTTGTGTTGTACTTGTGTTATTGCCAGTAAAGATGACATATTATGACCTTTTTGTCGAGGTTTAATCAGATTTTAGTTGAAACAGCCATTTAAAAATAAAAATAAATATAAAGTCTTTTAAATTTTACCTTTAAGATTAAGTAGCCCATTGTGTTTTAGGTGCACTATAGCACAGTGATTTTCCCTGATGACATCCAGACCGAAGGCCCTGTTGGCGCCCCTGCCATGGACTGAGATCTTTGCATATTGGGTGCTGTCTTTTGGCTCCCATCTGTACTCTTTCTACCAGCTGCACAGGTTCTCCAAAGGTAAGGAAGAAAGACATACCAGTATGTTTCTTCAGTCATGTGAGATGTAAAGGTAAGGAAAAATGAGGTTGTTATTTCCTGTTTTTCTACCTTAGAGCATGAAGCAGGATTACAGAGAGAATTCCAATTGGAAAAGGGCCTTCTTAAGGGTTTTAAAAGGGTGAGTTAAGTATTAATAATACTGATAAAAGTCTAATCTTAACTGACATTAAGGTGCATTTATCGAACACTCAAATTTAGTGTCCTATCTGAATGTTTGTGTTTCACAGACACTTAAAAGCTTGTTTCATTTTTTTTTCAGTATCAGTTTTTATAAATTTTTGAAAGACTTGATTCATTTGGTTGATGCAGACAGATTTTAAACATTTTAAATAACAAACATTTTTTAAACATTAAAGCATTGTTTTAGCAGGCTACAGATGTGTTTTATGGGTGTGTTGTGAAGTTGTTTGTTTTTGTCAGGATCCATCAGATTTTGAATGGAGTTTCTGGACGGAGTGGGCTAAGAAGTCTCTGCTGTGGACTCTGATTGGTCATGGCGTGATATCCAGACTGACCAGCATCTTTTACCCCAAGGTAGGAAGCGGCTGCAGTACTGTTAAATACTGCTATCAGATGTGTGTTTGAATTCAATACATTCTTTAATGTTCTGTCAACAGCTCAAGGTGCCAGTGCTGGCAATATATGGCTTCATGGCAGCTAGCGGTGTGTTGGGGATCAAAGGTGTGTGTGTACTGCTGGTACATCTGGGCTTCTCCTTTTCAGTGGCCCGACTGCGAAAGCCTGCTCTGTCATGGGCCTGTAACCTGCTGCTACTCTCCACACTTTACATACAACCGCTTCAAGAGATTCAGGTGGGTGGTGTCAACTAGGTTATACATGTTTTTGTTTTTTTTGTTTTTTTTTATTTTTTTATTTTGGGAGGGTATTAAAGTGATAAAATAGGCAGATGAAAAGAAACTCTTAAGTTAAATTTGAATTTGCTAAATATTTTTTTTTAATTATTAGCTATGCAAAATATATAAAATAAAATAAAAAAATCAATAAAAATACAGAGACAATTGCAGCCTGATGTGTTTCTGCATTTAGACTAGCATAGTACAAATTCACATTTTTTTTAATGCTTTTCCTATAAGTAAGCTTTGAGGGTTACTTGATTATCACTGAATGTCATATTTGCAAGGAACACAAGAGGGCACAAGATACTAATAGGAGGA